>CM067350.1:11310654-11440626 GCA_034190875.2 Urechis unicinctus | reverse complement strand
TCAGATCTTTTCCTGGTCCAAGTTGGAAGGTAACCGATTTTTTTATTGCGTTGCTAGCATCAAACGTGCCTCCAGTTAAGGCGCTTAACCTGTCCGACAATACAACTCTACGGCAACAATATAGATGCACAGTTTGGTAGTTAATAATTGTTCGATAATCTAGTCCTTCGACAAAATTGCATGCACGATGAGCTTGGTTTCTTAGACTTTATTTGTGATTTCCGCAAGACAATACTACCATGTTTTGTGTCGTTAACCATCCATCGTCATGACGTCTTTGTCTATGTACAATCAACTTGGAGGTTGCTCAGTCGACGCTAAATTAAGCGTTGTATGTGACGTGCCACGATTAATCACGGACACGCCTAAGACGTATGTTTTGTAGCATTATTGTATTACTCCATCAATTATCGACCATATCTTACTCACGAAGCCAAATAAAAAGTAATTACGATTTCGCTATTGATGATCAAGATCCTCGGAGCAGTAAAAATCTTTAGTAATTGCCACCCGGAAACGATGCCCTTATATCGATCTATATCCAGCAAGCCTAAACACCTGCATAGCGTCCGCTTCATGTCACAGAGAGTGTTTAGGTTTATTCTGCACAACCTGTGTATGGCAAAGTAAAACAACTAGTATGAAACAGCTGTTGACAATGGTCTCTGCATATCCAACGTTGCATCCAAGTGGTTAATGCATCGATCATCTCGTTTGAGGCACTTGGCTGTAACTCTGTTGCAGAATGTATCTGAGGTGCTTATCTATATAGATTGCATAAAAACCTGCTTATGGCTTTATTCGGTAATTACGGCAAGTGCTGTATTGTATTGTGCAAGAAGTGCTTTCCCGTTTCTGTTTATTGGTAATGTAATATTGTAAATTTAACTATCCAAATTTCAAATGCAAAACATACCGCGCCTCTTAAGGGTCCAAACAAACGGCTATCTTAGTGACTTAAGTTGATAACTTTCAACATACCTACATATTACCAAGTCACACTGCGTTTTAAATTCTGGTTACTTGAAACATCAGTACAAATGGGGATTCATATAATTTGATAATAACGGGCATTTTTCATCGCAGCTGTCATATTTTAGTTTTTTCAGGTCCCTACATTACAGTTAATGTCTAAAATGCATTTGTAATTCAGGGCATTGCTATAGCATTAAACTTAAGAAGTTTATGGCTTGCAAATTTAATTGAGATGGTGCCAGAGCGCTTTCGTTTGATTCAATCGATTTGATGTTGAGATAACTATCTAAAGTGTTTTGTCGATACAATATGTGGCACTAAGTCGCTCTTAGCCATTGGAGAGTCCATCAAACACAATTTCTTATTCACATCCATCAATTATCAAACACACTTGCTTTATCGGTCACTCTGCAAATAAATTACTATTTGTATAAAGCAAACCCGTCAAACTGATGCTCTTGCGATAACTGTTATTGCTATATCTAGAGCAGATAAAATGCCAAGGTTTCACTTACACAACAGATGAAATAGCAATGCAAAGTTCTTAAGTCAACCAATTCGCAATGCGTGAGGCGATATTTATTTAGGACACGCGACGCACAATATGCGCAAATACGTTCTCGCACTCTAATCGAGCCGCAAAAGAACTATTGGACCTTCTATCTTGCTTAGTGACAATATGGGCCACCTGCTATCTGATGGCTGCTGACCATCTACTTGCATTCTAAGTACCTTTGTTGCAATGGATATTGCATATCATGGCGTAGACAATGGAGAATTGTTTGACGTGGACGTCGTACGAGTTTGACACAATGTAAATTGACACAATTCCTGTGTGCAGACACGTCTTACTTATCAGCGTCTGTTCATCAATCTCGACTGATATCAGGCAGATCAACATCTCTAAAAGGCGCCACGCTTGACGCGTGGTACTTTTTATACTTGTAAGCCTAAGTGTAATGTGTTTTGTTGACATATTGCTCATGTTTTGGTGGTCTAAGTGGATCTTCCACGCGAAAAACACGTATTCACTAAATCTGTGTACTGTAAAACGTGTGAGTTAAGTTAGCTCAAGCGTCAAAATTGTACATTGCAATCAACAAAGGTTTGGTCTAAAGATCTATGAGGCGGATGTTTAAATTATCAACAGTGTTTTGTTGACATATTGCTCATGTTTTGGTGGTCTAAGTGGATCTTCCACGCGAGAAACACGTATTCACTAAATCTATGTACTGTAAAACGTGTGAGTTAAGCTAGCTCAAGCGTCAAAATTGTACATTGCAATCAACAAAGGTTTGGTCTAAAGATCTATGAGGCGGATGTTTAAATTATTAACAGTGATGAAACAATGGCAGGGTATATTATCAAGCGTCACATCGCTATAAAACTGATTTATTTGGGTTGAAATACATCTAGTCTCATAGCAGCCTCGATTAACGGACGAATATGAGTTAATGATTGAAATATATATCCAATTTGTTTCTATTAAGGGTGCGTAACAAAGTCCACGTAATCAAATGCGTTGCAAATAAAGAGATCAGTCAGACAAATCAACGCATTGTGTATTTTCACAATAGGTTTTATGAGGCAGTGTTGTTATCAACAATTCAATACAAATGTTCTTTTGTGCAGCGCCGGACTTTGCCTCTTTGTTGAACGGTTAGAGGCAGAATATTCGTTCGAAGCATACCTATGGTAGACAGCCTAAATCGACCAATACTAATGTGCGATTATATACAATTTAAAGGTTAGCACTGCGATATCTGCTACTTAATTTAAATGAGATAAATTTATTATACAATCCATTTAACGGCAATGATGACTATGAGATATTGTACAAACGAGCGCTTCCATAATTCTCCATATTATGTAGGAGATTTGTGCAAAAAGTGCAAAAAAATCCATTATGCATTTTTGGGCTAGTTGCGCAAATATGGTGGTCAATGCTATCGTTCATTTATAACGCTAACTGTATTTATCCGACATAACAAAGCCAAGCATGCAGGCGTTAACGCAGTGCATATTATTTTTTGTATAATATTATATATATATATATATATATATATATATATATACATATATATATATATATATATATATATATATATATATATATATATATATATATATATATATATATATATCGATTATATATATTTAAAACAATTGTACAATGACATTTGTTCTTGGTAATCATATTTATTGCTGCTTGTAATAACAAGAGCGTATGTTTCGTTAGGACTAATAACTTCGGTGCCCGGTGCCTACAAAAAGCATTCGTTGAATCTTATTAACCTGTATAATCATATTGTTGCTCATTAGTCTGATGGATAATTATTGTTGCGTCTCGATGATTCAATGTTCACCTAAGTCCCCTAAGACGACAAAATTCACTAATTGTTGTATGAAAGCATTCTCGTCAAAGCAAATCCAAATAATTGTACGCCACCATTTCATACCGTTTGAACGACCTAATGCTAACTCTCTTACAAGACACATGGATATGTTTTGAGTTAACAACCACCCAAATTCGTGCCTCAAAATGTCCACAAACTATAATGTCGTTGCGCCAACGTATATTATAGCAAGTATAGCTTCCTCAATAATCTAAAGCATCTTATCTAAGATTGATCTATCAGCACTGAACATTGCACCTTTTCATCCGCCACCCAACATATCTATCTGCCTTTGTTCTTGATAATGTCCCTCTATCATAATTAAGTTAAGAGTAGATACACAATTATAGAGCTTATGCAAACAACGCTTTTAACCATATATGGATTATTTTCGTTGCACTGCTCTAAATGTAGGTATATTATACCCGGCATCGTGAATAAAAGTGTAACTTATAACTAACATAGTATGATGATCAACTAAAAACGCACCCTCGCTGGTTTTGCATTGATAGTCAATAAGATAATATGACGAAGCAATGTCAAAACTCTATTTATATTTTGCCTTTTACCGGGTAAAAACACCTTTCCAAGTTTCACGTGGATTAATAAGTACATTGCCTCCAAGGGGCGCCAACTGAGTTTGTGTGAGACAAATCATTGTTGTGACTTCAAAACTGAGGGAATATTTCGCTGTACAGAAACGGCTAGCAAACGTTGGACTACCGAGCTCTACATGTTATAAGGCTCCGATAAATGTAAACTCATCTCTGGCGTACCCGTTCTTATGTCGCGTTGTCGACAAATGCACTTTGCACCTGACAGGGTGGCCAATGATATTTGAATGTTCAATGCTTAAGCTTGCATCACCACCTAAGTTTGATTATTAACTGTATGAGTAACTTGGCTGGCATGAAACGGTGATAGTATGTTGTAGCAAGAGCATCATTTCCGGCCTGCTGTAGGCAGTTTAATGCATTGCAACCTTTTCCTGTTAATTTCTGCTGAATTTCAATAATATATTAATGCCCGACAACCCAGTTATCTATTTCAAAAGACAATGTGAGAGTTGGACCCTCAAGCTACCGTTAATTGCATCGTTTCTTACATTTTAAGATACTAATCAGTTGTTTTTCACATCTGATATTTGACATGCAGATGCAGATAACCAACCTAACACCCGATGCCTGGACGAACTATATCAGCCTAATATGACGTCGGTTGTCGAACAGATACGGTTTTCTAAGTAACATATGTATACACTGATGGACGATTCTTTCGTCCTCGTGTGGCGCCTGGTATTTGATGACAGAACACCACACGCAAGATACACCCTCGATGCAGTTATAACGGGCAGCGAATTATATTTGTGGTACCTGTTATTTAAACTATTGATCAATCAAAGCAAGACATATTATAGCTTGCTTGCTATTTTATCTTATGTCGCCTTTATGTTACGAATGTTACTCTAATGCTCAACATGTGCTGGTTTCACTTACGCTTTTCATGCATTCTAGGAATGGCTTCTACTTATCGGCACATTCTATATCTACGTGTTATTCACATTTTTACTTGACATTAAATGAAGATATGCTCATGATTACAGATCTAATCCTGTTGATAGCAAATTGCCTAGCGTCTACCAATGGACCAAGGATGTCAACGGTGCGAAATGGTGTCGACATGCATCGAGTTTTGCCGTGCAAAAGCAGTCAACATATCTACGCGTGGTTACTTATATTATCGCGCACTTTCACTATACATGATGTTTATTTGGTCGGTTTTTATTCCAGTTGCAAAGACACTTGCAGCACGCTGCAAAATTGAAATTAACTAGCTGCTATACTGGATTACTGCTATAGAAAGACAAAAAATATTTTTTTTCTTCATAATAACTCTCATTCGATGCTGCTCCAATCTTAAGGTACCGGGCGAAACAGGACTGCTGTCCATTCAACAAGAAATTCCCCAAACAATCTTTCTCATCAGAAAAATCCGTTGTTCGGGAGTGCATACCGTGCGTACATGGTACTTGTATATCAACGATCATGCAATTATTTACTACTCACGAGAGTCGTGATGTGCATTCCGCATGTCCTGCAAAATGGCTCTTCAGCTCGTATAAATAAACATTTATTTATCAGTTCCAACAATGCTTCCATGATTCGTTTATAAACACAAATGACAATCTGAAAGATGCCAAATTGCATGCGAATGGAAAATATTAAAAAATGTAACGCTGTAAATGGAACTATGCCTGCATAAATGCTATACTATGATACGTCTTACATTGTACTTTTGTTGCGTCATACGTTGGTGCAATGGAGGTGCTCATAGCGTTACGTGGTGGTGGATTAACACGACGAATAATCGATCATATATGTATAATGCCATCTTCTTTTCGCAGCTGTGTTATTCATTTGGTCAAAACAGACACAAGATTGGCACTTTCGTTATGGCATTAGTTGTCTCGGAGGCCATCCAATCTATCTTTGCGTATAATTTAGCTAAGCGAACGATGGCTAGAAATTACGAAATGATGGTAACTATGCAAGAATGCATATGAACACAAGCTCTTTTACTTCTTCTATCCTTTATTATCATGAAAGAATATATGATATTATCTATTTAGTACCTGTTGAATTTTAGTGAATTTTACTGGCTAGCAAACAACAATATATTGGTCGAATTTAATATTGGTAATAAATTGCGCTAAGCTGGCAGCATCACAAACTGTGATAATGTTTAAGAGAAAGGAACAATACTTGCAAACCCAGCACTTAACCTGTAACTAGGGGGAATATATCTCAAGCTTTGTCTTAGATTGTGCTGTTAATTTAACCTCCGCTGTCGCCTGGAAGGCTAAACACAGTTGCTAGACCGCTATAGTTGATTGATCAGCATGACTGTACAATTGAACTCATTGAATGATTATCGCATATTGTTGGATTGGAATAGTGGTACCATCTTTTAAAACATACGCAATATTGATCATACAATCGCATTGGCTACTGACATTAAATAAACTGCCAACAAGTTAACGTAAATTAGTTGCTCTCTGGGTGAATAAAGTGTACCTTGAATAATATACCATCGTGGATTAGAACACATAAGGACCAACGAATAAATAGTCCTTAAATTACAGTAACTGGCAGGTATGACTAACTGTGATTTGGCCATCAATTGATGAGTACTTTGATCCCTTGGAACCTGACAATTGTATAATCAACCAATTATCAACGAAGAACTTCCAATTCTGCGCAAATCAGTACACTTTATAGCTTTTACGTCTTAATCAACCTATATTCAAATCACGAATTGCTTAATCAGTCGCATTCTTATTCCGCTCTGAGTAAGCAGAAGGCCTATATGGATTGTTACTGCCTTAGATGAGAATACCAGGCAAGGGTTTCACGATGACTTAATTGGTGATCAGGCAACATATGCACAAAATAACCAAACCCATGATAAAAGATGTTCGCCATACTCGTATGCAAGTAAAAGGGATAGGTGATCAGATCGAAATTAATTTCCATAACCAAACCCATGATAAAAGATGATCGCCATACTCGTATGCATGTAAAAGGGATAGGTGATCAGATCGAAATTAATTTCCATATTTTGGACCGCTGAGGTATGGCGGGCCCTCGGAAAATTATATGATATACGTCTAACAATTATGTAACTTACCACGCTATGGGGTGCTGCTTGATATTGATCCGCTCACTGTATATTACTTGGCATATGTGTTGCTTACTATAGTTCTCTGGAATGAAAGCAACGTTACACTGTAGAACATCTTTGGCCATTTATAATTGTTGACTGTGAAATAGGAGAAGGAATACGAACTTGGCCTCTGTGTATTTCTCATCTTTTGCCGGATATTAATTGCGCCATAAATGCAGGGTTTACACATTAGACAGGCGCCTCTTCACCAGGTGTATTCTGCAAATTAATACAACTGAAAAGCATTCCGATTATCGAATATTTTTAATGCCGTTATTAGAGAATTGCAGGCATTCCTTTGATTCTCTATCGTTTATGTAAAGTTGCAGAAATAACGATAAGCTAGAGAATGGCATATATAGGGAGCAGTACAATCAGCAGCATCATCAAATTCAAACACCATCGTAAAAACCACCAGACGCAGATGCCTGCTTATAAGTTGGTACAAAGCGACATGCTTCATTTGTGCCGTTCAATTTGGCAGTATTACATATTGCAATAAATAGAACCAAATAATGATGTTACAACGTTTGCATTTCGTTTCCCACAGAGAGAAAAAAGATCTGTTAGAAGCAGTATTAGGTGGATCGCATTAAGCTGTAGAATGCTCTCGGATGCTATAATATGATATGTGAGTTTGTTGGACTGTACATTAGTGAGCGGAATTTTAGCATTCGTTATGTCATTATATGTAGTATTCTTGTCAAGCACATCAGTTTAAGGTAGTTTTCTTGCGATTTCGATATTTGTAGCTTCTGCAAGAAGGTAGGCAAATCAATCAACAAAACAGGCGACCTACGAAACATGGCCCGCTCGACCATATGGAACGCAGTATTAATCGTGTGTTGTCCGTAATGGTTTTCTGTATTTGCGCAGTGTTTGTATTGTAGGCAGTTGATCACACTAAGCATCTTCGACACGTTGACGATTGAACCCGTTATTTTATTTTCAGCCAGTATGATGGTAGTTCCGATGTTCAAATTAACTTACTTCATGTGACTTGGATGTAGCCATTTGATAGAGTGTGTTATTGTCTCACACCTCCTTGATCAGTAACCGCTCGCCCTTAAGAAATTGCCAAATCATAATTAGCCCCGAATCTGAGTTTGATTCTACGTCGTCAATATTCTAACCATCGCCATGCTTATGAAATGATAAACATAATCTTACAACAACTAGTGGCCATCATGAAGGTACATTAAATATGGAGGTTGTTTACGTTGTATTCCACTTCGTAGAGAGCATAACCAGGAATTTGATATTGACACCAATATCACGTCAGCATAGATTGACAATGAGTCATGTGAGGTGTTCTCGTGTGAGTAAATAGCGCCACGAATAGTCCGCATTATGGCTCTGGGCAGTTAGTTGTAGCTGCATTTTGTCGCCCGAAAAGAACATTTGTCTGGCTTATACCACTTTACTCATCTATATTTTAACATGATATGTTTCCAAAACGAATTAGATCAAGTATGCGAAGTAAACTCGGTTACCCCATGAATAATTTGACTGTTGCTGGGTAACAGCTTTTGCTGTGGGAAGCGTGTTGGCCACCTAACAAAGTGCCTGACGTCAGCACCAGACATTTGGACTTCTTTTATCACATGCATGTGGTATCTGGCGTGAAGTGAGTCCCGTTTCAGCGGTGGAGCCAGATACAAATGCTCCTGTCCTAGGACATATTGATAATGTATTGCAATCCTTGAATCTGTATCAACGAGTCTATTAATGAAGGTACTGCTCCAGATGAATAGAAATTTCCTAATATTACACTAATATTTGAAAAAGGCTTTCATCAGCAGCCAGATAATAACCGACAAGTCAGCTTAAAATTCGTGATGAACAAAACAATGGATACACCTGTTATAGACAAATTCAGCATGTTTTTCTGTGTAAGTGGTTTTAAAATTTGTAGAGGACGTAACAAATATGGAAGGCTTTGGGAACTCAATAGATATGGTTAATGTAGACCTCTAAAGCGCTTGATAACTTTTCCCACCAACGGTTAGCTAAGACACTTACGAATGCAACGAAAATGCCTATTAAATTCTGTAATCAATATTGAGCATATTTTTTTCAACTGACAAATTGAATGCAGGGAAAATTAACTCAAGTGATGCAACATAGTAAGCAATGTGCGGCGGTACGTCTATTCAGGCGGATAACGATACATTAATATGACTGCTGCTTACCGCTAAAGCGAGACATCGGTAGATTGATAATTCTGTTGAGAACGATACGCAAGTCTTCGTTTGGTATTAACGAAAGATTCATGAAAGGGAAATCACGAAGGTGTTGTCAATAGCTTACCAGATAATGCACGACTTGATATCCAGCGCTTACCATTCATTGCCGCAGATGCCAAGGCAAAGTAAATGGGTTGATTTATATGTGATTGAAGACGAATCATGCACAATCAACCTGAGCTTATCACGATATCATAGCTGTTTGCATGTGCGTGTTAATGGACTGTTGTAGCTTATGCTACTCATATTGACCATTAGCTCTAAAGCAAAATGTTTTCTATAAGTTTCCTTAATACGAATTGTAGTGTCTAACGTGAATGTCACGCATATCTAAAGTCTTTTGATCTGTCTAGCTATATTAAGGATATATCTTTTCAACAGCAAACGAAACAAGCTGTGCACACAGAATGCCCTCAACTAACTATAGGCTACCCAGACAATGTGTTCTTCCTATCTTATAATGGAAAGAGGGAAATAACTAAATTGACTAATATGTAAGGCTGATAAATGAGACCAAACACCCTTCAAAGGTTGCCGCATAAAAATAACCGTACGGAATAAGCAGATTGTAGCTGAGAACAAAGAATGACGACTGGTGTGACAGCTAACCGGATTTTAAAACATTACCATGCGCGGCAAGAACTCAGAGTACAATATTGCTATTGACGCAACAGATAACGCGGTTATAAATGAGTATTGATAATTGACGTACCAATAATGCTTGGTGACTTACCATAAAGACAATCTGCTAGCCATGAGTGTAACTCCCTCCATTCGTAAATACTTTAGCGACTGGCTAGATAGTAGTCGACTTCCATATGAGAGCAAATATATCGTGCCCGCTATCAGCTCGCGTGTCTCATAAAGTTGAGATAAGAACGGTTATCGTTGTGATAAGTAGCAAGTGTTCCGATAGACCTAGGCATTTCTGGATACAGCAATAATTATCATTGAATACGGGAAACATGCAATGGGTAACAAAATCAAGTGCTTATCGTCCCTGTGAATCGGGATAAAAACATAGCAGATTAGATACACTAGAGGCCCATTGGCATCTGATAAAAACGATCATGTCATATTGTGCATCCGCACATTTGATTTGATTTTCATATACACATTGCAAGATTTGATTGGATTTATGCAGCCATCCAGCCATCCATATAACTCTGCAACACTGAACGAAGTGTATGCAAGCATCACAACTATATATCACAACTGGGGAACTAATAAGCTATCGTTACCGATGTATTGCCATGCCGTTCATGTCGTAAAATGATCTATTCTTAAACACTTCATATGTAGATGTTATTTCAGCTTGATCGAAAACGGAAAAACAGCAAAGATGAGACCCAACAGTGTATCACAGCGTGACGCACGTACTTCCCATGCCTATAACAGACCCAGGCAAAATTGTCTGAACGTGGAGTATGCTTTACGTTCTAGCCATTAGCACTAACGCAGGTCCCGAAACTCAAAGAACTGCAACTCAACCACTAGTTTCAAGGTTTATCGGTATTGTGATGTCTTGAATATCATGATCTTCAATAAGAAGGTTTACTTGACCGATAGCATGACATTCATAGTTGAAAATGCAAGCGCTATGTCATCGTTACTGCCTCACCGATCCGTTGTGGCGTGTATGCATATTATGTTATGATGGCTATGGCAAATATCAAGAGGCAGCGTCTTAAATGATTGAATCAATATCACCCTTCTCACATATCACGTAATGTGTAATGTGTGCTTAAGCATATTGAAGCATTGCAGTTGGTCGTGAAATGTATAACCAACTCACGGAACCAATTGTGTTTATACACGACCGACGGCAAAATGTCTAGAGAAGTTTTGTGCGTCTATGCGCGCTACGTTAACAGCTCGATTTAAGTAAAATGTGGGCGTAATGCAGTCAGGTCGATGTATATATTAAACTTTGCCCTGAATAAATGACAGGCACCGGCTGGTCTTACCAGTGCACTTTTAGTCCTGGTGACGCCGAATTTTGTGACGAATGTTTCTGGATTGCATCGTGAAATAAACAATTGTTTCACTACCAATGTGAGCCTTTAATTGTGATTGATTTTTAAGGTCGTTGATATGGTGTTCTTCGTCAGAAGGCCCACTTGTAGAAAACCAAATGCCCACAAGCCAACAATACACACGGCTGATTTTGCAACACACCCGGTTATCATACATAAACTTCCTCAGCTAGCCCTCTCATAGCCTTCTTATCACCCTCTGGAAGTCTCACAATCCGCTTTGGTTTACATCGTACACACTACCCTGTCAATTAGTTGCCTCAATTGTAGTTGCGCTCACACAATATACGCTTATTCGGCACAACAAAGCTTGCGTGTGTCTGTTATCTTTTTAAACAGGACTTAGGCGTTCATATGTACTGTATGACAAGGTCAGAGCAAATACAATTTCTAAGTATTTTGTTTGTATAGATATAACAAGTCTGAATTAATAACTGGCAAGTTTTAGCATCATTATCTACATAGGAATTAGTACATGTCCGTAATCTCCGTGTGTAAGCCTCTACAACGGATGTAATCGACTTTCATGCATAGCGTCACTGCATTGATCATGCTTGGCGGTGGGTAAATTGGGGTGGGCGCTATCGTAAATTTGATCCAATTAGATTAAATTTCCGAATACTTGGAAACGCCTGTACACCGTGACTTAGAGTAAAGCAATGACCGTTTATCCTTTTCCTGCCATATTCTAGAAGTCTACGAACTGCAATGGGATGCAGCGTTTAAGAGCCACACGTCAATAACTCCAAGAGCCGCATGCAAAAACGTCGTCATCGGCTTTATAGTCCACTGTCACTGTCAATCATAACCGCTTCCAGAAACGGCTATTTCAAGCCGCAAAGCTTGAGCCACAGCACAATATTGACTTACATTACTAAATATTTAAGCTTCAGGCTAGAAGGCTAGCGGTTTTTAGCCGTAAACTAGAATGATAAAAAATCTAAAAAATGATTTAAATACGAACACAATCCACATTGCGTCTGCTGGTCTATATAATTATTCTTTCATTCAATCAAACACCAATCATCGTATCGGCTGCTCAGTTTGATCTTCTTTGATATCCGAATTTCCGAAGCGTTACATTCTATCAAGCTGCGTATTTTAGCAGCTACGAGACAGACACACAAACGAAAATATGAGCAACATTTCATTTCTATGGTTATTCAGACTTTTTACATATGTTTTCTCAGGTGAATGTCATTTACAACTATTCTCTAGTTTTATTGGAACACTGAGCTCACATCGTGAACACTTCCTCCTCGCAAAATAGCAGCCGAATGCTGCGGCTTCCGTGCATTGCTAAGACTATCTGTGGTCGACAAAATATCACGAGCTGTTGAAAAACGGCGGTGGTGGTTGTGATAATGTTGTTATTAAAGGAAATATTTAATGTTCAAAGTGCATTTTGATACTTATCATATAATTGTTTTACATATTCGTTATACCTAAATATCACGTATTTGTAGAATCACATCGTATCACCATGGTTGTCCGCCTGCAAAGACGGCTAGGATATAAAAAGGCCCTGCATTGGGAGAAAGTATTTAAGGATAGGACAAATCCTATGGATTTGTTAAATGATGAGGGATTTCAGGCACAGTTTCGGCTTAGACGTGCACCGTACACTTGGCTTGGCTGTAAGAACTACAATTGACCCAAACTTCGAACCGAAACTTCCCTATATTGTCAAACATACAAGTGCTGATCACCCTTTAATTGGTGACATGTGTTTAATGTTGTCCACTGTCTCGAGAATTGTGCATTAATGTATCAAATCATCAAATGACCTCAAAGAGTATTTAATCAAAATGCCTCCAAACGCCGCTAAGATTTCATTAACAAAGCACTGGTTCTTCCGTAAAGTAACTCAGGGGTTGGTTTGTTAACCTTAAGAGAACAATCGTGTTTTATATTAGAAAATTCAATTAAATATCAAATATTATATTTGTTGTTTTGCGGTAGTTCCAAATGTCGGTCTAGTCACCAGCGAAGGTTGATTGTATATATCCCTTGCGTGAAAGT
The DNA here is from genome assembly GCA_034190875.2 of Urechis unicinctus. NCBI lineage: Eukaryota > Metazoa > Annelida > Polychaeta > Xenopneusta > Urechidae > Urechis > Urechis unicinctus. The sequence continues at coordinate 11,427,228 of CM067350.1, read as the reverse complement.
TACAACATCGAGTCAAGTCCAACCTTCTTTGCGCTTTTTGGTTATCATTAAGATCGTGTTGCAATCATGGTTAGCCCATCCTGCGTACGTATGTTTGATTTCAATCTCGACCACTGACAATATCACCATTATTAATGTACTAATTACATTCCATGTAAAAATCGTTTTAAATATTAGACAAGGTCAACCTTTTGGCGAGGTTTTGAATATAAGTTGTAGTGAACGAAGCCGGAGCAGTATCGGGTTTCCCGCATTTATTGGATATCCGATTCTTAAATCACAGAAAACACAAGGCATTGCAAAGGGCTACGCACAATGTCGACTGACGTCACAAGCTCTGCTATAAAGGTATCATAAATAGATGAGAAGACGAGTTTATGCGTTTGTACATACTCGTGTCTAAATACGTTTGTTAATATCATTCTTGGCTGAGTTCCTAGAACCGATCTATAAAACTTCGTGGAATTATGTATATTATGAATTTTATTGTCATCGTGAGAATCACAATTTCATGGCTACCTCATACATTGATCTTTGCTGTATTTGGGTGACTCAAACTATTGGCAATACTGTTATCTTGGCCTATGCGAATAAACGCAATTATAACAATGGTTGCTATGCAACTTCTGATACAAGCACAATAGCAATTAGATATAGGGTAACTATTGAGAAACTGCTATATATAACCCCTAAGTTATGTCGAATATAAACTAAATAAAGTAAATCTTTGATTGACGAAGCATTCGTACATTCCGGCAAAACTCCTCTACTATTGGAAGACATCATTTCACCTCCGGGACACCGTGATCTGTCTCGGGTAAACTAATCAACGACACTACTTTAAAATCCCTGCAATTAACGTCCAGTATTATCACGCCAATATGTTGTAATGCTTTACAAAAACAGATGGTGTTCATCACGGCAGCTTCCGTCATAGCACTCACTGAAGGATTTACACCACAGGTGTGAAAGGTTCACACGTAATGCACATGGGAAAACCTTTTGAAGCCATTGTAATCGCAAGGGGACAAAGCCGGCGGAAATGATAGCGCAGCCATGCAAACTGAGATGTCTCCCCGGGGTAGTCAGTCTTGTAAATTTTTTGATTAAACACACGCAATGTTGCCAGTTGAAATTGTCAAATATACTTTCGCAATATCATTCATTCAGTGCTGCTTCAATCGGAATGAAGCAGTACTGATGTTTATCTTCGACATCAGAGTTATCTCTACCCTGCACAACTAAATTCTGGGCAGCTCTTGAATCAAAGAATAATTGTCATTCTATCAAAGAGGTACGTATCCGGTTATATGAATATATATTTGCTCGGTTTAGCTGTTCCGTTACCACAATGCGTCCGTAAACTATAATTATATTCTCTTAGTCGCTCTGGGGGTTACATTAACATCCATAATGTCAGATAAACTCGTAGGTCGATTTCAACTCGATTATAAGAGCCAAGGAAGTAAAACTGTTAGTTATTCGAATCCGCCTAAAAATCACAACATATGTACATCGAATATGTAAGGGCCTTTTATTATCTCAAGGCCATCAATGTGACGGTGTCAATGAACTATTAACAGACTTGCGCACATAACCATTTTATTAATGTTTGTGAATTTATCGCTTTAACGTTAGAAATAATAATCTGTGTAGTATACTAGATCATGAAACAACATGCCCATATCCATGTCGAGATTTCTTATATTTTAGTCAGGTAAGGCGTCTGTGTTTCAGCGATGGCAGCATTGCCAAATACTTAAGCAGTTGCCATTGATTTATCAGTAATCAAAGCTGTATCACAGAAAACAACGAATTTGTTCTGTTCGAATCCCTTCCATCGTTCTGATTGATGGCCAATAAAAAGCCTATAGCAACCAGATGGATTATGCGTTCATCAACTAACCACAATAATATTTCCTCTGTATATCAATTGCAATGCGATTCTTGTGCTCGTTGTTTTCACGAGGCATATGACGACTGCAGTTTGTGTCATGCTTTTGAATAACTTCCTATGTAAGAGCTCGTATTCCTAATATGACGTGCAGCAGCTGCAGTTATTAATAAGTATCGCGCATATCTGTAGCAAATTTCAAAAAGAAGCTAACCTAAAAAAATGCACTACGGATAATCGCCAAAATTAATAAAGCGACTTTGTTGGTATATATGAATACGTCGGAATGATTATGACTTTGTGCGGTAGGTTTGCTGTAAGGTTATTTGCATACAAGGCATGGCGTATTCCAAATTCCTTTCCACTCGATCTCAGAGCCGATGTTGAATTAGTGAAGGGTAACATCATGCTTGCTACGACAGCATTCACCTTAACGCAGTTCATCTAAGTGCAAGTTTGGACTGATTTTCAATCCGCGTCATATATAACAAATGATGATACTTCCGTCTCATCGGGATATGATAGGATTGTTTTTTTAGTGATGATTTTACCATATAAATTAAATCAATAATGATAACTCCTGCCTTGCAACCCTGGTCTAAACACAGTACAAAATTCCGTTTGCAACGTCACAGATAAGTTTATTCAGCCATAACAATTTCCACAAATAGAAGCAACGAGTCAGGTATTGATATCCATGCGAATCCAAGATATATTGGATTGATAACTGAGGATGTACAACTGAGTCTACTCACCGCGCATGCATATTGATGCGTGCTACTGTCCTGTTTAATCGTTATTATTGTGCTTCTATTGGTGTTCAGGGGATTGATATGAGAACATATTGCCTGTGTATATGTGATAAACAAGGAGGTATGCTATTATCAGCATGCGTCTTCGGTTGCTTTTGCAGTTACTGCGGGATCTACAGCGTACTAATCACTTCTTCAAGACGACTCATCGCATAAAACATACCACCGTACATTGTAGCGAAGCAACATCCTGTGGTTTATCTCCTGAAAGTGGTTGTGGTAACTGATAGGCATTTAAGTAGGTTATTAACGACGTCGTTCATTTAAACATCATCATTCATACTCGCAGTGATCAATCAAAGAAGCAATTTCTGTCGTATTTAGAATAATAACCATGCGTTGTTGACCCGCCAACAGCATCAAAACCCAGGACTAGTACATTGTTTTCACAAAGTAAAGCTGTAAGTGGTGTGACAAATATATACTTATAATCAACATATAACGCCACGGAACACGTAGTCGTTTACGTTGGCCACTTCACTTTAATGGCCTTTACGGTTGGAAAAGACCCATTCATGTTCACTCTGCCTGTCACCAGCCATTCTGTTAGCAGGCATCTTGCCTGACTAACACAGTCAGCGACGACAGATTCTGCAAACAATGCAATATTCGTGTACTATATCTTCATTTTGCATAGTGCATTCTGTTCATGCGTGTTTAACATGTAACAAAAAACAATTGGGCGCATGCAATAAAGAGATATCATTTCAGTGGTGAACGAGACAGATGGTTGAAATACTGCTAGTTATGGCGATCTTTCGGTCACTCCCTTGCACCGTGACAAGTTTAAGGGAAATTGGAAATATCATTTGTCGCTCCTAACTCCAGCGCTTATAACATACTGACGTCTTGATGACGTTGATAGGCACAAGTTTTCGCAATATATTTTGCTCTTACCTTTTTGCTAAATGTTGGTTACTCCATGATGCACAATGACTGCTAACTGTGGTGTGCACCTGTTAGTTAATATTGGATAATTAAGCTGTGATTATTGCAAACACTGGCATTGTTTGACCGCATTTAAGATGGATGTAGAGCTACAGTTGTGGTGAAGTACCTGGCACAATAGTTATCCCAGATTTATAACTCAATTACGTAGGAGCCACCGTTGATAACAAATCATATACATGTCCCATGAATTCGCCAATAATCTACATATTTGAAAGAAAGGTTATGTCCATTTTAAATTAGTTAATTAATCACATACCTACATTCATATCTGACGCGCATAAATTGTTGGCATAACCTGTTTGCATTCGAATATATGCATCCGATATGAGTTCCATTGCGTGCGTAGTAGAGGAGTTATATTAGCTCATCACCAGCAGTTCGCCAGCACGGTAGATGCGTTTTTTTGTCGCTCTATGCTGTAAAATGAAAACAAATTAACTAATGCGGATTAAATATTGAATTCAGCTCATTATGTATGAGGCATGTTTGTGCGTGCACATGTTCGTGAAATATCTCCCATTCTAACATTTACATCCGAAGATTTTCGCTACAATGTTTATAAAGTTTAGTGTATAAATGAAGCTTAAACGTACATCAAATGTACACGAACGATATGTTGAGCTATACTTTTTCACTGTGGTACACTTCAATAGCTTCTTACGTCACCCAATGTAGGTGGGTTGTTAGCAGTTTAGTATTACCATGTTAAGAGGATAGACAAAAATTAAAAAGAAATAGATGATGATTCTTGAAGTTCCTTATAACTCGGTGGTTCCAAACTACGCAGATTGTAATATTAGTTCAAGAACATAATATGATGCATACATTCTACTTACTGTACATAGTCTCGATATGAGGTTAAATCGCAATTCACTGACTGCTGCATAATAGAGACAACATGTTCGTAACATAACTTTTCCCTGATCAGATATTGACTTAAGTTTTGTTCTTGAATGAACCAGACTTCTAAGTAGGACATACATCGAACGCAAATCGCCAAGATTAACCTGCCTCACAGTGCAAATTACTATTCTGGAATGGCACTTGGCAAGACAAAAATATAATGGCATTTTGTGCAATCCAATTTACAAGCAGCGTGCTTTAACGGATCCTTTTAACAAGCACGGTATAACATTTTGGGTTTCTTAAAACATACCCTGCATGAGCTCATGTCGTTCCATCTGGCTTATTGTCTGCCTATTAAAAGATTAACGACTTATTCCGACCAGCGCTAACAATGCACTGCCCGGTTGTCGTACCTTACTGGTAAAAGAAATCGCTTCGGTTGCATGCGTTATTCCTTGTATTGTTATTGGTTAAATGCGAAATCGTTCTTCTTTGAAGTTAGGCATAATGTGGCTCAAGCAATGAACTAATAAAATAGAAAACATTATATATATACTGCAGGAGAAGACGATAATACGAGAAAATGGCTAAACATTTAAAAATATATATATATATATATATATATATATATATATATATATATATATATATATATATATATATATATATATATATACTGTATAAAATATATATATATATATGTATATATATAGAAATATATATATATATATATATTTATATATATATGTATATATATATGTATATATGTATATATACATATATATGAATATATACATATATATATTAATATATATAGATAGATATGTATATATATATATGTACATATATATATATTTATATTTATATACATATATATTTATAAATCTCTCTATATATATGTATATATATATAAAAATATATATATATCTATATATATATATAAATTTATCCTCAATATATATATATATATATTTATATATATGTATATAAATATATGTAAATATATTAATATATATCTATATATTTATGTATATATAATTTAGCTTGACAACCACGGCTGTCTTGAGGTCTATTCGCCCTGCTAACGAGAAAGGTTGTTCAAAATGTATGCACCTCTAGCGTCTGTTATTATGTGCCAATCATTACGTTTATGGTGCCTGATGTATATCTAAGGCACATAACGCTAACAAGAAGCGCACCAATATGCCAATTGGGTCGTCTGTCGTAGGCTGTTCCCGACGCAGTTTGGGGTTTTGTGGGTTATTCAGCAGTTAATCGGTGTCATAATCCGCCAATACGCTGGCAAACTGCGTTACGCATCATCGTAAGGTGGAATAACAATCTGTCATGACTATGCTATAATGGTACACGTTACGACAAATTGATGCTCACCAAGTCTGCCTTGTGAGTCTCGTGTATATTCACAAGTATCGACAGGGATCCAGTTATTTCCGGCGGAATGAATTCCAGACCGATTAATCTTATTCGTCACGTGTAGTCATGTGTATGTACTGCATTTTATAGCACACTTACTATTGCTGAAAAGCTCACACGAATATAAATGACATTGCATGTTTGTGCGCTACACCTTTTGGTAAATATCTACATGAAATGCGTCACGTTGTCACACTGCATAAGCATGTCATAGTTTATTATATTCTAGGCAAACAAGTACTCCAAGCATAGTTAAATGATGTATTTCGTTGCTGTATATGATGTACACGATGCGGTATAAAGTACGATTATGCTTACATCTACCACAGTTCCCATGCAGACAAACAAGATGAAAAAAACACGCCATATGTGACGTATGACGTCCTAAGCCGAAGAATCAATGGCCGTCACTGCGCATATGCCAAACACGTCCGAAAAAATCGAGAGAAATATTGGACGAAAATATTGTCGCAAACATCTTACACAGACTGATATACACCTAAAAAAAATTCGATTAGGGAGTCAAAAAAGACGCCACTTGCACTTTAAATTACTAATATTCTTTTATTCAAACGCCCCGGCAATTACCATCAGCAACATGTACCGTAGGCCATCTAGGCAGGTCGTTTGCAAAGTCTACCTGCCGAGACTATTCATCATTGCCCCCCCAAAAAGAAAATTAATGCAAACCGCTATATATATGCTTCGTGACAGATCATTCAAATGTTACCATCATATAATTACATTGGCCCACATTTTATATTTGGCAACATTTGATCAGTAAGCTTCGTCACAACTCCTTTAAATGTCACCCTTTACAAAAGATTCGGCGTATCAATAAAACCGCCTTATTTGGGTATAAAGATTAACTGACATCATCATCATCATCCTCACTCTCACATATTCAGTTGTCTAATCATGACCGCAGCTTGCTGGGATTCCAAAGTTCAGCAGCTTAGTTAGGGTAGTCCTATTCAACAGCTTGTAACAGAAGCATCACGGTCACCAGGTTGTTGATCGAATCAGGGCTTAAACATGTATTTGCTAATGTGGTATTGGAAATTTGCTTTCATTCCGTTAGTGAAGCTAAGAGTGTAATTTTCTGATCCGTATGTATAAAATCATCAAGGCGATCTAACGAAGGAGATAGAGGCAAATGTGTATTGGTCATTACGCTTGAGTGCATTGCTTTCAAAAGGCACGGTGAAGATAGGAGCTATGACAGTTGCGAATATTAGCCCAACATCCAGAACCCAGTAACATTAATCAAAGGGCCTGTTGAGGGATCAAACAAGACGTTGGGCATATTTGCTATTTCTTGTAACATCATGTTACTAGATTTGGATCTCGAACTGCTGCCTGAGGGTTAAGTGGTTTCACAATAAACAAGTACGCAGAAGAGAGTAATTAATTATGTATTCTCATAAACATCGCCGATAATGCTGTCTGGATAAAATTATGGCCTCAAAGATTACTTAAGTGAAATTTAACCGTTTCATGTATCCAGTCATTTGATACACAGTGTCTTCATATTTACATAAAGATACTCAAAACCATGCGTTTATATTAACAATGACTAATAATTAAGAGAACGCGATGCCAAATTTATCACTCTCGGGAGACACTGACTGATAATTCTTGATTTATTCTTTATTTTCGAAACCGTGAGTCGGCAACTGGAAAACACGCCAACAGCAATAAATGTCATTCACCAGTGTCGGCTAAATGCCATATTTGGCGTACATGTTAGATGTATTTGGATCTCATTCCTTGATGTGGCACGTATCTGCCCAACAAAAGACTAGTAGATATGCAGACGTCATCTAGAAGCTAAATCTCTTAAGATGCATATTGGACCGCCTAACAACATTCGTGATGAACACAGAAGGTAATGTAAAATAACTCATTTAAGATCACACACACACACACACACACACACACACACACATATATATATATATATAGATATAGATATATATATATATATATATATATATATATAGATATATATATATATAGATATATATATATATATAGATATATATATATATATAGAGATATAGATATATATATATATATAGATTTATATATATATACAGTATATATATCTATACATATATATATACATATACTATATATATATATATATACATATATATATATACATATATATATGTATATATATACATATGTACCTATATATATTCATATAATTATATATATATATAATATATATATAAATATATATTGATATATATATATTTGATATGCACACCTATATATATGTATATATATATTTATATACAAGGAAATATATACATTTATAAATATATATATATATTGCTATATTTATAATTATATGTATATATATTGATATATGTATGTATATATATATATATGTGTATATATATATATATATATATATATATATATATATATATATATATATATATATATATATATTTTAAAACCTTACACCCCACCCCCCCCCCCCCCCCCCCCCCTCGTCCTGTTATTCTTTATGTTCCATATACATGAAACAATTGCGAATTCAGTTCCGTAACAGTAAGCTTGCCACTAGACTGCTTACAATACGCATGCATGAATGCAATAAACAATATATTCCATGGTAATAATGCATGGCATTTAATCATCCTCGCACTTGGATCCTCCTCGTTAATTTCGAATTGCAATGGAGTGCCATATGACCAACACCAACAACCCCCTTTGTGTCAATTGAGCGTCTGCCTAGCTGATAGATTGTTCCTGATACAGAAGAGGGCATGGATTATTTGGGTGTCGAGCAATGATTCAGCGTGATAATCCACTAATATGACGAAAAAACTGCATTGAGTATCATATGTAGAAGGCGTCAAAAGCAGACGTTTCTACGCTATGATGGTATGTGCACTGATCAATTGAAGTCATAAACATATATTGGGATATGGTTGTTCCAAGAGTAGTCAATATCGATAAATATTGGCTTGAGGTACTAACAGAACAGTTGTTTGATGCGCTTACAGACTTGCATCCGCAGAGAGCGACTCGTATCGTATGCATCGTATGAGAAAGCTGTAGAGAGCCACATAATCAGGATGCTAAGTATTAGGACGATCAATCATTGAATAGGCACTATTCATGGTATTGTACAAACCAAGTTAGTCGGGTAAGATATCTTTAACGGCGATACATACAGTATTAGCCCGGAGTAATAGGCGGCATTTGCAATATACCAACGCAGATATGCTGCGCTAGCGCACGCAGTGAAAGGCTTTAGTATGCAGCCACTAGTATGTTGGAACCATGGACGAGCATTTGCATAATTCCGCACACATCTCCTCGTTATAGACACCGTCTAGCAAGCGATAGTAGTATAGACATTGTCCTGCCTTCCTTCCCCGCTCGAGCACGAGCAATAGTTGGCTTTAGACTTTAGACAGATAGTAAATCCAGATATTTAAAATGAGTAGGAATGTTTTAACTTCTAATATGTTCTCCCAGTAGCCGTATTAGCTTACTATTGCTCAAAGTCACCCTTACACTTATTAAATAACCGGAACTACCTTAGCTTTACCTTGATTACGATATGTACCATTATTATACATCACATCAGCCTTCTACCGTAAATGCGTTGATCCTCGTTGTCTGTTTTTGCCGTATTGTTCTTATAGATATTATGAGTGATACGACAACCTAAATTGATTATCAAATTAAGAGCAGAAAGCACGGTAACTACATTTGTAAATATGTGGAACAGATAACATAAAAAATTGTAATTGTGTTCATTGATTGCATTTGCTCGCTCACCCGTTCCTTTTAACATTCAAAACTACTGTACCAACCAGACTCAATCGTAGTATCCGAACAGGGTAAAAAACATAGTTGCCGTTTACATAGACCGATGACTGTTATGGATAAATATCAATGTTTCTCTGAATAGTTGCTCAAGGTATACAAACGTCTTGATTCATTCCTGTATATAAATCATGTCCTTTTGTTGTGCCCGTGTGTTGCATTAGGGAACTACATTGAGCAATTGGTAGACATATATATGATTCCACAATACAGTGGTTACAGCAACATTAATGATATTTCAAACTGGCGCGTCCGAATATTCATTGACCAATCAACGCAAAGGTTGTGACCCTGATTGACCTTAGTTGCGCGCGTCTGGCTCATGATAGTCACCCTCGTTTTTATCTGACGCCATGTACATTATTGTGGTCTGCGTCCATTGAAAACACACTGAATGGCTTCTGGAATTATAGAGCGTCCCTCGAATTCATATTGGCACCACAATAAGCGCTTTAATAGCTTAGCTGCATGATAGTATGTTAACGTTATACAGTCAGTTAAAGAGACCAGCCGGCTGTGTGATTAAGGGTGGCGCTAAACGTGAAACAACATATCGGGGTGTTGCAAAATGCGTGCCCGGCTCTAAAAAATCACTCGTCAGGTTGGACAAGTTGACTAAGCAAGTCACTTGTCCGACATGACAAATCACTTGGTTCCGACCCATTCCTAGCATTGCATCGAGAGCAGTAACTAAAAACGTATAGCAAAATGTTTTCTCGCCCTCGCAGGCACATTCATAAAACAGTCACAACCAATCATGTAGCCGAGCGCCCTTTCAATAACACGCCACACGACTGTTGCGCGTAATCCAGGGCTTCCGTTGGAGTCATTTCCATGGTTATGCAACAGCAAATAGTTCAGTTCATGTGAAAATAGGTATAAAACTGAGCGTACCAAAGCATATATGACTCCGAATCTTTGGAAAATGTGACACCTAAAGGTAACAGCAGATAATATGGATTCAATAATGGCATGCTCAAGCATCGTTCGAAGGCTTTCTGAAGCAATTACTATATTTTCTGCATTGTGTAATGAAACCCCAGGTTTGGTTTGATTGTCATTTCCGGTAGCAGATTAACTAAAATGTGGCAGCTTAATTTTGTAAATTTTTTACACTTTCTACCGATATGGAGCTCCTTAAACTATCAACGTATATGGTCACAGCTGTCAAGTAACTCTACCATGTTAAGCAAAACAGTCAACTAATCATCTTGTGACTTTATCGCGTAAGTCAAGTAAGATTATCAGGCCTAGGTTACACGGCAAATACAATATTTCATCAGCATATAGTAGACATACATATATATATATATAGATATATATAGAGATATAGATATATATAGAGAGAGAGAGAGAGAGAGAGAGATAGAGATATATATAGATATAGAGAATAGAGAGATATCTAGAGAGAGAGAGAGAGAGAGAGATCTATATATATAGAAAGAAAGACAGAGAGAGAGAGAGAGAGACAGAGAGAGAGCCATAGAGAGAGAGACACACACACAGAGAGAGAGAGAGAGAGCCAGAGAGGAGACAGATATAGAGACAGAAAGATAGATATATAAAGATATACATAGAGGAGATATATATAGATATAGAGAGAGAGAGAGGGAGAGAGAGAGAGCCAGATAGATATATCCAGAGAGAGGGATAGAGAGAGAGAGCCCAGAGAGATAGATAATGGAGTATAGATAGGGAGAGAGAGAGAAGGAGAGATATACATATATAGATAGAGAGAGACAGAGAGATCGAAGAGATATACAGATAGATATAGCCAGATCCATAGAGATACAGATATATATATATTAAGTATAGCTCTATATATATATATATACATTTATTAATATATATATATATATAAAATATATATATACATATCTATATATATATATATATATATATATATATATAGATATATATATATATATATATATATATATATATATATATATATATATATATATATATATATATATATATATATATATATATATATATATATATATATCACTGTCAGCAACACAGAAGAGGGCTGAACTAATACACTAAAAGCACGTCTAAAAACACCGAATAGCAATGTGATGTTTTGGAGAAACGCCTTACTCAGTGAGTCAAATCACAACACAACTAAGATTATGCATAACACAACTAAGATTATACGCTGCGACCACCACCTTGGTTCTGATCCACAAAAACATGACAGGCTATGTGATTATCTTTTGATAATGCTGTCAAAACATCCGCAATGAGTGCAAAGCAAAAACGTGATTCAGGACCTTATGCATAATAAATGCAGCTTTTAAGAGGTATGAAGCCGCCGATGATTGCCTTCAAACGCATCAAATACCGACAAGCCAATATTTTGTCAATCGTGCAGAAAGAGCATAAATAATAATAATGCTTGCAACTGACTGTCGTTACAGCATGAATATGTCAAAATAACATCACTGCACACAAGCTGTTAGTATATGTGGTTCAACACTTACCGGCACTTACGCCGCTTACCAAATGACGTTGAATGCTGCGGCTGGATAGAACTGTTTAATTACTAGTAAGCAGATGTCCAATTAAAGCTTAATGGATCAGGCTGAACGACCAGAGACTCGAATTTTCCTAACAACCAATCGAATGAATGGGTTATTGGGTAATGATACGCTATCGAAATTTGGCAGAAATTACCAGATATACGTCACACAAGTTTTAGCGGTGAATGTCATAATTTAAATCTTGGAATTCCTGCCGGGAGACGTCATGTTGCATCAGTTAACAAGAGGTCCCGTTCCGCATCCCCGTCCTAGCTGATGTATAAAAAATTAGCAGTCCAATTGCTGTAATTTAATGTGCCGTGCAGCGACCGGCAAATGCAATATTGCAAATATTTCTCAAAATAAAGTGAAACATCTCATCAGCATGTGCCTCATAATCCACCAAGCTGATCTAGGAGCAATTTCTTTATTATTCATAGCCCAAATTACACGATTCATGGACACAGAATTTTGGCGATGCCCGTGCATGCACCGCAATGGTGTAGCAACATCAATCTTTTTATACTAAAGAGCATAACTACATTCATGCCCGGAATGTCATTACCTTCTTACAAACTATTAACGAACGGGAAGTAAATGGCTAACACCGGTAGTTTATGGCGTTAATATAGCCAAAACGGGAAGGTTTGTGATTTATGTGATTTATATATTATTTCAATTCTTTTAAGTAGCCGATTTGATAGTTTAGGCCTTTTAATTGGTCTACCATATTTTATCGCAAATCAGCGTGTTGTTCAATTTAAGCTCTCATGCTGAGCGGTGATCCAGACGATTATTCTTTGTCTTACCATTCAACAAAGGGGACCATGTCTGATGCTGCACAGAAGATCATTGCTATTGAATCGGTGATTACAACACAGCAATCGGTTGATGAAAAGTTTACCAATATCTAACAACGCTTGTTTGTGAGGCGCAGACGGCGCAGGGCCGAATATTATGGACGGGGGCTGTTTTCTTAGCATATTTCTCTTTTCAGCTTTTAAATTCGCCAAACCTTCATAAAATAACCCGCGATTGGGTGCCTCACCTAATAGCACGGACAATGTCAATCTAAATGGATGTGGATGGACAATGGCTATGAGGGATACACCAGACCGGCTTGATACTAAACTAGGTATGCATTGCTGTTAAAGCGCCCTTCAAATATATCAAGGTGGTCAAACCCATCAGGGCCACAGTTTTTTACGTTATAAGAATACAAACCTTATAAATCAGGTAAGATAATCCGTAGCATACCATTATGATGCTTTAACATTTCCCTCCAAGAGGGCTACATGCAATAGATCAAAACAAGGCTTATGTTGCCTTTAAATGTTGTGCTATATTAGTCTGCTTGATAATGGGAAGTATAGCCTGCTGGCAATAAATAATGCAATGAAAGCACTCCATCCTTTAATGATGCGTTTCGATCTGATTAAAATCAGACATTTTAATCGGCCTCGTTTGTTGAACAATGCCAGAGCTTGAGTTGCTTTACGTATATAGCGTAGATTACAAATTTAACGCTAACATTCCTCTAGCTAGTGAATTATGCTGCTTTATTTTCATATGAACTGTCAAGTTATAATTCGATTACTGACACTTGTTTCCGAAGATTGTGACGATGCCAGAATGACAGAGCCTAGTTGTACAGCAGCAAGGATGTAATCGACTTTAAAATAGCCAGGGATACAACGTTATCATCACTGTAGTGCCTGTGTGACCTTTTGGAGCTTAATACCGACATTAGTGGCAATGTTACAGTCATTTACCCGGGATATTTACGAACTCAACGGGTAGCTTTAATGGGCTAGGTCACCAATATATAACGAACTTTTACTTAATGTGGATGGTCATTGTACAGCATAAGTATACTATTCAAAAGATAATAAATCCGTTGCGCTATCCAAATAGTACAACTGTCTTGGTGATGTTAAAAAATTGTATGCGTATTGGTTATCTTTCTGTAGTTCCAATTATCATTCGACATGAATCCTGCTTAGAAAGGCAAAAACTAAGAAGATTAAAACACCCTACGAGCCTGCAATTTTATTATACATGTATAGATTGCTTGACAGAAAACCAGAGTATATATGTAATAATGGCGGCGACTTTACCGAAGTCAATTGATAGTCATTGATTATTCTTCTTGCAATTCTATCGATTATTCCTCGATAGACGTGCCACTCATGTAGCGCTTGGTTCAGATACGTATTCCCACATTGCCAAATGAAGCCATGCTTCATGTTAAATTTGCTTCAACAACAAAGCTCTTAAATGAGAAAGCATATGGCTAACAGAAAGTGACTATTTATCATTAGTTATATCCAATATATCGGCAAGTATGATGTTACAAGATCTAATAGTGCAACAGTGCGATATTTGTATATAGTACCTGTAAAATGGCACATTTTTGGGTTAGTGACCCCTCCGGTTATTAATTGATATTCTGTGCAGTTGCCCCTCCGTAGGCTATTTAGTAGGAAGCGGAAGTGGGAAGCCCGCGAAAAGACAGAAAAGTTCCAAACCAAAAGAGTAAACAAGGACATTTTTATTTTGAATATGTGACATGGATATTTACCAATATGGAGTCGTGTGCATACAATTGGAAGGACAGGAGTCAGTGCTGTAAGTTTTGATGTTTGGATTTGTAATCTGTAAGTTTCGATGGTATAAATGTCTTCGATGTAAATTCTAGGTTTGAATTTCTAAGCGCACTCATTGTATAATTTTGGTTGTATTCTAGATTCACGGTGCTCAGATGCTACGATTTATCATGCATTGATGTCGGATGTGGGAGAATGGAAATAAAAGCATCAGTGGAATAATAAAGACTTCTAATTTCAATCACAAGGTTATACTCGGACGCACATGACCATAAGACAAACTTTACAGTGAATAGCAATCCTGTAAAAAGGCATCATGGCTGACCCTCTCAAGGCTGAACGTACAAAGAGAAAGCGAGCGATAACAAAACAAGTCAACTATTTAAGGCAGCTACAGGCAGAACAAAACCATGATTCAGTTCCCGACGAACTTGACAAGCTCAAATATCATTTTAAAAGTTCACTGCTGTAAATGAAGAATATGAAACTAAGTTAGAGACAGAAGAGGAAATTGATGAATGTGAGTCATACTATGCGGCTGTGCAAAAGGACTACATTGACGCGTTGAACTCTTTCAAGGTTGGTGACAGAAATAAAATTCAAGAGCAAGCTAACAATTCCCAGGGCAAAGAAACAACCAAGGACGAGCTGTTTAGGCTGATGAATCTGCCTCATCTATCACTTGATACCTTTGATGGTAATCCTATGAAGTTCCATTCATTCATCTCCGTGTTTGATGGAAGTGTTGGCTGTTTAACTTGTGACGATGATGCAAAATTGGCCAGGCTCCTGCAGTACACCTCTGGCCAAGCTAAGGAAGCGATTCGAAGATGCACACTGGTGGGCGGTAGTGAAGGGTACAAGTTAGCTCGCGACATCCTTTCGAAAAGGTTTGGCAACGACCATCTTGTAGCTGAGAGTATAATTTGTGATCTTCGCACTGGTGGGCCTATCAAGTCTCCTACAGAGCTTCAGCGTTTTGCAGACAACTTAGGAAGCAGCCACATCATTTTATCCAAAATGGGAAAGCTGCCTGAGCTCGATTCCCAATCCGCCATCGTGGAAATCATGGGTCGTCTTCAACCTTACCTTCAAACGCGTTGGAAAAAGAGGGCCCTCGATATGAAAAGAGAGAAGGATATGTACCCTGATCTTGGTCAGTTCGTTTCTTTTGTGTCGGAGGTTGCGGAAGAAGCGAATGATCCTGTATATGGCAAGATATTTCCCAAGAAAGCACATGAGTCGGATACCAGGAGATATAAGCAAGCTTCTTTTCATACTGGTGCACAGCTCGCCTCGGGCCAGACAACCGATCAACCAAGAGGTCCTCATGCCAGGCATGCTTTCACAAAAAACGACCAGAGCCACCCTGTGTTCTCTGCAAGGATAGCCATCGTTTATGGTACTGCCAGCTCTTCCGCGGAATGGAGCCTAAGGAACGGCTGAGAATCACAAAACTCCACAGCTTGTGTGAGAATTGCCTCATGAATAACCACACAACAAGCGACTGTAAAAAGCCATCCGTCTGCAGCGTGCCAGGGTGTGGTAAGAAACACACTAAATTTGTTCATGTAAGTGGTGAAAGCCCTGTTACTGTGGCGAACAATGCTATTGCTAATGGGCCAACAAATGTTTACATGCCTGTGGTAGCTGTGAGGGTAAATCGAAGTTATTATACCCATGCTCTTCTGGATACAGCTTCCTCAAATAGCTTCTGTACTAAAGAGGTTGTGGATGAGCTTGGTGTTAGTGGTAGGGATGTAAGCTATGAGCTGAGCACGTTAAATCAGCGTGATGTCAGAAGAAATTCTCAATGTGTTGACCTGACAGTTGACTCTTGCAATGGTGTGGATGTCATGAATATGTCAAATGTATTTGTCACTGACAGTATACCAGTAGAATTTCCATCTGTTCATGTTAGATGCCACCCCCACCTCAGTGACTTATCTCTGGTACAGGGTAAAGTTAAAATAGGAATTTTGATTGGTCAGGACAATGCCGAAGCCCTGATCCCACTCGAAGTCAGGCGTGGGGCAAAGGGAGAGCCATTTGCTACCCGAACCATCTTTGGTTGGTCCTTGAATGGTCCCGTTGGTTCTGTGGTGAACCAGAAAGTGACTTCTCACTTTATCTCGAGTATGACACCTATTTCTGCTGACAGTTCTGAGGTAAAAAGGATGTTGAACCTTGAGAGTGATGACATCTGTTCTGACAGGGTTGGATTGTCAATGAATGATGAAAGAGTGATCAAATTCTGGGAGGAAAACTGTGAAGTGGTCAATGGTCAGTATCAGATTCCAATACCCTGGAAAGAGCATAAAGTTGTCAACAGTAACTTGGAAGTTGTCATTCCCAGATTGAACAGCTTAAAGGGAAGCTTGATTAGAAAAGGGCTGTATTCTAAGTATGGTCAAGAAATTGAGAAGCTACTGTCAAAGGGTTATGCTGAGCCCGTTGCCCTTGATAAAGCCAACCACCAGGGAAAGACGTGGTATCTACCTCATCACCCCGTCTTATCTGACAACAAACCTGGTAAAATGAGGGTTGTGTTTGATTGCTCATCTAAATTTCAGGGTGAATCATTGAATGACAAGGTGTACCAAGGACCAGACCTCAATAGTAAGCTTATGCATGTGATGCTGAGTTTAGAAGGGAGCCTTATGCCTTGATGGCTGATATTGAGGCGATGTATAATAGGATCAAGGTTCCGGAATGTGACATATATGCCTTGCGCTTCTTGTGGTACGATGGACAAGGTCAAATCCAACACCTTCGGATGACATCACACATTTTTGGTGGAATGTGGTGCGGCAGCGCTGCTATCTATGCTCTTTGTAGGATAGTTTGTGATCAAGTGGTCTCACCTGCTGTGAAGGATACCATACTTTCCTCCTTTTATGTAGATGACTGTCTGTCTTGCATCTGTGGGGTCTAAGTCAGAGGCAGAGCGACTTGTCTCAGAACTAAGACAAAGTCTGAATAAGGCTGGGTTTAGGCTCACGAAGTTTGCAAGCAATGATGAAGAGATACTTTTCAAGATACCTGAACATGACATTGCAAAGGAAGTCAAGAATATTGATGATTGTGGTCAAAGCAAAGCATTAGGTATCATATGGCATACCAAAACTGACACCCTACACTTCAAGGCACGTGGGTTGAGCCTTATCCCTTCAGAGGTCACAAGAAGGAAGATGTTGAGTTACTCTTCATCTCTATATGACCCACTTGGTCTTGTTGGTCCTGTCATTGTGTAGGGAAAGTTGTTGCTGCAATCTGTTGTCAAGGGGGGATTTTCCTGGGATGTGCAGTTGCCATGTGATGTGGCACAGGAATGGTTTCAATGGTGCAGGTCCTTGAAGGATCTTCAAGATGTACAAATTTCCAGGTGTATTCAGCCTCCCGGGTTTGCAGATGCCGCTATGGAGTTGCATCATTACAGTGATGCTAGTGAGAGTGCATATGGCTGTTGTTCTTACTTAAGATGCATTAACAAGAGAGGGGAAATTCATGTAGCACTGCTCCTGAGCAAAAGCCGTGTCGCACCAGCAAAGAAGCTCACTGTGCCAAGGCTTGAGTTGCAAGCAGCGGTGTTAGCTACAATGGCAGACAACACGCTCAGAAATGAGCTTAAGATGCCTCTTAATCCATCCACATTTTGGATTGACAGCCGAATAGTTCTCGGGTACATCCAGAACTTCCATCACCGTTTTAATGTATTTGTTGCTAATCGGTTGAGCATCATCCACAGACACACTTCCCAGAGCAGTGGAAACACATTGCGGGGAACAACAATCCAGCTGACATAGTGTCTCGGGGCTGTAATCCAAAACAATTGTTGGAAAGCGATTGGTTCATGGGACCAATCTTCCTGAGGACTCCCAAATGTAACTGGGATCTCGATGAAACCAAAGTTGAATTGAACAAAGATGATGTTGAACTGAAGAGAGGTGTAGGAAATTTCCTTGCTTTGAAGGCTGATTCGGATAAGACCATACCGGATTGGGATCCTATGCAAAGGTTGATCAGTCATTACTCCTCGTGGTATCGTTTGAAGCGCGCTGTTGCGTTACTTCTGAAGCTCAAGGACATATTCAGGGGGAGAGCTGATCGTGGTATCCCTAAGCTTAATGTTGGGGACCTCCGTAATGCAGCTGATGAAATTCTGAAGTATTCACAAGGGGAATTGAAAGGTGAGCTGAAAGGGAAACTTGTTAAGAACAAGTTCTGGCATCAGTTGAACCCTTATATTGACAACAAGGGGATCATAAGGGTTGGTGGGCGTATAAGGCCAGACACCAACATCAAAAACCAAATTGTCATCACAAACCCAGTTGTTGGGAAATTGCTAGCAAAGGATACCCATAACAAGTGTCACATGGGGCTTGAGTACACCTTGGCCATGTTGAGAGAAAGGTTTTGGGTGAGGCGCAAGGATGTTCGAGCTGCTATCAGGCAGTGCCTCATTTGTCGGAAGTTAAATGGGCGTCTGTGCTCGCAAATGATGGGCGATTTGCCTCAAACCAGACTCGCATCCAATGAAATGCCTTTCACTCACACAGGCATAGACTGTTTCGGTCCTTTCCTCATCAAACGGGGTCGATCAGATGTAAAGAGATACGGTTGCATTTTTACTTGCATGACTATGCGGGCTATCCATGTGGAGGTTCTTGAGAGTCTTGATACCGATTCCTTCCTAAATGGCCTCAGAAGATTTGTGGCCAGAAGAGGTCAACCAAGTCTATCACATCAGACAATGGCGGGAATTTTGTGGCTGCTAATAAAGAACTAGCAAAAGGTCTAAGAGAATTGGATCAAACTAAAATTGCAGACATGTTGCTTCAGAAAGAAATTACTTGGCAATTTCTTCCTCCCAGCTCGAGCTACATGGGTGGAGTTTGGGAGAGGCACATCAGGTCAATACGTAATGTCCTCATGGCACTCCTGAAGGAACAAAGGTTGACAGATGAGACGCTAAATACCTTGATGTGTGAAGTCGAGAACATTCTTAACAATCGTCCCATCACACCTGCAAAGGTCAATGCCAATGACCTTGAGGTGCTGAAGCCCAGTCATTTGCTCATGGTGAAGGCAAACCCTTCTTTTCCACCTTGTTTATCTGATCCAAAGGATGTGTATCGGAGGCGTTGGAGACAAGTCCAATATTTGTCGGATATATTTTGGAAGAGGTGGTTGAAAGAATACCTGCCCGAGCTTCAAAAGAGGCAAAAATGGTTGACACACGCCCCAATGTCTCTGTTGGCGACCTTGTGCTCATAACAGATGAACACGTGGCCAATGGGGAGAGTTATTGAGGTGTTTCAAGGTGACGATGAGCTTGTGCGATCGGTGAAGGTGAAAACCAAATGTACTGTGCTTACTAGACCCATCTCTAAACTAGTTATGCTTGAAGGCAGTTTATATTTGATATCTCGAATGCAGTGTCATTTGAATGCATTGGTATGAGATGATATTGTATCGTTTTGTATTGGTATTTTGTTAAACTGTCCACTAAATACGTATATATGATGTTGATGCTAAGGCAAATGGTAATGTGGGTTCACTTGAATGTTTTGTTTGTGTGCATGATTATAGTGGTGTTAAATATTTAGTAGATTTAAAGTGGGGTGTGTAAAATGGCACATTTTTGGGTTAGTGACCCCTCCGGTTATTAATTGATATTCTGTGCAGTTGCCCCTCCGTAGGCTATTTGGTAGGAAGCGGAAGTGGGAAGCCCGCGAAAAGAGAGAAAAGTTCCAAACCAAAAGAGTAAACAAGGACATTTTTATTTTGAATATGTGACATGGATATTTACCAATATGGAGTCGTGTGCATACAATTGGAAGGACAGGAGTCAGTGCTGTAAGTTTTGATGTTTGGATTTGTAATCAGTAAGTTTCGATGGTATAAATGTCTTCGATGTAAATTCTAGGTTTGAATTTGTAAGCGCACTCATTGTATAATTTTGGTTGTATTCTAGATTCACGGTGCTCAGATGCTACGATTTATCATGCATAGATGTCGGATGTGGGAGAATGGAAATAAAAGCATCAGTGGAATAATAAAGACTTCTAATTTCAATCACAAGGTTATACTCGGACGCACATGACCATAAGACAAACTTTACAGTGAATAGCAATCCTGTAAAAAGGCATCATGGCTGACCCTCTCAAGGCTGAACGTACAAAGAGAAAGCGAGCGATAACAAAACAAGTCAACTATTTAAGGCAGCTACAGGCAGAACAAAACCATGATTCAGTTCCCGACGAACTTGACAAGCTCAAATATCATTTTTAAAAGTTCACTGCTGTAATGAAGAATATGAAACTAAGTTAGAGACAGAAGAGGAAATTGATGAATGTGAGTCATACTATGCGGCTGTGCAAAAGGACTACATTGACGCGTTGAACTCTTTCAAGGTTGGTGACAGAAATAAAATTCAAGAGCAAGCTAACAATTCCCAGGGCAAAGAAACAACCAAGGACGAACTGTTTAGGCTGATGAATCTGCCTCATCTATCACTTGATACCTTTGATGGTAATCCTATGAAGTTCCATTCATTCATCTCCGTGTTTGATGGAAGTGTTGGCTGTTTAACTTGTGACGATGATGCAAAATTGGCCAGGCTCCTGCAGTACACCTCTGGCCAAGCTAAGGAAGCGATTCGAAGATGCACACTGGTGGGCGGTAGTGAAGGGTACAAGTTAGCTCGCGACATCCTTTCGAAAAGGTTTGGCAACGACCATCTTGTAGCTGAGAGTATAATTTGTGATCTTCGCACTGGTGGGCCTATCAAGTCTCCTACAGAGCTTCAGCGTTTTGCAGACAACTTAGGAAGCAGCCACATCATTTTATCCAAAATGGGAAAGCTGCCCGAGCTCGATTCCCAATCCGCCATCGTGGAAATCATGGGTCGTCTTCACCTTACCTTCAAACGCGTTGGAAAAAGAGGGCCCTCGATATGAAAAGAGAGAAGGATATGTACCCTGATCTTGGTCAGTTCGTTTCTTTTGTGTCGGAGGGAGGTTGCGGAAGAAGCGAATGATCCTGTATATGGCAAGATATTTCCCAAGAAAGCACATGAGTCGGATACCAGGAGATATAAGCAAGCTTCTTTTCATACTGGTGCACACCTCGCCTCGGGCCAGCCAACCGATCAACCAAGAGGTCCTCATGCCAGGCATGCTTTCACAAAACGACCAGAGCCACCCTGTGTTCTCTGCAAGGATAGCCATCGTTTATGGTACTGCCAGCTCTTCCGCGGAATGGAGCCTAAGGAACGGCTGAGAATCACAAAACTCCACAGCTTGTGTGAGAATTGCCTCATGAATAACCACACAACAAGCGACTGTAAAAAGCCATCCGTCTGCAGCGTGCCAGGGTGTGGTAAGAAACACACTAAATTTGTTCATGTAAGTGGTGAAAGCCCCTGTTACTGTGGCGAACAATGCTATTGCTAATGGGCCAACAAATGTTTACATGCCTGTGGTAGCTGTGAGGGTAAATCGAAGCTATTATACCCATGCTCTTCTGGATACAGCTTCCTCAAATAGCTTCTGTACTAAAGAGGTTGTGGATGAGCTTGGTGTTAGTGGTAGGGATGTAAGCTATGAGCTGAGCACGTTAAATCAGCGTGATGTCAGAAGAAATTCTCAATGTGTTGACCTGACAGTTGACTCTTGCAATGGTGTGGATGTCATGAATATGTCAAATGTATTTGTCACTGACAGTATACCAGTAGAATTTCCATCTGTTCATGTTAGATGCCACCCCCACCTCAGTGACTTATCTCTGGTACAGGGTAAAGTTAAAATAGGAATTTTGATTGGTCAGGACAATGCCGAAGCCCTGATCCCACTCGAAGTCAGGCGTGGGGCAAAGGGAGAGCCATTTGCTACCCGAACCATCTTTGGTTGGTCCTTGAATGGTCCCGTTGGTTCTGTGGTGAACCAGAAAGTGACTTCTCACTTTATCTCGAGTATGACACCTATTTCTGCTGACAGTTCTGAGGTAAAAAGGATGTTGAACCTTGAGAGTGATGACATCTGTTCTGACAGGGTTGGATTGTCAATGAATGATGAAAGAGTGATCAAATTCTGGGAGGAAAACTGTGAAGTGGTCAATGGTCAGTATCAGATTCCAATACCCTGGAAAGAGCATAAAGTTGTCAACAGTAACTTGGAAGTTGTCATTCCCAGATTGAACAGCTTAAAGGGAAGCTTGATTAGAAAAGGGCTGTATTCTAAGTATGGTCAAGAAATTGAGAAACTACTGTCAAAGGGTTATGCTGAGCCCGTTGCCCTTGATAAAGCCAACCACCAGGGAAAGACGTGGTATCTACCTCATCACCCCGTCTTATCTGACAACAAACCTGGTAAAATGAGGGTTGTGTTTGATTGCTCATCTAAATTTCAGGGTGAATCATTGAATGACAAGGTGTACCAAGGACCAGACCTCAATAGTAAGCTTATGCATGTGATGCTGAGGTTTAGAAGGGAGCCTTATGCCTTGATGGCTGATATTGAGGCGATGTATAATAGGATCAAGTTCCGGAGTGTGACAGAGATGCCTTGCGCTTCTTGTGGTACGATGGACAAGGTCAAATCCAACACCTTCGGATGACATCACACATTTTTGGTGGAATGTGGTGCGGCAGCGCTGCTATCTATGCTCTTCGTAGGATAGTTTGTGATCAAGTGGTCTCACCTGCTGTGAAGGATACCATACTTTCCTCCTTTTATGTAGATGACTGTCTTGCATCTGTGGGGTCTAAGTCAGAGGCAGAGCGACTTGTCTCAGAACTAAGACAAAGTCTGAATAAGGCTGGATTTAGGCTCACGAAGTTTGCAAGCAATGATGAAGAGATACTTTTCAAGATACCTGAACATGACATTGCAAAGGAAGTCAAGAATATTGATGATTGTGGTCAAAGCAAAGCATTAGGTATCATATGGCATACCAAAACTGACACCCTACACTTCAAGGCACGTGGGTTGAGCCTTATCCCTTCAGAGGTCACAAGAAGGAAGATGTTGAGTTACTCTTCATCTCTATATGACCCACTTGGTCTTGTTGGTCCTGTCATTGTGTAGGGAAAGTTGTTGCTGCAATCTGTTGTCAAGGGGGATTTTCCTGGATGTGCAATTGCCATGTGATGTGGCACAGGAATGGTTTGAATGGTGCAGGTCCTTGAAGGATCTTCAAATGTACAAATTTCCAGGTGTATTCAGCCTCCCGGGTTTGCAGATGCCGCTATGGAGTTGCATCATTACAGTGATGCTAGTGAGAGTGCATATGGCTGTTGTTCTTACTTAAGATGCATTAACAAGAGAGGGGAAATTCATGTAGCACTGCTCCTGAGCAAAAGCCGTGTCGCACCAGCAAAGAAGCTCACTGTGCCAAGGCTTGAGTTGCAAGCAGCGGTGTTAGCTACAATGGCAGACAACACGCTCAGAAATGAGCTTAAGATGCCTCTTAATCCATCCACATTTTGGATTGACAGCCGAATAGTTCTCGGGTACATCCAGAACTTCCATCACCGTTTTAATGTATTTGTTGCTAATCGGTTGAGCATCATCCACAGACACACTTCCCCAGAGCAGTGGAAACACATTGCGGGGAACAACAATCCAGCTGACATAGTGTCTCGGGGCTGTAATCCAAACCAATTGTTGGAAAGCGATTGGTTCATGGGACCAATCTTCCTAAGGACTCCCAAATGTAACTGGGATCTCGATGAAACCAAATTTGAATTGAACAAAGATGATGTTGAACTGAAGAGAGGTGTAGGAAATTTCCTTGTTTTGAAGGCTGATTCGGATAAGACCATACCGGATTGGGATCCTATGCAAAGGTTGATCAGTCATTACTCCTCGTGGTATCGTTTGAAGCGCGCTGTTGCGTTACTTCTGAAGCTCAAGGACATATTCAGGGGGGAGAGCTGATCGTGGTATCCCTAAGCTTAATGTTGGGGACCTCCGTAATGCAGCTGATGAAATTCTGAAGTGTTCACAAGGGGAATTGAAAGGTGAGCTGAAAGGGAAACTTGTTAAGAACAAGTTCTGGCATCAGTTGAACCCTTATATTGACAACAAGGGGATCATAAGGGTTGGTGGCCGTATAAGGCCAGACACCAACATCAAAAACCAAATTGTCATCACAAACCCAGTTGTTGGGAAATTGCTAGCAAAGGATACCCATAACAAGTGTCACATGGGGCTTGAGTACACCTTGGCCATGTTGAGAGAAAGGTTTTGGGTGAGGCGCAAGGATGTTCGAGCTGCTATCAAGCAGTGCCTCATTTGTCGGAAGTTAAATGGGCGTCTGTGCTCGCAAATGATGGGCGATTTGCCTCAAACCAGACTCGCATCCAATGAAATGCCTTTCACTCACACAGGCATAGACTGTTTCGGTCCTTTCCTCATCAAACGGGGTCGATCAGATGTAAAGAGATACGGTTGCATTTTTACTTGCATGACTATGCGGGCTATCCATGTGGAGGTTCTTGAGAGTCTTGATACTGATTCCTTCCTAAATGGCATCAGAAGATTTGTGGCCAGAAGAGGTCAGCCCAAGTCTATCACATCAGACAATGGCGGTAATTTTGTGGCTGGTAATAAATAACTAGCAAAAGGTCTAAGAGAATTGGATCAAACTAAAATTGCAGACATGTTGCTTCAGAAAGAAATTACTTGGCAATTTCTTCCTCCCAGCTCAAGCCACATGGGTGGAGTTTGGGAGAGGCACATCAGGTCAATACGTAAGGTCCTCATGGCACTCCTGAAGGAACAAAGGTTGACAGATGAGACGCTAAATACCTTGATGTGTGAAGTTGAGAACATTCTTAACAATCGTCCCATCACACCTGCAAAGGTCAATGCCAATGACCTTGAGGTGCTGAAGCCCAGTCATTTGCTCATGGTGAAGGCAAACCCTTCTTTTCCACCTTGTTTATCTGATCCAAAGGATGTGTATCGGAGGCGTTGGAGACAAGTCCAATATTTGTCGGATATATTTTGGAAGAGGTGGTTGAAAGAATACCTGCCCGAGCTTCAAAAGAGGCAAAAATGGTTGACACGACGCCCCAATGTCTCTGTTGGTGACCTTGTGCTCATAACAGATGAACACGTTCCACGAAACCTGTGGCCAATGGGGAGAGTTATTGAGGTGTTTCAAGGTGACGATGAGCTCGTGCGATCGGTGAAGGTGAAAACCAAATGTACTGTGCTTACTAGACCCATCTCTAAATTAGTTATGCTTGAAGGCAGTTTATATTGATATCTCGAATGCAGTGTCATTTGAATGCATTGGTATGAGATGATATTGTATCGTTTTGTATTGGTATTTTGTTAAACTGTCCACTAAATACGTATATATGATGTTGATGCAAATGGTAATGTGGGTTCGCTTGAATGTTTTTTTTGTGTTTTTTAATTATTATTATCTTGGGGCATGATTATAGTGGTGTTAAATACTTAATAGATTTAAAGTGGGGTGTGTAAAATGGCACATTTTTGGGTTAGTGACCCCTCCGGTTATTAATTGATATTCTGTGCAGTTGCCCCTCCGTAGGCTATTTAGTAGGAAGCGGAAGTGGGAAGCCCGCGAAAAGACAGAAAAGTTCTAAACCAAAAGAGTAAACAAGGACATTTTTATTTTGAATATGTGACATGGATATTTACCAATATGGAGTCGTGTGCATACAATTGGAAGGACAGGAGTCAGTGCTGTAAGTTTTGATGTTTGGATTTGTAATCTGTAAGTTTCGATGGTATAAATGTCTTCGATGTAAATTCTAGGTTTGAATTTCTAAGCGCACTCATTGTATAATTTTGGTTGTATTCTAGATTCACGGTGCTCAGATGCTACGATTTATCATGCATAGATGTCGGATGTGAGAGAATGGAAATAAAAGCATCAGTGGAATAATAAAGACTTCTAATTTCAATCACAAGGTTATACTCGGACGCACATGACCATAAGACAACCTTTACAGTACCTGTACTAATATCTTTGTAGCATGTATTTAAGATGTCTATTCTACCATGACTCAAGAGGTGGGTTGGTATTGGTTACTCGAAATAACCAACAAATGCTACAGTGTAAGCAATCCGAATCAAATCATGTAGTATCAAAAGAAATCTTGGTGGAGGCCATACATATTCTGGTTTTTATTTTACGCTTTAGTGCTACAGAAACTGGCCAAGACGTTTAACGTCGCCACTGCTGGACTTTCATCGCAATTTACATTGGTTGCTTGTGTTTTTGTTTGTTGATTTCACATAATGGGGCATATGTATTAGCATCGCACATACACTTATATGATAGAGTAAGCACTCAAATGTGTCTGATAGGGTACCCACGCAATGTGTAACGCCATTGGAAGCGGTCGCAAACCTCATGATAGTTGTTATCACCATTTGGAAGCCACTTCAATCAAAATCAATCCACGTTGATGTATTTCAGTCAGATAATTCAAAGTTGATTGGTTCATAAATATATCGGGATGTCGGATGAAGTCCGACGTGTCCTCACAAGAATCGTGTCAAACTTGTACGGCATTTTGTGTAAGTCTATATCAAACAATTATCCATTATGTCAAACTTGCACGGCATTTTGTGTACTTATATATCAAACAATTCTCCATTGTCTGCGCCATGATATGCAAAATGGTACGTATAATGCATTTAGATAGTGAGCAGCCCTCTGATAGCCGATGGTCTGTATTGACAATAAGCTAGATGGAATTTTAATAGTTTTTTAGTGGTTCGATTTGAGCGCAAGAACAGGGTTCGCTCATATGTTGCGCACCGTGTCCTGAACAAAACTCGCTTTTTGCAATTACAATTTGTTGGACTAAAGAACCTTGCATTGCTATTTCACCTGTTATGTTTGTTAAACCTGCCTTATTAGTGTCTACAGTTGTAGGAATTACTGTCATCACCAAAGTATCTGTTCGATCTGCAGGCGGTGTAATGATTTATACTTATTGTACGAGCGATGGCGTTTGATGATTTATTTGAACCGTTAGGGTCGCTGTGGGTTTTGTATTTACTATTCAGAGGGAAGTGTGTGGGGAAACATCGATGACTACAATATAATGTACTTAAATTACAACTATAGTTCAAAAAGGGGATCGTGTAGCTAGTTGATGCCAAATAGTGCGGATGGTTAAGACAATTATTTAAGGTAGGCAGTCAAACAGGGCATTCCTCTATGATGAATGCCGTAATTCATTTAAGTCCTAACGACTTAAAGATTTAACATGTCATGGTTGTGTTACAACTGGTTGATACTATGTCACCTTAGACATAGTTAAAACATATTTTAAAAAGCACAAATATTTTCATGAATATATATTACAATAAACAAAAGCACACTCAAGATATATATATATAGATATATATATATAGAGATAGATAGAGAGAGAGAGAGAGAAATAGAGAGAGAAAATAGAGAGAGAGACATAGAGAGGTATTTAGATAGAGAGATAGAAAGGGAGAGGGAGATAGAGACTTAGAGATATGTAGAGATAGAGAGATACAGAGAGAGGGAGAGAGATAGAGAGAGAGAGAGAGCGAGAGAGAGCGAGAGCGAGACAGAGAGAGCTAGATAGATAGAGAGAGGAGAGATAGAAAGAGATAGAGAGAGATATACAGATAAATATACATATATAGA
Source organism: Urechis unicinctus (assembly GCA_034190875.2). Classification (NCBI taxonomy): domain Eukaryota; kingdom Metazoa; phylum Annelida; class Polychaeta; order Xenopneusta; family Urechidae; genus Urechis; species Urechis unicinctus. The sequence goes on along the minus strand of CM067350.1, from coordinate 11,398,631 downwards.
TAAAGAGATATACATATAGACATATATATATATAGAGGTATGTGGATATATATATTATATACATACATATACACATATATATGTATGTATATATATGTATATATATATGTTTTTTCTATATATATATACATATATAAATATATATATATAATCTATATATATATATATATATATATATATATATATTTATATATATATATTCATATATATACATATATATATATAACTATATATATATACATATATATATATAAACGCTAGAAAAAGAAAATATAGAGTGAAATAAAGAAGGACAGTACAGGGACAATACCACATCTACCAACTGACGAATCTGCTGTTCGGGCTTTATGACACAATATAACAATTGCTGGGTCTGGTGTGTTACGCGCGGTTGTAATGCATATAAGTGGTGACGGACCAAAAATAAATTGACATAGTTCTGTACCCAAGAATCAAATGATTGCTCAGACGCCAGAGGAAGACGTTTGAGGTGTTATTACATCTCGTCTAACGCTAGCAAAGTATTTGCGATTACTCGCTTCATTAAAGTATTCACCGTCCGGTAAACAAACTGGATTATGAGTCTATGTTTGTTTTAGCAGATTGGTCTGTAATACGCGTTCATTGTACTCTTTAAATGGAGCAGCTGCACGATAACAAAACTCTCCATTCACTACCTAAGGAAAAGCATAGGAGACATTCAAAAATCTGGCAATGCAGTCGTAATCGCATAAATTGGAACTCCCCATCAGAAGAAAAACTTTGCCCGACAACCCGCTGTGCAATTCAGGAACAATTGACTTACGACCTCAATCTTTGGACCCCAAATGCCCAGGAGAGCTGCAGCTTTATGCTGTAGGCGTAGATTATTTTAATTTGAATTGGATGCCACAAACGATGAACCTAAGAAGACCCTATACGTGAGATTGAAGGATGATCGGCTATCATGAAAAGATGGGTGAGGCAAAAACTAGTCGAATTTTCGCGCTAACTTTTCTGTGACGCAGACGTTGATGTAAGGATCGACGAAGGAAATGCCTTGTGTGACTAAAAATGGAGACGGCCTTCTTTTATAAATCGCGAAACTAAAGAAGCGAATAGAAAGGAACCAAAGCGTGTTAAATTCTCTTTGCAAATGAGAACAAAGAATGAGGCTCCACATAAAGCGCCATAAGTTACGGTTGCCCAATAAAAGGACCCAGAAAACTGTGCATGCTCACAGTTCGAACTGCACGCGATAAGCCCGTGATTGTCCACGAACTAAAAACCCGAGAACGGAGCGAGAGGTGATGCAAACCGATCGCGCCTCACATAAACTACGTTACGATTGCTAGTCATAACTAATTAGCTCTGGCCGTTTTTACAAGCACGAGTGAAAACGGAAGGAAGTGAAATGCACAACGTGCACAATACCATCCAGTACTTGGCTAGTTTACATATTTATGCCGCATTCTTCAACATGAGGCCAGAAAGCCGAGCTTTATGCCATTCTATGTGAGTAACAATCTTACATATGTTATACATCACATGAGATGATTTGACAAGCGATGTATCGATGCATTCACCAAATGGATGCAACAGTGGATGGAATATAAGCCTTAATATCGACATTCAGTGTAAGCCAACTGTCATTAAGGAATGTTTCGATGCTGCGAGCATTGCCCACAGTTCTAGCTATTTCGAGAAATTAAATTAGCAATGTAAAAGGCAGTGCAGGATGAGAAATATCCCGCAAAATATACTTAGTGAAAATGACCTGCACATATTCAATAGCTCAAATAACAAAGAATGCTTCATGGGGTTCTGGTAGTACTGCCTACATAGCAGCTCGATTGTGCTTCAGGCTATTAATGATAGTGTATCTTCAAACATTGTACTATTACATTTATAATAGCTAGCCGTGTGAATAGTAATATGATAGCAATACTCCTAAGCCAAGTAAGACCGTTTTTGAGGGAACAAGTGTATCAATGTATGGTACAGCAAAACGAACAGTTATAAAAATAGCTCTAATTGTTTGTATTTATTTCACTACTTGATGTTGTCAGCTGTTGAGGCTATATTGTTAAACGAGATCTGTCCACAGCTACAAGAGCGACAACGACAATGAAAACATGTGGTTCGTAAAGTAACGTTCAAGTCACTAACGGCTACAGCACCCTTGAAACCCAACCAATACGGGCCGCATGGGATCACGGAATAAAACATAGGGGCGCTACTGATCAAATGTTCCGAGTAATTAACAACTACTCCTAAGATCCTCGCGAATGTGTCATACAACATATTGACATATTCCACCTGCCTATTAGCCGGCGTGTATTCTTTAACGATGAACACACCTATCACATGATTGAATGCAATGTAGCTTATACCTCTATGAATTGACAGTATTGATCAACGTCGGGAGGAATATTCATTTCGGATCAGTATTAATCACTATTGTGATCGCATAGAAGGTAATCTAGTTAAGCTTTTCGCGTATGCTCTTTTGTAGTCAGTATTTGGAGTGAGTCATTAATGATCCATTTATATTATTTATTGTGACATAGGTTGATATTAGACATATTACCTGAAGGCATTAACGCCCTTGCCACACTGTACATCTGGATAGTATTTACATGTGCCATACGCTTTTGAATTAATCAGCTCATCAAGGATCATTTGGCAATGAACCAAACATTACGCCAACGTGTATGCATTTAGAATGCCAGAATGAGCAATTCCACAGTCGGTTGGAAATAACCCCTATGTCATGATATAATAAACATAATCCCCAAAACCAAATATTGTTTTACCTTATGCCAGCATCAGTTGTTTGCTTGAGTGATTCGAGCAGAGCTAAGCACGTGCGAGAATATATGTCATACTTTGAACAGAACCTTCCAGCATCAAGATACTCCTCTGTGTGTTATGGCAGAAAAATGGACGATAATAAGTGTTTTTTTGTGTTTAAATTAGTAGCCAATATATTACATAGTGTAGCATTAATATGTCAATGACTCAGCTATGTTGGCCCAGTAACGGGTTTTACATTAACCCGTTGATGTATGCGACGAACCTTTCATATCAATTTGCTACAATGTCCGCATGCAATTAGTCGGTATGTGTAATAAAAAGCACTTACGACATTTGAACATAAAACCAACTCCGACACATTTGATATATTGTGTACGGTACGGACAGCATAGTCAGTAATTGCCTCAAATGTGTACTTTCACATCCTCCATTGTTAACGTATTGGTTGAGTGTGAGGTTGACATATTGGAATCCCATTCAGTTCTAAGCAGGCCTGAAACAACAAACGTTATCTTGAGAAAAACATTCGATTTATGAAATTGATGGTGGCGCAATACTTGATACGAATATCGACTGTTGAAAATTACAAGCTTAGCGTCAATGATATATCAATTAATTAAGCGTTATTTAGGTTGAGGTGACTGAAATGAGTTTAGTCGGCATGATGGTTAGACCTACCAATATTTGCTAACCTTGAAAGCCATCGGCTCTTGAAGTATTATTGTTGCAATTAACCTTTCGAAGTGCACAATGACTATCAAGCTCGTTGCAGCTTGTGCTTTGAGTAAAACAGTTGATGTTGTTGACCGACTAGTTTTGCTCAGCATATTTTGCCTCATACCCTAAATGATGCCTCATCATCCTGTATCGCCGTCGATTTAGTCCACTGTTGGTTCAGCAATTATGAAAATTAGAACTTTATACAGAACAGCCTATTGTCATAAATTCTGATAATGAGCCATTAGGTGAATGCCATATATAGGGTAATTCATATTATCAACCCAGATTAAATTAGAATAGCTATAATGAAATAGTTACCGACCGACCAGATCCTTGATGGCGTCTATTAGCTGCTGAACGCTAGTGAATCATTCGCAGGAGCCGTAGCTAGCTGTTACTGATACCACATATATAAAACCACGTCCCAACTGCATAATTATGTTTCACGTTCAGGCTGCAACATCGTAAACTTCATTATTATACCTCTATTCCCTCCCCCCAAAGAAGTCCCTACAAACGCAACCGCATCCGTTACGCGGTCGTACTGGAAACATCTTTTAGTCAACACATACAAAACATTGATGACTTAAAGGGGTAGCCACATCCGACCTGCTTTACATTTAATACACTACCCTGCACTAATTGCATGACTAATAATCGAATCACCAAACGGAAGGAAGATTATATCATTTGAACAAAATCACAACATTGACTAGGTGTCTTCTGTAAACTTGAGATTCTGTGCGCTGCAATGTGAACTTACGTCATCTAGGTCATGTGGTAGATACATCATGAATCGTGTGAATAATGAATAATCCATTATTACCACTTCATGATATTCATACCAATGGTTGCCATAGCGTACACATGAAGTCTTATGGCTAATATATTCTCCCAAGGTTAATAGAAAGTGTTATCTATTGGTCAATAAATTGTTCAATGTACCGTCCTTGCTAGTCGTTAACAGTCACAATAAAACAAATTAATATCATTATCAACGCCGCTCCAGAGGTCTTGACCATGATAAAAACAATTGTAGCATTGGATTGGTAATATCTTATTGCAACAATTCAAGCGATTAATACATGTTTCAGTGATGAAAGTGAATTGCAAGAATTCATTTTAATAGTGCTTAAATAGATGATGATGATATATGTAGGGGATCCTTGTATCATGAACCGGTGAGAATCACGAAGGATGTTGGCCGTGGGCTAATACTGTCATCGCCAAAGCGGTATTCTTAACCGGTATGAACGGGAACCTCACAACATTGTTTAATTTAATTTGGAGTTTCCGCCATGTCCCTTGTACGGCGCCAACTCGTTCTGTATGCTTAAGAATGACGAGTTCAAGGCGTACCGTCCGGTTTGCAGCGTAATGTTTCTTGCATACTAATCCTCTGTGTATATGTGATATATCCATAAACAGTAATTTCTTATTGTTGCGTTAAAGTAAATGATTCGGGCTCTATCTCTACACATTGAAAGTTGGCTCTCTCATCAGATACGAAACATGCAGCTCTACAGTCGACAGTTAAGCCGCTATTTTTGGTAAACCTTACGGAAGAGTTTTTTGGTGTTGCATCCTACATGTATGGTTTTATACAGCTTTTAGACAATACCATCCGCGGAGTGTAAGTCATTGGACTGAAAACATTGATACTTAGATCACAGTACAATTGTCCGCGCAAAAATTATCATTCACGTGTGATAATTCAAATGTGAGCGCGAATGATAGTGCAATAAAATCAGGTAAGTTGTCACACAATATGGCAGGGTTTTCAGCCATCAGCACTTATTCGCTGCTAGGTAGAATCTGCTTCATCCGAACTATTAAATTACTGCGTAACCTTTAAAGAAGGTCCAGTCTAAACGTAACTGGTGCCTCATGGTCGATTTACTGCTTCACCTCTTTTCATCATATGATATGAAGAACACATTACATGTGCAGCTTACGCGTATGATCAATCAATGGGATTCTCCGTTTTGTAGATTTCAAAAATAAAGTGTGGATAGTTCTAGAGATACCCCTTTCGATTGCTTTCATATGCATAACCAAATGAGTTTTGATGCGCTTGACGTTCACTTGTGCACATTATCATTGGTAAAAAGGAACATTGAAGGGTTTTTGTTTCGGAGCTAATGATAAATATGAGCAACATAAGCTGCATCAGTCAATTACATGCACATGGAGCAGGATTCAAAGAGTGTGATGCCGCGATAAATTATTATTGAGTGTGCATTTACCTAATCAATCACGTATTAGGTTTAATCGTGCAATACAACAATCCATCTGCTTCTCTGTTCATCAGCTTCAATAAATAATCAATGTAAGGTAAATATCATGACTTCTCTGGTACGTTATAGACAACTCTTTCATAATTTGAGCATTATAAATCATTGGTTGATGCCAAAGGGAAGCTTGCGTATCGTTGTCAGTATAATTATCGATCTACCAAGGATTCCCCGTAGCAATATATAGCTATCAATGCATGGTACAGCAAAATATAGTTAAATAAATAGCTCTAATTGCTTGCATTTATTTCACTACTTAGCTTGATGTTGTCAGCTTTTGAGGCTACATGTTAAACGAGATCTGTCCACAGTTACGAGAGTGACAATTTTAATGAATAGTTATTCGCCTGAATAGACTTACCATGGTACATTGCTTGATAAATAGTATCACTTAAGCTCATTTGTTCTGCATTCGATTTGTCAGTTGAGCAGATATGGTCAATATTGGAAATAAAATTAATGTCACAGTCTGTGAATTATAGCCATTCCTTAGTTCCAAAGCATTCCTACATTTGCTAGTTACAGTTAGTGGAGAATTGTATCAAACGTTGTTTGAAAGTCTAAATAAATATCATCTAAAGGGCCTACGGAGTATTTCATTTCAGTAACGCCCTGTAGAAATCTCAAAAGATTGGTACGATAAAGCCGCTTGCACAGGAAACCTTGCTGAGATTTAATCAATAAGTTACGTTTAAATAAGTGCTCCGGGAGTTTGTCTGTAGCACATGTTGTCATTATCATGCTCACCACGGATTTTAATTATCAACGATAGTCTGCATCGCAATGCTATTGTGTGATGCTGAGTGTGATTCGTACTTTCACAAATTTGTCTTTGGGCATACAGGAGCAAAAATTTGTTCCCATAGACGCGATTCTGCCTACTAATGCCTCGTAATTTGGTAAAACAGCGGCCAATCATGCTGAGAGTGTCGGGTGGCCGACATATAATCCTCAGCTTTTTTATGCAAATTCTCAATACAATTCCATATAATGTTTCCGCTACTACAAGAAGCGCGACGATTGCACGCATTGACCTCGTAACTATCCAAGCCGTTATGAGAGAGACTAACACTATAGCGACAAAGTCGGTGTGTTGACCAACTTTTCTTGTTTACACTTAGACAGCTCTTCCCTGCAAATTACCGGATTTATGATTGTTTTGCAAGCTATTCCTATTAACACAACAACCCAATGGGTTTCATAGATACGAAAGATTAGACCACCATATTCGCTATGCCGCGTTTATCAATCCTTATTGATATAGCGTTTGACGTCGCTGTTTACTGCAGCGGCGGTATGCCAATTACAAATGTACTCAAAGATACTGTTGGTAGATATCGTGTGACACTTTGGCTATGCTATCTATACAGTGGAATACATTACGAATATGATCCGTATTTACTCTACCCTCATTGTGGCCAACAGCTGCATTAAGGTGATGTTAATCATTTCATACGCACAACGATGATCACATACATGGTTCCGTAGAAGCAAACTCAGATTTGCCATTGTCTGTGCTTTAGCATCGGTTGGTATAGCAGTTTTTGTGCAGCATAGTAGATTAAAGGTAGACAGGTATCGTTACATTTACTCAGCGCTAGTATGATTATGCAACACGAAAACAAGAATCTGTCATGTCGGTTGTCAACGCATTTTATATCCGGCTCACTCCCTGGGATTGTCATGTCTCTGTATTCATTCATCACATGTTCTTAAATATCGGTAATGAAAGTTGACAGCATCCAATTACCCAAGGAAGGATAAACGACTGTTTCTTGATAGGATAGAAGCATAGAGGTTTGTCGCCTTAAGGCTCCTGGTCCAGGTGGATAACACACTCCATCGATTGGCTACAAATAGGCTTTTAAAATCAATGAATCATTACCTAGCACCGCGCTGCAGACTGGCCGAAAATTGAAATACGCGTGTGTTAAATGAACTGTCTACAATTAAAACACCTAACAAATGCAGAAAATCATTACGCACAATGCAGGAAAACTAATGCGTTCTATGCGGACGAGCAGGCCCTGTTAGGAAGCCTGTTTTGCTTAATTGTTTCGCCGAACAATTGCAGACGCTGTAAAGAGGCAGAAATCACAATACGGCATCAATTAACAGACATGCTTGACCAGAATAGCACATATAATGACATCACGAGAGGTTAAGGTTTTCTCACTGTCGTACAAACCTAACAAGTTCGCATCTCAAAAAACAGCATCCAAATGTGGCCATTCCACCTCTTAATGGAATCTACTTATTGCGGCATCTAGCATAGCAGGTCTGTCTTTTGCTTTAAGAAACGAAATGCAAATGTGTTATTATCGTCAAATTGAACAGCAGTTGATATCGGTTGGTACCACAATTACAACGTGAATCTGCTATTGGTTGTAATAATTGTCTAAAAAATGGGGTTTGGCATTACAACCACGCGATGCTTTTCGCAAGGGGGTTTTGGCGTGGATGCTGGTGTTGTTTGTACTGCATTTCTCAAGTTACGGCTTTTGTACTGTTCAAATTGTGGATGAAATGTTTTAACATTATCTTAATCAGTAAGATATGTGCAAGGTATTGACACATGGTCTGCACATGAATTAAAGTCACCACTGGGCATCTAATATCACTTATATTGACAACTAATGCATTGCGGCAACATTGCCTAGTCAATGGGGTTTCATGGCACAATTGATAAATGGCCAAAGATTAGCTGTGCTGCTGCAAAATCAAAGCTCAAGTTTGAACCTCGGAATGAATTTATCAAGTCAAAAGTTCGTATCATTTAACATATATCACAGCCATCTATAACCACATAAATTGCGACATTCATCGTGTTTGCTACTTATTACATCAAAAGTTGCTTTCATACCAAAGCACAAAATTAAGTAGCGTATAAGCAAAGTTATATCTACTGAGCAGATGTTAATCAGAAGATCCTCATTCCGTTGTCAGGGATTTGTCACGTGCGATAATATTCTCTGTAGGACCCTCAACAGTCCATAATGTGACAATTGTATTTATTCTGATCACCAATTTCTCTTACTTGCATCTGATTATGGCGAACTTCTTTTATCGTCGATATGGTTCTGTAATGCATATGCTGCCTCCTCACGATCACCATCACCATCATCTAATGCTCAACACGATGCGTCATCGTTAGTGAGTTGAATAGACGTTTATCAATATGTAATAGACACACAGACTGATTGCACCACCACAGTTATAAAAAAGAATGGTCATTACAACTGTACTGATTTGCATTGTATGGTTAAATGGTCAATCTCGGAAGTTTAAGGACAGTTGTAAAATGTATTCTGGCGTAAGCTATCTATTCTGTGAGAAACAGTTGATTGAATGTCCATCTAAATGAGCTAATCATGTGCCGCGCGCTTTCGTGTTTTTATTGATTGGTTTCAAGAGAGCGCAGTACTTAATTAATGGTTGAATCGCAGCAAGCATTTCTCACCAGTAAGTGTAATTTCACGACTGCTTTGTCATTTGGCTGTATATGTAATAATCTATGGTACTATATTATTTGAGGTAAACTGTATATACCCACAGTGTTCTGGAAATTGTTGGCAGTATATTTAACATCAGCAGCTAACGCGACTGTATGAACAGAACTGCGATTGTACGTAGTACCGATCATTACATGTTACACCTATTGCAATCCAGCTACCTAAGGCAAGCATTCAGTGAGTATCTGTTTATTATGCAGTCTTCACAAACAAGCTTTAACATGGCAATTGCGTCAGACGTCTCGCTGTAACCCATTGACAATGATACGATCATGGCAAGTTTTGTTGCCGAATAGCTCTCTTCTGACAGACAATGTAAATAGAACAAACTAATTGCCAACGTCTGCTGCGCCATAGAAAAGAGAGCACATATGTGTCAACGATACGATTCTCAACAGAAAGATATTGACCTGAGGTTGACATATTGTAGTGTCGTCGTTACATGGTTTTTCAACTACCTGACAACGTATGTTAAAAGATAAGCACAAGCTTATGAGAAGCTTTAGATACACTCACGGTAATAGACCCGCGTATTAGTTTATTTGCATGTAAGGTGCTGAGTTTCCAAGGATTGTACTTTTCTCAAACACCTTTCCACAGCTTTTGTTGCTGCCAGTAAAGCACAGCGAACTACAAATATTAATTACGATCAGGATATTGCGTGTTGCTCGCCAGAAAAATGCAACAACATTCAAAATGTCTTTAATAGTTTATATTCTGTCAAGATGATAAACAATAGTGGAAGTAAAACAGCACACTAAAATATACTTTTGATTAACCAGTTGCCTGTGTTCATACACCGCCAGATTTATTTTCATTACTTCAAAGATCGTGCGCGGCGACTTCCCGTCGTTCGCTTGGTTTAATCATCTACAAACCTGGATTCGATGGCATCAGAGGCTACTTATGCACAGACAGTAGTGCAAACGCGGCGTCTGTTGTGGCCGAATGAGTAACCAATTAACGAAAGGGGGAAGGCATCACGAGTTTCTTGCACAAAAGAATTCGAAACAAACGGTAACGTATTATAAAAGCAAGACACATTTATGACTTGCAGAGGTAGCTATACCAGAACACCAGGAATTCATAAAACTATTCTATACTCCATTAGTCCTGCACAATTTTTACGACCAATAATGAATGCCGCTTAAGGAATTATTAAACCATTTGATGTAAATCTTAAGCTTGACTTAGTGATTGCAGTTTGCTTGATATTATATACATTAGGAAATCCATTGCACTTAAACTAACAAGATACCGAAGAAAAACATCTAACGTAGCTTATCATTTAAGTGCATTATCTGCCCTGCGTAGTGTGCAATTCAACACCACAACCCTGGGCGAAATGTTAGAGCAAGAGCTAAGACTCGCACTTAGTTCATACTGGCACTTAGGTATGCGTAATTATCCATCGGAGTGTTGGAATCTAAAAAATGTGGCCATGAAATGTTCCGTCTTTGATTCAACGATCAAACTGTTTGATTGCACGAAGCTTCATTTGGGATCTCAGCATGAGAACCACAGATCATATATTTTGATATTTCTGTCGGATAAAACGTTCATGATATGCAGTTAGTCTTGTTCAATCACCTGCAAACCAACATGCGAGGAAGAATATGACAATGATATGACATTATTCGTAACGAGGTTGCCTACCAAGCTGCTTGACAACCGCACCTTGGAAGTCAAAATTTTAAGTTTTCAGACTCTCAGTCGCTAAGCGGCGTTGCAGTCTCAGAAAATAGATGTTGCCGGAAATTACCTATCCAGCTTGTCGGTCTAATTTGTGCGCAATATTGCCCGCAACTTTAATGCGTAACGATTTGATGAAATCTAAATTTAGCAAACAAAGCGGAGGTATAGATATCGATAACGAGGTAGTTGTGAGCGCGTAATTATTTACAGCTAACACTAATGTGGTTAATGGTTATATGGAGGCACCGTTATGGATGGAGCATCACAGATAAATAAAACAGATACACTCAGTACATCATGAATATTTCCAGTCAAATAATAATGTTGAAAATCTATCAACATGATTTTCAATCAAGTAAACTTCGCGGCACATATTGAAAGATGGCATAATTTATGTCTGCGTTAAATGTGGTTATGCATTCACATAATCATCCCTGAATGCCCGATATGGGGCTGAACAGCCTCTTTAATCTCAATCACATCAAACGAATATCCCGTTGGTTAAAGTCGTAATGAGAGGGTGTTTCGGTGAAACATCGGACAGTGAAATTGATGTGTGTGGAGCGGAGCCGGTTGAAGAATGATGTAATATGATGAAGCTGGTGTAAGTTTTTTTAATTGATCAACATGTTTTAATATGGATAGAAAAAAAAATTTCTGTACGCAGCCGCCAATTGAAAGTAACTAGCTCTTTAGTAAGATATATGCAATAAATATGGGATAGAAATAATGGGACTCTCAATAAATACGGACAAATTTGTGTCTTAATGCCATTAACTTGGTCTGCACTGTGTATAGCAATCTAGCACTGTCATATATAATTGGATGAAACTACTTTAATGCAATACTGAAGGATATTTCCCCCTATGGGCTTATGTTTAATCTGCTAACAGAACCAGCTCAATGCTTAATCACTTCCACCTTGTAGTATAGATTATTATATTTTCAGCATGTGAACCTAGCCAGTCATAAAAACCAGGGAACTTTGCCTATTTTTCGTATATATTGTCCTGAAAAGCCTCCCATTTAAGGGTCATAACTCGAGTTAAACATCATACATGACACATATGCTGCGTGATTAGTATCTGTAGATAGCTGTAGGTAATAACAATATGAGGATTATGATTAAGCATTGATTGAATTGTAAGCATGTGCACGGCAGACAAAGAAAAAAGTTGAGTAGCGCCTGTGTATTAATGCTAACAAGTAATATTTTTGGGGCTTCAAAAATTTAGTAATTCGCTTTCCCCGTGTATCTGAAACTGCTATGTGGAGAGCGTTAGGATTATGTCGTTTTTCAGAAACCCTTATTATCAGGCCAAACAAAACACCACGAGTTCAAGAAGCCAAACCACTGATTCAGAATCGGATCCAACGCATGATCTTCTCCTAGTGGGTCATCCGTCCTCATCGCTCTCTGGTCGCATCAGCATCAGCTTTGGTTAACTCCTCACATAACGCCTCACTTATTCACTGCCTCAAATTCAGTTACAGAATCAGGAATTTGTTGCACAAAATAGAACTATATACATACTGCAATTTTCGATAGAAAAGAAGTATTTAGAATGGAAAGATGGATTGCATATAGTATGTCACATTCTGATGGTGCATAAAGTGCATGTATTAAAAAAAGAACAAAAGGATATAAGTTAACTTTTATTGATTAGTCTTTTTCAAACACGTCCTGGCGTAACTGCCGTTTCATTGACATCAGTCACTGACATAAATTGAGATTATCCAATTGACGTACGTCAACGTGACTTGTAATTTATTGTACCGCACGGACTGGCATTGTGATTAAGCCGTGATTACTGAGTGTGTTTTCCGTCCGTTGAGGCAAATGCATTATTTGAATATTGCCAGCTTGTTATTCTTTCATCTCGACTGCTAATCACATAGATTCAGGCTCATCAGGAATGGCTCATTGGAAATATCAGACAAGTTTACTTGATTGATGACCCAGAACAAAACCATCATAATCTTAGTGTGGCGTGAATCCTCGCATTGATTCTCCTAAACCCTGTACGCTCAATTAAATAGCTGGGAAGTTACCATTCATTCAACCTAAATCGTCACATATACGAGCGCTAGGGTAAATCTGTACCACATCAATATCACGACTGCCCAATTGCCACGGTATTTAAGTGTTTCGTGATATGCGATGGATCGTCATATTTACGAGCGCTATGCCAAACCTGTACCAATTTCCACCCTATTACAGTGTTTTGTGTTATGCGATGTGGGGACTACAGCCTAACGTGAATAACTGCGGCACGATATTGTCAGTACTATCTTTGATCACATGTATGCAAAACACACGCTTAGAATCAGTCTTCCAAACACAATTGAAAATATTCCTTATCATATAATGGAATAGATAAATACCCATAGTATCCAAACAGTAACATCACATTATAAGACACATTGCATTGATATGTATGAGGCAAACTGGTCGCAAATAAACTGCGATGTATGTAAAAATGTACCAGCATGCAATTAAATTATAAAAGGCTTATGCCACCAGCCTCTTACGAAATGAATATCTTACGAATTGAATATCAATCACCATCCCTCCACGACACGTGCACTCGACATTAAAACAGAATTACTTCTTTCAAACAGGTGGCCCTCTCGCTAGCGACAAACCCATTGTCTTAGAGGTGGTCTCCGGGCCTTACAAATTCATTTGTATATATTCCTTTCAACCGTTTAATGTGTATTTCTTTATAATTTTACTAATTAGTGATATACATGTATACAGATGGTTTCGATTTTTGTTTGGCAAATAAATGAATCTGAATCTGAATCTGTATAGTCATTGTCTCTTTAAGAGCCTCTATAACGAAAACCCATTATTCCATGAAGCGAAAAATTCATTCCCGAGAAATATTCTGGCGAAATTTTGAGGCATGTACTCGGACAAATAGCGATAATTGTTAGAGTACAAAGTTCCAAAAGTCGCGCCGTGCAGCGCAAACTGACGGGGTCAAGGTCGCATGAGTGTGACGTCGTAAAAGAAGTTGGCTGAGTTCACTGCGACAAAAGCGTACTTAAGCGACACGGATAGTTCCAGCGATAATTTCGAAAAATTGGCGGTTTACGAAGACGATCAAATTGATAAAAAAAGTGAGATTAAACCGTACCAGTTTGAACCGGAGCACAAAGTGCATCCAGGCGCATTGATGTAGCCAAGCTGCCGTATAAAGACCCACAAGAATCGGCTACAGCTGTCCTTCGATTCCTGGTAAATAAATCATTTCGATCCGATCCCGTGAATATCACACAATTAAAATTTGATTAAAGCCTGTCACGCTCACATGCAGTGCATATCCTGTACATGGTAGGCAACACAATGCCATGTGGCTAATGTTAGTTCCTTACTAACATGACACAGTACAGGAGGTTAGAAAAAAATGTGATCCGTGGCTGGAAATCCCTGCATTCTTTGTGTCTTGATGCAGCTTCCAGTTTCCGAGGGACTCCTGCAGCACCAACAACATGAGATGCCCCCGCAAACATTAGGGTTGCACACTGGGAGAGGTTATCAGATGTCAAACCAGTCCCTGTCGTCAATTCCATCACATGGTGGATCATACATGGTGATGTATTATTCATCCTCATCCTGCGCTTCGTCCTCCTCATCAGGGTTACGTTCAGCTTATCTCTTCTGGAGAAATGGTGCAAATGTTTTCTGGTGGCATGTCACCTATTGATCTCCGCATGAAGGCACTGCTTGTACTCATATTATGCTGAATGTTCACAATGTTAGGTAAATGTTAAAATTTATGCTCACATAACTACAGCTTACCGATAATTTTTTACCCTTGACCAACAATTTGGCCTTAAAACGGCTTGAGTTGCAATGGTTCTTGTGCAAGTCTGCCTGAAGTCTGACTGGCAGTACTGAGAGGCAGCATCTCCGAGTTGTCTCTTCCAAGGATATCCAAATCTTGCAAATCATTTCCTCCTTAATTTACTTCCAATCATTCTATCAGCTGCGAATGATTTACAAATATAATTGATCCGATGGAAAGTTAACATACATATGTGGCAGTTAAAATTAATTATTATCTTTGCTACTTTACTTCTCTCTTTCTGAACTTTGACCGAGTGCACATGGCTTGTGGTGGTGTGGCGTCAGGTAAAGATGAATCCTGGCAAGTCTCGGCTTGCACATCATCCACATCCAATGCATGAATCAATGGGATGTAATCAGCAATCAATTTTAACTTCTTGGCTAACCAATTCTTTACTTTTTCATTATTCTCGAGCTCTTGTTTGAAGTGCTTAAAGCACAAGAAAGGCTTAAGCATATCTTTACTGTGTGGTTTCATTTCCGCTTTGTGCAAACGTACTGCTTCCACTGCCTGTGTGTCGCTTTCTTTAAATACGTGCACTGACCCAACCCTACTTTCTGTGTTACAGCACAATTTGCAACACATTTCTCTTGCATGGTTACAGGTGTCAGTTGTACAGATTACAGAGATACCCTCAAGTATCTCAAATGAGTAGGTTGATCGTCATAAGTAAAACGTATGAATGATGTACTAAACCAACCCCCGAATGTAACAAGCAACAATATACTTATATTTGCGTGAAATTATAGCGGTGTAGTCTGATAGGGAAGTTAATAAATTACCTCCGCCAATTAACACATACAAGATCGAAATGAATACCTGGCCTCACATTTCTCAATAATTGTTCTATGTAACACTTACTGCCTTCTCTCAAAGACGATGTTTAGTTTATTCCCCAACGACGACACTATGTTGAACTGCACAAGTTATTAGTAATCACAATATAAGCCATATGAATATTTTGACTACATGTCAATGATGTGAGTAAGGAGGCGATATTGATTCTGATCACATAACCCCCGGTTGAGGATATGATGTTTTACATTCTTTGAGTGACGAAAACTTGCACAAGGGATTATAGGATATACATGGTCCAATGACTGCAGGGCCGTATTTTGTCTAAAAACGCTCAACCGTGACTTAGCGGTATTCACCAACAAACTTAAGTTTGAGTTTTGACTCAAAAACGTGTGCTCAAAGCTGAGACACCTTCGACGGTGACTTAAGTTTTTAATAATGACTTAAATATGGCCGACACAGTTAACATCAACATTCCGCGGCTGTTTTGTTCGTGATTTTAAGAGTTAATATTTGATTATAGCTCATAATAAAGTTAGATGAGAAATAAATCGACAAGCTTTTCCATTTACACGTTAAATTTTAGCAATGTTTATACAACTGGCCGGATGAGACTGCAATCGGTCTGCGAAGCGAGATATTTCGCTCGCGACCATATTTTGCCATACACTGCCAAGATGACAGCGAACACATGTCCTCGGGTCGATGATGTTTACGTGACATTTGTGTCACATGCAAAGTATAACGTCTGCTAAATATCAACGAAAAATAGTCAGTCATTCATTCAGAAGATGGCGATACTGTTTTGTATTAAAAAGCTTCGCCCGTTACAACGATAAAATCTCATTATGATGATTTATAACCCGGCCATCATAAAGTATCGAGGCCGAGAGGCGATATGTCAAACGTCAGCTGCATTGAAATGTAAGTCATACATTGTATCGACAAATTATATTTTATCTATCTTTTGCGGAATGAGGGAACATGATTTGGTTTAAATGTAGTGCTGACAGCTATTTAAAATACTCCAGTCTACATTGTGTTTTCATTGGATAGATTTTGACAGTAGTCTATCGGTGAGAACTGAAATACTTCATCCATAATGACCATATTGAATATATAAAGTTCCAAACAAAATTGACCAATAACCCAGAGTTCAATCATATATTTAGTTATAATCTTTACAAGATCTTTGGTTCAATATTAAATGGAGAGGTTGGTTTAGGTATCAATTTCCAATTACCAAGGAAGGTATTTATGATAGGAGGACACAATACCAAGACTCTTAAACACTTATGATATATATTGAACACAGTTAGAAAAATGGAATTGCTGGTGGAATAGACAGTAAGTAAATGACAAAGTTAATTTGATGTGGTAATGGTATGTTTTTATTCCATTCTACCTATGTTCAGACACTGTTAAAAACATACTTATAAATATCATTTTTCTCATACATCCTGTTGTTGAGAATTGCACAACATACAACAACACGACATGCTTTGGCTGGGGAGACTCTAAGCCCACTAAGCAGACAAGCAAATCTTCTTTTGAGAATTCCAATTGTCTGTTCTACTTTAACCCTTGTCTGCGTGAGTGCAGTATTGTAATTTGTCTGTGTTGGTGTATTTGGGTGGCTGTATGTATGTTGTTATAAGATATGTCTGTAGTGCGAGTTATTAGTAATCACAATATAAGCCATATGAATCTTTTGACTACATGTCAATGATGTGAGTAAGGAGGCGATATTGATTCTGATCACATTACCCCCGGTTGAGGATATGATGTTTTACATTCTTTGAGTGACGAAAACTTGCACAAGGGATTATAGGATATACATGGTCCAATGACTGCAGGGCCGTATTTTGTCTAAAAACGCTCAGCCGTGACTTAGCGGTATTCACCAACAAACTTAAGTTTGAGTTTTGACTCAAAACGTGCTCAAAGCTGAGACACCTTCGACGGTGACTTAAGTTTTTAATAATGACTTAAATATGGCCGACACAGTTAACATCAACATTCCGCGGCTGTTTTGTTCGTGATTTTAAGAGTTAATATTTGATTATAGCTCATAATAAAGTTAGATGAGAAATAAATCGACAAGCTTTTCCATTTACACGTTAAATTTTAGCAATGTTTATACAACTGGCCTAATGAGACTGCAATCGGTCTGCGAAGCGATATATTTTGCTCGCGACCATATTTTGCCATACACTGCCAAGATGACAGCGAACACATGTCCTCGGGTCGATGATGTTTACGTGACATTTGTGTCACATGCAAAGTATAACGTCTGCTAAATATCAACGAAAAATAGTCAGTCATTCATTCAGAAGATGGCGATACTGTTTTGTATTAAAAAGCTTCGCCCGTTACAACGATAAAATCTCATTATGATGATTTATAACCCGGCCATCATAAAGTATCGAGGCCGAGAGGCGATATGTCAAACGTCAGCTGCATTGAAATGTAAGTCATACATTGTATCGACAAATTATATTTTATCTATCTTTTGCGGAATGAGGGAACATGATTTGGTTTAAATGTAGTGCTGACAGCTATTTAAAATACTCCAGTCTACATTGAGTTTTTTACATTGGATAGATTTTGACAGTAGTCTATCGGTGAGAACTGAAATACTTCATCCATAATGACCATATTGAATATATAAAGTTCCAAACAAAATTGACCAATAACCCAGAGTTCAATCATATATTTAGTTATAATCTTTTACAAGATCTTTGGTTCAATATTAAATGGAGAGGTTGGTTTAGGTATCAATTTCCAATTACCAAGGAAGGTATTTATGATAGGAGGACACAATACCAAGACTCTTAAACACTTATGATATATATTGAACACAGTTAGAAAAATGGAATTGCTGGTGGAATAGACAGTAAGTAAATGACAAAGTTAATTTGATGTGGTAATGGTATGTTTTTATTCCATTCTACCTATGTTCAGACACTGTTAAAAACATACTTATAAATATCATTTTTCTCATACATCCTGTTGTTGAGAATTGCACAACATACAACAACACGACATGCTTTGGCTGGGGAGACTCTAAGCCCACTAAGCAGACAAGCAAATCTTCTTTTGAGAATTCCAATTGTCTGTTCTACTTTAACCCTTGTCTGCGTGAGTGCAGTATTGTAATTTGTCTGTGTTGGTGTATTTGGGTGGCTGTATGTTGTTATAAGATATGTCTGTAGTGCGAGTTATTAGTAATCACAATATAAGCCATATGAATCTTTTGACTACATGTCAATGATGTGAGTAAGGAGGCGATATTGATTCTGATCACATTACCCCCGGTTGAGGATATGATGTTTTACATTCTTTGAGTGACGAAAACTTGCACAAGGGATTATAGGATATACATGGTCCAATGACTGCAGGGCCGTATTTTGTCTAAAAACGCTCAGCCGTGACTTAGCGGTATTCACCAACAAACTTAAGTTTGAGTTTTGACTCAAAACGTGCTCAAAGCTGAGACACCTTCGACGGTGACTTAAGTTTTTAATAATGACTTAAATATGGCCGACACAGTTAACATCAACATTCCGCGGCTGTTTTGTTCGTGATTTTAAGAGTTAATATTTGATTATAGCTCATAATAAAGTTAGATGAGAAATAAATCGACAAGCTTTTCCATTTACACGTTAAATTTTAGCAATGTTTATACAACTGGCCGGATGAGACTGCAATCGGTCTGCGAAGCGAGATATTTCGCTCGCGACCATATTTTGCAATACACTGCCAAGATGACAGCGAACACATGTCCTCGGGTCGATGATGTTTACGTGACATTTGTGTCACATGCAAAGTATAACGTCTGCTAAATATCAACGAAAAATAGTCAGTCATTCATTCAGAAGATGGCGATACTGTTTTGTATTAAAAAGCTTCGCCCGTTACAACGATAAAATCTCATTATGATGATTTATAATCCGGCCATCATAAAGTATCGAGGCCGAGAGGCGATATGTCAAACGTCAGCTGCATTGAAATGTAAGTCATACATTGTATCGACAAATTATATTTTATCTATCTTTTGCGGAATGAGGGAACATGATTTGGTTTAAATGTAGTGCTGACAGCTATTTAAAATACTCCAGTCTACATTGTGTTTTCATTGGATAGATTTTGACAGTAGTCTATCGGTGAGAACTGAAATACTTCATCCATAATGACCATATTGAATATATAAAGTTCCAAACAAAATTGACCAATAACCCAGAGTTCAATCATATATTTAGTTATAATCTTTACAAGATCTTTGGTTCAATATTAAATGGAGAGGTTGGTTTAGGTATCAATTTCCAATTACCAAGGAAGGTATTTATGATAGGAGGACACATTACCAAGACTCTTAAACACTTATGATATATATTGAACACAGTTAGAAAAATGGAATTGCTGGTGGAATAGACAGTAAGTAAATGACAAAGTTAATTTGATGTGGTAATGGTATGTTTTTATTCCATTCTACCTATGTTCAGACACTGTTAAAAACATACTAATAAATATCATTTTTCTCATACATCCTGTTGTTGAGAATTGCACAACATACAACAACACGACATGCTTTGGCTGGGGAGACTCTAAGCCCACTAAGCAGACAAGCAAATCTTCTTTTGAGAATTCCAATTGTCTGTTCTACTTTAACCCTTGTCTGTGTGAGTGCAGTATTGTAATTTGTCTGTGTTGGTGTATTTGGGTGGCTGTATGTTGTTATAAGATATGTCTGTAGTGCATATCCGGAGTCCTCAAGAAGTAGGCCCTGGTGAAACCCTGCAACAAAACAAATAATTGTGACATGTTATAGAAAGATCAATCATTGATGATGGTCAATAGCAAAATCTTACCTCTGCGGAACTCATATGCAATTGCAGAATCCCTAAAGATTCTTGAGTCGTGAACGCTTCCAGGCCACTTTGCTACCACGTTCGTGATGGTGTTCTTATCATCACAAACAATCTATGTAGAGAAATAACTTTTCATTAAATGGGTTGATAAATGGGCAATTTATGGCAAATTATTTGCCATTGAATAGCACACCTGAACATTGATGCTGTGATATCCTTTCCTACAGACGTAGTCTTCCTCACGATCTGTTGGTGCCTGAATTCGTACTTGAGTACCATCAATGGTGATGTCGTCTGCGATCCGCCACGACTGTGTACGTCATAATGTCTGGCAACCTTATGACGACCGGCTTATAAATGACTGAATGACGAGTTGACTATTTTCCTAAGATAATATTGTTATTACATTGATGTTACATTTGTGGTCCTGTTTTCTGCCCATGGAGGTGATCAATCCTGGCAAGTCTTGAAAATCTAATTGGAAACACTGGTATTGGAGAATATTGAACAGACCATTGGTATTCTTAAGAGAAGATTTGAATGTCTTCTTAGTAGGTTAAGGGTCTCCCCAGCCAAAGTGTGTCTTGTTGTTGTGTTGTGCAGTCCTCCATAACATTGCTTCTGATGACAATGACATTTTTTGCTAATTTCATGAGGAATTGAATGATGTAAATGCTGTGATTGCTGTAGATGTAGATGTTAACCACCCACCAGTCAACCAAGCAGCAAGATTGGCCAGGGATCGTATTGCACAAACAGATTTTTAATTTTGCAACCATTTTTTAATTTTCAACATTTGTATACAAAAGAAAATGACAAACAATCTTTTTCCAGAAGAGTATTTTAAAGAATTGAACTCAAAACACGACACCACAATTCATCCTTTTTCATTTGAAGTTCAAGGGCATTAGTTGCCATTTCATCTTTTGTTATCTGCACCTCAAGGGATTTTTTTTCTAGGTGGAGAATATCAGTCCTGAGGTTTGTTTTGATCCGTTTCAACCTCGGTTGATCAATGCCCATGGCTGTTACACATCAATATGCCAAACTGTTGTTATTGAGTCTTCATGGTTGTGGTAATTTGATATGAGTATTCTACATATATAGCTTACACATTGCAGCTTTGGTCTTGGGTGTCTTCTTACTCTTAGTAAGTTCACAATTATCTTAAAACACAACATTTGATGATATAATGTATTTACATGTTACTTCACTGTTGTATATTGAAAGCACCATTGCTAATGAAAGTATGACTTATAAAAGTTATCATTATCATCATATGATGGCAGGATTTGTTTTCATATACAATAAGAATATTATAACCCACATGTAGAAGTGCGTTCTTCTTCTGGTAAAGAATTGTCAGCACTGGCACCTTGATCAACAACAGGATGTATGAGCAAAATGATATTTATAAATATGTTTTTAACAGTGTCTGAACATAGGTAGAATTGAATAAAAACATACCATTACTACATCAAATTAACATTGTCATTTACTTACTGTCTATTCCACCAGCAATTCCATTGAGGGAGGGAGCCCCCTCATACATTCTGAAGAAAACTGCCTCAGCTTCATCAGCCTTTTTTGGCTCCTTCCCTCCTCCAGTTGAAGGATGCTTCACTGCATCTCTTTTTGCTTTGGCTATTTCAAACATATATGTTGAATACCAATGATATAGATACTACCATTTAAATGTCACTCTGAATACAATAAGATAAAACATGGGACATCATATATACCTCGTTGTTTAATATTACGGTATTTTTTCTGGCATTCTTCCATAGTCCGTAAATTGCCTCCAACACTGACAAAATGGATAGGACGAAATCAAACAAAAATTAGTATGCTACTATGAGTTTTATATGAAAAACATCGACTATACTGAGTTGAATTCCCTTCTGTCAGTTTCGGAAATAAATCTGATAATGATTAAAATTTAATGCATAATCAAATTCAAAGAAAGTTCTACAGTCACATCCACCAGGGGTAATATATTTAAGATGAAAGTTTGCTAGCAATGATTTTTTCACACAGGGAATAGTCGTGTCTAGCATTAATTTTTTATTAAAGGCTCACCTATTAACCACATTGACAACGGCCAACCAAGCCTCATTTTTGGACTGTTTTGTGACGGCTCCTTTAAAACCATGCTTCCAAAATTTCCCCTCTATAACTCCAATTCTATCTTCAACCTCCTCCATCAACCTTGTTTCTTCGAACCCCGCCCAGTTCACGTTTCTTTTCCTTACTTCACAAGAATTCATTATTGACAACAATACTCTTACAGACTCTGATTAAACTGGACTACCCAGTAGCAGACGACTAATGATTACAAGGAAGCCTAGAGGGGGCGTGGCAGTAGACAGGTAGAAGATTAGTCAGATTCCGAAAGAAGAGCTAGACTACTCAAAATCTCGACAGAGCGATCTGAATATAATTTAATACAACAAAGAGATAAAGATAATCTTAAACGTTTAACAATAAAATTAGCTTTGCAAATTAACTTATCTTTGATGATATTGTAGTGTCGGTTTGTTTTCCGTTGATTATCGTCCATCGCCAAGACGAACAACAAAGAACATCGTCAAACTCGAATTCCCCTTGCGTTGACAAGTAATAATCCTTGATAACCATACATGCACACAAACTGGATGATGTAAATCTCTTTATCCAAACTGTCGAGTTGTAGTAGACATCGTAGACCATCATATGTCTACAAACCCGCGCAAAATGTTTGAACCACGGCGCACTGCGAGAGGCGAGGTTTTGATTCTGGCAGACAGCCAAAACTATGCGCGCGTGTCTCAACTAAGTCCGGACTCAACGGCGTTGGTGAATACCAACTTAGCGACGGCTCAGCTGAGTCATCATAACGGCGACTCAGCGTTGAGTTGTGACTTAAGCTCAGCGTGTTTGGTGAATACGGGCCCTGGTATTTGACGGTGCCCATGCCTTTTGTTAGACTGAACGTCAGTGTGTTAGCCCACAATATTTGCGCAGGAACGTGGTTAATATATGTAGGTTCTAGGCAAAATCGAATTAAAATGTTTTTCTTTATTTTCTTTTCCATGCGTGACTACGATGACGCGTAAGATTCTTTGTAGAGCTATGTTTGTGACTAAATGTATTTATCTACGCACTTTCTCGTTTACCGATATCAAGTGACATTTTGCACGGCCACACTATATGCAGGCATATTAACGCAACTGTCGTCGTTAATTATATTGAAAAATGTAGTTAGAAAGATCAGTATTAACTATATCAATAATGACAGATCTTCTCATTGCACATATCCTGATGTAGTATACTTTGACATGCTGCCATAACGATAATTAACTGCTCGTAGTTACGGCTCAAAAGGGCAGGAACGTTTTGTACACAAATTATCAATAATTGTCCGCTTAATTGTGACTACAATACATTTTGAGCAGGTCAACTGAATGACCCATATCGGTGTTTGATCGCCGTTCCGTTACATACGAATGCTAATTGCGCTTATGATTGAATAAAGGCATATCAAATAAGTCGGATCTTACAATGACGCAATGAGCGAGCAAACAGGAATGCTGAATGACTATGACTAGTATGTGAGAATTAAAAGAAAACGTCAGCCGCTGTAATTATTGACTGCGCTAAGGGAGGGTAGAAGAAAATGGTTAGTGATGTCATCGTATGATATTCAGCATGATGATCCAAATACGCATCATTTCATACATTATCGGTGATGGTAGAAAGGCTATAGGTGTAATTATTTTTCTTTGACTGAACGCCTGGATGTATAGCAATTAAACATAAGCACAGCAAAGAAGAATTAATGGACGTAGTACTGTCAATCATGTATTTTAAATATTTGAATATTGTTTGAGCGATCAGGTTTGGTATAAAGACTGCATCAAATTAAAATAATCTCCTGATACTAAACTCCAGATGTTTTCCGATCCACAGGATGGTATGCAAATATTAAGAGGTTTTGTAAGTTTTGGTATTGTTGAAAAGACGAAGCTTTTCTGGCTCAGTTTGTGATAATTGGTTCTCTCCTGACATGGTTTAGCTGTTTTAATATTTTCCGATCGCCATTCTCGTTACTCAGCTAGTTCGGGTAAAAATGTTTCCCGGCGAATGATAGTATGTATTATTAGATAATGCATAACGACTTCACCCAACCATACACAATGCTTTAAAAGTCAATTAATAATGGTGTGCGTAATTGGCCTTCAGTTGCTATTAATTATTAGATTCATCGTTAATGGTTTATGGCGTAAAACAATATCATTATTGACGTCAGAAGCAAACATATTTTTCCTCTATGTGTGACGTATGACTACAATCGCTCCTAGCGATTGTGAGCAGCGATGACAAACTCTCCCCCCACTGTGGAAAGTCTGAGGAAAGTACGATGATTTCTTCTGTAACAGATCATCGTGATAGTTTAATCGTATACTACACACATTTTTTACCCAAAAAATCATTTAATAACCGTCTTGCGTGTTAGTAATAACCAGGTGGTCTCTGTAAAACAGTAATAACATCTGCCTTCCACGATTTCTAAGAACATGCATTTAATACTCCGAGGCAAAACAATCTACCGTTTTGTGATGTGGTCTACTTCTCCATTGAAAATAATAAAACAATCTACCCTCTACCTATCCTCATTTACCCTGATATAACGAGCGAAATCATTGGCAACTCTGCTTATAACATATTCTGTGTGGCATTGTTTATATATGCGACGATGCGCCCATCAACGAAGACCAGGAAAGGGTAAGGCAGTATAACGCGTCATAGACTTTAACAACTGGTTTAAGGAACATGACGTGGAATTGGGCACTGAGAACTCACTGTATGATAAGGAGCGTGCTCTTTGTCGTCATCCGTTTCGTGACATCAAATGTCAAATGGCCGGTGTGGGATACATTTTGCGCTTAGATTAGTCCGAGTCGTCGTTCTTCAACTGATGCGAGAATAGTCCGTAGCAACAACAAAGAAGTCATTATTCCGTGGATATGAATACCGAGCAAACTAGATAACGGGAAATGTCACAAGGAATACTAAGATGGGATCACGTTGGCGTTTTGTTCAGTATTAAAGTACCCTATATATTCAACATGGTGTCTAAGCTCTTTTTTGTATTCATAACGTTGCTATATATTAACTCAAAGGCCTTGAAATCCCAAAACAATTGCCAAACTATAAGTTCCCCAAACGTTACAGCAATTTTATTTTTATTAGCGGGGATAAGGTGACACTGCGCGATAGCATATCTGCCCAAGCCTGTTTCACCACTAACTAACCAGACGAAATTCAAAATACAGTAACTCAGTGTGCTATTTACTCGTGTGGCGAACTTCGTCTGTGGTAAGCATCCACTCAAGTTCCAAGCTTATTTTAAACAGGGCCGTGATGCAAAAAAACTATACGAGTTTTATCGAGTTTGCGATGTTGTGGTTTTCTTTGCATTTTTGTACCGATGTATCGAATATTTCATGATCTCTGTATTGATTTGACACACTTCAATCGAAGTCATTTTTCAAAAAAACAAGACTATTCTTTAGTAAATGCTATAGATCATAATTAAAAGGGCAGCAATGTCCAGCCGTCGCAATTCAAATATGACATGTATTTCGTACAGATTCCGAAGCCTACTTATTTTATCAACGACTTGGTAAACACAACAGCGTAACGATAACAGTAATTGGCTGTGAGCGCGCACAAGCATGGCGTGGATACTGATGAAGGTAACAGCTGCTGATTGGGACATAACAAAAGACCTACAAGCTGTGATGAATCCAATCAATGCTCTTCACATGACCAACATGTTGAACTAACGAGTATGGACCGTCGATGCTTAACTAATGCAAGCATAAGAAAGATTATGAATGATTGCTCGTCCACCAGCTGTTTTTTGAAGCATTTTCTTGGATTCTTTTGCTTCACAAATGACTGGTACGTATTTCAGCGTCAAACGTTGGCAAGTTTCGTACAAGCATGCACTAAAGAATTGATAGCAATGTGTATTATCATAAATAAATCAAATCACCCTCGTTATCTCTCGAAGAAGATCGATGGTAATCAACAAAATTTGAGTGTTAGATTGGCTACCAAAATTGTTCGCAAATAAAGGCGACATTCACTGCGCGGTATAACTTGACTTGAACTACGATATTAATTGAAGTGTGAAATGGCATCAGAGTGCTATCAACAATATTCTTAGCAGCACCAACCAGCTAAGCACTAAGTTAAGGCAACCATGATAAGCAGAGAGAGCGTTCATGCATGATTTGGGTACTTAAGCATGTACATCCTGCTAATTGGGGCATATCATTGTCCGCAGACGCCTTCTTATGCGACTTTCTTTTCTAACATGATATATTTCTGACCAAAATAACTTGACTTGCATGCGGTAACCAGTTAGGAAGCCGCACACTACCATCGCTCAAAGAACTAAGCAGTAATCTTTGCGAACATTTGAAATGGCAGCCAAATAACTCGTGATATTTTACATGGATTGGTGGATTGCTCATTGTCACCACATTTGTTGCGATGATTATATCACACGCTGATTCGGCTGTCATTTTTTGCGATATAAAGTCAAAATTAGATTAGTTAGTTAATATCACCTAACTGTCACCAACTGACCCTTTCAGAAATGTTGTTGCTGGATTCAGAAAAGCTGGCTGTCTAATCATTTGTCAACGACCGGCATTATTTGCAGCTGCATTATGTGATGAGATTTATAGATTTGTTTTCAAGTCCAATCACACTTCAGCAGATATGAGGAGTGTTGAATCATCTGATAGAAATTTGTAACCTGATGAATCTACCGCTATAACCTGACGATGTATTTTATTATACCGACCCTAAATAACCTCCGTCAATTAACACAAAGATTAAAGTGAATAGTTAGCCTCAAATATTGCAATAATTGTTCTATGTAACACCAATTGTCGTCTATGAAAGACAATGTGTAGTTCAATCAACGACGACTACACAATGTGGGGCTTTCTTGTTTTCTGTTATTAAGCATGGTCAATGTTGCGAGTTCGATGGCAATAGTGATTCTCATCACATCCTAACCGGCAAAGGACACGAGTTTTGTACAATACATGAGTGATGTGATTGCCGTTAAGGGATGATTGGATCTACATGAGGCAATGACTCGTATTTTATGGGGCCCATGTGTTTTACTTTAGACAGTGCTTTAGCGTGCCAGCCTGTCACATATTTAGAAATAACATGACCAATAGCTGTAGGTTCAAGACGAAATCGAATGAAAAATGTATATTTTGTTTTACAATTGGTTTGCATGCAATATTTGCTGATCGGCCGGCGGTTGACATCACTATGTCGATAAATCAAGTAAATTTTGCCTTATACTGTCCCAATGAGGATGCAAATTGCTATTGATGCAAATTGCTATGTTATCGACCGAGTAGGTACAATCTGCTCATGAGGATGCTATGGTTATGATTCGTTATGATTCGTAAAACAAGCAGTTATATGTTAACGAACAAAATATATATCAATGGACAAACTCAATCATCCCTGCCATGTGTTGGGGACTGGTTTAGTATATTATCAATCGTTAAAATCCTACCTTTGCCTAATCCATGCATGGCTAAGATAACGGTTTGCATATTTTGTGAACTATCACGATTGTCGTAGTCAATTCTAGTGGAGCAATGTAGATATATAGATCAGTATCAATTGCATCATACCGTTTATTCTCACTGCATAAATCTTGACGTTATGCACATTGACACACGTCCCAGACTGTTAATAACAGCTGATTGGTACAGCTAAAAGAATATCCATATTGCACACGCTAATATTCGTTATTTCCCATGTCATTTTATTAACTCATGAGAAATCAGACATATGGCAATATACAGATTACTAAGCGGCAGGCAAGAATAACAGAAGGTCAGACGGCGAGTGGAAGCTAAAACTAGATGCATTCTTTTTTCGCGTGAGAAATCATCTTCGATAAGGATATTGTTGTGTGAAGTGTGTCAGATATGTTCGCATACATGCAAGATGAAACGTTTCTTTGACTGTGACCGACCCCGCCATTCCAAATAAACATACAAACTGACCAGTCACACACTGATACCCTAGCCCCTTTGTTAAGTACCACCCAAGATAACCTTGCGGGCAACACAACATCAACTTGATTAAAATTGAATGTTTATCGAAACCAGAATTATGAAGGTTGTGAAATAGGATAACTTATTTCACAAATTATGCAAACCGTTATCTTAGCCATGCATAGATTAGGCAAAGGTAAGATATAAACGATTGATAATATACTAAACCAGTCCCTAACACCATGGCAGGAATGACTGAACATGTCCATTGATATATTTACTTCGTTAGCATATAACTGATTGTTTTATGAATCATTCTATTCAGGCCCCCGTCGCGCCACAGCTAACGATTGCATGGCCGAGAGAGACTATTTTGTATCATCAACCAAATGCGGCTAACGTCGTAACTCCCTCACTTAATATATTCACAAAAGCAGAGCATAACGATAGCATCCTCATGAACATATTGTACCTGCAATCGCGCATCAAATGTCACCAACATGAAGTCTAGTCGAGATACTTATATGATGATTATATATAATGTGCAGCATTCAGGCGGATACCACATATTTTGACCAAAAACCCCGCTACTCGGTCGATAACCAACATTCACTGCTTACAATATCAACTTGCTTCCTCATGGAGACATTTTTTAAGGCTTAGTTTATTTGATATATCGACATAGTAATGTCAATGGCCCGCCGACCAAATATTGCATGCAATACAATTGTAAAATAAAGATATACATTTTCATTCGATTTTGTCTTGAACCTATAGCTATTGACCACGTTATTACTTAATATATTACAGGCTGATGTATTGTACAAGAATCAAGTCCTTAACCAGACTGAATGTGATCAGAATCTCTATTGTCATCCAACTCGCATCATCGACAATGCTTGAAAACAGAAAATACGAAAGCCCCAAATTGTATCGTGTTATGAACTTCACATCGTCTTTCATAGACGACAATAGAACAATTATCCAATATTTGGAGCAAACTATTCACTTTAATCTTTATGTTAATAGACTGAGGTTATTTAGTGTAGGTTTAATAACATTAATCGTCAGGTTATTGCGGTAGATCCATTAGGTGACAAATAACTAACACATGATTCAACACTCGTCATATCTGCTGAGGTGTGATTGGACTTGAAAAAAATCAATAACCCTCATTACATAATCCAAATGCAAATAATGCTTGTCGGCGACAAATGATTAGACAGTAAGCGTTTCTACATCTAGCAATAACATTTTAGAAAGGGTCAGTTGGTGACAGTTAGTTGATATTAACAAACCAATCTTGTCTTCACCTTATATTGCCAAAAATGCCAGCAGAATCAACTTGTAAATCAGTCAAGATCTTTCACAAACCAAAGTACCGCTATAGCGTGATTTCGACTCTCGTGTGATATAAACATCGCGACAAATATGGTGACATTGCGCAATCTACCAGTCCATGTAAAATATCACGAGGTATTTGCCATTTCAAATGTTTGCAATGATTCTTCTTTGAGCGATGGTAATGTGCGACTTCCCAACTGGTTATCTCGTGTAATTCACGTTATCTTAGTCAGAAATACGCCCTGGGTAGCCAATCTAACACTCACATTTTGTTAATTACAATAGATCTTCGTCGAGAGAAAGCTAGGGTGCTTTGATTGATTTGGGATAATACTCTTTGCTATCGATTATACAGCGCATGTTTGTAAAGAATTGGCTACGTTTGACGCTGATATACGTACCAGTCATTTGTGAAGCAAAACAATCCAAAAAATACATTACATAACCGCTGGTGGACGAGCAATCATTCATAATGTTTCTAAGGCTTGCATTAGTTTAGCATCCATACTCGTTAGTTCGACATGTTGGTCATGTAAAGAGCCTTGATTGGATTCATCACAGCTTGTAGGTCTTTTGTTATGTCCCAATCAGTGGCTGTTACCTTCATCAGTATCCACGCGATGCTTGTGCGCACCCACAGCCAATTATTGCTATCGTTACGCTGTTGTGTTTAGCAAGTCGTGATAAGATATATAGGATACGACATATATGTCATATTTGAATAGCGACGACTGGACATTGCTCGTCTATTAATCATTATCTAACGCATTTATTTAAGAATTGAAGTGTGTCGAGCCAATACAGAGATCATACAATATTCGATACGTCGGTCGAAAAATGCAAAGAAAACCACGATATAGCTCACAGATCAAACTCTTATAGTTTTTGCATCACGGCTCTGTTTAAAACAAGCTTGGAATTGGATGCATACCACAGACGGAGTTTGCCACACGAGTAAATAACACACCGCGTGACTGTTTTTAACATTTCGTCTGGCAAGTTAATTGTGAAACAGGCTTCGACAGATATGTTATCGCACTGTGTCCCCGAATCCCCGTTTGTAAAGGTGAAATTGCTGTAACGTTTTGGGAAACTTATAGTTTAAGAAATTGTTTTCAGATTTCAAGGTCTTTGAGTTTTTACATAGCAACGTTATGAATACAAAAAAGAGCCTAGACACCATGTTGAATATATAGGGGACTTAAAGACCTAATACTGACCAAAACGTCCAAGTGGTTCCGTCTTAGTATTCTATCTTAGTATTCACAAAATAAGGACTTATTTGTTGTTTCTTTGATTCTTTGAAGCCTAAATAGGTTGCCACAACGTTTACATTACAGTTAGCATACTGGGTCACCATGCGCACCCACTTAGACGCATGCGTCAGTGAAACTGAACTACCATTAGCCCAGTCACATGGTGTAGAACACAATAATGTGTATACATGATTAGTCACCTTGCCACGTGCCCATATAAGCTTTGTATGAAGGAAAGAGAACTGGAGCTTTGTTTCGCACTCGTAATGGGCTCGTTTAGCTTGATATATTTCGTAATGGAAATAATTAGAATTTTAATGTTAAAACGGAAACACTTTCTCGGAGCAATATTATGGGAATTTAAATGTGGGACCATTGCTTGGATATTCCTTTTAACGATAGGACAAGATGATTTATGAGCTTCTGTTGTTTTGTGCAGCATGCTGCATTTTCCCGGTATTCAGTCATCATTAATAGTGTGTTTAATTACAAAGCGACCGAATGTAAACACCCATCATATCAACCAGAACGTGCTACTTACGAGTTGGATAAGCCGTTGTATTCTAATCAGATCCCAATATGATAAGGTAGCATTCCATTGATTGTTTGGTTTACTTTACGGTAATGGCCGCATATTTAGACTTGTATATCCATATACCACACAAGAGGAAGGTTTCAAGATGAGATGTCCTGATTTACTATTCCATTGTGCGTGTTGTTTTATGATATTGTTAATTCAACATAACAATCCCGGATAACCTGACATGCATTTCTTTCAGAATCACAGCAGTTTGCAGGCGAAACGATGTATCCCGATCAGCCGCATGGATCGTCACTGGTGGCTGTATTCATTACATGGTCTGCTTCGTAAATACTGAAACATGTTTTGACAGATTTTATCTCAGCAAATTGTGGATGTCGTATGGGAACCACTGTGTTTGTGGTGATGAATATTACAATCTTTTGCATAAGCTGACATGAATTTTCCTAACCGATACATCCTACTATATAGTCCAGTATCCCAACGAACTTATAATATTGGTGCACAGAAAACAATGGATATGGGGATCAATTTAAGTTGGTATATGATCCTTAGGTAAGTTGAACAAAAACGGTTGGCTGTTTGTATGATTGTTGTTTATGCACAATTGCACATTTTGTGAGCTCTCACACTTCCAATAAACACAAATAAGAGGAATTGCCCAAATTATTCTTGACGGTAGAAGATTGCCAATGCGAGTACAGGTATTAGTGGTGTGCCTCGTTGATTCGTAAGTCGCCAGTTTTAGAATTATCGGAGCAGGTAACGTTTATAAATAGATAGGTATCGACTGGCGGTGTTGCAGTGTCCCACCATAAATGTATTACACAATGCATTTACCTTGACTAAAGTTTTGCATTCGCTGCTCAATTAAAGCCGATGGTTTGTTGAATATCATCAAGAGCATTAGCGAGTGCGATTACAGAGGATAAGTAGAGCTTCTCGTTGATTCGTACATCGCCAATTTCAGACTTACCTAAGCAGGCATCATTTATCAAAACATGGGTATCGATTTTCTGTGTGATAGTGTGCTACTATAATGACATTGCACAACTTTTGTACCTTCGTTTTTAACTTCAAATCACAATTTGATAAAGCCTATCACATAAAAAATATTGTATGAGCTGTCGACCCGAATGATATCTAGATTGTATGCATTACTGTTTTTCGATGCTGCTGATTGAAATATATGGCCACAAGAAATGGTCATATTTATCACCCTGCATTGGTTTGGCAAGTTAATCAGTCTGCCACGGTTTGGTGTGTTAATCAACCTGCAGTGTTTGGGTGCGTCAATCAACCTGCATTGGTTGGGCAAGTTATTCAACCTGCATTGCAACAAGGTGTCGCAAAGGCAACCCATGTTAATTTAAAATATGGCAGGACAATATATATGATCTCACAATGATTGAACACTGCTTTGAAACGTTATTCGGATTTTAACCAACAATAGTGATTCATGCCAATCGATTCGAAACACATTTCCACCACTAACGGAGCTCTGATGATTATATGTAATCGATTGAGCTGCACTGAAGTGGTCATAGTCAATATCCTCGACGAAACATGCTACAGAGAGCATGTTTGTAACATTAATTTAGGATCATCAGTTGGGAAACATATTTGCTGAAATGTAAAAACATTTGATTGACCTTATTGACAAATATCCGGACAGCGTCGTGTCATACAGTATAGTACCGCAACACCCAATTTTCAAAAGCTGAACCAGATAGCTCTTTACGCTTTTCAGCGTTAGCCGAAATAACAAAACCTAATAGTAATTCACGGAGGACAGTTTCATACCAGTCTGGTGACTGGACAACGTCTATGGTTTAGCATCAATAGGTCCAGTTGCAAATATGTTGATCTCGAAGCAGGCTTTATCCCAAATTTGATCGCTAACGAAATATTGAAATAGTTAAAGAATAAAATTGTCGTTACATGATTGGAGTCACGGCGTACATTACTTCGTTTTGGCTTTGTTTATGTTTCATTGCTTTACATACAGGAGGTCAGTTAAAGATACATAATTGTGCAACCGTCGGACCATGTGGATCCATTCATCTCTTATGGAAGCTCTCATCACGCATGTGGTATACATAGATAAAACAACCAAACGGTGGGAATGTGATCAAAACCACTATCGCCATTTTACCCGCCACATTCATATGTTGTTAAATGCCCCTTCGTTTCAATTCAATTGTATTTTTATAACAAACAACTTGTTAAGTGCAAAATGTAAAGTGTAAATTGCTGGAGGTAATTTCGGTTCGTTAAAATAATATTTGTTGCCTTGTCTCGCTTTGTGAAGGTATGCTGCTTAGAGTGTCATTAACAGTTGCTGTTTTGATGATAATTGACTAATATTGACCAAAATTTTGTTTAGCAGAATCAACTTATAATTCAATCAAGTTTCGTCAACCAAAGTACGGCTACTCGTATGTCGTATCTCGTGTGATAATTCAGTCAAGTTCTGGCATCCAATGTACTACAGGTATTTCGAATCGCATGTAATAAACACATGTAATCAAATACGCGGACAAAACGCAATGTATCAATATCAAAACCTTTCCTTGCCCACGTGACATTCGCATTTTGTGGATTTTTATCAATGATCGTCGATTCGATGGATAAGAGAGTGCTCTGATTGATTCAAGATGAAAATCTGTGTTATCATATCCACACCGCATGTTTTAATTTAACTCGCCTACGTTTCATGCTGTTATGGGTGCCAATCATTTGTTACGAAGCATTGCCAAACGAAATTGTGTCATTAAGTGACTTGTAGACAACCAATTAGTCATAATCTTGCTCAGTCATGCATGAGTTCAGTTTCGATGGGCCGGTGTTTAAAAAAGTTATTGTTAGTTCGGCCGGTTTGTCTTGACGACACCACAAAGTGTATCTATCACAGCGTGTAGGCCTAATGATATATCCCAATCAGCAGTATATGTCTTCATTAGTTTCCACGCCAGCCTAGTGCGCAGCCAATTATGGTTACGATAAAGCAGCTGTGCTGGGTTAGTCATTGATCAGAAATGTAGGCTTTTAAATATTTTATGTAATATACATCATATTTCGTCAGCGTAGGCTGAGAACAGATCATCCTTAATCATTATCTATCACATTAACTATATGACCGTCCTGTTGTTTTATAACATTACATAGATGGAACAGTGTTACGTTAGTGCAGTAATGAGGTAAAAACCGCGGAGTTGCCCATATATATATATATATATATATATATATATATATATATATATATATATATATATATATATATATATATATATATATATATATATATATATATATATATATATATATATATATATATATATATAGATATATATATCTATATATATATACATATATATATATCTATATATATATATATATATATATATATATATATATATATATATATATATCTCTATATATATATATATATATATATATATATATATATATATATATCTATCTATACCTATCTATATATATATATATATATATATATACATATATATATATATATATATATATATATATATATATATATATATATATATATATATATATATATATATATCTCTATATATAGAGAGAGCGAGAGAGAGAGAGAGAGAGAGAGAGAGAGAGAGAGAGAGAGAGAGAGAGAGAGAGTGAGAGAGAGAGAGAGAGAGAGAGAGAGAGAGAGAGATTTTATGAAAAAATTTAACGCTTTGATTCCTTGAAGCCTCAAAAGGTTGTCACGAATTTCGTTTTACCACGCGAGTTCATTGAGGAGAACTAAGGCGCAGATCACATTTCTACAATGCGTAAAGCCAGATAGGATAAAGAAACTGAATCTGAGTTAACACAAATCGTCCATTTTGCACACTGCTGCTGTGTTCTGTCCTGTCCGAACTCCAATAATTTATTATAAACACACAGTAACGGGGGCATTTAGATTGGTTAGTTAGGACAGCTGTTAAGATCTTGGCAGTTTAGGCCTGATCGATACAGCCCAGATAGCTGCTAACTGGTCGGCTGTCGTTTATTAACAGATTTACGTGTGATCAGGTCCGTATAAGGCATAGTGTGCCGATGCCAGATGTTTACACTTACTCGCTGTATTGCCGAGGTTAAACCAATAAACTTGTAGCAGGGCCTTTTGTAATACTGCACTATTAGCCTGACATTTTTACGAATGGCGACACATTTGTCTAAGCTGGACGGAAACACATGTTAATACATGGGTTAAAGAAGGGTACACGTCACTTGGAATCGTTAATGTCAATATTTTCTATACGTACCAAATGCGAAGAGGATATTTAATGCAACGATGCAGATAAATATGCCACATATCATTATTGCCTCTCTACGAAACCCGCTGCGTGAAAGTTGCTGTAATTGGAACATAAGAATATGCTTGCACTAAATCATAGTCTGCGTATGACATTTATCGTAAGAACCAGCTGCTTACACCTGTTTTTAGACATCCTATCGGTTAATGGGTTCGTAAAGTTGGTCAAGATGACATCAAGTTGATTGTAAAATAGAATATACCATATGGGTTATACTTCTTTTGATAACAGCAAATCAATCCCATATATCATGCTGTTATCCTTCCAATACGTGCGCAGATTTTGAGATGAAGTAGATTTGTCACACTGACACATATTGGCCGTGTATATATGAAAGAGATCTAGTTACTTTCTAACTTACCCTCGAAATATGTTCCGTTTGCCTTAGATATTTCATGTAGTGAATAATGCATGTTTATAATGATACAATTTTCTTCAGGCTATTGCTCGGAGTTAGGTATCATAGACAGGAAGAGATGATATCCCTGCCCTGTTATTGTTCTGTGCTGGCATACGTACTTTATTACAGAATGTTGCCTTTTCCTGAAATCAATCATCATTATTAATGCGTATATTTGCGAAGCGAATGAATTTAGAACGTTATATACGTGCGGGAACCCTCAATAAGTGAACCAGTAGCTGCCACCTACGAATGAGATTGGTCGCAGTATTCCTATCAGATACCGTTTTGTTAAGGTAGCATTAAGTTGTTCGGTTGGCTAATATACGACAATTGACGCCTATTTTTGCTTGTATACTCATAAACACGGAAGGGTTGGGTTTCAAGATAATATATTCTTATTAACTACCATGTTTTACCTGTTGTGTCAAATATTATTATAATTTGCAGAACCGCATTTCAAGATATGATATATTATTAAATAATGTTCATAAAGAACACAAAAGGTGATCAGTGTTCAAGATTAATCATATGTTATATAGATAATCATTTCCCTATCAAAACACCGTGCTTGCCCTGTGTACTGGTTTAAAGGGCATGTCTCGTATGTCTTAACTAATGAAATTGTGGGCTCTCTCCTAGAATTTTTTTTCTTAAACAGTAACTTCTCTGCGTGGCAATAATAACAATTGATTCAGGTTTGGACAGAGATGTCCCAGCACATCATGGATATCGTACGGTTGCAACATAATTCGAGGCAATAAATATGTATAGGTCTATTGCATAAACGGGCATAAATTTTCCTCTGTACAATTAATCAATACATTTCCCAACCGATACAACATTACTACGTAATGATAACCTATCGGCCTTATACTATTGATATGTAAAAAGCCACGAACATGGGGGTCATTTGAAGTAGTTATTTTCATCTTAATTCAATACCACAATACCCGTTGGCAATTTCATGATTAACTTATTCACAATTGCACATCTATCGGTTTTTATAACTTCACTTCAAGTCGATGCTTTGTAGAATATCACAAAGAGCATTAACGAGCAGCGCAGACAAATCAAATGAACTGCCAAACTCCTTGTGGACGGTCGTCGATTACAGAGTATATAGGTTAAGAAGTTTGCCTCCTTGATTCGTATGTCGTCAGTTTCAGAAACACTTGGGTAGCGCTCATGAATTGATGCGTCCCCACTATAATTCCATAGCAAAACTGAATACATCTATTTTCACTCATTCATTCCCTTCGTTGATTATGTCGAAACTCAGTTAACGATGGTCTGTCATATCTCCATCGTGAGAAATGATCAGCATTGTGCGAGTTTATCGTGGTTTTTTTAACTTCATGTGCTGCCAACCTTTAGAAATAGATCGGTAGCATCTATGACTTTTCTTCAAGCTACTGGTTGTTTTATTCGGTAAGAAACCATAGACCGTACCAACCACATTCAGTATTCAATAGGAATGTTTTCATACAAAAGAGATTGTAGCGATAAATCAGTTTTAGACAATTGCCGTCATACCCTGTTGCATTCGATCGATTTCTTCACTTCGTGCGAAGAATTTTAGCCGGCAAGTGCAATATTGACAGTGCCGTACGTATAGAACCCGTTGCATTGCAAGAAATTCGTCAACTACCTTTAGAAGCTTATCGTGTTTGTCACTTAAACAGGGGACGACTATTCGAGGACTTCTTCGGATGTTTTAGAAAGAGAAAAGAGAAAATCCTAGCTGTTGCATAAGGTAATCATAATCACCAATTACTTCCGATATAAGCAATGGACCATGTATTCGAGCAATATATTCGCAGCAAGATTCCAGTCTGCGCCAAACAACCTTACATCATTATATATAAATGATGTCTGCCGGAGATATATACATACTTATATATATATAGATATATATATATATATATATATATATATATATATATATATAGAGAGAGATATAGATAGATATATTTAGAGAGAGATACTTAGGGATAGATATAACAGACGGAGATATCTGTATATATATATATATAGATCTATT
This sequence comes from Urechis unicinctus, assembly GCA_034190875.2. Lineage (NCBI taxonomy): Eukaryota > Metazoa > Annelida > Polychaeta > Xenopneusta > Urechidae > Urechis > Urechis unicinctus. The sequence goes on along the minus strand of CM067350.1, from coordinate 11,360,070 downwards.
TATAGATATATAGATATATATATAGATATATATAAATATATATATATATATAAAGATATTTTTATCTAGAATATTTTATAAATATATCTATATATATATATAAATATATATGCATATATATATATATAGAAAGACAAAAAAATTTTTTTTCTTCATATAATAACTCTCATTCGATGCTGCTCCAATCTTAAGGTACCGGGCGAAACAGGACTGCTGTATATCGTCCATCCAACAAGAAATACTTATATATATATATATATATATAGATAGATATATATATAGAGAGATATATATAGAGAGAGATATAGAGAGAGAGATAGAGAGATATCTATATATATATAGAGAGAGAGAGAGAGAGATATATATATATAGATAGAGATATATATATATATATATATACATATATATATATAGATATATATATATATATACATATCTATATGTATATATATATATAAATATCTATTTATATATATATATACATATATATATACATATATATAAATATATATATATATAAATATTTTTATAAATATATTTATATATATATATATAAATATATATGCATATATATATATATAGAAAGACAAAAAATATTTTTTTTCTTCATAATAACTCTCATTCGATGCTGCTCCAATCTTAAGGTACCGGGCGAAACAGGACTGCTGTATATCGTCCATCCAACAAGAAATTCCCAAACAATCTTTCTCATCAGAAACACATCTACAACGACTGCCATACTAGTATTTTAGTGCTCAAGGGTATTACATCTTGCAGCGCATTTTTATCGATTGTTGCGGATGCATTGTTACTTATATCGTCATACTTACTCGTTAGCTTATTGATTTTGAAAATGCTTCTTGCATATTAATATTTCGTAAAGTAGTGGGAACACAATCACAACCGATCGCTTCTTACTATGCCTGATTCACGTTAAAGATGATATCAATGTCAAGGCAAACCCTTAAAACCCTTACGCTGTGGTGCCCGTTCAGCATAGATATTGCTTTGGGTCAATTCCATTAGTAAGTTGAACAAGGCAATTCATAAGAACTAATAAGCTCGTTGCTGTATGCAATTATCTAATATTAAGGCCAACGCTAGTGAGCCACAATTTATGCGTGACATAGATGTACAGAATTGAGCCTAGGGTGTGTTTTGGATGGTTTGCGACTTACTGTATGTAATGCCAAAGAATGCAACTTTGTTGAATGATTAAGGCAAGTTGATGCGTTAGTCAACGAACAAAAACGCCGGTATTGAAATTTCAATTGACAACTTGTTTTAATCAGTAAATAGCACGGTAATATTAAGCAACGTTGGCATTAAGTCTTGAAATGGGAATATGAATATGCATTCTGCAATTTACTCAATCGTTGGCTCATCAAACCAAGTGCAGTGCAACATGCATTTAGTGGCATCTACAGGGTTTTTTGGTTGACAGTACAAATGTAATGATGACGGCTTGCCCAATGTTTCCGATAATCAGTTACGTTTATCTTGTCACCCTGTATGTTTCCTTATATTTCACTTGAATGAAATCTCCCTGGCTGGTCGTGCTTCGCGGTTCTAGTGATATATGAGTATACGGATGTTAGTCGTAACAAAAATGTAACGTTATTTACGGTCCGACACCTTAAGCCAGATTTCATAAATTTTTAAATCTTTTTAAGAAAAAGCATCAACTGTTTGCTTTACTGACTTTAGCACCATCACTGGCCTGTATGCTGCTATGCAGCTCACTGACATTTTTTGCATAACAAATTTTAGTGCTCAAGGGTATTACATCTTGTACTACATAAAGTTGTGTTTACGATTCTCGTCCCAAATACGCACTTATAACTAACACAATTGCATAGCTTTGTTAAAATATTTCAAATGAAACATCGCTCTCTGAAAATATTTATTTATATATAAAATGACTTAATATCGCCCAATTACACATATAGACTAAGTGACCCCGCTGAACATTGTCAGTAGCTGCAAGATGGTGCATTACAAGGCTTAGGGAATGTACAAAGTAGATATTGCTTTGGGTCAATTCCATTAGTAAGTTGAACAAGGCAATTCATAAGAACTAATAAGCTCGTTGCTGTATGCAATTATCTAATATTAAGGCCAACGCTAGTGAGCCACAATTTGTGCGTGACATAGATGTACAGAATTGAGCCTAGGGTGTGTTTTGGATGGTTTGCGACTTACTGTATGTAATGCCAAAGAATGCAACTTTGTTGAATGATTCAGGCAAGTTGATGCGTTAGTCAACGAACAAAAACGCCGGTATTGAAATTTCAATTGACAACTTGTTTTAATCAGTAAATAGCACGGTAATATTAAGCAACGTTGGCATTAAGTCTTGAAATGGGAATATGAATATGCATTCTGCAATTTACTCAATCGTTGGCTCATCAAACCAAGTGCAGTGCAACATGCATTTAGTGGCATCTACAGGGTTTTTTGGTTGACAGTACAAATGTAATGATGACGGCTTGCCCAATGTTTCCGATAATCAGTTACGTTTATCTTGTCACCCTGTATGTTTCCTATATTTTCACTTGAATGAAATCTCCCTGGCTGGTCGTGCTTCGCGGTTCTAGTGATATATGAGTATACGGATGTTAGTCGTAACAAAAATGTAACGTTATTTACGGTCCGACACCTTAAGCCAGATTTCATAAATGTTTAAATCTTTTTAAGAAAAAGCATCAACTGTTTGCTTTACTGACTTTAGCACCATCACTGGCCTGTATGTTGCTATGCAGCTCACTGACATTTTTTGCATAACAAATTTTAGTGCTCAAGGGTATTACATCTTGTACTACATAAAGTTGTGTTTACGATTCTCGTCCCAAATACGCACTTATAACTAACACAATTGCATGGTTTTGTTAAAATATTTCAAATGAAACATCGCTCTCTGAAAATATTTGTTTATATATATAAAATGACTTAATATCGCCCAATTACACATATAGACTAAGTGACCCCGCTGAACATTGTCAGTAGCTGCAAGATGGTGCATTACAGGGCTTAGGGAATGTACAAAGTAGAATTCCAATAACGTAGCATCATCGATGTAAGGACGCATCCAAGTTGCAGGCTACGTAAAGCAGTAGCGACAGCGGGCTTAAATGTAATACACAATGTCCGAAAATACGTGTCCGACCAAAAACAGTATGAGACATTAAGCCTCATTGTGGTTGCCGTGGTATATCAACAGAGCCATCTACAACATCCCAGCAACCCTTTTCTTTTATGAGGGCATCGTCGTATATAAATAAAATGCAGCGCTGAATAAGTAGTCAGCCGAGCGCCAATTGATAACGCTTTTTATATCACAAATGAGGTGAGGCAGCAAAAACTTGGATTGTCTGTTTCTAAATGTTGCATGAAGAAGTGGAAGTTACCACTCGTGCTGTATTGCAATTGTAAGCGCTCTTCAGGCAATTTGGTTCTGATAGATAGTACACTTTAAACACAATCAAAGTATGTTTCATCAAACAATTACTAGAGTACAATTACATCCCGGGCGGTAATAAACAGAAAATTTATGGGTCGGGTATGTATGTAGCTTATCGCGGTGGGTTAAAGACATGTTATTAGAAATTGTGGCCGCCATTTGGTTTTATCATTTTTACAGAGACCACATGGATAATACTAACACGTAAGTTTGATTGGCAATATATATTTAAGTGTAATGAATGAGTGTATTACAGCATTTAAGTACTAAATTGAACGTACAATATTATCACGAGCTAATGCAAAAGAAAACGGTAGAGAATTTATCATCGATTCTCGCACGGCGCAGAGAAATTAATGTTATTCTTGTTGGTCATTGGTCAAAATACAAATATTGAATGGTCATTGGCCATAAATGCGTAATCGAATGATGTATTAAAATGGGCACTGCTAGTTATGTCTAATGAACAGGTACAATATATGATTTATTAACACGACATTGAATATCGTCTTTTGAAGTCATTATGTACGACCCACTAATACATGATATAAAAGCCGGTTTTGTTTGATCGAACACTGTTTCCACTTTTCAGTAGACATAACTATGCGATAAAGCAAAGAAGGTGGGTATTATAATAAGAACTTCATAATTTGTTGTCTGGTTATGATTCTGGTAATTGCATATCAACGCAGCAATCCGATGATTCATATTTATTTGTCAATAGGTATTCCTATGATGGGACCCAAGGGAGTAGAAATACTTCAATAAAGTTCAATGCTTGCTTTATGAACTCCTATCCATAACTGCATCTGCATTTGATTTTACGGATCAACAGAGTATCTCCAGGAACGGGAATAGTAGGAGAACTCTTATATACAATGATACGCGTGCAAAAATATAATGATTACCATATTATACTATATTGACCCAATTGCAGTGATTCAGATTCTGTGATGTATGTTAACGCTTCGATTCCTTGAATCCTTAATGGTTGTTTGCATTACCGTCAGTCTACGGGTTCGCCGTTCAAACCTGCTGCGATGAATTCGCTAGCGAAATACGTAACCATAAGCCAGTTGCATTAGGAGTACTACAATGTAGACCATATTGCAACATTGAAGTACAAGCGCCGACATAAGTCGATTTCGCATATAACATATGAGTGCTGTCTGAGTTCCGATAATTGATTAACAAAACGCTGGGTTGGGGACCGAAAGAAGCTTGTCTTGACCCGTAGTAGCGTAGCCTTTGAATTTTTGTATCGAGAATCAGGGGTGCTGGAAGGACTAGGCAGTTAAGCTCTGCACTACCCTGACTGGAGAGCTGCTAGCTGGACATTGCAAAAGGCATACTGCACAGATGCCTGAATCTTGCATTGACCCATTGTATTACCTGGTGGAGTACATTAAGATCAACAAACCGAGATGTAAGATTGTGTTGGCGTGTTGTTAAGTTGTACACACGTGCGAGTTCAATTCAAGAGTTTGAAATCGTATGGAGGCGTGTGCGCGCGAACAAATCGCTTTTGAAAAAATTGTTTATATGTATTGTACCTCATTGATAGTTTTTATACATGCAATGTTGACGTATTGTGATAACTGGCTTTCACTGACCTACTCTAATTACTTTTGTGCATGAATGTTATTGAGTTTGTCAAAGGGATGGTACAACAGACGCAAAAATGACTAATGATTGCACGACATAAATGTGTTGTTTTCAGTTGAAAAAAATGATATATTCACCGACTTTTATAACCTGCGTCTTTGGTTAACGTTTTTACGAATGACAGCACATTGGTCTAAGCAAATCCTGCTTGTGTAACGGGAAGGACATTTATGATTTCAAGCTATTGCTACTTGGGGATATTAGTGCAGAAACACATCTGAAGGGAGTGGTGGAGGAGAGGAAATAGTTAATGTCGATAACTTTCCACACGTGCCTAAAGCAGACTGGATATATGGCAGCGATGCAGATATATAAACCCCCATTTGTGTGAAACATGTTTGGTGTGTAGTTACTCAAAATTGGAACGCAGGAATATAACAGCTGCTTACGTTTGGTTTTGGGCATCCTATCTGTTAGTGGGATGGATAATATTGTCACCAAAAAAAAACAGCACGTAAACTGCAAAATAGGTGGGTTAAATCATAAAAACACAAGAATCCAATGTATTTTGTTATTCTTCTAATGCAGTGTGTATACTGTGATGCAAACGCCACTCCCCAAATGATTGGTCATACGGACACATATTGGTTATATATAAACGAAAAAGAGCTAAAATGTCTTTCTCACTTACCCTAGCTAAGTGCTTTCAGAGATAAAACGTAATGACTTTCAGAAGACAATACAATAGCAATTAAAACGTGGGATCATTGCTTAGAGTTCGAAGTGTTCGATCGGCCAAGATGATATCCATGAACTTTTTGGAATGCTGTATGCTTTTGTATCCAAGAGATCAACCATCAATAATAACGTTTTTATTTAAGAAATGACTGAATGAAAATGTTCACTGCAAGATGTAACACCAACCAATTTAATCAGTAGCTTCCCAAACGTCGCAATCTTTATCAGATGCCATTACGGTACGGTATCATTAAATGTATTAATTTATTAATTTTATGGCAATGACCGCATACGTTGGTGAGCATACTCATAAAACATGCAAGAGCGAGGATTCAAGGTGATATGTCTTCGTCAACTGTCACATTATGCGTGTTACATCAAATATGCATGGTAATTGACACAATCACATTTAAAAATGTTATATATGACACAGACAAATCGCTGGCTTACACAGAGTTTTTCAATTATAAACATTGATCAGAAATGCAAAATGTGCCGATTATCGCCCTTGCACGTTACCGCCCTGCCCCTTGCTTTTGTTCCAAAGTACAAGCCTCATATGTCTACATGAATAACATATCAATGCTTTACGCTTTTTACGAGACATTTTGCAGCGCATCGTTTATGTAACTTTCTATCCACGGAAATATTTTCACACAGCCGCTTACATATCAATGTTGGCATGCTGGTCACTGCATTCGGGTAATTTACATGTAACATGAGGAGCCCATCAGGTCTTAATCAATTATAATTTCTAACATACACTAATGATCATCCATGCAAAACATATATTTGCAAAATAAAACTCAATCGGAATCTGGCAACCACCAGATGCAATCATACATTTCCCTATAGGTTATTGACAAGTATGCATTGCATCTCCTGGGCTGGTCGTGCTGTTATGGTGTATTTATTAGAGGCTTTGACATCAAAAGTTCGCCCGATAAGTGACATTTAAATACGCGGGGGCTAGACTTCGCAATAATTGATGTTATTAATGGCTCTATTTGTCATTTTTTATCCTAGCTTTTCTTGCAAAGGAACCGTTGAAACTGCTGTGAGCTTCCACTATCGATTCTCCTCCTAATAGATTTGTATTAAATTGATTCAAATACCTGATAGTAAGGCCAAAATGTCATATGATATTGTTAAACGTGCCCGCAAAATAAACGTTGAGACTGAAACCAGAGTTCACGAGGAGATCAACGCCAACGTCAGGTTATGATTCAAGCGATTTCTGTTATACTAAACTAGAAACAAACATAATGACACGAGTTACATTAAACTCTTCAGCCGTAACGTGCGCCATAGCTATGGATTGTATGGCCAAGAGGGACAAATATGAACCCTCAACAAAACGGAGCTTACGACATAATTCGCTCAACAAATGTTCCATCATTAATCGTAGCCCAATAGCAATCCCATCAAGAGTGTTAAATATATAAAATATTAAAATGAATACTTGGCCTCCAAATTCAACCTTGTATCAAACGCAACTAACGCACCTAGTGATATGGCAATGTCTACTCGGGATAGTTATAGGATGATTACAAAAATGTGTGCAGCGTTTACACGGCTACTACATGCCAACAGCCTAACTACTCTGGTCACAGTATTTTTCAGGGATAGTTCAGGACTGTGTATATTTGATATACCGACATAGTAATTTGAATGGTCGGCCGACCAACGAATAGTGCAAGCAATCAATTGTCAAACTAAGGTATACACGTTTCCCTATGATGCAGCAGAGTGTACTTGGATTATGATAGACGATTATGATGGGAATCGATTAGAGGTGAAGAAGGCTCTTCGCATTATTGTGGTTAGAAATATGTCGTTAGAAAGTCATCAACGGGGGAGGGGAGTGGGGGTGGAATTAAGACACTAAATATTGTACACAATCTAAACTTTCGAATTGCCGGTTGATGATGCAAAATTATGAAATTGCATTGAGATGATTCCCAAAAGAATTATTGATGTATTTGTGTAAATTTCCTTGCGATCGGTGGAGGCTCTGCTGCTTGGAGAGTCATCAGCAGTTGCTGTACATTCATTAATTTAGGACTACTAAGTGTAAATGTACTTTGACACTTTAGTCCAATGTGATTCTTCATATCATTAACTGTGCCTCTGCACATAAATCATATGTCTGTACTTTCCATTACGCTTACCTCAGCTTGGATTGAGCTTACTTTTGCCAGTTGATTTTGTTAAAAAACATGTTGACTTCTCTTTTATGCAATTCAACATCCAAATTGTTATAGAAACTCAGGCCAAGCAGACATCACTGTCGTTAAAGATAACTGTTCCCAGTCCATGTTTCACTCACATTTTGTTGATAAGCACCGATCTTCGAGAGAGATAAAGAGAGGGCTTTTTATTGACCGATCTATCTTACCATATCTACAGGGCATGTTAACAAGGAACTTGCCTACATATTATATCGATATGGGAACCAATGATTTGAGAAGATGAATCACTGAGCGATTTGTTGACAACCAATTAGCCATAATCTTACTCATGCTTGCATTAGCTCAGGATCGACAAGCCGGCGTTTACTAAAAGAAAACACTCCATTCTCATTAGTTCGGCTTTTAGGTCATGTCAAGAGCTTTTATTTGATCAATCACAGCTTGTAGGCTTAATGATATATTTTAATCATCCGGACATACCTTCGTTAGCATAAGGCCTAGACTAGTCATTTCTCACATATCTATCTTTATCTATCACATGTTCTAGAGAATGGTTCTGTTGTTTTTATATATTACATCGGTTGAATGGTATCAACCTAGTACAGGGACCATAATAGTTACATCCGTTATATAATATAGCGAAAACCACGGCATCACTCACGGCTCTGTTTCAAATAAGCTTGGAAGAGTAACTGACGCTTATCACATACTAAGTTGGATTTACGAGTAACTACGACAGTGAGTGAATATGATAAACACCTTGTCTGGTCGGTAAATACTGAAACTAGTTCGGACAGATATTTCATCTCAGAGCGGTGTCAACGCACCCTCGTCAATAAAAAAGGACTTCCTTTAATGATTTGGTGGCATCCTTTTCAAGTAGAGGCGTACAATTTGAAGGTGTCGTCATTGTCAACTTCATGTAATAATCATTTAAATTACACATATAATTTTGGTCACTTTTGATCATTCCAGACCCATATTGATTCAGATACTAATGGAACTTGCATGCAATACGATTGTCCCTACATTTGCGCGACTCCAGGAAGAGCTTGTAACCTCTAATGAAGGGAATGTTTTTGCCATATTGTCAAAACATTATTTATATCACTAAAAAGCAGTTGGTTATCAGGGGTTTTCATTCATTAATGCAGCATCAGTAGCCGTGGATCAAATGCACTAACCATTGAAGACAGGCGCCTGTAGTTACAATTGTATCAGTTATATTTCGACAAGTTATTATTGTATGAATGGAGAGTGATGCCGCCATGATCCATTTTATCATGTAGCTTATTAAGTAATAGATTTATTCATACATATACATATATATGTTTATATGTATATACATATGTAAATATATATATATATACATATATATATATACATATGCATATATATATACATGTATATATATATATATAAATATAAACATATATATATAAAATATATATACAAATATATATAGATATATATATAGATAGATATATATATATAAGATATATAGATATATATATATATATTATATATAAATATATTTATATATACATATATATACATACATAGATATATATATATATATATATATATATATATATATATATATATATATATATATATATATCTATATATATATATATATATAGTCAGTCGGACGCACTCGATATAGTGATGACAATGACGACATCATGACCATTGTAGCGACCACAAAAACGACAAGAATAATGTAACGAGATGGTTAAAGGACAAACGATGCCAATCCTACGCTGTTCCAACTCAACAACTACATACCGGAATGTAACCGCTCATGTTTAAGTAACGTTTTAAGTTTGCGATCGAGATCTCCCGTTTTTCTATCTTTTCAAAGCTGCCCTCCCATCGTGTCCTCACTGCAGAGACCCCTGTAAAAGTCAGTCTCTCTCTCTTGCTCTCTGCAATGCCCACTAGGCACAAACACGTTGCCCTGTCCGGGCTGCGTAACCCGCGCCGCTGGAAAGAAAATTGATCCAGATACCTGATGCATCCCTTTTCTGCGATTGGACTACAATGTATCGTGAACGTCTGAGTCCCGGTAACCAGTCGGGTTTGCAAACCTTATGATTGCATCCAGGTGTTGGTTTAAAAGGCGACGCAGCTTACCACTATGGCTATGACTGCATGAGTTTGGGTGTTTTTGTAATAGTTGATGGGTTTACCAACACGCACAAAAGTATTGTATCTACAAGAACAATAAGAAAGGATATTATGCAGACAGGCCCGAATGAGAGCCTTCATGTCGCTGATTAATGCATTCCTATTGTAGTTACAGAGTGAGGACGACAGACCAGCGTTGGTTTTTGATAATAAACGTCTACAGTTAAATCAGGATGCAGAAAAATGCTGTACAGTAGGTTTGTCTAGTACGTATCTGACCTCATAACTGTGTGGAACTAAATCACACCCTCTTACATGCGAGAAGGTATCTGAAATAGCTGTGATCTAATTGTGGCGATGCTGCATCAATTAGGGCGGTTGGAATACTAGGACGCACGACAAAACATATTATTACATATGATTGGATTGGTCAGGTTTAATGGTTATTCCTCCGTGAATGCAGGGGTACCTTAAGCAGCTCAGCGTTATCTAGTTGGCTTTGGCACATAAATGATAGTGATAATAATTTCACGAGGCTAGCTTTAAATCAGCGTATGTGTTTATTCCTGGATGACGAGATATCCACACGATACCAACAGGGGGTAAGGAATAGGCAATCACAGAGGAGGTGATGGTTCAACAGGTGACGAAATGTGTTTACTCTTTTGTAAGCATCCCCTTCGATATAGTTGCCGTGCAAGTGTACAGTCACTGCTTATTGCTCTAAAAACTGCTCTATAGCATGACGCCGAAATAGTGCATCGAACAATTTACCATTTGGAATGAGCAACCGCACCAGTCTCGTTCTGTCTCGAGGTATACTTTTCATCAACATTCCTTGTAGGTCATGCACAACATTGTAAACCAATATGTTTCCTGCGCTTTATCTATGTGCCAGTTGTCATTGTTCTCTGCAGTATTCATATCAGGCATATGTTGCTTAATATCACGTTCCTACATAATGCAACTGATTAATAAATGTAATTGGACTTGTTTTATATTTACCAAATTAGGTTTCAAGGGAGTTTATCCTCTTATAGTTATAAGACTACATAGAGCTCCAGCCATGAATAAAATCGATTTGTCACCACCCGCATTGGTGTATCGGTTCATCAGTAGTTCATGTTGTTAATGTACTAACAGTATACCAACTAGCAATCAGTTGCTTACCATGTACAGGATATGCACACTGGTCACGCATGACGAAACAATAGATTAAGCCTAGTAAATTCGTGTTTGAATAAGATGTTAACTGGCAGAGTATGTGGTCAACGTTAAAGACGGGCACTAATTTATCTAAATCAGATTCAATTAAACTACAATGTGTGATATTGCCCCATATAAGAATGAACCGCTTCTTTAATCTCAATCGCATCTAACAAATATTCCGTTGGGTAAAGTCTTACTGAGAGGGTGTTTTGCTGAAAAGTCGGGTTGTAAAAGTGATGTGTGTGGAGCGGAGCTGGTTGAGGAATTGATGATTAAAATCTGGTGTCATATATTTTATTGGATCAACATGTTTTCATATGGATAGGACGAGTATGACTTCTTTTCGCAGCCGCCAATTAAAAACAACCAGCTCTAAAGTAGAAAATATGCAATAAATATGTAATAGAAGTAGTGGGACCCTCCAAATTTGCTCCTAAATGCTATTAACCTGATCTGCACTGTGCATAACCATTTGGCATTGTCATATGAAGAACCCCACCCCCTCCCCCATAGCAACCTTACTTGTGGGCTTCTGTTTAATCTGCTAACACAACCAGTTTGCAATGCTAAATCACTACCACCTTATTGAATAGATTATGATGTTTTCAGCATGTGTATCAAGGCAGTAATAAAAAAACAGGGGCCTTTGCCTATTTTTTCTTATATTCTTCCCCGATACGCTTCCCTTTGAAGGGTCATAACTCGAGTAACATGACACATTTGCTGCGTGGTTAGTTTGTGTAGTTTGCAGTAGCAAATAATAATATGAGGATTATGATTGGGCAATGACTGAATTGTAAGCATGTACACCATGTATAAAGTTGGGTAGCGCCGGTGTAATTATTGCTAACAAGTAATAATTTGGGGCTTCAAAAATGTAGCCTTTCGCTATCACCGTGCATCTGAAACTGCTTTTGGATGCAACACATGATTTTCCCTTAGTGGGTCATCCATTCATCAATAAACGACGGCCATTGGCTCCCGAGTTTGTGACGTCATATGTAACCGTCCAGTCGGATAGGGTGATTATTTCCTCATTTGTTTATATAGGAACTGTGATAGGTGTGAGCATAATCGCATTTTATACGAATCACATCATTTCATGTGGCTTGGAGTGCTTGTTCGCCTAGAATATATTAAATTGCGATAACTTCTATTTTGTATTATGATAACGTCAACCAAAGGGGACTAAGCGACAATAGGGCAGTGCTGAAACAAAAGGATGCACCTCGATTCCAGGCCCGTTTCATGGTTATCAATGATTGATTCACCATTCGCATGTCCTGTTACGGAGAATATTTTTTCTTAGCTGTTATTTGATTTAATGGTAAAACGTTATCAAAAATGATAACTGTACTCCATACAATGGGGATTTCATTCGATATTAAGTTTTTGCAATATATCGAATATAATTTCAAAAATTTGTATTCTCTCTGTCAACAATAAAGTAGATATGAACTTTATTTTAAATATTGGCACTGGTTTTGGGAGCCGAGACCTTTCAGGGATTAGCTGTTACAATTAAATATACCTCTCTGGTGAGTTGTACAGCAGGACTTCTGGACCAAAATCCAAGTTCGTGGGCCATGTGTTTATGGCTACATATATCATAGGCTTTTAAAGAGTTCAAGGCCTTACGCTAGTTATTTGTCTTACCTGGAGTGCCAACCGTAATAATACACACTTAATCTTGTCCTTATTAGGTCTATATTTATTAGTTAAATCTAGTACAGTGCTTACCTTCCATCATATATTGTTGTTATCATATGTTAAAGGAGGGAAATGTCCTCATCTTCCTCATATACTGACAACTCAGGAAGCGATGAGCTGGATTACAGCACTGAGTGTTCTTCTCACCAAGAAGGGGAACTAGGAGCCTGTGGAGGCATACAGCCATACAGGTTTGAGCCTGTAGATGAGGCAAGGCCAGAAAATTCTCCTCAAATAGAAGAGAACCTAAGCCGACTCGGTAACAGCACTTGGCAATGTTACATATTTCAATCCAAACAATTTCGAAACCTTTTCCAAACATTTGCATATATTTTACTCTTTATTTTACAATTGTCCTTAAATCGAGCTCAAAGCCATTTTCTTATTCATGTTTTATGTCAATTTAATTGAGTTTGTTTGCTGAAAAACTCGTTAATCATTGTTATAATGCCCTGTACTAGGTGCTTACGTGGCTCATGTGGATCAATTTTTTACAGTAGCAGGGAGTAAATGCTGCCAAGAAATTCCACAAGTTCTCGAGAAAGTAAAATCTATGGGTTTGGCCCTTATTACAGTACACCCAAAACTTGTCTCTGGGTGCCTGTGTCCCCAGACACTAGCAATAGCATATAGTGCTTATTTCCAGAGGTACAAGAAGAAACATGCTACTCAGCATGAGTGAGTATACCAAAAAAGGTCTGCTTCCTATTCATTTACCGAATCAAAAGTTGCAAAGATCTTTTTATATTGCAGGTTATTCCGATTCACAGCATATTGGCAGCTGGTACATTGGTGCTAGGGGTTTCTAAGCAGACATCATAGCATGTGCTCTACTAAGAAGTTTCCTCCCAAGGACGAATCAGTTTATGTTGATTTCAAACTGCCAGGATTGAAATGATAAAGGGACAAAAAAAGCATAATGTGTCTTATTCTGTTATTTACATGAAGCTTTGCTCAAAAATATTAGAACCTTTATTTGATACTTCACACTGATGACAACCAGCAACAAAATTGAGTTAAACGCTGTCTACCTAATTTATTATACCATATGATTTAAAATGATAGGATGCATCAATTCCAAAATCATGACATACCTGCAGGACATATGCATCTTGTTCCTGTATCTGACAACTTTCCCAAACGGACAAGCAGTAGCTAGAGTTCCAGTACAGTTTTTCTTAGGCTACCAATATGTAAATGACTTCAATGTCTACGAGGGAGGATTACAGCTTAAAACCCCTTTTCGATATATTCCACCACAGATGAAACGTCTCAAAAGGCAGCATTTAACCGCTGCGAACAATTTTTACAATTTGTTTTGAATGAATTCTAACTAGACTTTCATATGGGAAATGTAAGGATGAGTATACTAAAAGATTCTCAAGAAACCATGAACCAAAAAACGCTGACGAGTGCCTGTAAATAGCGATAAATTAACGACAGCTAATTTGCAAATAGAAACGGCGTCCATGGCAACATCGACTGGTGACATATGACATCACAGCGCTTTCGTTCACCTTCGGCGTGTGGTCGGGAAGTACCGGAATGTGTTGCTTGTTTTTGCATATTTCTTGTTTACTACGTGTCAAATCGAAACAAGAAGTTATTGACAAGGTAATCGCGTTTTATATGATCCAGAAAAATTCATATTATGGCCATTACTTGCCCTTGAAGCGATAATTTCAACAAATTGGCTGTTTACGATGACACTCAAAATGATAAAGAAACTGAGAATTACCGGTATCAGTTGGAACCGGTGCACGAAGAGCATCCAGGCGCATTGTTGTGGCCGAGCCGTCGGAAGAAGACAGACCAACAATAATCGGCTACAGCTGTCCATCGATTCCTGGTAAATAAAACATTTCGATCCGATCTCGTGAATATCTCACATTGTAATTTGAGCCTAATCCATTGTTTCTCCTGTTGGAATCTTAATCTGGCCTGTCATACTCGCTTGCAGGGTATATATCACTGTGACCAGTGTGAATATCCTGTACATGGTAGGTGTGCACTGGTATCTGCTGTACTATCAAATGATTTTCTGTTGGCAACATTGATCTGCCCCACTGCTTGTACTAATATTATGACAAATGACTTTGTTGAATATATAATTGATGTTCACAAAGATACAGCTTACCTATACTTTTCTTACCCTTGACCAATGATTTGGCCTTACATTCGCCTTGAGTTGCAATGGTTCTTGTGGAAGTCTGCTTGAAGTTTGCCTGGCAGTACTGAGTAACAACATCATGGTGTTGTCTCTTCCACGGAGATCTTAATTTCAAATCACTCCCTCCTTCATCTACCTCCAATTATTCTATCAGCTGCGAATGATTTACAAGTTTAATTGATCCGATGGAAAGTTAACGTACATATGTGACAATTAAAAATAATTATTACCCTTGCTGCTTTACTTACCTCTTTCGGTACATTGCTTGTGGCGGTGAGGCGTCAGGTAAAGGTTGAGCCTGATCTGCAGTTTCGGCTTGCACATCATCCACATCCAGTGCATGAATCACGGGGTTGAAATCAGCAATCAATTTTAACTTCTTGGCTTACCCATTTTTTACCATTTAATTATTCACGAAACTCTTGTGTGAAGTGCTTAAAGCACAAGATAGCTTAAGCATATGTTTAATGTGTTGTTATATTTTAGCTTGGTGCAAACGTTCTGCTTCCACTGCCTGTGGGTCGCTTCTTGGACTGCATGCACTGACCCTGCCTTACTTTCTGTGTCACAGCACCATTTGCCACACATTTCTCTGGCATGGTTATAGGTGTCAGTTGTACAACTTACAAATATACCCTCAATTATCGCAAATGAGTAGGTTTATCGTCGTAAGTAAAACGTAGGAATGTTGTACTTAACAAACCTCTAAGTGTAGCAAGCAGAAATGTACCGAAATTCGCGTGAAATTATAGCGGGGTAGTCTGATATGGGAGGTTGCCAGCAACGAACGCGCATCGGAACGAGCTGATGATGTGTAGAATGCGCGACTAAGGTGGATAGATGGCAATATCTATAGCAGCCGATTGAATATGCTGTGTATAGCATCAGTACTTCCGTAGCGCTGAACTTTTATTTTAAAGTTTACTAACTCAATGTTGTGTTATTTAAGTGCTACAACTTTCCCAATTCCCACGGCTCTCGGTGGCCCGCCCTCGTTGCCTTCCCGGATGTTTTTTTGTCAGTCACAGTGCAAAATAACACGTCTCCACGCGGGAAATTGTTTACTCGTGAAAAGCCGATATGACGGTGATTTTCATCTGCATATTTACATTAAAAATTTATGGAAAGTGAAATGGTTGTTTTAGTGGCCCTTTAACAGGAGACAACGTGTCAACTTACTACACACAAAAACACCAAAATATATTGAACGATACAATCAAGTGTCATTTGTATTTGGAATAGAGGCTCATTTTACTGTCGCGCAGTCCACGGCCTGCATCGAGTAGATGATTTAATCGCCGTAACAAAAAACTTGACATCAATGAAAGAGACACTCTCTGCCTATCGCTTGTACAAGAAACACATCCGAAACCTGTAGGTGGAATGATACTGCGTTGTTCTAGGGACGATGTTGTAGGCATTCCGATGCGGTATATTGTCTTTCGCAATTTGGAAAATGTTCAGACGCTGCTCGATTATCCTAAATCATTGCTGCTGTTGTATCACTTCGTTAAAAGTAAGGATGATGCTCCTGCATTTACAGAGGAATAACGAATAAACTTGACCTTTCTCATCTTCTGTAATAACATGTTTTGTCGTGCGTCCTAGAATTCAATTTCATTCTACCATCAAGCTGTAATAAAATGTTTAGAAATATCCCAACGTTTTAATTGGTGACCGAATAAACCAGTTATTAGGTCACTACTAAACTACCCTTCGGTACAGCGTTTTTCTGCATCCTGATTTAACTGTGAATGATTACTATCAAAAGCCAACACTTGTTTGTCCTCCCAACTCTGTAACTACAGTTGCAATGCATTAATCAGCGACATTGAGTCACTCATTCGGGCCTGTCTGCATAACATATGATCTTATTGACCTTCTAGATTTTTTGTGCTTGTTGGTTAACGCATCAACTCTAACAAACACACCCTAACTCATGCATTCGTAGCCACAATGGTAAGCTGCGTCGTAAGTTAAACCTACTGGTATACTAAATGATAAGGTGTGCAAACCTGACTGGTTATCCGTTACTCAGACGATCACGACACATGGCAGTCCAATCTCAGATAAGGAATGACCCTGATCCTGTGGCTAACTGGTATCTGGATCAATTTTCTGCCCAGCAGCGTGGGTAACGCGGCCCGGAAAGGGCATGGTTTTTTGCCAAGTGGGCATTGGAGAGAGCCAGAGGGAGAGGATTTGGTGACACTATGAGATACCATATCTGTCCAAACCTGTTTCAGTACTAACTGACCAGAAATATCAAAAACAGTCACTCAGAGTGATATTTATCAATGTGGCCTACTCTGTCGGTGATAAACGTCAGTTCCTCTTTCAAGCTTACTCAAACAGAGCGTTGGTGTAAACTGCGTGGGTCGTATCTATGAGCAATGCCGTGGTTTGCACGGCACTATTGTACGGATGAATAGAATATTAGGCGAATGATGTACCAGCTTGTCACCATTTCATCGATGTCGATGATTATCAACAGGATGTGAGCCTAAAATGGGCTGGGAACGTTTTAAAAAATTGACAAGGTTCACAGTATTGTTGGCTTAAGTCATAAAAACAAGGGAGCAGTCAACAATGTTAAGCCGCATTAACTGGCCATGATTTATCAATTACTGAATCAGAGCTCAGCGTAAAGAACGGAAAAAGTTCTGCACTTACGGACAGATGAATTATATGTGGGGGTACAGCTAATAATTAAACGACTGAAGATTTTCTTATTAATTACATTACAAGGGTCAACGAACCTTTGGACACTCATTTCCAATTTACACGAGTAGTCATCAATTACTTAATATACATCAACTGGTTATGACGCTCCAAGCAGCAGGGCGTCAATTAATTTTGCACAAGCTAATTTAAGCTTATTCTGTCGGTTATCATCATAATATAAATACATTTTGTTGGATTGTTAACGGAAAATAATCCACAGTTAAAATTGTGTGCCTGCAGTCCAAACACACCCTGCGTTAGAGACTGTCTACAAGAATATATTTCCAGCACTTCTCTCCTCGTCAGTCCATCGTAACACACCTACGTTAATTTTGTATCGTCGACAGAATGAACATATGTAGTATAAATTGTGCTCCAAATTATCTGCCTGTTGTCCTCAACCCCCCAACTCTTGATACTTTCTGCTGTAACTGGGATAAATTCTGACCACGATAACGTGACTTGCTCGCGAAAACGATATGGGAAGTAAAACTTCATCGCTCATCAATAAGAAACACTGTGAATATTTGTGAGCCACTGCCTAGTACCTCCTGATATTTTACATGGATTGGGACAATGTGCTCGGACATCATATGGGTTGCGATGTATATATCAGACGCTTTTTGTTAAACAGAGCGTCAGTGTGTGAGCCCACAATATTTGCGCAGTAACGTGGGTAATATCTGTAGGTTCTAGGCAATCGTAAATAAGTAAGACACGCACATATTCGTAATTTGTTTCATCTGTTGTATTTCGTATCTATCTTGTCTCGTGAGAGAGTTGGTCAGGTACAGTATATCAGACATCTGACTGTAAACGGAATACATAACAGTCAGGCAAAAATAACAGAAAAGCCAGCGTGCGAGTGGAAGCTAAACCAAACCGTTTGACTCTCAAAACTCTTTTGGTCATTTGTACGCTTGCATTCATGTGAAAAACCCTCATTGATATTATATGTCCTCTCTTGCAAACAAGATAATAATTGGCAGTGACCCATCCAGCCATTCCAAATAAATATATACACTGAGCAATCACACACTTATATACTTATCCCTAGAACATACAGGCATGTCAAGAAATATACTGAAATTGGGGCTTAATAAATGCCAGTGCACCATGGATCATAGAGTTTTCATTCTGCTTCAAAAATGTCGTGGCTTTCTTTGCCTATAAATAACAATTTTTACAAGGAGGAGATTCGATTTTGCAAACTTAAGTGCACTTACAAAATTACTTTGATATGATTCTGTAGTGCAAACTAACAGCAAATGCAACTGCACCTTAGCAATTAAAGCAATGGTGAGCAACGACAAATTAGTGATGCTAGAACAATATAGGGCTTCTAGCATCCGTATTTTAGAATGTCACTGGACAGGCAAACCTTTGATGTCAATGCCTCTAATACATACACAATTACAGCACGACCAACCAGAGAGCACCGTCAAATGTCGTTGGCGTGAAATGAAACTTTCATCATCACACATTTTATTATCATACTGAGTTATGAGAAAACAAGCAGGGTTACATGATAAATGTATCTGCTCGGAAAACATGGAGTGAGCCATCAATAGTTATTAATGAATACTCTGTCCCGTCCCCCTAGAAGAATATGTATGGCCAGTATTTTTGCCATTGTAGCTAGATAGTACCATGTTATTCAACGAACAAAATCCGTTTTCATAGAATATTCAAAATGAGCGTTTATTTTTCATCTATACACGCATCAACTCAATTTGGAAGAAGCATTCAACATTCTACTATTCTTTGTACATCTAATTAGTAACAACGAACCAAAAAACAATTGAGCCTCTATTCCATGCCTACATATCACGCGAAATGCGTGGCTCAACGTATGCCATCTATTTATCTACGATATCTATCTGCATATAGCTACATATTCATTTGTTCCCATGAATTGCGCTGTTCTAAACGCAAACGTTTCATGTGACGGTAACAAAAAGTTATACCTGAGAATATATAGTCACTATTGCATTGGTCAGTGATAATGCGTATCACGAATTCATGGAATAGACCAAATTCAACATGGTTAACGGGTAAATGGCTAAAACCAATTTATCATTACAAGTTCTCTTTTGAATGAAAACATCCTTGTTAAACAATTTAGGTGTTTTGTACCGATATATTTCATAGTAATTAGGTTGTCAGATCCTTGTTCTTCCGTGAATATCAAGAGGTTTCGTAATTAGGGCTATTGCTGAAAAGGGAAGGAAGCTCTGTGACTCAGTTTGTGATAATTGGTTGTCATGGTAATATACCGTATGACGAGGTTCTCGCCTGATATTTTGTAACTGTTTTGAATATCTTCCGATCGCCATTCTCGTTACTCAGTTAGTAATGGTTAATATGTTTCCCGGTTAATGATGGTATGTATCATTCGATCATGCATAGCGACTTCATCCAACCATACTCAATGCGTTGTAAATCAATAAATAATTGTCTGCATAATTGGCCTTCAAGGACTAGCATAGCAGTTGTTATTAATCATTCGATTCCTCGTTAATGGTTTATAAAGAATCAATATCATTATTACCGTCAGAAGCAAATATTTTTCTTTCCTCTTTGTGTGACGTATGACTACAATCGGTCCAAACGATTTTGAGCATCGATGACAAACTCTCCCATTACTGTGGAACGTCTAAGGAAAGCACGGTGATTTATTCTGTACCAGATCATCATGATAGTTTAATTCTACAATACACACATTTGTTACACCTAACATCAATCCATATCCGACTTGCGTGTTAGTAATACCCATTTGGTATCTGTAAAACTGTACTAACATCTGCCTTCCACGATTTGTAAGAACATGAATTTAATACGCCGAGGCAAAAAATCTACAAATGTATCCGGCACATCTGTTTTCATTGTATTAATCTTGAAGGGAAGGCATCTGGTCCTTGCTGGAAACAGACACACATTGATTATCTTGGATGTGGATCATCTATCGAGCTTTAGGCATCATCATATATAAAATAACCTCCCTACGGAGTTGTGATATGATCTGCTTCTCCATTGCAAATATACAAATCTACTATCTGTCTCTCCTCATTTACCTTGATATAAAACGCGAAATCATTGCTTATAGCATATTCAGTGTTGCATCGTTTATATATGTGACCTTGCGCTCATCAACGTAGACCAGGAAAGGATAAAGCAGTATACCGCAACATAAACATTAACAACTGGTTAAAAATGAATAAGACGAGGGATTTAGCACAAAAAACGATGAAATTCGATCCACGCGCGCACGTTTTTAGAGATTAGGCACTCAGAACTCACTGATAATATTGCGGGAGTCGTGGATGGCCCAATTTCTTATACAGGCTCTTGTTCGGACAATTTGTAACCATTTATTGCCTGCTCCATTTCGTGGTGAAAGACGAAAGCAGTCTGCGCTGATTTACTTGCTACAGAGAGATGGAAAATCTGATTAAATCAAACTTTCGGTGGATTTGATGCGTCTTGAATCACATTTATACATTTTAATGTTCAGTTATTCACGGGGACGGAATCTAGAATAATGCAAAGAAACTTAAATCATTTGCTTTCGCTTCGTTTTGCTTCAGCCAGTGCACTTGGACAGGCTCAGAACTATTCCTAAACTATAATTAACCCAAACGTTACAGTAATTTAAATGTTATAAATGAGAATTCGGTGACTCTGTGCAATTACATATCTGTCCAAGCCTGTTTAACCACTAACTACCCGGACGAAATGTTAAATACACTCTCTCAGTGTGCTATCTACTCGTTTGGCCAACTCCAACTCTGTGGTAAGCATCCACTTAAGTTCCAAGCTTGTTTTATACAGAGCCGTGATGCAAAAACTGTAAGAATTTTATCTGTGAGCGACATCATGCATAGCGACTTCATCCAACCATACTCAAATGCGTAGTAAATCAATAAATAATTGTCTGCATAATTGGCCTTCAAGTGACTAGCATAGCAGTTGCTATTAATTATTCGATTCCTCGTTAATGGTTTATGAAGAATCAATATCATTATTACCGTCAGAAGCAAATACATTTCTTTCCTCTATGTGTGACGTATGACTACAATCGGTCCAAACGATTTTGAGCATCGATGACAAACTCTCCCATTACTGTGGAACGTCTGAGGAAAGCACGGTGATTTATTCTGTACCAGATCATCGTAATAGTTTAATTCTACAATACACACATTTGTTACACCTAACATCATTCCATATCCGACTTGCGTGTTAGTAATACCCATGTGGTATCTGTAAAACTGTTATAACATCTGCCTTCCACGATTTGTAAGAACATGAATTTAATACGCCGAGGCAAAAAATCTACAAATGTATCCGGCACATCTGTTTTCATTGTATTACCCTTGAAGGGAAGGCATCTGGTCCTTGCTGGAAACAGACACACATTGATTATCTTGGATGTGGATCATCTATCGAGCTTTAGGCATCATCATATATAAAATAACCTCCCTACGGAGTTGTGATATGATCTACTTCTCCATTGCAAATATACAAATCTACTATCTGTCTCTCCTCATTTACCTTGATATAAAACGCGAAATCATTGCTTATAGCATATTCAGTGTTGCATCGTTTATATATGTGACCTTGCGCTCATCAACGTAGACCAGGAAAGGATAAAGCAGTATACCGCAACATAAACATTAACAACTTGTTAAAAATGAATAAGACGAGGGATTTAGCACAAAAAACGATGAAATTCGATCCACGCGCGCACGTTTTTAGAGATTAGGCACTTAGAACTCACTGATAATATTGCGGGAGTCGTGGATGGCCCAATTTCTTATACAGGCTCTTGTTCGGACAATTTGTAACCATTTATTGCCTGCTCCATTTCGTGGTGAAAGACGAAAGCAGTCTGCGCTGATTTACTTGCTACAGAGAGATGGAAAATCTGATTAAATCAAACTTTCGGTGGATTTGATGCGTCTTGAATCACATTTATACATTTTAATGTTCAGTTATTCACGGGGACGGAATCTAGAATAATGCAAAGAAACTTAAATCATTTGCTTTCGCTTGGTATTGCTTCAGGCAGTGCACTTTGACAGGCTCAGAACTATTCCTAAACTATAATTTGCCATTGCGTTACAGCAATTTAAATGTTATAAATGAGAATTCGGTGATTCTGTGCAATTACATATCTGTCCAAGCCTGTTTAACCACTAACTACCCGGACGAAATGTTAAATACACTCAGTGTGCTATTTACTCGCTTGGCCAACTCCAACTCTGTGGTAAGCATCCACTTAAGTTCCAAGTTCCAAGTTGCCCGGCTCTTGCTTCACCCTTTTGTCATTTAGCACTCATGCTTCGTTGATAAGGGTGCGGTTACATTCTTGCAGCAGGTAAACACATAAGACGGCCAATGATTTTGTTAGGCGTCGAATGATTTCGCATTGTACCTATCCGACTTCTTTAGCTGTATTGAACTGTTTCAAAGAAGCAAGCTTCCTATAGCTCACACACTGTTGCCAACCTGATTTGCATTTACTCTGTTGTACATTTTACTAATAGCTAGTTACTGTTCGTACACGGTAAAAAGTCAGTTTCCCGTGCTATGGAGCCTGATAGATTATTAACGTATGAGAACATATATTGAAATGGGAATAACATAAAACTAGGGTCTTTCGAGAAACGGAGGCCAAATTACGAAACCCTAACATAAAACGTGTGGCACTTAAACACGTCACTACGCACAATGAATATTAGTTCCCAAGGAGCTATGCTAGGCATAGGGGTGCAGTTGGTACACCGCCAGTGTTGCGGAAATTCATCATGAGTGTTGATATAGAATTCATCATGAGATAGAGAGATATATATATATAGATATAGAGAGAGAGAGAGAGAGGAGAGATATATATATATATATATATAGATATAGAGAGATAGAGAGAAATATAGAGAGAGATATATATATATATATATCTATATATATATATATATATATATATATATATATTATATATATATATATATATCTCTCTATATATATATATCTATATATCTCTATATATATATCTATATATCTCTATATATATATATATATATATATATATATCTATATATATATTATGTATATATATCTCTATATCTAGTATCTATATCTCTCCCTATCTATTTCTCTCTCTCTCCCCCTAGATACCTCTTTCTCTCTCCCTCTCCCTCTCTCTCTCTCGCTC
Organism: Urechis unicinctus; assembly: GCA_034190875.2. NCBI lineage: Eukaryota > Metazoa > Annelida > Polychaeta > Xenopneusta > Urechidae > Urechis > Urechis unicinctus. The sequence continues at coordinate 11,335,921 of CM067350.1, read as the reverse complement.
TCTGTCTCTCTCTCTTTCTCTCTCTCTCTGTCTCTCTCTGTCTCTCTCTCTCTCTCTCTCTCTTTTCTCTCTCTTTCGAGAGAGCGCGCGAGAGAGAGAGAGAGAGCGAGAGAGAGAGAGAGAGAGAGAGAGAGAATGAGAGAGAGAAGGGATGTGCGGATTACACAGCGTATTCTTAGTAGCCTATGGTCTCTTATTATTCTAATTATATCAACAACAATGGGTTTTATTTTCGACCACATTCATTTGACATTGTCAAATAGCTGGCAATACAATGTGTCACTCCAACAACATAATGTTATCGATGATAAGAGACATACACCACACGAAACTGGTCAACAGTAACGACATCCTAGTCATCTGAGAGGGCTAAAGCAGTGGTATTATTAAATAGGGTAAGTCTCTAAAATGAACATGCAAACATTAAAGTCAGTCACCTGTTTAGATTTGTCTGCATTGCATTAATGGCATTCTACACGGATTGATGTACAGCAGTTGGGAGTTTCGATTTCCTGATATTGCCATGAATTGCATTTGATCCATTATCATTGTGAATGAGTTCCCGTTTTTAATAGATGCATTGTTTTCCAAAAGAGGTCTCTCCCGATAGTATTGATTTAGCCATCATTCAACGCAAACAGATTTTTTCAAACATGTATTTGGATTATATATATGTATATATATGGAGTATATATATATATATATATATATATATATATATATATATATATATATATATATATATATATATACATATATATACATATATATATATATATATAATCCAAATACATGTTTGAAAAAATCTGTTTGCGTTGAATATATATATATATATAAATATATATATATATATATACACATATATATATATATTTATATATATAAATATATATTTATATATATATAAATGTATATTTCATATGTATATATATATATGTATTAATATATATATATATATTTGTATACATACATATTATATATTTATATATATAGATTATATATATATACTATATATATGTATATATATATATAGATATATATATATTCATATATATATATATATATATATATATATATATATATATATATATATATATATATATATATATATATATATATATATATATATATATATATATAGATATATATCTCTATATATATATATATATATATATATATATATATCTCTTCTATATATATATATATATAAGAGACTGAATTCAAATCTAAACAACAACCATATCAACCAGTAGCTGCCGCTCACTTGTGGGATACGTCGTTGTATTCTAATCAGATACCAATATGATAAGATAGCATTCCATCGATCGATTGGTTGACTTTACGGTAATGACCGCATATTTAGACTTGTATATCCATACATCACGCACGAGAAAGGTTTCAAGATGAGATGTCTTCATGTAATATTCCATTGTAGGTGCTGTATCAAATGTGTATTATAATGTTGTTTTATTTTAACATAACTACCCTGCATTCCGTGGTATGCATTTTTATGTTATCAATTCGGCCAACTCATCATGTTAGAATCACAGCAGCTTGCAGCCAAAACAATGTATCCCAGTAAGCTGCATGGATCTGAAAAAGTTTTGACAGCTTTGCACCAGCTAATTGTGGATGTCGTATGGGGACAACTGTATTTGTGGTGATGAATGTTTAAATCTATTGCTTAAGTTGACATAAATTTTCTTAACCGATACATCCTACTCTTTAGTCCAGTAAACCATCGACCTTATAATATTGGTGCACAGAAAATAATGAATATGGGGATCAATTTGAGTTAGTATTTGACCCTTAGATAAGTAGAACATAAACGATTGGCTGTTTGTGTGATTGTTGTTTTTGCACAATTGCACATCTTATGAGGTTTTAAACCTCAATTAAATACAGACAAGTAAGATGAACGGCCCGAATTATTCTTGGCGATTGCCAATGCGAGTACATGTATTAGTGGTGTGCCTTGTTGATTCGATGGTCGCCAGTTTCAGAATTACCTGAGAAGGCAACGTTTATAAATAGATAGGTATCGACTGGCGGCGTTGCAGTGTCCCACTATAATTGTATTACACAATGCTTTTAACTTGACTAAAATTTTGCATTCGCTGTTCAATTAAAGCCGATGCTTTGTTGAAAATCATCCAGAATTTTTGCGAGTGCGAGCATTGAGGCTAAGAAGTCCCATTTTCAGACTTACCTTAGCAGGCAACATTCATCAATACTGGGCATCGATTTGCTATGTGACAGCGTGCTCCTATTATAATATTGCACAACAGGATGCTTTAATGTAGACTAAAGTAATACCTTTGCTGTTAACTTCAAATCACAATTTGATAAGGCCTATCACATTGCCCTTGTTAGAAATAATCATGCATTATATGAATTTATTGATGTGTTTTTATTCTATGAGCTGTCGACTTCATTGCTTTACATACAGGAGGTCAGTTAAAGATTAATAATTGGGCAGCCGTCGGATTGTGGATCCATTCATCTCTTATGGAAGCTCGCATCACTCATGGGGTATACATAGATAAAACAACCAAACGGTGGGAGTGTGATCAAAATCACTATCGTCAATTAACCCGCCACATTAACATTTTGTTAAATGCCCCTTCGTTTCAATTCAATTATATTCTTATAACAAACAACTTTTTTAAGTGCAAAATGGTGGTAATTTCGGTTTGTTATAATAATATTTATTGCCATGTCTCGCGCTTTAAAGGTATGCTGCTTAGAGCGTCATTAACAGTTGCTGTTTTGATGATAATTAACTAATAGTGACCAAAAGTTTTGCTAAGCAGAATCCACTAATAATTCAATCAAATTTCGTCGACCATTTCGTACCGCTACTGGTATGTCGTATCTCGTGTGATAATTCAGTCTAGTTCTGAAATCCAATGTACCACTCCTGGTATTTCGAATCGCAAGTAATAAACACATGTTATCAAATATGGGGACAAAACGCAATGTATCAATATCAGGAAGTATTCTGCGCACATCATACTTTCACAATGAAAATTTTCAGAAAAACTTTCCTTGCCGTTGTGGCACTCTTATTTTGTGGATTTTTATCGATCATCGTCGAGTCGAGAGTGCTCTGATTGATTCAAGATGAAAATCTGTGTTTGTCTTGACGACACCACTTGGTGGCTCTACCACAGCATGTAGGCCAAACAATATATCCCAATCAGCAGCATATACCTCCAATAGTATCCACGCCATGCTAGTGCGCTGCCAATTAAGTTACAGCGTAGGCCGAGAACAGATCATCTTTTATCATTATCTATCACACTAACTATATGATGGTCCTGTCGTTTTGAAATATTACATAGATGGAATAGTGTCAAGTTAGGGCGCGGAATGACTTATATTAGATGCATCCGTATAACAATGCGGTGAAACCACGGAGTTACCCTTATATATATAGAGAGATAGATATATATATAGAGAGATATATATAGAGATATATAGAGAGATATAGATAGATATATATATAGATATATATAGATAGATATATAGATATAGATATATAGAGAGATATATAGAGAGAGATAGAGAGAGAGAGGGGTAGAGAGAGAGAGAGATACATATATAGATACTATATATATATAGAGAAATATAGACACTTCATATATATATATACATATATATATAAACATTTATATATATTCACATATATACATATATATATGGTTATATACATACATTTATCTATATATATATATATATATATATATATTTGTATGTAAATATGTATATATTGTGTTTACATATTTATACATAAATATATATATATGTATATATTTATATGTATATATATTTATATGTAAATATATGCATAATATATATATCTATATATATGTATATAAATGAATATATATATGTATATTTATTTATATATATATATTTATATTTATATATATATGCATATTTATAAATATATATATAATATATATATATATATAAATATATATATATATATTTATAAATATCTATATATACATATATATACATATTTATATTTATGTACATGCTTGTATCCATACTGTTGTCGTATTTGCTCAGTATAATGACTTCTTAATATCGCTTCTGATTATATTTGCATTACTTAAAGGACGACTACGCGGGGCAACATTTGAGCATAAATGGATTCCATCCAGGTCGCTTGTAAAGTGATCTCTGGAGCGTATGAAGACAGAGAGCACACTCTTTATCCGAATTATTCCTTTGTTTCCAAACTGTTTACTTTTCTGACGTTAGCACCACCACTGGCTAGTATGCTGCTATGCAGCTCACTGACATGTTGTGCATCCCATTCAAAGTGCGTGCGCAAGGGTATTGTATCTTGTACGACATAAATACACACAAAACCCTAAAATGTTGTGTTTACCATTCTCGCCACAAATACGCACTTATAACTAACACAATTGCATAGTTTTGTTAGAAAATGAAACATCGCTCTCTGAAAACATTCATTTAGAAATAAAATGACTTAATATCGCACAAAAACACTAAGTGACCAAGCTTAACATTGTCAGTAGCTGCCAGATGATGCGATTAATGGTGGAGGGAATGTGCAATATAATATTCCAATAACGTAGCATAATCGATGTTAGGACACATCCAAGCAGCAAAACTGATCATTTGTATCGGCCTGAGATTTCCTGAGGTTGCGATTGCCAAATTGTAATCGAGGAATCGTGATTAAAACCCATAAAGTCTCTAGCATAATTAAATGCAATCTGGCTCAGTCTCTCAGGAGTAAGTACAGGCTGCGTGAAGCAGTATCGACAGCTAGCTGAAATGTAATACACAATGTCCAAAACTACGTGTGGGAAAAAACACTGTGTGAGACATTAAGCCGCATTTTGGTTTTTGCAATACATATCCATAGCCATACGTTTAAAACTTCAGTCCACTATGACTCTTTATATCATTAATTGTGCGTCCGCACGTAAATCATTTGTCTGTACTTTTTATTATGCTTACCTCGGATTCAGCAATTGATTGCTGTGAGCTTACACTTTGCCAGTTGATATTGCATCAAAAACATGTTAACTTATATGCAATTTAACATCCAAATTATTATTGAAACTCAAGCCAAGCAGACCTCACTGTCATTAACGAAAAATGGTCCCAGCCCATGTTTCACTCCAATTTTATTGATTAGCAACGATCTTCGCGAGAGATAAAGTGAGACTTTGTATTGACCGATCTATATTACCATATCTACAGGGCATGTTATCAAAAACTTGCCTACACATTATATTGATATGGGAACCAATGGTTTGTGAATAACAAAATCACAAGCATCACTGAGCGATTGGTTGACAACCAATTAGCGATAGTCTTGCTCATGCTTGCATTAGATTAGGATCGACGGACCGGCGTTTACTAACAGAAAACACTCCATTCTCGTTAGTTATGCTTTTAGGTCATGTCAAGAGCTTTTATTGGATCAGTCACAGCTTGTAGGCTTAATGATATATTTCAATCATCCGGACATACCTTCGTTAGCATCCGGTGTAGGCTGGGCATTGCTCACATATCTATCATTATCTATCACATGTACTAGCGAGGGGTTCCGTTGTTTTGAGACATTACATCGGCGGAATTGTATCAACCCAGCACAGGGACCATAATCGTTACAACCGTAAAATAATGTGGTGAAAACCATGGGATCGCTTACTGATCGAATTCTTGCAGTTTACACATTACGGCTCTGTTTCAAATTCCGGACACATATTGATTCAAATACTAATGGAACTTGCATGCAATATGATTGTCGTTACATTTGTGCGACTCCAGGAAGAGCATGAAAACCTATAATAAAGAGACTGTCTTTGCCATTTTGCCAGAATATAAATTATATAACTAAAAAGCAGCTGGTTATCAGGGGGTTGATATAAGTAATGCAGCATCAGTAGCCGTGTATCAAATGTACTAACCATTGAAGACAGGCGCCTCAACTCCAGTTACGATTGTATCAGCTACACTTCGTTACAGTTATTATTGTACGACTAGAAAGTTAATAACGCCATGATCTATTTAATTATGTAGCTTTATAAAGTCAAAAATATGTCGCTAAACACGTAAAGAATATGATAGTGAACACGGTTGGCTGTGTGCTTTTGATTGCCGGTGTTACGACGTATAATTACAAATAATCATCAGATAATTAATTTGAAGCCTAGGGTTATTGTATCACCGTAAAGCACAACATCAACCTATACACGGTTGGCGTAATTAGTAATATAAGGTATATATATATATATATATATATATATATATATATATAATATATATAGATATATATATATATATATATATATATATCTATATATATATATATATATATATATATATATATATATATATATATATATATATATATATATATATATATATCGATACATATATATATATATATATATATATATTATATTAGTAGTTGCACATACAGTACATTGGTTTATGTTGCGTATATATATATATATATATATATATATATATATATATATATACATATACATATTATATATATATATATATATATATATATATATATATTAGTATATATATATATATACATAAATATACATTTATATATATATTATATATATTTAAGTAAATTTATGTATACTTGTTTCTATAAATAACGATACGGATATATACATTCATATTTATAGTTAAAATTAACCATATAAATATAAATATATATATAGTATATATCGATATATATATATATATATATATATATATATATATATATATACATATATAAATAAATTTTGCATATATATACATATATTCAATTTATTTTTTCATATATTCATGCATATATATACGATACGGATATATATGTATTCATATTTGTATATATATATAACCATATATATATATATGCATACAAACATATATATATATATAAATATAATATATATATAATATCTATATAGATATATATAAATAAATGTTTGCATATATATACATATATTCATGCATTTTCATATATTCATGCATATATGTACATAATATATATATATATACATTGAGACATATATATTGATATATATATATATATTATATATATATATATATATATATATATATATATATATATATATATATATATATATATATCAATAAATATATATGTTTATATATATTTATATATATATATATGCATTTTTTAGCACGAACGCGACATTTAGTAGACAAACCGCCAACCTTTCGTAGACATGGGGCCTCGAAAGGAAATACCAGTATTTCGTCATAAAGTCGATTTACATTTTTGACCAAATTATTTACAAATATTTTGGTTTTACCATTCGAACAGAAAGTCTAGTCTAAGTAACGTACAATGATAATCTTTCACGCGTGATTTTCTTTAGATTTTAAATATAATAGCGAAATAAAATTTTAACAACTACCATTCGTTGACATAACCCGCAAACCTCAATATCTTCCATACTACAATATATACTTCGATCGACATTGGCGAAATATTGTTATTCATGTGTGTTGGATATGTTTATTTGAAATATTTGACTATTTGAATTAATGTTAAATTTTATTACATAAAAACTCTGTTTTGCTCTCGACTCATCAATCTACAACATTGAATTAGATCGCGAAATGCTGCCAATGGTTCATAATGATCACATCTACAACAATTATTGCGTTTCTAATCCATGATACTTCAACTATTTAAACATTTCAGTATTCCGCATATATTCGAAAATATCAATGGACACGCAAGGTTGGATTTATACGTATAAATTAGTGTCTTGAGCTTTCATGGACGACCTTTTGAGGACCAAAAGTATATACCAGGAATAAAAAATAACTAAAAGATTTGTTCTCACATTAAAGTATTTCATTGTATCATTCAAAATAATAGGTAATTAATGATGGCAATAATATACTATAAAAATTTGTCCACGAATGGTTGGAGTGTACGAATGGCTGTAATCGTCACTATATAAATACATATATATATATATATATATAAATATATATATATATATATATATATATATATATATATATATATATATATATATATATATATATATATATATATATATAACACAAAATATATATATATATATATAAATACATTAGTGCATATATATTTATATACATATTATTATATACTCATGCATATACATATTTATACGTACATTTATATATATATATAAATATTGATATATATAAGTCATATAAATATATATGTATCATATATATATACATATATTTAATATATGACAATATAAATATAAATCAATATTATATATATACGTTTATATATGCATATGCATGAATATATAAATATTTGTACATTTATTTATATATATATATATATGCATATATATATATATATATATATATATATATATATATATATATAGTCATATATATATATTTATATATATTAATATATATGTATATATATATTATATCATATATAATATATATATATATATAATATATATATTCATATTTATACGAGATATATATATATATATATATATGATATATATTTATATATATATATATAGATATATATATATGAATATATATAGAGACATATATATATTAGAGATATATAGGCAGAGATATATATATATATATAGAGATATATATAGAGAGATAGGGAGATTATTTGATAGAGAGATTTAGATATATATACATGAGAAGAGAGAGGAGAGATAGAGAGATATTATATATATATAAAAGATAGAGATTCCTATATAGAGTATATATGTTTGATAGAGATGAGATATATAGATATATATATATTCTATATAGATATAGAGAGATATAAATTATATATATAGAGATAGAGAGAAATTATTTATATATATATATAAATAGATATATATATAAATGGCATTATAAGATATATATAAAGATATTAGAGATAGAGAGAGATGATGGAGATATATATGAGAGATATAGATAAAGATATATATATATATAGATATATATCTCTATAGACATATATAGAGTATATATATATAGATATAGAGAGATATCTCTATATATCTATATATCTATATACATATATATATATATCCATATATATATATATATGTTATATATATATATATATAAATATATATATATATATTATATATATATATATGTATATATATATATATTTGTATATGTATTCATAAAGTTCCCTCGTCTAGCATGATAAAACTATGAATCCAATAGCCACAATGTCTGTTATGTCTGCATCTTCGTTTCCGCTTCCGTTGAATTAACTAAGCTGAACATCCCTGGTTACAATAAGTAAGGGTGATGGCTCCCATCGTTCTGAGCACTTTGGTGTCCACAAACGTTTACTGCTAATCTATTTCAATAATGATGGATCCGATAATTCACCAGTATCAACAATTAGCCCATTGCCTGGAGACACTTTTCAGGCAGCTTTTCTTTTCGCACTTGCGTATAGTCAGTTGTTATTTTATTTATTCACGCAACTTCCTACATTAACATACCGTCTGTATTAATCCTATTTAGTGGACCTCGTGTTTACAATCGTGTCAATTGTTCAGCGATTACATGCATAAATGTTCTCCATATCCTTTATTGAAAATTGTTAACAGGCTGAAATGAATCACTACCATTTCTTTGCACCCCAGTCTAGTGTTTCGTTTCAATAAAAAGTACCCAATTCCGGAATGTGGCATGTCCATAAAACTGCCCCAAACGACAATATGACAACAGTGTTGTCCATAAGCTGCATAACGAAAAAAGTATTCCAGGAACATCGTATAATAAAAACATTCCAATCCTACATCGGCAGGCGCATTTGAAAAACATTAGGAGTGAACTTTACAGTGCAAGCTTAGCCCTCAAAGGCAACCACACCTAGCACAACGCATAATGCGCGTTCGAAGAAAAAATATCAAGGATGCAATCCAAGTAAGAGGCAATGTGTAATCAGCTCGGACAATTCGTTTGCTTGCCTTGAAATGGCATTTGATAGCATTGATAAAACATCCACTGTAAATGCTAATGACCAAATGGCTCAGAAGAAAATGATTAATGTTGTATTGAGACTAGCGGCAACGACATTTTGCTCCTCATTTACATATCCTCTTACACAGCAAATTCATCATATATTGTAGAAGTACGGACAATAGGGCGGCTATTTGCATTTATATGTATTCTTCTTAATCGCGATTTTGCTTAATCCCCTGTCCTTGTTTCTTGGCAATGAGCTTACTGCGAAGAAGTATGGCTTTAGATACTATAGGTATCAGCTTAAACAATTGCTGCCCATCAATTTATCTGCGCAATACACATAGTTCCGACTAATGGGGCCTACGGTTCTAGAAACTTACATTATTACTGGTTTCATGACAAGACACATAATGACCCCTGGGTGAGTAAGATACCATTGCGAATCCATGTTTTGATCAAGTTTGCATATGATTCCTAAACAGTAACTCTAATTAGGTGGCTAAATTTAGTAGAGTGTATAGGGTCGAATAAAGATTTTGCGCTAAATAGATGTGTTTATCTTGTGTCACGATAAATGCTGTTTTGTGATAACAATAGACAAACCGGCAGCGTTCGTACTGCTGTAACATATGATGTTGCTGAAATAACACATATCTACACCAAAGGACACAATACTAAACAAGACGTCAATATGGTCCCATTATGCTCCTGTCATTGCTGTTATGTTGTGTGCTCGGGATCTATATTTACATGATGCTTGTGCTGCTTTTTATTAATTAAACATTAACTGACGAACGACTATGTGGGGTAACAATAGGCGCAAAAAAGTATCGTTGGTTATGTGATGATACGAAACGACAAATTTTCTTGGCCCGTAAAATTGTTCGATATGACCTTCAGGCTTGATAACGAGGAGGACTGTGAAGGACTTGCCTGTTAAGGACTGACCGGCTTTCCTTTATAAGCATTTGTATCTGTAAACCAATAAGGTCTGAATTAGGCATGTTGCGCAAATGTCAGAATTTTACGTTTACCCACTTTATTACCCAGTTTCGAATACAAACCCAGGTGGGACATTTTAGCTGGCATGCTGTAATACTGTATAATAAACCTGTGACTATGATGAACATTTTTACGAATGGTGACACATAAGTTTAAGCCTAAGCAGATACACATCTGTAGACAGAAGGTAGAGGAGCGGACCCGAATCGTTAACGTCAATATTCCCTCACACGTTCCCAATGCGAATGGGATATTTATCGCAACGATGCAGATAAATAAACCATATCTCTAAATTGCATCTCTACAAAACCCGTTCAGTGTGAGTTGCTCAAACTGGAACCTACGAATAAACTTGCAGTACATCATAGTCTGCGTACGACATTTATCATCCAGACCACCTGTTCCGTTTTGGTGTCAGACATCCTATCCGTTAATGAGTTCGTAACTTCGTTACTATTGCGAAGCATAATCAATCATATGGGTAACATGCCATTTCATAACAACTCATGAATAAAAAAATATTATGTGGTTATCCGTCCATTGCATGCGCAGATTTTAAGGCAAACGCCACTTCGTAAATAAATGGTCACATCGACAAGTGCACATATTGGCTATGTAAAAACCGAAGAGAACTGATGACTTTCTAACTTGCGATTGCGGTGATATATCCTAATTGACCATAACATTGTACGTGTTGTATAATTTGCAAAGTCGCATTTCAAAATATTATACATGATTAGATAAAAGTTATGAAAAACATAAAAAGTAATCAATCTGTAAGTTTTATCATAAGTTATCTTGGTAAGTATCTCCCTTGCTAAACACCGCCCAGTGTATTGGTATAACAGTACATGCCTCTTATGTTTAAATAATGACATTTGATGTAATTAATTATCAGCCCTCTCCTAGTTTTACTTTAACAGTAGCTACAATAATAAATGCAGGAAGCATTATTAATGTTGATATCGTATGGTGACAACTTAATTCATGGTTATTTATATCTAATGCGTAATGTATAAGCGGGCATGAATCTTCATATGTACAATAAATCCCAACAAGCAAATTATTAGCCTTATACTATTGATATACAAAAGGACCCATGAATATGGGGATCAATTAAGTTATTTTCCCCATTCTAAAATCGCACAAAAACGATTGGCAATGTTCATGAGTGACTGTGATTCACAATGGAGAATAATTGGACAAACATTTGTAATTTTAAATACGTTAAACCTCTAAAATGCAAGCATGTCGGAAATCTGTTAAGGTCAATTCGCATTGCTTTAAGGTCATTCTATACGAATCGATGCACAGAAGCGCAGCCAAGTTTATTGGGCAATTTTATATTGCCATGAGTTACGCTGGATCTTTGACAGTGTGCATGGTAACCGGTTGTTAATAAACGTAATGTTAGTCGAACATACTTATGTCGATAAACATTGATAACGCATACTAACGTTTTGCGTGGATTTTTTCTGTCACTCAGCGGCCACCATTGCATGCAAAAACGTCGCTATTATCATCGATTCGCGTTAATTCGTTGTGAGGTACAAATCAAAGATAACAATTATCGCACTATCGTTTCGGACAATTACTTTGACTTAGATGCATAGATGCATAAATACCGTTAGATAAAAAAAAGGTAGCCTAGTAATCCTAATCACTACAAGAACCACCTAGGATGTAAGTTGATGCATTTATTTTGTTGCTATAGTACAACTACGGGATACCATCACAGCTTGATTTAATGATGAGCTCAGTTATTTTAATAATGACCGCAAATAATATGTGCCAGGGACGAATGATCTAACCACTAGCGTTTCTAGCCATTACTAAACATTTTGCAAAGAGCAATTAATGGTAATTGGCTGATATTTACCAACCGACTTAATATTGCCGAAATGTCAAAAGAATAAACTTGTAAATCCGTCAACAAATAAAATGACAAATGACAAAACAAATTGTCCATTTAAAAAAACAGCAAGTAGTTGATTAGAAATATGCCCCGTTTGACAAAAATGAGGGGTATGCGGTCTACTGGTTGATGTTAGCCGGCGCAATTTAGACTTATGTTATTTTCGGTGATGATGCATATGTCATGTGTTGTGAAAGATTGAAGGTGGGAGTTGCTTGAAAAAGCTCCCCAGAGGTTTCCTTCAATCCGCTGTGATTTCTTATATTATTAACTGTGCGTCCACGTAGAATTCATCTGTCCGTATTTTTGTAAAACCTTTCATTCTTAACGACAAGTTCTGAATCATCATTTGATTGCTGCATGCTCGCTTTTAGGCATATGATGCTGCTTAAAGTATGCACGGAATTTATTCTTACGTTCGATGCTGCGATGAATACTATGTATTTATGAAGAATATGGCAGGCGTGTGTCGTTAAAAAATGATGAAAACCAATCAGCCTTAATTTTGCTAAGTCATGCATTAGCTTAGTTTCGACGGGCTGGTTTTCACTGAAGATACAATTCGTTTGCATTATTTTGGTCAGTTTACTTGTTGGATGTATCATAACGTGTAGGCCTAATTGCTTGACTTGTAATCAGTATATATACTTGTAATCATTATATATATTACATTACTAAAGAATCGTCCCCTTGTTTGCTAAAAACATATATGGAATGCTGTCAAGCCAGAACAGGGATCACCTAATATTTTACACATCCGTACAATAATGCCATGAAAACCATGGCATCGCTCCTGGATGCAACCCATGCAGTTTTTACACACCAAACCCTGTTTAAAAAAAAGCTTGGAAAAAAAGATCAGACGCTAATCAACGACAGCGTTGACCATACGAGTCAATCGCACGCTGGGTGACTGCATTCAACAATGCATCTATATTTACATTTTTATGTATATATATATATATATATATATATATATGTTTATATATATATCTATATATATATATATTTATATACATATATATATATTTACATATATATATATATATATATATATATTTGCATATATATATATCCTTACGTAAGCGAAGAGCCTAAGTGAAGCGGTTATACCTAAAACATTCTGCATGCAAAGGGAATCAGTGTTATTTTATACACAATGTTAAATATATGGTAGAAGTATGATACCCGGTTTATTGCATAAACCATTTTCTCAAATACATGATTTGATCAAATTGTTGTTATTGCAAAAATAAATATTACATTCTTAAACAATAGCTCTCTTGCGTTCCTTGATGATGAGTCATGTAAGATGATTCCTTAACACTAAAGTTAAGACCTTGCAAACTCAGTCTTGCATCGTTACTTACTAATCACATTATCAAACAGATAAGCATTGTGTAATCCTTTTCAAACCTAGGTAAGATGGCGTTTTGTTTAGAGAATGGTCACACCAAAAGTCAACCAAACATAGCGCTTGATAAAGTAAAACAAACAGCTGTTGGTATTTTCAACAATCCAGTCAAGAAGCAACTCGCGTTATCAGCCCGGTATATTTGCTTGCACATCTTGAAAGGGTATGCAGTAGCACGGCTAAAACATCCACTATAAATGCTAATTTAGTCCCATCTGACAAAGTGTTTCAGGAGAAAATGATTGATGACTTATTGAGACCAGCCCTAATGAAATTTTGCTTCTCATCTACTTCTCTCTCCATTGCAAAAGCATCATATACTGCAGAAGTGGGCATATTGATTCCATTATTTCCATATGCATGTGTGCTCAATAATTGCTTCTCCTGTCTTATGTGCTTTGCAATAACGGCTCGGCAAAGAAGTTGCCCTTTATTTACCCATAGCTGTCAACATACACAATTGCTGCGCCTGAATTGATATGATCCAGACGCATATTCCCGAAAATGGCGCTATGGTATATGGACAATTACATCATTACTTAAACAATCATATGGCGATAGAATAAATTGTAATGCATTATGATTACAGGCTTTAAATAACTAATATCGGCCAGCATATTAAACGTTTAGGGCATTTTCATATCCATTTAGCAGTCTATGAAAGCATTATGCCGAAATTTTGCTGTATATACCTAGACGAAAGCACCACTTTTGATAACATATTTTTGTCAACAATATGGTTATAATAAACAATACTATTTCGTCTTTGAGAGCCACAGGTTTAATGAGATCATCATAAAAGTTTAATGAGATCATCATATATTCCGAAACCAAACAACAACTATTCTATATCCTTGACAGAATGCTTGCCGAACGTAACAATAATTTGGCGGCTAATTGATGTGGGGTTTCATAGAGATCCCGTTACGACATTACGCTCAAAAGCAATATGTATTCGGACATGCGGTAAATGCACCGATCTTGTTTAACATGCATGCTCTATAGTGAATAACATAGGCAAACATAGAACCCACTTAACATCCAAGCATCACATCCAAGTTATAAGGCTACTTCTGTGCTGCACTAGTAATTGAAATAGGTCATCATTTAGATGGCGACGAGATATGAGATCAATGTCGCAGTATCGTATTTTTCCCTCTATCGCTGTTGGGACTGTAATTGATTGAATACAATTTACAATACACACTGATTGCGTATCCCCTTTGCAACGGTTCCCCTTATATTGCTTGTCTTGCGTGTATTATATTATTTGATTGCCTTGTCATCCTCCAACACCAATAATTTTGTAAGGCTGTAAACGGCATGTTTATGAATGAAATACATTAAATACCACCGCTGCGTCACCACTTTCTATACATAAATATGCATTGTTATTTATTAATTAGAAATATATGATTTATATATACGTGGTGTAATGCATCTTACATCTGACATCAGCAAGCCTGTTTTAAAACATTCAGAACGAATTTTAAAGGGAATGCTAACCCCACAGGGCAGAGACACCTAGCACAATGAATAATGCGCTTTTGGAGAAAAAACACACGATGATATATTCAGCAAATCGCTTAAACAGTATGCATGTCTTGAAAAAGCATGCTGCAGCATGGTTAAAACATCCACTATGCTATGTGTGTGTAACCACGCATTTTAGTGTGTGTGTATACCACGTATATATATATATATATATATATATATATATATATATATATATATATATATATATATATATATATATATATATATATATATATATATATATATATATATATATATATAATATATATATATATATATATATATATATATATATATATATATATATATAGTCAGACGCACACGATATAATGATGACAATGACCACATCATGACGCTTGTAGCTACCATAAAAACGACAAGAATAATATAACGAGATGGTTAAAGGACAAACGATGCCAATCCTACACTGTTTCCATTCAACTACTGCTGCAAACCGTAGTGTAACCGCTCATGTTGTAATGATATGTTAGTTTGTGATCGAGATCTGCACACGATTTATGCTACAATGGTAGAGTTAAGCCTTATTGGATGCATATCCGTGTTCCCTATCTCTCTCGGTCTCTCTCTCTCTCTCTCGCTCGCTCTCTTTCGATCTCTTTCCATCTCTCTCTGGCTCTTTCTCGGTTGCGCTCTCCCTCTTGAGCGCTTTCTCTGTCTCTCTCTCTTCCTGTCTTTCTCTCTCTCTTTAAATTTCGCTCTCTCTCTCTCTCTCAGCTGCTCTCCCATCATGCCCTCAATGCAGAGACCCCAGTGAGAGTCAGTCCCTCTCTTGCTCTCTCCAATGCCCTATTGGCACAAACCCGTAACCCTGTACGGGCTGCGTAACCCACGCCGCTGGGCAGAAAATCCCAGCATCCCTTTTCAGTGATTGGACTTTTATGTGTGGTGTCGTGGGTCACGATAACCATGCATGCGTTTGGGTGTTTACCAACACGCACAAAGGTACTGCATCTATAAGAACAATACGAAAATATGTTATGCAGATAGGCCCGAATGAGTGCCTCCATGTCGCTGATTAATGCATTGCAATTGTAGTTACAGAGTGGGGAGGACCGACTGATGTTGGTTTATTATAATAGTCCTTTACAGCTTAATCAGGAGGCAGACGCTGTACCGTATGTTTGTTTAGTACACTACTGACCTCATAACTGTGTGGAACTAAATCACACCCACTCACATGTGGGAAGGTATGTGGAATAGCGTTGATCTCATTGATGCGATGCTGCACCATTTGGACGGTTGGAATACTAGGACACACGACAAAACATGTTCATACATATGATTGGAAAGGTAGGTTAAGTCGTTATTCCTAAGTGAATTCAGGTGTACTTTTAGCAGGTCAGCGTTATCTACTTGGCTTTGGCACATGAATCATAATGATAATAATTTCACGAAGTAAGCTTCAAATCAGCATTTCTGTTTGTTTATGTATGACGAGATATCTAAATGATACCAACAGGGGGTAAGGAATGGGGAATCACAGAGGAGGTAATGGAGGAGCAGCTGACAAAATGTTACACTTTTTTAAGCATAGAGATGCAACGAACGATGACACTTAAAATTCCCCCTCGCTGAAGTTGTCGTACAGTCACTGGTGATTGCTCTACAAACGGCTCTACAGCATGACGCCAAAATAGTGTATTTCGACCAAACTACCCTTTGGAATGAGCAACCTCGCCAGTTTCGTCCTGTCTCGGGGTATATTTGCTATTAACATTTGTTGTAGGTAATGCACGACATTGTAAATAGAATTGTTTCTCGTGCTTTATCCAGGTGCCAGCTGTCAATGTTCTCTGCAGTATTCATATTCAGCAAATGTTGCCCAATATTGCGTTACTACAGAATGCAACTGATTAATAAGTGGGCTGTAAATGGAGCTCCAGCCATGGATCAAATCTATTTCTTTCCGGCTGTACTGGTGTAACGGTCCCTCACTGGGTCATGTAAGTAAGGAACTTACAGTAGCAAAAATGGCAATCTGTTGCCTACCATGTACAGGATATGCACACTGGCCACAGTGATAAATACCCTGCAAGCGGGCAGAACAGGCTAGATCAAGCATCAAGCAGGAAGAAACAATGGATTAAGCCAAGTCGTTCGTCTTTGAATAATATGTTAACCGACAGTGTATGTGGTCAACTTTTGAGACGGGCACTAAATCATCTCAATCAGCTTCAATCAAATAACAATGTGTGATATTCACGGTATCAGATAAAATGTTTTATTTACCAGGAACCGATAGACAACTGTAGCCGCTTCTTTTGGGTCTTCCTCCGACGGCTTGGCCAACATCGAAGCGCCTGGATGCTCTTCGTGTTCCGGTTCAAACGGATATGGTTTAATCTCAGTTTCTTTATCAATTTTGATTGTCCCCGACGATAACCGCCAATTCGCATAAATGATCGCATAAACTATCCGTGTCGCACAAGTATGCTTTTGCGGACGCCATGTCGCCGTGAACTCAGTCAAAAATTTTTGTGACGCTACACTTGTGCGATCTTGACCCCTCCAGTTTGCGCTGCACGGCGCGACATGCGGAACTTTATTTTCTAATTATCTCATTATTTGTCCATGTACAAGCCTCAGAATTTTTCCAGAGCCTTTCTTGTGAATAGATCATTTGCTTTATGAAAATAATTTTTGTTTATTATAGAGGCCATTCAAGAGACGATGGCTAAACAAAAGATAGTACTGACAATATCGTGCTGCCGTTATCAACGTTAGGCTGTAGACCCCACATCGCAAAACACAAAACACTTTAATACGGAGGAAATTGGTACAGGTTTGGCATAGCGCTCGCAAATATGACAATCCATCGCATAACACCCATTTAATGTTGACATATCCTTTCGTTCTTTTTTAATTCGCACTGTTTAGCACGGTATGCGCCACCAAAATGTGACATACTATATGCATTCTATCTTTTCTTTCTAAATACCTCTTTTCTATCGAAAATTGCCGCAGTTACATCGTTTTATTTTGTAAAGCACATTCCTAATTTTGCAACTGCATGTGAGGCAGTGAATTGGTTAGGCGATATGGGAGGAGTTAACCAAAGCTGTAGCTGATGCGACCAGGGAGTGATGAGAACGGATGACCACCTAAAGGAAGATCATGCGTTGGATCCGCGTCTGAATCAGTGGTGTGGCTTCTTGAACTCGTGGTGTGTCGTTTGGCCTGATAATAAGGGTTTCTGAAAAACGACATAATCCTCACGCTCTCGACATAGCAGTTTCAAATACACGGTGCTAGCGAATAATCACATTTTGGAACCCACAAAATATTACTTTGTAGCAACAAATACACCGATACTGTAGCTATATTCTCTTGATGGCTATGTGTAGTTGTAGAAACAAGTCAACGACGTTGTAGGGGGCCGAAATGTGAACTTCTCTTTATTCAATTTAAGGTTCTTTTGATGACTGCCGAAAGGTGTGCCTGAAGACTATTGTAGGAGGAGATACCAGGAGATGCTGCTTATTTGAGGGCTTGCTCGGAACTCCCAGGTTGGCAGGCAGCAACTGGGTAGTTAGGGCTGAGGCTTAAAGCCTTTAATTAGTTGACCAATAAAGGGACGCGTAGCGCGTTCCTCATGGCATGAAGGTTGTAGGGTGTTAAGGAGATAGGGCTTTAAGGTTTTCTCTGCAGCCGCATATTTTAGATAAATGATCCACGACATCTTCTTCTCCTTTAAGGTGGATGAACATCCATACACAAAAATACATACAGAAATTAACTTAAACCATTTAAACGTATTTCTTAGTTTATCATAGCCAAACAAAGTTTAGTTTTAATTTAAAATTAAATATTGAACAGAATATATTCTTTTAAGTGTTTAATTTTTGAAAAATTAAATAAGTTTGGTTATGACATGTTGAAAGTTGCGTTAACTGCAAAAATGTTATTAAGGGTGAAATGAAAAAGACCACTTTTAGAAAATTTTGAAGGATAAATTAGACTTTTGTTTTCTTCAGAAAATGGATGGGCAATGTGTCAGATTTTTAATTTGATAATGTATAAAACGAGTTAAAGAGTTGCCGCGAGCAGGCCACCCAACCCTTCTTCAGTGGAGGGGGAGGTGTGATTTACCTGATAATGCTCCAGACCGGCTGAGAAGTGTACTCTCCTCACTGACACATTATCGTATAGATATATACATGATGAGTGGTGATTGATGATAAGATGATAAAACATGCAATATACATGACAATCGAATACGTACAATGCGACAGCTTATGGTGAAATAATAATGTCTATTAAATAATTTAGAAGAACCACGGAAGTAAAAGATAAGTGAATTGTAGAGGAAGAATTCTAAGCTATTGACTGTAATGTAGGTCTAATGCTGTCCATTGATGACTTGGTTGCTAATGAGGATATGTAATCAGTCCACGAAAAGGCCGATGCGCTAGAGCGAAACCGCAATTTACAAGAAAACAAGTTGACTGGTAAGAGTGAACGCCAAAGTAGGTAGAACTGGTGCGATGATAGTCAAATTCACACTGGTCGATCTGGAACATGCGAGATGTGAGCCTTGGTTTGTGATCTGTGGGTGCATCCTTGGCGTCTTCACAAACGTGAGCAGACGCGTCGGTAACCTCTGTCTACCTGCATGACCCGGCTAGACTGCCAACTACAGCACTCATGCCTGCATCGACTTACTGCGGCAGTGGTTATGTGAAGTAACCAAAACGCTGTTACCGGCGTATCAGTCCCTGAGGGTTACAGATAGCCACGGTAGCGTAGCGAGTAGGCGTGCTGCTTCCCGCGCTTCCAAGTCTGTCTGGAACGTGCATTTACGTGGGACGGGTGTCTCCAAATGTATATAGGGCTTATTAATGTCATTGCCAACAGTCATAGGGACATGTACATCGCAGCCCTATGACTGGAAACCCATTTAGACAGACGGTATTACGGGAAAAGCTTCATCCCATGGGTATGAGTCACAAACTTGGGGGACATCCCGTAGACCGGAAGTGTTAGCCTGGAGATGACCTATCGACACACTTACACATAAATGGCTTAAGTAACCGGCAGGTCACAAGAAACATTTAGAGAAATACGGAGAAAATACTGTTTATTTTTACATAAAGCAATGACAGTGACGCTTTCCGCGAATGTGACCAAATATAAGTATCTGAGCGTCATATTGACAAATGCATTAACTTAGTCTTAGGATATATGTTAGCACTGAAACGTGGGCCAGCATTCCAAGTGCTACATGAGTCCCACATACTATTCTTAGCATGTACCTGACTTTTTAACCTTTCGACCTTAAAGCATATACCCAGATGAATTCGATTCACAAAGCATTGGGAAATATGAGCGCAAGTTAATCAATGATTAATTTTAATAAATCATTATTCTCAAGTATTTAATTGACATGCTGATGAGATAATAGTTATGCATGAAAAGTTAACTTGAGTCCAGAGAAGGCCTACGTATTTCAGGTGCTGATCTGTAATTACACTGGAGTCCACCAATACTGTAGTTGTGTTATCTTACCGATTCGTCGCTACACTACAAGCTAGTGGTCCCTTGCTGCTGAAACGCATAGCAAGCACACACAAAGAAACGAGAGAAGACAGACAAGGCGATTAAGTGAAGAAAGTCAGTTGAAGCTGTGGCGTAAACCAGTTTGAAAGGACAATGCAAGCTGTTACGCAATTAGCCAATTAGCGTGGTAATCCCAAATTTTAAGTGAAAACAAAACAGCGGACCTGTCCTCAAAGGAGTCGTATGCCGATGTGGGTGGACACAAAGGACATGTGTTTATACAGAGTCACTGTGTCTGAACATACATTTAAACCTTTCCCATTACAGTCAATTAAGCTATTAACAATCAGTCGGGACACCCAACAGACTGAAACAACAGGAAGCTTATTTTTTAAAGCTGAACAATAAACAGATATTGAATCTGTGTGCATCGGCACTTTAACTGAACAAGAGGGATTGTTTCAAAAGTGTATAGCGTTCGGGAACAAGTGCGGTAATCGCATCTGACAAGAACACGGAAATACCAAAAGCATACGCATTACACATACTCATATTAGCATGTCCATAAACACCACATCACATATTATAACACATCTTCCAAGAGATAGCACAACGTTTAGCAGCAGAAAGTTAACACAACGTGTACAGTCATAGAGGTCAGACGAGATAAAATGACTGTATTGGGAGTGTACACGAGTTCATGGGATGCGCCCGTTTAGCAACATCACAGCTACAACTCCTAGTTAACTTTGGGTTCCAAACAAGCATCAGCAATCTACCAGCTCTCACGGGAAATAGAAAAATATAATGCAAATCTCTAATGTTCTAATTTAAGCGCAATGTTCATATGAATTTAACCTGATTAACAGAAACAGCTGATTAGGGGAATTAAGTGAAATACAAATGTACTTACAGAAAGCTAACCAGGAAAGAATGGATTCTCCACCAGATGCTGTGGCTATATTCTCTTGATGGCTATGTGTAGTGGTAGAAACGTCAACAACGTTTTAGGGGGCCGAAATGTGAACTTCTCTTTATTCAGTTTAAGGTTCTTTTGATGACTGCCGAAAGGTGTGCCTGAAGACTAATGTAGGAGGAGATACCAGGAGATGCTGCTTGTTTGAGGGCTTGCTCGGAACTCCCAGGTTGGCAGGCAGCAACTGTGTAGTTAGGGTTGAGGCTCAAAGCCTTTAATTAGTTGACCAATGAGGGCACGCGTAGCGCGTTCCTCGTGGCATGAAGGTTGTAGAGTGTTAAGGAGATAGGGCTTTAAGGTTTTCTCTGCAGCCGCATATGTTAGATAAATGATCCACGACACCCGCGTTACCCAACTTAATAATTTGTCTGCCGTGCACATGCTTACAGTTCAGTCATTGCATAATCATAATCCTCAAATTGTTATTTCCTACTACAAACTACACATACTAAGTATTGTATTAAAGTAATTTCATCCAGTCATATGGCAGTTTTAGATGTCTGTGCACAGTGCGGACCAGATAAATGGCATTTAGGAACACATTTGTCCGTATTTATGGAGGGTCCTATTATTTCTATTACATTATTATTTATTATTGATTAATTTAGAGCTGGTTACTCTCAATTGGCGGCTGCGTAAAGATGTTAACTACCTATCCATGTGAAAACATATTGCGCAGCAAGAAACATTACCCCAGATTAGCATCATCATACTATTTTATTTTCAACCAGCTCCGCTCCACACATACAAACTTTTACTGTCCGATGTTTCATTAAGACTTTAACCGTCGGAATACCTGTATGATGCGATTGCGATTAAAGAGGCTGTTCATCCCAATATCGGGCACTCAGGGATCCTTTTGTTAACACATATCCACGTCTAACGCAGACATAAATAATTGCATCTTTTAATTCGTGCCGCAAAGTTTACTTGATCGAAAATTATGTTGATATATTTATAAAAATAAAATTTGATTAGAAATATCCATGATGTACTGTGTAAATCTGTATTATTTAGTTGTTTAGTTCCATCGATAACGGTGCCTCCCTAATAAGCCTGCAGCATTAATGGCGACAGCGGGATGCTACTGCGGGATGTTGATCAGTAATTGAATCGCACGCTTTCCCGTTGTCTTCCGTTCTCTCAGCTAATTGGCATGAATCTCGTGCCAGTGAGGCAGTCAAGTTTTTTAAAATCTGAGCAACGTCTAACATCATGATGCGTTCGGATTTGTTCGGATGGTTTGATTGGTGGAAATAGACGGGTCCATATGAAATGAAAATTTTGAACAAACCGTACACTACTTTGACGACTGAACAGGATAGGGCAACTATCTAACGATAACAGTGCGCAATATAAATGTTAACGCTTCGTAACGCATAACGATGTACTTTAGTCACATAGTACTTTTGTGCAATGGATGTGCTTATGGTGCTAACGAGGTGGCAGATTTACATTGCAAATCACCGATAATAAAATCGTAACGCCTTCTCCTTTCACCCAGTAGATTACTCTTTTGGTCACAACAGACACCGCGTTGGCACTTCCGTTATGGCATAAGTAGCCTCCGATGCCATCAAATCAAATTTTGTGTATGATTTAACCAAGTTAACGACGGAAAGTTGCCGCACACAATTATTGAAGTTATGAAATGAATTTGGCGGCATATGAATACATATTAACACAGGCAGTTTGCAACG
The DNA here is from genome assembly GCA_034190875.2 of Urechis unicinctus. Lineage (NCBI taxonomy): Eukaryota > Metazoa > Annelida > Polychaeta > Xenopneusta > Urechidae > Urechis > Urechis unicinctus. The sequence goes on along the minus strand of CM067350.1, from coordinate 11,311,868 downwards.
GGCTAATCAAAGGTTTATTATAGTGTGCTGTTTAACCTCTACAATCGTTTATCATCTTGACAGACTATATGATAACTATTTAAGACATTTTGAATGTTATTGCATTCTACTGGCAAGCAACCCTCAAAATCTTGATCGTGTTGAATATTGTTATTTCTTTGCGATTCACTGGCAGTATCAAAAGCTGTGAAAACGTCTTTAAGAGAGGTACAATACTTGAAAACTCAGCACCTTATATGTAACTAAACAAATAAGCTGGTTTAATACCGTGAGTGTATCTAAAGCTTCTCATTAGATTGTGCTAATCTTTTAACGTACGTTCTAAGATAGTTGCAAAACCATGTAATGACGACCCTACAGTCTTCCAAACTCATGTCACTATATTTCACGTCTGTGAGAGACGCATCATCGACACAGATGAGCTCTCTTTTCTGTGGCGCGGTAGACGTTGGTTATTAGTTTGTTCTATTTACATTGTCTGTCAAGAGAGAGCTATTTGGCAACAAAACTTGCATCGACAATATCATGGTCAATGGGTTACAACGAGACGTATGACGCAATTGCCATATAAGAGCTTGTTTATGAGGCCTGCATAATATACGGAAACTCACAGAATGCTTGCAGTTTGTCATGATCAATACTACATACGATCGCAGTTCTGATCATATAATTGCATTGGCTGCTGATGTTAGATATACTGACAATAATGTTCAGAACGCTGTAGGTATATAAAGTTTACAGCATGTAATATAGCACCATGGCTTATTACATATAGGCCAAATGACAAAATTGTGGTTAAATTACACATACTGGTGAGAAATGCTTGTTGCGATTCGGCCATTAATCAAGTAGCCAATCATTAAAACGCGGAAACGCGCGGCACACGATGAGCTTATTTAGATGGACATTAAGGCAACTGTTTCTCATTGAATAAATAGTTAGAATAATTTGTAAAGCTCCCCTTAAACTTCCGCGATAGACCAGTTATCAATACAAGGCCAAGCAGTACAGATGTGACGACCACTATTTATAGCTGTGGTTGTGCAATCAGTCTGTGTGTCTGTTACATATTAATGAACGCCAATTCAACTCACTAACGATGATGGATCATGGTTATGAGCATTAGGTGTTACAAGGGGTACAGGCATAATTTGATTAATCCCATGCTTGTTCCCATTAGAATAGGCAGAAGGGCCGAGCAGGGTTGCTCCGAA
>CM067350.1:11260654-11305654 GCA_034190875.2 Urechis unicinctus | reverse complement strand
GAGCTCTGTGAAACAAGCGAGTTGACCTGAGGAAAAAATGTTATACTGAAGCAAACGGCGATCACCCGAAATAACTTAATTTTCGCATAGATTGTCTAGTTTTTGCATAAAGTACTAATTCACTCGTAAAAGAACTAGTTGACGCATGAACTAGTCATTTACGCGTACACTAGATCACATGCATTTTTGTACATTTAATTTAACGCAACAAATAGCCATTTTGACGCTTTAAATGGCCAACTATAGAGAACCGTGTTTCACAACAGTGAGAGGTATTAATTATCCTGAAAAATGATCCTCAATTGCACTACGATGTGCTTTCATCGCATTTCCGCGGTACAGAAGCCCAGAAGTCAAGACACTACACCACAAATTCCGCACCCAGATGCCATACATAAACTTCCTAAGCTGGTCCTCGCATGGCCTTCCCATTACCCTCTGCCAGTTTCAGCAACAGCTTCGGCTTTCTTTGCACACATCACACGTTCTATTCGTTACCTGAAATGTAATTGCACACGCACAATGTAGGCTTATGTGGCACAACAAAAAACGAAATAGCTAAAGCAACCGTTCGGCCAAATTACTGCAAGATTACAAGATTATTGGACTGTAATATTCGGTGGACGTATCTGCTGCAAAACAGCAGAATTGGTTATAATACATGTTCCTTTTGGTTTTTGCTATCACACCTTAGATTAACTCCATGCCTCATCGTCAATGATATCAAGCACCGGCCAGGATTGTGATTATTATACGTAAATAATTCAGCCTGACTTGTGGTAGATCATAATGCAGCAGAGTAGCATATTAGCTGATCCTTAATATACCTTAACGAACCATGTGCATTTGATTAATTACTATCACAGCTACGAATGCGTCTTGCTTATAACCAAGACAGTGTCCCTTGTCCTCTTATATTGACACATAGATACGTATTATTTACTTGGATCAAGACATGTATTAAATATTTTACTACATAAACGAATCCGCGGTCTGAATGCAATGTATCATTTCGCAGCCACAAGTATATAACCCTTGTGAAGTATGATAGTGGTACAGTTGTTTTCAATGCACTTTTATCACTGAAACATGTAGTTATCGCGTAAATAGTTGCATAAGATATTACCAACCAATTGTTTTTATCAGGGCCAAGACTTCTACAGCAGCGTAGATAATAATATTAATTTGTTTTGTTATGACTGCTTACTACTTGCAAAGAAAAGTACACTGAGCAATTTACTGATCAATAGATAACACTTTCTATTAACCGTAGGTTATTATATTAGCCATAAGACTTATGACAACCATTGGTATGTTGTATGTTTATATATAGCCCAGCAAAATGTATCCCTATTCATGGACTGGCAACCACTTATATATGGTAACATAAACGGTCATAATATCCCAAATCGGTAGTTAAACATCGATATGCGGCTCAGACTAGGCGATTTTAATATATGTTGTCCATTTCCTTGATTAGTAGTATAGGTAATGGTGGTTCCAGAACATGCCTCCAAATAGAGACCCAACCCACCAACGATAAGGAATCCCCCCACTTCAGAGCATCATTTACCAACTTCGACCATTCTTTTCGGGTCCTAAGGTCTCAAGAGCTGCCAATAGCTGGCCAAGGATTAAAGCTGCTACATTATCAGTAGGCTGTGAGTCGCAGGGTTATGGGCAGCCATGAGTCACAGCGAAATCGCAGGGGAACCACCATTACCTATACTACTAATCAACTCCCCCGCGTAAGTTCCCCGAACCAGTTCCCACTCCCCGCCTCAAATTCAGGAGAACCAAGTAGGCCATCAGCAACCAACTGCAAGGCTGGGTCATGAACGTTCCCAAGACTCACCCCTCCTGACCTTCCAGAAAGGCGTGCAACCCCAGGTTCATAAAGTTCTGGCAGAGGGGCTGAACCGGCTAGGTGGTCTCAAAACCCAGCTCGCAGTCAAAGTAAGTCTCTACAAGACCGACAAAGATGGTGTCACAGAGTACACAGAACCAGTCCTACGAAACAAGCAGCAAACGGTTCTAGGCAAAGAAGACATTGACTCCGCGATAGACCAAGCCGGCCTCCAAATCCAGGAAATGCTGGAGAAGTGGGTTAACCTAGGTTCTGGGTAGGTCTTCTAGGCGGTAGAAACCATCTGGATTGACATCGCGAAGTATCAACCACTCGAAGGCGGCTCCTACCTCCCTCTACCGCCACCACTGGCAAACAAAGGGGCATCATAAACGTAAAGAACCGAGACGACTTCTGCATACTATGGTCCATCATCTCAGCCCTCCACCCAGCTGCCCAGAATCCACATCGGCCCTCAAAATACAACATACAGTGGCTCATAGATAAACTAAAAAGCTCAGGTGTGGCTTACCCCACCCCAGTCTCCCACGCTGGAAAAATCGAAAAGGCTCTTGAACTTAGCCTGAACATATTTGGCTGGGATGGGAAAAACCTAGACCGCCTACTCTACGACCAGACGAAACACGAGTGCCGCGAATTCTTCTGCGAAAGCTGCCTCCACGGCTACACCACCTCTACCCTGCTCCAGGCCCACAAGCCAGAGTGTTCAGGGGTCGGCAAAACAGCCGTGCGGGTCGACATGCCAGAGGAGGGGAAAACATCATATCCTTCCAGAACTGGCAAAAGCAACTCCCGGCCCCCTGCGTCATCTACGCAGACTTTGAGGCGCTCACAGTAAAGCTCCCAGGGCCAGCACTCAATCCAGAAAAGAGCAACACCCAGAAGACCCAGGAACATCAGGGCAGCGGGTTCGGCTACATAGTAGTCAGATGCGATGGAAAGACTTCGCCCCCAGTCATCTACAGGGGAAAGACACGGTGGAGAAGTTCCTCAAAGCCCTACAGCAAGAGGAGAAAAAGATCAAATCATTTCTCTCCAAGCCAGTCCCCACGCGGATGACCCGAGACGACCAAAGAGTCCACAAGACCGTAACCCAATGCCACGTCTGCAGCAAACCACTACTCACTGACCGGGTCCGCGACCACTGCCATATAACCGGCAAGTACAGAGGGCCAGCCCACAACGCCTGCAATCTAAAGCTTAGGCTGAGCTCCAAGACAACCCCCGTTCCCGTGGTTTTCCATAACGTGAGGGGCTATGACTCCCATCTCCTAATGCAAGGCATAAGCAAGGTAGAGGGAGACATCCACTGTATACCCAATAATATGGAGAAGTACATATCCCTATCCCTCGGACAGCTCCGCTTCATAGACAGCGCACAGTTCCTCCTGGCCTCCCTCGACAAGCTGGTCACCGTGACGTCAGAGTATGAACCAGACCAGACAAAGCGAGGGTTACTCCTACGCAAGGGAGTCTTCCCCTACGAGTTCATGGACAGCTGGGATAAGTTTGATTCTCCCCTCCCGCCCATCCAAGACTTCTGCAGCAAGTTCTCGGAGCAGGGCACATCAGCCACAGACTACGCCCACGCGCAAAAAGGTCTGGAGCACGTTTGGCTGCAAGAACATGGGCGACTACCACGACCTCTACCTCCTGACAGATGTCCTCCTCCTAGCCGACGTGTTTGAAACCTTCCGGAAGACCAGCCTAAAGCAGTAGGGCCTGGACCCAGCCCACTACTATACCAGCCCAGGCCTCTCGTGGGACTCTCTACTCAAGAGCACATAACTCGAACTCCTCACCGACTACGACAAACACCTCTTCATCGAGAAGGGTCTGCATGGAGGAATAAGTATGGCATCGCGGCGCCACGCCAAGGCAAACAATCCCTACGTAGGAGACTTCGATCAGGACAAGCCCATGAGCTATATCCAGTACCTCGACGCCCACAACCTTTATGGATGGGCAATGAGTCGGGCCTTACCTACCTCGAACTTTGAGTGGGTGGACCGGCCAGAGTCGCTCTCCAGAATAGTCCACACCCACCCTGACGATGCCGAGACTGGGTATATCTTTGAGGTCGACATGGAGTATCCAGCTGAGCTTCACGACGACCACAACGACTACCCCCTGGCCCCAGAGCGACTACTTGTCCAGAACGAGTGGCTCTCAGACTACCAGAGAAACCTCCTTAACGAATACGGCGGCCACAAAGTCGAGAAGCTGGTCCCGAACCTGAGGAATAAGGAGAAGTATGTACTCCACTACAGGAACCTCAAAGTGTATCTCGCCCTGGGGATGAGGCTGACCAAGATCCACCGCGCCCTATACTTCACCCAAAGCCCCTGGATGGAACCCTACATCCGGAAGAACACAGATCTCCGCAAGGCCGCAACCAGCGACTTCGAGAAGGACCTATACAAACTAATGAACAACTCCTTCTTCGGCAAGACCATGGAGAACCTCCGAAAGCGGGTTGACGTGAAGTTAGTCCGAGCTGCAGACAGCAACAAAATAAGAAAGCTCATCGCCAGCCCCGCCGTCGCCCGGCAAAAAATATTCGATGACGACCTAGCCGCCATCCACATCCACAAGGCCAACCTGGTCATCAGCCGCCCAGTCTACGTGGGGATGTGCCTACTCGATCTGTCCAAGCACCTCATGTATGACTTCTACTACAACATCATGAAGTCCCAGTACGGCCACGGGGTCAACCTACTCTATACCGACACTGACTCCCTCCTCCTGGAGATCCGCACACCAGACATCTACGCCAACATGAAAAAACACAGCGCCCTATTTGACACCAGCAACTACGACCAAGCCCACCCGCTCCACAGCAACGAGAACAAAGAGGTTCTAGGAAAGATGAAGGACGAGTGCGGCGGTATACCCATCAGGGAGTATGTAGGCCAGCGCCCAAAGATATACTCCATCCTAATGTCGACCCGGGAGGAAATCAAGAAATCAAAGGGCGTAAAGGTAGTGGTCAAGAAACACCTGTGCCACGCCCAACACCTTGAATTGCTGTGCAACCAGAAGTGGTTCCGTCATGGGATGAACAGTCACAAGATATATGGGCTGCACGTCAACAAGGTGTCTCTATCCCCCTTTGATACAAAGCGATGGATAGCTCCGGGTGGTGTACACACCCTAGCTTACGGGCATAGCCGCACCTAGGCCTACCACCCAGCGTTGACCGCCGGCAGACAGGGTGTATTGTATTCAACCGTGGGTGTATCCACACCTTCCACCTACGACTGGCCAATGAGGGGTGATGGTGAACTTCCCGCATCACTGTTGGACACCTCTCCCTCACCCTCTACCCCTCCACAAACAGGAGGTCATCCACCATGCAGGCTATAGTGAGACTGGTGGTGGCCTGGGAAGAGCCTAAAGGAGTGGTCTTCCTGAGCTGAGGGGGTTTGGGAGCAGCACAACCCGGCGGACATGGGGGATTGGTCTTCCTAGTTCGAGAAGGTTAATCTAGCACGCCTTTCTCAACGTGAGTCGCCATCCGGGCCTTCCTGCCCTCAAGCCTCTTCTTCTTCCTCATGAGGTTGTGGTTAACCCTTTCGTATCCAAAATCCATATATAATTTTAGGTTATTTTTAATGCCCTTCTGCCACTCTACACAAAGTCGATTTCCGATCCCCCGCTTAATCTTAAACCTGTGCATTGCGCAAAAGTCAAACTTGCAGGGCCTGTCACAAGGTTTCCTCTTCCCGAGTAATATCCGGGGGCATTTTCCAGTTGCTTCCATTACTACCTATCTGCCTTTTGTTTAATTTGTAATACCGTCTGGTGGTAACTGAGTATCGGGCGGCACAACAGGCAGCTCATCCTTTACAAAGCCACGGAGCAGTCCATCCAACAAATAGAAAAGTACAGGCTCACCAGATTTAGTGACAGAGCGTCCAATCCGGTAAACATTGAGTGACCACACAGGGTCAGTGGCCCACCGGTGCTGGTCTTGCTCTGCCTTACCAGGCTGGTAGAGGTAGCGAACGCCAACATCAGAGGGAATCTTTGGCTCTTTGACCCCCAGTGGGTGCCCTGGTACGAAATCAGAGGGCTAGTGTGCAACTCGTTTTGCCTTTATAGCATCGTTTGTTTCCCAGTCAACCAGGTCACCTCATTATTTATCGCAGAGACTACAGCCTGCAGACGAGAAACCCACTCCGTCGACCGTTTTCCAGTATCCCTTAACTCTACGGCATACTGGTGACCAAAGAGTCGCTGAGCCAGTGTTCGGTTAAAGCGTTCCACTATAGCCTGATCTCGATGAATATTCACACGGCCACGCCTGACTGATACTCCATGTTTTACTAACAGCTGATTCGCTGCAACCATAAACTCTCGTCTGGGGTCGACCTAAAGTAGTTTGGGCCACCCCAGCGGTCCTTGCTTGTATATCCTCTAGAGTGCACCTGCGACCTCTTTAGCCTCTTTTGTAGTCAATGGCTCAGCCGCCTTGTAGCGCTAGGCTACATCAACCAATGTTAGGGCATGCTTGTAAGTCCGGCGCTTCACAACGTCATGAGGGAGAAATAAGAGATTGGCTTGGTAAACCTCTTTAGGGACAGGGACATCAAACTTTGGCCTGGTAATATGTTTTGGTACTGGCAGGTAGATTTGCCATATAGCTTGCTTTGTTAGCCACCCCCTGGCAACTTCCCCAGAAACCCTCGCTTCTGTTGCAAGCTTCTTGATAGCTGTTATGCCTTTCCAGTAGCCCTTAGGAATATAGTAGATCTTCTGCATGCGACGATCCATACAAAGTAAATGCCCGAGTCTCCAAATGACCTACTTGGCAAGCCTGTATGCAACCAACCCAGTCGCAGCCATACCCAGTATAATGAACGCCACCTCACGATCTTTTTGACCATCTGAGGGCTCATAGAAGTCTGAAAGCTGAGGCTCAGAGCCCAGCGGGTTGACGGTTTTATTCGTAATCAGGGAGTACTCACGCATAGCCTCGTCCGTATCCTTAAAGTATGCTCGGAATGTCCCTGGCAGCGCAGTTGCTCATTGATGAAGTCTATATGCTCAGTTCTCTTCTTGGCCCATGCTGCCTGAGCAGATTGAAGCTGCTCGACTGCCATATCATGGCGTTTACGTTCCGCGTCCACTTGGCTGCTTCGTAATTTAGAGAATAAAAAGTTGCTCCCAGAGAATGCAAGGGCGTTAACAAGAGCGCCTCCAACAAGCAGCGCGAGTGTGGCCATTACTTCAGTATATCAACTGGTAAGATTCCTTGTTTAATTAGCATATCCTTTGTGGCCAAAGCTAGTGATACATCGGAAACAGCCATAGCCAGGTCCTGTGGGGTGAAATCAAGACGTGGCATCCCACCACCCAGAGCCATCTTAGCCATCTATTGAAATACCTGAAACCATTGCACCATTGTACAGAGCGTTGACGAGCATTTTTCCATCAGTAATTGGTGTTGCCATCTTATTCCATATAAAACGGATCCTTTAAATGAGCGTTCGCAGGCTTTTGTGTCACAACCTGTTTAGGGTGTGAGGCTACCATCTGGTGCCTGTAGCAATACAATGCGAGTCCAAACACCCCAACAACCAAAGGCGCAGCCAATCTTCCCAAAGGCCAACCTTTCCGGAGGCTTGCTGGTTGATATTGGCTCGACAGCTTTGTCTTTAGCATCTGTAAGCGCGGCCTTAGCCTCTTGGAGCTCTCTCTGAAGCTTATTTTGATTGGCTTTCCGAGCTGCAGAACCCTTTTATCATGCCGCAAACTTTTTAGCGTTTTTCGTAGTGGTCACTGACATTATCTCCACCGGTGTTGTCTCTCCTTGATTCGTGTTCGTGTCTTCTATGCTTACTTACTACATTTATTTGTCCAATTGACAGCTCTTAGTAAGCACCTGTTATAGCGTAACTAAGCACCTGTTATAGCGCAGTTAAGCACATGCTATAGCGGAGTTGAACACATACTATTGATTCGGTGCTTGTTTGCCAAATTGACAGTGATTAACAGTTGTTAAAGCTGTGGTTAATGGAGCTAAAAACGTACCATTGTGATGATATAGCTCACAAGTGGCAGTGCTTAGCGCGTGTGCAACAAATGGGTCAGTTTCGAGGTCTGTAATTGGCTTTGGTTGGTGTTCTGGTGGGATTGGTAGAAACATACAAGCAACACCTGAGTATAGCTGTAGCAATAATTGACGTAGAGTGCGCGTCATGCTAGCATCTAGCCAAGTCTCGTATCTCACATACAGCTTTATGATCTCTTCATCAGACATTGATTTAACCTGGTCAATTGTAAGGCACTCCAAACCAAGATACTGATGGACCTGACCGCCGGCTATGACGGCAGCAAGCCTATCTCTCTTAGAAGACATATCTACACCAGGGGTGCAACTAGGTTCCGCTCCCCCAGACTTTGTCTCCTCTTCGCTAGTCGTGTCTTGTTCAAGGAGTTTATCAATAATGGTATCAGGATCCATGAATATACAAATACGCCTTCGAGCTTCAAAATATGAGGCACCCTCTGGGTCTTCAAAGAGCATGCTATGAGCTGGCATTTTCAGGTTGACGTTCCACAGTGTATCTCTTTTATTGTATACAAGCTTCCTGTGACAAAGAACACGGTCATACAGAATCGAGAGCCGACCTGTGTACTGGGTGCGTATCATGCGGGCCAACTCTGTTTGGGTAACCATGTCATACTCCAGCGAGATGCCATCAATTTTATAGCTGGCAGCGGAGTTGCCTGTTGCGTGAATTACGCGGTTGTAGTCGTTGAACGTGAGCTCGTACACCAGTCTGTCATTAAGCGCACTCTGGTAGAATGGCATTTAACTCCCAAAGAGTTCAAAGTCAAGCGGAACGTAGAACCTGTTACCATACACACTGGCTATGGCCAGGTCCTCTTTCTCGATCTCATCCTTGTCTCCTGTCCCCATTCGTATCTTAGTTGTGTTTCTGTCATCTGATGTGTCAATGCCCTGATACTGGAGGCCCTGTCTCTCCTGTGCAGTCCGCCACAAGTGGTGGTAACAGTGGTACACATCGCTGTCATCAATAGACATGACCTCATTGCCAGAAATCTTGATTGTCATTTTCTTGACCACGGTGCAGCCCAGGTTTTTAGCCGAGAAAAATTGTAAAAGCGCTGTCCCTGGAACGACGACCTAGATGATCATGGGAGGGGAGAGGAATCGAGATCAGCCTAACCTCATTGATTATGATAAACTACTAGCCAGCCATGGGCTGGGCATGTCCCCTACAAGAACATGCTGACGACCTGGAGAGATTGAAGGAGGGGAGCAAGGTATGGTGGGGAGAGATAAATGAGGACATTCGTAACTAGGTACCACTACACTCAGAGAGCTTATGGGGCTTGACAAGGCTATGCAGACTCAGAGGGGTGAGCTGGTCAACAACCTAGCTAAGATAACCGAGATAGAAAGGGATATAGCCCGACGGGAAGCTAAAATGGCACGCCTGGAGGAGGCAGGACGGGAAGGAGATCCAGCATGGAAATTGCAATCAAATGAGGACCTGCGGCGTGTTCGTGTTGAGGCTGCCTCTGTAAAGCGAGAACGTCTGTGAACCCAAATTAACCGCATCAGGGAAACGATCAACAGACTTCTTAACGAGGACACAACACTAGCTGAGCGTGTACGCACTCTGTTCCGAGAGCAGGGTAAAACAATCGCCTCCATACTCACTGCGATTGGATTTGCAATCTCGACCCTGGTAGTTGCTTTGACGGGCGGAGGGAGCACTAGTCCAACCCCGGCCCCAACGCCGACACTTGCTGATAAACCCGGTTTAAATGAAAGGATTAAAAAACAACTAAACTCCTTGCTAACGTCCGGAAGGGCCTAGCCGGTAAGGCAGCAGCTGCCCTTCCAGGAATCATTGGCTCCATTGCAATCTCGACCCTGGTAGTTGCTTTGACGGGCGGAGGGAGCACTAGTCCAACCCCGGCCCCAACGCCGACACTTGCTGATAAGCCCGGTTTAAATGAAAGAATTAAAAAACAACTAAACTCCTTGGCAAACGTCCGGAAGGGCCTAGCCGGTAAGGCAGCAGCTGCCCTTCCAGGAATCATTGGCTCCATAGTATCATTGATGCTTAAGTCAGCTGCAATCCTCCTGATACACCGAGACTTATTACGTAGCAAACCAAAGCACAGCTAAGCCTATAGCAATTCCGCCTACAATAAAGTGGTTTTCCCATCCTCGTGCGCCCCACGCAGACTGGTCTCGGCCATAGGGGCCGGGCCTGGAGAGGAGAGTTCCATATCTGTATCTGTATCTTGCGGAGGGTCAAAGCTTCCTCTATCTGGAACCATCGGAACCAAGTTGACATCAGCATTGCTGCCGATCTGCTGCTCCTCGGTTGCGATAGTAATCAGATTGTTGTACCCAGCAGCGTTTTCAATGGCGAGGCTCATATCAGATGGAGCCATGTACAGGCCCATTCCAAACACATAATCAAGCTTTGAAGAGGCATTCTGGAGGACGTTCTGATACCGTCGGATGGATGAAGTAATGTCCACTGGGGAGTTGGTGGCATCCTCAACGTTGGCCTGAAATTGCTTTTGATCATCAAAAGACGTTCCAACACTTAGTTTCTCTGAGCGGGTCTGCGCCTGAGCACTAAGAATGGCCCAGACATAGGTCCGAATACTGTCGTTAATTTGCTCAACGCCGGTCTGTGTAAAGCCCTCAGACGTGTCCAGTATGAAGGTACTCCAGGCCTCATCTGCTTCAGGTCCCTGTGCTATATGTAGAACAGCACCCATTTTCTCCTGAAAGGATTGTAGGTTACTCGCGTGGGCAAAACCTGGCTTTGTATCCTTTTCCGCCTCAAAAGCCATCCGCGTAGGGTCATAACGAACGTTTCGACCAGCAATCTTGACGACACTCCCGTAACCATACGCATCATGTGCATATAAGATACCAAGGCCAATATTAGCTACGGTTGCCTTCTGGCGCCAGTCTGTGTTTGGTTGAACACCAAAGTTAGTGCAGAGTCTCTCATATGCCCTCTTGTCATATATATTATTATAGGGGTCATAGGCATGATCCTGAGGTAGAGGCGCTTGCAGTTCTGCCAATAGGCGACGCACTGTGTAATAAAGGTGAAAGGTGTAGAGAGCTTTCACGAGTGGAATCCCAGCCTCGAGGTGATCGTGAGATGACACGGGGCAGCCGGCTGTTGCACACCACACTGCAAAGTTTAACTGGTTCTGCCAAAAATGCATAGGATTTGTCAACCAGTCTTTTACTACTTTGTCCGCTGGCGATAAATCTTTCTGCAACGATCATACTGGATTCAAGCAAAATACAGATCAGTCGGAGACCACGAGGAAGGGCTGCGTTGGAGGAAGTGACTACTCCGCCATCATAGGTCGAAACTACTTCTGCAGCTATAGTAAGAAGCTGACTGAAAAAACTAGCAACGAGGGTTTTCGCTTTAGCGTGCCCTTCCTCTGGGGTACGACTTTTGAGGAGGTTGCAATTGCGGTACTGGAGAAGGTGTACGACATCAAGGTCTATATTAACTATATTCAGGACGGCGCAACGGCCTACTCTCCAGATGGCTTTTGTGTGCTACCTATCCGGCGGCGTTGTGGCCGTGGGGGGGGGGGGGGGGGGGGAGTGAATGCTGTCTGTCTGGGGCATACTGAGGAAATTGTGCTGCTCGAGATAAAGTGCCCCTACACTCGGAGTCTTGGGAGGATAATTCCGAATATATATAAGCCTGAGGTTCTGTAAGGGCTGCACTATAGTCCGGTGGCAACCATCGGGGTGTTTGTCGATTGCGTTTTCAGGTTGTGCTCCATTGAGGACCTGGGTAGGGCTGAGGTGTATTACCAGGTGTATCACAAGGATCGGAAGACGTATAAGGAGACGGTGGCTTGGGGGTGGGCGGGTGTAGAGGGGCTTGAAGACGGCGACTATAGCGCGAACGGGAGGTTTAATAGTTGCCTGGAGGTGGAAAAGGAGCATCACGGTCTTTGGCTGGGAAGACCGAGTGGGACCACGGAGAGGCCGACGGGGGCTCTCTACTGTTGGAAGCTCTTTATGATGAGATTGGTTACTGCTCGTCCCGATCTCGACTATATCGAGAAGAACGACGCCAAGGTTGCCCAGTTTATACAGGACCTCGACTGCGTGAAAAATGGAACTTACACGGGTAGACTTGGCTCCGGAATGTTTACGCTTAAGGACCTCTATAGATAAAGACCTTGGAGGTTGGTAGTATACATGGTAGCGGCTCCCTCTCCCCCTACCTTCATGTGGTCGTGGGTTCCTACCCCTGTGACTCATGGCTGCCCCTCCCCTTCCGACTCATGGCCTGCTGAGAGGGTCACAGCTTTAGTAGTATAGGTAATTGTGTTTCCCCTGCGATTTCTTTGTGACTCATGGCTGCCCATAACCCTGCGACTCACAGCCTACTGATAAGGTAGCAGCTTTAATCCTTGGCCAGCTATTGGCAGCTCTTGAGACCTTAGGAAAGATGCTCTGAAGTGGGGGGATTCCTTATCGTTGGTGGGTTGGGTCTCTATTTGGAGGGATGTTCTGGAACCACTATTACCTATACTTCTTGATTCTGTATTGATATTGAGGTGCAATTAAAAAGGATTCTTATATTTAATGCTGCATTCTCTTTTTGATATCATGAAGAGTAAATATCAGAATAAAACTCGCAGTTGGCCGCCCGGCATGATAGGGATCATGAAATTATTCATTATTCACACGATTCATGATGTGTCTACCACATGACCTGGATGAAGGAAGTTCTTCAGTTCTATATAGGAGGTTCTTTACACTCCCGAAAGTTTTGAACATTGATATTTACTGCGTGTCCCTCCGAAAAGGGATAATTCCAAACAATGTTTAGTTCATTTCAAAATGATCATGCAAATACTATGCAGAGGTACTGAGTGGCAAGGGCGTGAATGCCTTCAAGTATTATGTCTAATTTTGGCATAAGTCAATCAATGATATGAATAGATAATTCATGACTCACTCCAGATACTAACTAAAAAAGAGCATACGCGATATACTTAACCTGATAACCTTCTATGCGATCACGATTGTGATAAATGCTTATCTGAAATGATAATTACCCCCTGCGTTGATAAATAATGTCAATTCATAGAGGTTTTAGCTACATTGCATGCAAATGGTCTGTAAAAATCATGTGATGGGTGTATACATCATTAAAGAACACTAATATGCAGATGGAATATGTCAATATGTTGTATGCCACATTCGCGAGGATCTTGGGAGTGGTTGTTAACTACTTGGAACATTTGATCGGTAGCGCTCCTATGTTTCATTCAGTGATCCCATGCGCCCTATAATGGCTGGGTTGCATGGGTGCAGCCGCTGTTAGTGACTTGAATGTTACTTTACGACCCACATATTTTCATTATCGTTGTCGCTCTTGCAGCTTTGGACAGATCGTGTTTACTAATAGCCTCTACGCCTGACTACATCAAGCAAAGTATTGAAATAAATACAAGCGATTTTGTCCAACGTTTATGATACACTGACATTAAAAGCCTGAAGCACAATTGAGCTACTACGTTATGGAGGCAGTACTCAAAAAAACCCATGAAGCCTTCTCTGTTAATTGAGCTATTGCATATGTGCTAGTCATTTTCACTAAGTATATTAAGCGGGATATCTCCCCTCGTGAACAGCCTATACATCGCTATTTCAATGTTTCGAGACGGCTATAACTGTGAGCAATGCTCGCATCATCGAAACGTTCCTCAATGACAGTTGGCTTACGTTGAATGTAGATATTATATTTCATCCACTGTTGCATCCATCAGGTGAATGCATCAATACATGGCTTGTCATATGATCTCATGTAAGGCACAACATATGTAAGTTTTTTTATTATTTTTTAATTTTTAATGCACATGATTATGGAAATAATCCAAGTACTGGTTTGTAGTGTGCATGTTCATTTCCCATCGCGCCTGTCGGTAATATGATGTTTGTACTGTTCCATGGAAATGCAACAAGAGCTGATCACTTATGACTAGCAATCGTAGCGTAGTTTATGTGAGGCGCGACCGGTTTCCATCACCTCTCGCTCGGTGGCTAAGTCCGTTCTCGTGTTTTTAGTTCTTGGACAATCACTGGCCAGGCGCGTGTAATTCGAAGCATGCACAGTTTTCCGAATCCTTTTATGGGGCTCACATAACTTGGGGCTCTTTGTGTGGAGCCTCATTCATTGTTCTCATTTTCAAAGCACATTTAGCACGCTTTGGTTCCTTTCTATTCGCTTCTTTAGTTTTGCGATTTATCAAGCTATGAAGATCAAGGCATTTACTTCGTCGTCTGTGTCACAGAAGTATAAGCGCGAAAGTTTGACTTATTTGTGTTTCATCCATATTTTCATAATGTCCGATAGTCCTTCAATCGCTGTTATAAGATTTTCTTACGTTCATCGTTTGATGCATCCAATTTGAATTTAGATAATCAATTTACGCCTACAATAGGACGCTGTGGCTCTCCTGGGCATTGGGGATGCAAAGGTCCGAGGTCGTAAGTCAATTGTTCCTAAATTGCACAGCTGGTTATTGGGCAAATGTTTTCTCCTGTTGGAGAGTAACAATTTATGCGACTGCCGTCCAACCATGCTGGCGCATGACCTAGTTTCTATTGCTAGATTGTTAAATGTCGGATATGCTATTCCTTCGATAGTGAATAGACAGGTTCGTTATAGTGCAGCTGCTCCATTTAAAGGGTACAATCAACGAGTGTAACGGACCAATCGAGTTATTTGTCAGGTGTTAAAACAAACATGTACTCATAATTCAGTTTGTTTCTTCGGATTTCACCTGCCTGACGGTGTCTACTTTAACGATGCTGGTAATCACAAATACTTTGCTACCGTTAGACCAGCTGTAATAAAGTCTTTATTAATACATCTAAGGTGTTTCCGGTGGTTCTGAGCAAACATTTGATTTTTGGGTACACAACTATGTCAATTCATTTTTTGGCCCCTCACCACTCATGTGCATTACAACGGTGCGTCCTTCACCAGACCCAGCAATTGTTATGGTGTGTCATCGACCCAGAACAGCGGGTGCGCCAGTTGGTATATCCGGTATTGTCTTCTCACTTGTGTTGTCTGTGTTCCTAATCTGGAATTGGTCTCCGATTGCGTCAGGGTAATCTAATTGTAGGGTTTCAAAAAAAATGTTCTAATTTCAGGTCAGGGATAATCAATTGTGTTTTTATAGAGAGAGATATAGAGAGAGTATATATGCATATATATATATCATAGATATATATATATATATATAGATATATATATATATATATATATATATATAGATATATATATTATATATAGAGATATATATATATATATATATATATATATATATAATATATATATATATATATATATATATTATATATATATATATATATCTCTATATCTATATATATATATATATATCTATATATATATATATATATACGATCCACTTTTTGGCTTACAGTTTTAATCAAGTGTATGATATTGTGATGATGGATGTTTCTTGGAACACTGCCCCCTCCAAGTGGTAATTGCAGAA
Organism: Urechis unicinctus; assembly: GCA_034190875.2. Taxonomy (NCBI): domain Eukaryota; kingdom Metazoa; phylum Annelida; class Polychaeta; order Xenopneusta; family Urechidae; genus Urechis; species Urechis unicinctus. The sequence continues at coordinate 11,290,200 of CM067350.1, read as the reverse complement.
CCACAGCGACCCTAACGTTTCAAATAAACCATCAAACGCCAACTCTCTTCATATGTCAGGTTGCAAATAAACTACTTCAAAGATAAATTATTACACCGTCGGCCAGTCAAATTGATGCTTTGGTGATTACAATTGTTGATAGCAATATGGCATGTTTCACATGCATCTCAGGTGACATAGCAATGCAAGGATCTTCAGTCCAACACATTATCAGTGCACAATGCGCAAGATAAGGCAAATACTGCTCTCACACTCAAATCGAGCCACTAAAGAACTATGGTCAATACCGACCATTGGCTATCAGCGGGCTACTCACCATCTATAGGGATTCGACCTAACATTTTGCTTATCATGGCGCAGACAATGGAGAATTGATTGATACAGACATAAACAAAATGCCGTGCAAGTATGACACGATTCCTGTGCATACATCCAGATATATTAATGAAACAATTAACTTTTAATTACATGACTTAAATACATCAACCTAGATTGATTTTGATTAAATTGGCTTCCAGCTTGTCATAACAACTATCATGAGGTTTGCGACCGCTTCCAATTATGTTTATCATTGAGTGGATACACTATCAAATACATTTGAGTGGTTACTCTAACATATAAGTGTATGTGCCATGCTAGTACGTAAGCCCCATTATGTGGAATCAACGAAGAAAGATACTGACAACAAATGCAAATGGCAATGTCCAACAGCGGCGACGGTAAACGCCTTGCTTATAAGGCATGATCAGTTATTCAGCAATACTCCAGCTTTTGGATGTGAACATGCTGGACATCTGTCTCGTCGCAATGACCAAATATTCAGTTTTTACTTCATTCATTTTCAGACGATGGTGGCACATCCATGTTTGAATCTTTGCTATACATAATTACATTTTCTCAGTGGCGCCGAATACATTGCAATATATTTGTCATTGGACATATTACGACAAGGCATATAAGTGTATATGCCATGCTAATACGTAAGCCCCATTATGTGGAATCAACGAACAAAGATACAGACCACAAATGCAGCTGGCAATGTCCAACAGCGGCGACGGTAAACGCCTTGCTTATAGGGCATGATCAGTTATTCCACAACAATGGGCCAGCAACACCAAAAGTCCGCTGCTGCTCCACAGCTGCTCCGCTGCTGGCAACGTAAAAAGAAACTTGCAGTAAGTATTGGTTAGCCGATCTCAACAGGAATAGTCAAGTACCAGAATCTTAAATTTGATTCGCTGCATCACTGGCGAGAACGAAACCGAAGTGATGTGATTACACTTTGAGTGTCCAGTAATTAGTCTTGCTACGATGTTTTGTATCTTAAGCAGTCGATGTACGACGGATACAGGAACGCCATAGAAAAAGCGTTGCAGTATGCCACTTTTGATGTTATAAAAGCTATATTTTACAGATATTGCGGATTTGTATATATGAGATTTTGCAGATGGCTGTGACATGTGGTTTTATTGATGCAGCCGAATACATTGCAATTTATTTGTCATTGGACATATCACGACAAAAGTACGTTGATATCGAGCAATCTGCTGATTAAAATCTCTCGTTGTTCGGAGTTGCTATTTATTCTCTTCCATTTTCATTCCTTGGTCATTTCCCAAGTCGATTACGAACAACTGCCGGAAGGGTAAGTAGTTTACAATAAACAAGAACGCAGACGAAATTAATAATCAAATTATTCTCATCAGCATCGTCAATAATGCTGTCTGGATAGAAATATGGCATCAATGATTACTTAAGTTAAGTAAATTGTCTATGTGAGGTATTCATGTCACGCTAGCGATTAAACTCCATACTTTGTATTTTTTATCCACTCTCATTTTCTAATTAAAAGCGTTCCAAGTATCTAGTCATTGTTAACACTAGAAAGCATGGAAAGCATTTTAATGTCATTGTGATGAAGCGCACTCGTATAATGTTGCTAAATACGAAATGTTGCCAATATAATTGTATGAAGGTAATATTTGAATGATCTGTCACGAAGCAAATGTAAAGCATAAGTGTGGTGTGCATTAATCTAGCTTTTTCGGGGGCGATGAAGAATTATTTTGGCAAAAGAGCGATAGCCTGGGCTAGTAGACTTTGCACACAACCTGCCTCGATGGCCCATGGGATATTTTCTGCTGGTACAATATTGCTAGTGCGTTTGACGCATTTTCATAACCCAATTGACCAGAGCTGAATCAAAGTTAAGAATGTTAGTAGCTTAACGACGTACGATATAGCCAGGCTAACCGGCGGCTCCAATTTAAGCAAATGCCTGTGTGTCTATTTGATTAAGCTTACTGGAATCGCTGAATTTTCCGCAACGTCGCATGCAATTAACTTGAAGCTATACTGTGGAATCGAGCAACAAAAATGTGGTACTTTGCCTTGGTGCACTTTAATGTAGATATTTACAAAAACGTGTAGCGCACAAATATGCAATGTCATTTATATTCGTGTGAGCTATTCAGCAATAGTAACTGTGCTATAAAATGCAGTACATACACATGACCGGACGTGATGAATTAGATTAATCGGTCTGGAATTCAATCCACTGGAAATAACTGGATCCCTACCAATGCTTGTGAATATAGACGAGACTCACAAAGCAGACTGGGTAAGCATCAATTTGTCGTTACGTGTACCATTAGAGCATGGTCATGACATATTGTGATGCCACCATACGATGATGCTTAGCGCAGTTTAGCAGCATAATGGCGGATTATCACAGCGATTCACTGCTGAATAACACACAAAACCCCTTACTGTTTCGGGCACAGCCTACGGCAGACCACCCGATTGGTATATTGGGGCGCTTCGTGTTAGCCTTATGTTCGCTTTTTGTGTTTATAACAAATACCTAGGCGTGGATATTAATCAGGTACGAATGCCGATTGCATACCGCGGATGATTGCTGCGGGAATTAAAAGGAGTTGACTGTATGCAAGCATTGAACGATAGACAGTCTTGCGCTAAACCTTTCCTGAATCCCCTATGCCCCATGCAAATGAAATGAAGTGAATACCGACGCTCTCAACAACATTGTGATTTCGCGATAGGGAAAACACTAGCAACCAAGGCGAATTTCTCTCTGCGATCCTTTTCACTAATAAAGCATGGAGGCGAGACAGTGTATTGTTAGCGCTGGCCGTAATAAGCCGTTAATATTTTCATACGCAGACAATTGACCAGATGGGACAAAATCAGATAGAGTTATGTCATGAACATCATGTTTCTAATAGGCCGTAGTCAGTGAATTGCGATTCAACCTCATATTGAGGCAGTGTACATGTTTTCATGTAGCTTTGAAGTACGTTTAGGCTCGATTATTACACTAAACTTCAAAAACATTGTAGATAACATCTATTTTGATGTAAATGTTAGAACGGGAAATATTTCACGAATATATGTACGCACACTCATGCCGCATATGCGAATTCAATATTAAATCAGTCTTAGTTAAAGCGTTTTCAGTGCACAGCATAGAGCGAAAAAACTGTCACCTAAATCGCATCTATCGTGCTGGTGAATCTGAGTGTCACACCTACGAATGATTAAACCCAATATAACTCCTCTACCACGCACGCAATGGAACTTATGTCGGATGCAGATATTCAGAGTATGAATGCCAGCAGTTCAGGCCAGCAATTGATGCGCGTCCGATATTAACGTTGGTATGAGAATAATTATCTAAGTTAAAGTTGACATTACCATTAAATATATATATATTATTGGCGGATTCGTGTGGCATGCATATGATGAGTTTAAACGGTGGCTCCTTAATTAATTAATTAATTTAATTAAAAATCTGGGATTACTATTGTTGCAGGTACGACGCAACTGTGGCTCTTCATCCATTTTCTATGCGATCAAACAGTGCCAATGATTGCAACACTCACAGCATATGATTCAAATATTAGCTTACAGGTGCACGCCACAATTAGCATGTCTTATGTATCCATGGCTTTACAGAATAAGCATCATGCTTATCCAGAAGTTATACTGCCGTTGTCTATTTGGAGTAATCCACATTCGACAAATGTTGATCAAAGCAAAAAGGAGAGAGCAAAATATTTTGCAAATGCATGTGGCCATTAATATCACCAAGACGTCAATATATTGTAAACGCTGGGGTGAGCTACTACAAATGCGATTTCTAATGGAACAAAACTTCCTTTCAACTGGCCAAGGTGCAAGGAAGCGACTTAAAGATCACCATAACTAGCAATATTTCACTTCTAGCTAATTTACCATGAAAATTATTTCTCGTTATTGCATGCGGCTAATCGGTGCTTTAAGGTTACATAAACAGAGTGCACTATGCAAAATAAAAGCGTAGGAAACATACATTGCATTGTTTACTGAGACTGGCGTCGCTGACTGTTTAAATCTGGCAAAATGACAGAATGGTTGGTGACAGGCAGGGTGAACATTTGTTAGGTCTTTTTCCGATCGTAAAAGCAGTTATGGCAACTTCCTAGTTGAATAGTCTAAGGAATAGATGGTGGCAGGAAATAGGTGTTTGTATGGTTGATGTAATTGCGTTCTTTGCATGCTGCTACAGTTCGTCAAAGAGCATTGATGGCGCACGACCATCACATTTGTCTCCGCGTTGGCTGCAAGACGTACACACAGACGATCTTGTTATATTCATCGCTATTGATTTTCCATAAAAAGGTTATTACACGTTAGTCTCATATATCATACTGTATACTGCTAATAAAAGGGCGTTGTGTTAATTGTTCGTATGACTGTCACGAAATTGGACACGAATTCGCTTCGTACGCAGTCAATTCCATAAAATGCATTCACGATGTCTGCATCATGCATATAGGCACATAGCTGTTCTACTTAAGAAATGCAAATGCAGCGCAACTTGTTTCCACCAACCCACATAAATCAAGAGTCTATTCCTGGACTGCAAGTGAATAAACCAACAGCATAGTTGGATATGAGTTCACTCTAACACCAGAGGAATACACCTTTATCATGGATGAACTGTATTTACTATTGAACACCAAGGTAAATAAACATTCAGCATGGTCAGTCAGTTGCCTACGATTGGGGACAATGTGCTTACACCTCAAGCGAGTCGGGTCTGAAACCACTTTGGAACACAAGGTGAATACACTCTCGGCATGGCCGGATCCCAGTCTACTCTTGGACATCAGGTAAATGCACCTACAGCACGGTTTGCTCTGAGTCTACTTGTTGATACCCTATGCATACATATTCAGCATGGTCAGATCTGAGTATACTCTTAGACAGCAGCTGAATACACCATCTAGTTATCACTGATGAAATATAAAATGTGTCAAAATAGCACATATGCTTCAGTGTTACTAAAATGACGGACGGATTTATTTGGAGAAGTTGCGTTCAAACCAGTGAACACTGGCATCGTAGGATAAAGATGCTAAATGATTCTCGTACTATTTTTAGCTCGTCGGAATCTAATTGATCCTGACAAATCTGATTCGTCTTATCGAAATCACTTGTGTAGGTGCTTATCGTATGACGCTATCAGTAACTTTGTTCTACGATAACTGAATTATAAATACAAGCAATAGGAAATAAACATCCGTGCAGTCTTACAAGAACGAAGCATCTGCAGCAATGGTTTGATACACGTACGCGGTGAAGGCGCATGCGGCTATCAGAAACCCTTCTGATCAATATCACAGGTCAAGCTTATGGTATTATTTGAACGCGTTTGTCGGGTTATCTATGCGGCAGTTCTGCATGTTTAGACAATACTGATCATGAAAGAGGAGATTTGATCAGCGACGTCATTTATAATCTATTTATATGCCTATCAGATATCACAAACACTTTCAGGCGATTAAATACAGTATGTTTTTTTCCTACAATGTACGTCAGCGACGGTGGTATCTGATATTCAAAGAGTCGTCTTGAAGGGGTGTTTGGTACGCTGTGCTGTAACTGCTAAGGTAGAGGGCGACGCATGATGATAATAAGAAACATCGACTGTTATATTTCAACAATCCGTTACTGTACTTTTGCACAATGTATGCTCCCAAAACAAGAGCATACCTCCTTGTTTATCACATGTACACAGGCAATATGTTCTTATGCCCATCCCTTGAGCTTCAATAGAATCACAATTATAACTATTAAACAGGACAGTAGCACCCATTGATATGCATGCGCGATGAGCAGCATACACAGTTGTACATCCTCAGTTAAACATCCAATGCATATTTGTGCTTCGCATGGATATCAATACCTGACTCCCTGCTTATGTAATGTGGCAAGTAATGCTTTGGGCCGAACAAACTAAACTCTGACGTTGAGAACTAAAGGCACGAGTAATCCATTATTTTTTATAATTAATATGATACAATTATCACTATAAAACAATAGCATCATATCCCGATGTGACGAATGCGTCTTTTTGTATGCATCTCGCGGATTGAAAAATCACAGTCCAAACTTTAAATTCAAATAACCTTTCACCAAACCTAACGCATAAAAATCGTTATATATATATATATATATATATATATATATATATATATATATATATATATATATACATATATATATGCTCAAATGCGACAGTTGGGCGACAATTTCACAAGGGTCGGGGGCCAATTGGCTCCCAACCCTTATATCTGGTGTCTCCCAAAGTTCAACGCTTTCTGCCGATTCCGTGTCTGTTTATATTCGCTCCAAATTTTGACAAACTGTAGTTTGAGTGCTACTTAGGTCTGGCGATCAGTTTTGTTATTCTATAAGCAGCGACATTTGTTTTATTGCAATTTTGATGCTTTCAAATATATACCCAAATTGTTGTCAACGCGACGGTTGGGCGACAGTCAGTGTTTTGTGAATTTTAAACAAATATACGGGGTATATGTTTACGAAATACTCAGTAAAGCCTGCAAGTGTCATTCTTAAAAATTGACCATCATGCAAAGGCGTGAATTATCTTTATATGTAGTGATCGGGAGTTTCAGTATATATATTTTGACCATTTTACGCTCTTTCAGGCTCCCACTAGTTTGCGCGCCTCTCGGCGGAGGGGTTACTACGTTTTATAATCAAGATCAGGTTAACGGAATTACATAGTGTGCTTCCATACCAAAAATAGTCAATTAAAAAACTGAAAAATGTTAGTACTATTCTAGTGCCAAATGACATTTGTTTAGCTTTTTTGTTTAATATTATCAACGGCATTCCAATCATTATAATATGATGAGTTACCTCACCAGTACCGGTCATTTGCCTTCGGTTCCTTGGCCGCTGCATAGCAACCGCTCTGCGCGATCTGACCTCGTTTCCGTGCGGCTCTGAATAATCTAGGCGATTCAGGTTACGTTTCTGGAGCCGTGGGAGGGAAGGGATGCTGTACCTGCTTACCAATTCAACTGATATCATGAGTTGATTTAGATTGGAATGTGCAGTCGGGGCAGGTGTGGCTATGTCAAACGCCATGGGTCGCTCGATATATTTCCTTCAGAACAATGACAACGCAGCGTTGTTTGTCTACTTGTAAATATCGTACAGGTGTAAGTACTGTGTATGGATAGCCGATACGTGATCCGAATGGCTTGTCTGGCTATCCGTGTTGCTGCTATAAATTGGCTTCTTAGCGCTCGGCTTAAATAATTATTTAAAAAACATATTCAAGCATATTCTTTATACTTCTCTCCCAAACTAAATAAAAAAAAACAATTAAAATGATGTCGAAGATTTATAGAGATCTGGGGTTCGAAACCACGATAAACATTAATACGCTAGCCGAGCTGTCCTCTGAGCCGTTTTGACTTTCATTATTTTAGCACAGTAGTATGTATTAAATAGAACAAAAATACGACGATGGTGACAATGAAGATGGCAATGATCATTCCTTTCATCCTCACATTCCTCACATTCCTCACCACCACAACTATCACCACCCCCACCATTATCATCATAATGATTCAGATTTTAATGAATTTTGCGAGAATGTCCAAACGTTAGAGTTTGCCATGCTGTCAGTATAAATGGAGATAGAGCCTTTATTAATGAGTGTCCTTAGGAGAGAAAACAACAGGATAAATCATGCCTCGTTCCTTTATTAGTGATGCAATTCCATACGGTACAGATAGTACCCAGCCCCGATTACGTTCCGCTGATTCCATTGGTGACAAACGGTGGTAAGCCAAACCGATGCGAATTAACCTTGGACGCACGATCGTGCTGGAGTCGCTAAAGTTCCCCACTTCCCTTCTTGGTATTTTAGTTATATGCCTATATGTAAATGATGTTATTAATGTAGTCTAGGCCACAGTGATAATGGAGATGTAGCCTGGATGCCAGTGCCGGGGGAGATGTGGCCTTGATGAAAGTGATGTTGGCGATGTAGGCTAATGCCTCCCTGACACTTGCACGAATGTTGTTCCCGCAATGCCACGCAATGTGTCGTGCCAATGAGAGTAAAGTCTTCGTGAACGATGTTGTTCCCGCAATGCCACGCAATGTGTCGTGCCAATGAGTAAAGTAACGAGTAAAGTCTTCGTGAACGAGCGTGAGGAGTGTGTGAAGGGTGCGGGGGTGCGTGCCATGTCGTAGAGAGAATTTTGAAAATTGCGGGAACAACATCGTTCACGAAGACTTTACTCTCATTGGCACGACACATTGCGTGGCATTGCGGGAACAACATTCGTGCAAGTGTCAGGGAGGCATTAGATGCTTATGTCAGTGATGCATCGAAGTTACCAAGGTGTAAGTGACAGAAAAGCCTGTCAATGTAGATATGTATAATAGTTGTTAAGGTGACTGCGGAGATCTACAGGATACAGGACAGTCAGGGCTGCTGTGAGTTCATATGTGCATGTGATGAACTATTTCGCATCTGAAATATTCGTAATTCAGTGGAACGTGCCTCTTTCGAACTTTGTAGAAGCTCTTATAGATCCCCAGTATGTACAGAAGAGGTGGTCAGAACAGACATATCAAGCCAGTTCAGAGGCGGTTTACGCAGAAACAAAGAGAAGGGATTTCTAAGCTGAAGCTTGAACACAATGATCATGGCGTTATTGACAGAGATATAAACGAAGTGGTGTGATGTTTAGCTAGTGATGCAAAGCCAGGGCAAGGCAGGTATAACACGATACAGAGGCAGTGATGGGGAATTATTGGTAGTTAGTGACTAACACACACAAGCAGTGAATGGTAGTTACAGACTGACTCTCATACGCGGTGATTGGTTACGGAGCGACACTCACAGGCAATGTAGGAGTTATAGCCTGATACCAACATGCAGTGAACTTGATCTAATAACTGATATACACAGGCTGAGGTGGGGTTTTTAGACTGATACACAAAAGCAGTAATGGCGAGATATATACCGACACTCACAAGAAGTGATGTGGAGTTATTGACCGTTATTCTGGATACTCACAAGCAGTCTACATACCACATATTCGGCGTCCGTGTTTGTATTTGGGTATGTGTGTTTATGTGTATGTTAGTTAAGGCGTGTTTGCGGGGAGAATATGTTAATTGCAACTTCATGACGCTATAACATTGGTGACAAAGCTGCCGCTGCAGTAATAGTTCCCACCAACGAAAGCTATAATCCTTCTGACGACAGTTATATACATTGGATATCACATTTAAGATGGCTGTGCAGATCCTATCTAAAATATTATTGAATAACATAGTAGCTGTGTTACTTTTGCGAATCGCATGGCACTGTCGGTACGTCCATTCTCAGCTATATCGCCTCAATCCGGAAGATATCGTATGACCAGCATTCCGAACCACCCTTACGTATTTGTTTTTATTTGAGAAAGTCCCTTTGAGTTTTGTTGTATGGCTGATATCACCCTCAGCTTACTATTGCAAGCCTAAAGGGTTTATCCAAAATGCGGGTCGTGTTAATGGTGTTTAATTATCATGAAATCGGGTTAAATTAAGATAACATTACCCCCGCCCCGCCCCCTTCACATGTTACTACATCCCCACATAGGGACACAGATGTTCTTTGTCCACTGTCCGGTATACTTCACGAGACCAGCCTCAAGAGGCCTAAACTGGAACCCATAACTTCCCATGCATAATTAGTTATGGTCGGTCCAAGTTAATCATTTGAAGTGTTCGTCTAATGGAAAAGAAAGTAAGGTCTCGTGGTAATCGTCAGGAATTACTTCACAACCCAACCGCAAGACGAGGCATGATATCATGGTGGGACGGAAGACAGCACCTGAGGCATCCTCTCCGATCTTTGATAATGAGGGCAGTTTAGCCAACGGATACGGGGTGGGGGAGGAGTGGCTATTCTGGCAGTATGTGGTCATCTCATTTATTGTTGATTTCGAGGCGCAGTATCATGAAGGAGACGATGAAAGGAAGATGCTTCTCTGGTGTAGTAGCGGTGAGCTAGCAGGCCACCCACCAAAGCTATTCATATGGTTACACTGCCCATCCACTGACACGATGGGCTATATTGATGTAATTGGTCATATTCGTTGATGTGTTGAAAAAGTCGGGTTATTAATACCATAAGGTCTTGCTTATTGCTAGATCAACAGATATTTCTGACACCAGCCAAGAAATTCAGCTTTCACTGTCCTTAGAATGGATTTCACGTTATAACCTATTACTATTAATTTGCTTGTATCAATGTGTGGTTCTCGATTTATACTGACCACAATGCTGATAGAACTCATGTGACAGAGAGAACCGGGGATGCATAAATATCGTGCTATTGAGTCTTTAATAGTTATTAATTAGCCCCTTCCTCCCTCGTTCGCCTTCCTCGCTCGCACCTCTGTCTGCTAGACATTTGCCTCACTACATGGGCCTGTATTGGAGCGTCAACGCATAGTCATAGCGGTGGATAGCAAGTGTTGGTTATCGCATGGTCACGTGGGTATATCATCCGCGTGACCATGCGATAACATACTTATCGCGATGGCACCCTACACGCGATCATCAAGCACGACGCTGTCTCCTAATAATGATAATTAGCGTGAACCTATGTTATGTAAGGTATCTGCCTGGGACCTGTAAATATGACAGGTAGTCCCTTAATCCCCCATTCGGCCTCAGCTGCCTGTCATGATGGTGTCAACTATAGGAGATCTCGGAGATTTATCTTTTTTCGACGCTATGCTTCGATAATTTGTAGTGTGAGAAATGTCCTAACTCTGGTAATCAGAGCTCCGCCGACTTCGCTGTTGTTTGATGTAAGAAACACTGTAGCGCAGTAGACACGGCTCGGTAGGTGTTGGATGAGCGCTACTCAACCAGATTAGCGGCTGGCAAGCAAATGACTCTTGAGAAAACCTTCGATTTAAGACTTGTAAAGTGTGCGTGATGTTAAGAACCTCCGTAGTGTTACCATGCTAGAGCAGCGGTGCTCTGTGAGGGACCATCTCAAGTGAAGTTGTTTCTCGGTGATATATCGACACGGTTGCAGTTATCGCATGGCAAACTGTGCGTTTGAGGTGATATGGGAAAAAGACCGAGCTTTTTCTCGAGCTCTGATTGGCTGAGAGTGGGGTGCCATGCGATAAGGCTGTATAACACGCTTTGAACTCAAGGTCACCAAACAGTGAGATGTTTGGTTCGTAGAAGCCTCACCCAGCTGCTCTATGTGCGCCTCTTGGATCTCCGGGATACATAATCAACTACCCAGGTGGCACTTCCTTTCCTCCTCCTCCTCTTTCTCCTCCTCCCCTGCCTCCTTCTCCTCATCCTCCTCCTCCTCCTTCTCCTCTTTATCATCACCATCGCCGTCATCATCATCATCATCATCATCCTCATCCTCATCGTCGTCGTCGTCGTCGCAATCATCATCATCATCATCATCATCATCATCATCATCATCATCATCATCATCATCATCAGTGACGTGTGAAGGCTGCTTAGGTGCCAGAAATGTATAAAAGTTGTTAAGGTGTCTGCGGTAGTTTACTGGATGCATGACCGGTGCATGTGACTTTAAACATGTTCGTATCTGAATTATTTATAATGCAATGAAACGTGTCTCTTTCGAACCTTTTAGAAGCTCTTATAGATCACCAGTGTATACAAGTGAGGTGTTCAGAACCGACTTACAAAATCAGCTCAGAGGAGACATGCAGAGATTACAACAAAGCGACCAGGAGAAAGTTAAAAACTTATGTTCGAACACAGCGTTGATGGCGGTATTGACAAAGTTATAAACGAAGAAGCGTAGGGTATAGCTAGAGATACAAAACCAGGAAAAGGCAGGTATAACACATACAGAGCCAGAGATGGGGAATTATTGACCGATACTCACAAGAAGTGAGTTATTGACGGATACTCACGAGATTTTAAGGGGAGTTATAGACTGATGCTCACAAGCGGTGATAGGGAGTTATACACCGACACAGAGTAAAGTAGTGAAGCAGCGAGGTGATGCTATAGACCGATACTCACAGGCAGTGAAGGGAATTCATGGACCGATACCCATAAGCTTTGAGTTATAGACCAATACCCGCAAGCATTGATGGGGAATTATAGACTCACAAGCAGTGAAGAACAGTTATATACCGATACTCACAAGAAGAACAGGGGAGTTATTCACTGATACTCACAACAAGTGAATTGCAATTATACCATAGAAAGGCAGGCATAACACGATACCGAGCCAGTGATGGGGTGTTATGGACCGATACTCGTATGCAACGACGGGTCGTTATAGACTGATACCCACAAGCAGTGAACTGGATTTATAAACCTATAGGCACAAGCAGTGAATGGTAGTTAGTGACCAACACTCACAATCAGTGATATCGAGTTATTGACCCATATTCACAAGTGGTTAAGTATGGTTATTGACCGATAGTAGTGAAGACGAGTCATATACCAATACTCGCAAACAATCTTCATACCTGACATTGGGCGTGTGTGTGTGTCTTTAAGTATGTGTTTATGTGCATGTTAGCCAAGGACGCATCGGCGGGGAACGGAATCTCTTAATTACAACTTTATTGGCCGTTACTTATGTGGCAAAGCTGCAGCTACAGTAGTAGTTACCAAGAACCTAAGCTATAATCTTTCTGAAGACATTTATATACAAATCTTATCCAACATATCCTTGGATAACATAGTATCTGTGATACTTTCGCGTATCGCAAGGCACCGTTGGCATATCCATTCTCAGCTATATTGTCTGGGCTTCTCGTTATGAATACAGCACATCCTAGAAACAGGTATATAAGTCATGGATTTGAGTCCCCGCTTATCTCCAACTCAAAGACGGCATTATTGTTGTTGTTATTATTATATATTATGCGATGCAAAGTTTGTTATGATCGGTTCAGGTCAATTATTTGACATGTTCGTCTACTGTAAACGCAAATCAAGTCTCTTGGTACTTGTCATGTAATCTCGCGAATTACTTCACAACCCGACCGCAAGACGAGGCGCGATATCATGGTGAGACGGAAGACAGCAACTGAGGCATTCTGTGTGTGGAGCGCGCAGATACATGAAGGGGAAGATGAAAGGGAGATGCTTCTCTGGTGAGGGAACGACGGGCTAGCCAGGTTAGTGATGGTCAACTTGTAACAGCCTGACATTGGTGACGCCTTCATTCTATTTGTTCCGATTGAATGAATTTGAATGACAGGCGCAGAGGTTAGCTAATCACCAAAGCAATTCTCTTTGTTCCTTTATATACTTCAGCCTCATTATTTCCCTAGCTGCCCTGTTGGATCGAAGGTATCCCGACTGGAAGTCTAGCGGGTGTACCGACAGGTAACACCGAACGGCCAGTTCCCGTTGTAGCTATTCCACTGTTTGCATTCCTTGGTGCAGCAATCGTCTTGCGGTCGGAATTTATAGCTCCATCAGAGAGCTCTCGCTATTCTTGGCTATAATCTGCTCAATCATCATTCACATTCGGAGTTCAAACGGATATCATCACGAGATGGTTCTGTCGTACGGGAAGCGAATGGTAATATGAATCAATTATCAGAATATGTTTGTGTGGTTTTTGATATATCAAATTTTATGTTACGATTTTCTCGGACCACATGATAAATTTTCTGCGGCCATGAGCGATACAAGTTAGGAAAAGTGACATCGATGTAGACTATAAATGCCCTAAATCGATTTCTTGCAACGCTTTTGTTCTCTTTGGTGAATTGTAGCTTAGTTTGCACGCCTCTTGATAAACAAAATAACATGTTGAGATGAATAGCGTTCCAGCTCACCAATTTCATCAATAACTAAAATAAGACATCCTTGCCACCAAAGCTGTACTTACCAAAATCATGTAAAAAAAATAAACATGACATCTAACTTAAAATGTTTTATTAACTATACGACATTATAGATGACCGACAAGATATTCGGTTAACTAACAGACCACATTGCACGGTGCGACACTGCTATGTGACTAGTCAGTCCTGTAATTAAGTTTATTATCAAAAGATTGAGGCAAAGGTCACCTACAATCTAGAAAGTTGTCTCAGATAATTTATGCGCGTGCGTGTAAGCGCGTATGGGCGTTTGTTGGGGATGCAGGTGGGTTGGGGAGTGGGTCTTATGGGACTTGTCGGCCATACAATTTCCCTTCAACGAAGAATGAGGTCAAGGTCGTAACTCCTTGTCAATTGTCATTGAATCGATATAGCTAGATTGGTTTCCTAGTTGAAATAGTTAATTGTATTGATTAAATTGTTTGGTTTGTTGATTAGGTGTTAGGCGAGCTTCACCGCAGTATTTGATATAGTGTTAAATGCATTACTTATTTGGATTTGTGTGAAGTTAAGAGCATCAGTTGCAGAAGGAACACAGAAACCTCAGGTAATGACGCTTTCATTACTTATATGAATACCTTTATCTGAAAAATCGTGTAATCAACTTTGTGTATAACATGTAATTAAGTGTGCTATATGTGGGATGAATTCAGAAACGCAAAAAGGAATGTAGCGCCCGGGAAAAGGCATTATGGTGGACCAAGCTGGGCTTGGATCCGGACGGATTCATATTGATATACACATATGAGCGCTTAGGTACGTCTGTATGTATTTAGGGGTTTAATTTGAGAAGCAAAAAAAGGAGTGTCTCTTATGCTAGTAGATTAGCGACATCTTTACAATGAATTAATATTTGACGTTGGGTATGACATATCTTAGAATATGGTGTGGTCGCTACGGAGCGGTTCAAAGAGAGCTCCTTCCTGTTGGAATGTTGTGGACGGCACATTACTCATCTATCGGAATCTTCCGAGAAAATCAAGCAGGAAAAGTCGTTATGTTTGTTACGATAACTTTTCAATTCAATTAAACTATTAAGAATCAGTTGGATTCAATATTTGGAAGCAGGATTAAGTCGCGTGCCTCCTACATTAGTATTGTCTACCAGCATCGATGCCACTCTCACTACCGGAAGAATAGGCCACAACGTAGCTATTGCAAGGGACGACAAATACATATGGGTATTCTGGGTGTTCTATCGGCAATTCGATAGTTAACCGCATGTCTTAATTAACATAGATAGTTTATATGTGATGAAGCCTATGTCTATGCCAAGCGCGGACGTAATTCATTACCCATGTTCCAGATTTCTCGAGCATATCGTCTGATTACTGCGACACGAGCATTGCTGCAAAGGAATATTCAGGTAGGTGCAGAAATACTTGTAACTTAAAAGTCCGAGCGCACTATTAGTTTTTGTCCGGGAATACGCTGTGTCGAAGAGGAGAGCGAATGATCGACATGTAGCATCCATACCAGAATTAATCGGTCATGCAGCGGCGTATACCCGGAGGTTTCCGCCTCCTAAGCAGCTTCTCGTATATGTGCAGTGTTGTCGTTCAGCTGTAATATAACGAATAGCTGCAGTATGTTATATTTCAGTCACGACATCTCCCGCTGTTGTTACATCTCCCATAGCTGACGAGCTTCCTGCAGCTATCGTGTTTGTCTCAACTGCCTCACCTCCCACTGTTGTCACATCTCCAACAGCTGACGAGCTTCCTGCAGCTGTCGTGTTTGCCTCAACTGCCTCACCTCCCGCTGTTGTAACATCTCCCACAGCTGACGAGCTTCTTGTAGCTGTCGTGTTTTCCTCAACTGCCTTACCTCCCGCTGTTGTCACATCACCCACAGCTGACGAGCTTCCTGTAGCTGTCGTGTTTGCCTCAACTGCCTCACCTCTCACTGTTGTCACATCTCCAACAGCTGTTGAGCTTCCTGCAGCTGTCTTGTTTGCCTCAAATGCCTCACTTCCCGCTGTTGTCACATCTCCAACAGCTGAAGATCTTCCTGCAGCTGTCGTGTTTGCCTCAACTGCCTCACCTCCCGCTGTTGTAACATCTCCCACAGCTGACGAGCTTCTTGTAGCTGTCGTGTTTTCCTCAACTGCCTTACCTCCCGCTGTTGTCACATCTCCCACAGCTGACGAGCTTCCTGTAGCCGTCGTGTTTTCCTCAACTGCCTCACCTCTCACTGTTGTCACATCTCCAACAGCTGTTGAGCTTCCTGCAGCTATCGTGTTTGTCTCAACTGCCTCACCTCCCACTGTTGTCACATCTCCAACAGCTGACGAGCTTCCTGCAGCTGTCGTGTTTGCCTCAACTGCCTCACCTCCCGCTGTTGTAACATCTCCCACAGCTGACGAGCTTCTTGTAGCTGTCGTGTTTTCCTCAACTGCCTTACCTCCCGCAGTTGTCACATCTCCCACAGCTGACGAGCTTCCTGTAGCTGTCGTGTTTGCCTCAACTGCCTCACCTCTCACTGTTGTCACATCTCCAACAGCTGTTGAGCTTCCTGCAGCTGTCTTGTTTGCCTCAAATGCCTCACTTCCCGCTGTTTGTACATCTCCAACAGCTGAAGATCTTCCTGCAGCTGTCGTGTTTGCCTCCACTGCCTCACCTACTGCTGTTGTAACATCTCTCTCAGATGTCGCACCCCTAGCTGTTGTCACGAGGCAAATAGTTTGTGCAAAATACAACGGCTCAAGCGTCACTGCCGTCGAGGGTATTCCATTTGAAAAGTCACGTAGGAGCATACCGATGAATTTGTGCTGTGATGACTTCAACAATGTACCTTTCAGTTAGTCTTAAATAAGAGCATTTGTGTTCATTATTTCTAAACAGATCATCTTGATGAACCAGCCTTCTGTGGACCCTTTGATCAGTCCTCCTTAATTAACAGTTAGGTTATCATTTAAGCGCAACATCGATTCGATGTCTTGCAATCTAACATTTCGTGAAAGTTTACTTCATATGCAAAGCGTTAGTCATGCCATTTTGTTTACAGAACAAAGAGCCTAACAATGGTCAGCATATCACGTCAGTCGATGCCCGAGTGTCGATCAGTGAGTGTTTTTCTCATAAATGTCACCCGCATGGATAAAAAAAAAATAGTTGCACACACACACACACACACACTTTCACACACACACTTTCACACACACACACACACACACACACACACACACACACACACACACACACACACACACACACACACACACACACACACACACACACACACACACACACACACACACACACACACACACACACACACACATACACTCACTCACTCTCTCACTCTCTCACTCACTCACACTAATACACTTTCTGATATATGCTGTTTTTGAATTTAAGATGACTCTCGTGTGCCAACAGTGCAATCAGGTGTACTTGCTCTTTACTACAAATGGACGGCAACGACGACAAGCGAAGTTACCGATAATTTCTCAGATTGGATACGGTTTCCCGATGGAAACTGTTTGCCGAGTATAAAAATATGTTCTATCAATTGTCCAGATATTAACCTAAACATTGGTTACCAGCTTCGCGAATTTTTACTTTTTGTGGCCCCGTCTGTTGCAGGTAAAAATGAATTGATTCAATTTGCGCAAAATCGCGAGTACAGTTGGCAGCAGTTGAAGACCAAGATTATGAATGAGCAAAACAAGGCTCAGCGACTTACTACGAAACGTCTTAATGTTATGAAAGTGTAAAATGGTTTCAGATGATTGTTGTGGCCTCAATACGTTCTTGCCAAAACGTTGTTTAATTAATTATATATTCATAATAGGACAGTCACGTGCAGTGAATGGTTTTCAATAGGAATACTTATCCGGTCCAACTATTTATATGATGACTTATATCAGATATAGTTGTGTTGTAAAATAAATTTATCATACATGTTCCTCTCATTTGGGACATTGATATCAACGGATCTGAATACAGTGTTCTAGTTCTTTACCAATGAAACATATACCGAAAATAACCCATTATATACGTATTCACCTGTTGGCGATACAGTTCAAAGAATCCCAACATGCATTACTTTCTCATGTTATGAACGGAAATTTCGAAGGTGGGAAAATTGCAGGTGGGCGATAATTGGAAAGAGGTAGTGCGAGTGCGGCAGTGTCTATAAAAGATAAAAGGCTGAAACGAGTGCAGTTGCCATTTAGTATAACGGATTTAAATAACAAAAACCGAGACATTCTGAGAGAAAAACAGTCAGGGGATATAGATAGATTTGTGTACATAATAAAATACATAACAGGTAGGGACGCACAGCACATCATGGAAAATATTATACAATATACTATTATTTGGTACACATCTTGTCTACGCGTGGTCTCGTAAAGCTAATGTCAGTTATTAAGTAATATATAACGAAATATCATGAGGGACGAACATTGTGCGCCTTAACCGTGTCCGTCCGCAACCCATCCACTGAGACTGACACTCTCTAGCAGTGGCTGGAAGTTAGAGACGGACACTCACAAGCAGTTAAGGGGTGTTACAGACTAATACTTGTATGACACGGTAGAAATCCTGCTAATACGGAATAGTGAGCGAGACTGGTCTTTGTTGGGATGTGTCGGTGTCGGCAGGATGAGTTTATTTGTTCTTTAAGCAGGTAGGGATAAGGATTCCGTATCCCATAAATCCACCTGTCAATATAGATTATGACACGGTAGAAATCCTGCTAAACGGAATAGTGAGCGAGACTGGTCTTTGTTGGGATGTGTCGGCAGGATGAGTTTATTTGTTCTTTAAGCAGGTAGGGATAAGGATTCCGTATCCCATAAATCCACCTGTCAATATAGATTATGACACGGTAGAAATCCTGCTAAACGGAATAGTGAGCGAGACTGGTCTTTGTTGGGATGTGGCGGCAGGATGAGTTTAATTGTTCTTTAAGCAGGTAGGGATAAGGATTCCGTATCCCATAAATCCACCTGTCAATATAGATTATGACACGGTAGAAATCCTGCTAAACGGAATAGTGAGCGAGACTGATCTTTGTTGGGATGTGGCGGCAGGATGAGTTTATTTGTTCTTTAAGCAGGTAGGGATAAGGATTCCGTATCCCATAAATCCACCTGTCAATATAGATTATGACACGGTAGAAATCCTGCTAAACGGAATAGTGAGCGAGACTGGTCTTTGTTGGGATGTGGCGGCAGGATGAGTTTATTTGTTCTTTAAGCAGGTAGGGATAAGGATTCAGTATTCCATAAATCCACCTGTCAATATAGATTATGACACATTAGAAATCCTGCTAATACGGAATAGTGAGCGAGACTGGTCTTTGTAGGGATGTGACGGCAGGATGAGTTTATTTTTTCTTTAAGCAGGTAGGGATAAGGATTCAGTATCCCATAAATCCAACTGTCAACATAGATATTGTGATATATAAAAGGTTTGAGATGAGACGGACTTCTGATCTCCTCTTACCGTCGTACGAATTCGGCCTTCCAACTTGTTCCGTAACATCATGACTATTTAGTAATGCGGATGTATATATATATATAAGTGTGGCGTCGCCAGCAAGCATGGAGGTTTCTGATTGGGGCTCAGCTGCTACAAAGGGGCTTGCCTACAAGTATGGGCAGATACTCGAGTTGGATCTGGGGAATTGATATTTATTGGCGACGCATGGTCATGGAACTAATTTAGAGCACATTCGGCAATAATAAAATTGTCAACATGAGTGACGAGGTTTGATACTTGAGGGACAGGGGATTCCACACTGACTGACGACGATTAACACGATATGAATTACATTAGATGTAAAATGTGTACACATGTGGACGACGCTGATTAGTGTTGGTTATCGCATGGTCACGTGGGTATATCATCCGCGTGACCATGCGATAGCATACTTAGCGCGATGGCACCTACACGCGATAATCAAGCACGACGCTGTCTCCTAATAATGATAATTAGCGTGAACCTATGTTATGTAAGGTATCTGCCTGGGACCTGTAAATATGAGATCTTAATCCCCCATTCGGCCTCATCTGCCTGTGTTTTAGTGATGATCAGATAAATACTTTTGTTTCTATACTTGTTTGTTTATTTGATTAGAATATGCTTCGATAGTTTGTTGTGTCCAGAGCTCCTGCGACTTCATCATTGTTTGATGCTAGCAACACTGAAGCGCAGTAGACACGGCTCGGCAGGTGTTAGAATTTGGCGCCTCAGGAAGTTTCCGGGGAGATGGGATAATACCGTGACTTCCCGATGAGAGATACGCAACCAGATTAGCGGCTGGCAAGCAAATGACTCTTGAGAAAACCTTCGCTATAAGACTTGCAAGGTGTGCGTGATAGTAAGAACCTTCGTAGTGTTGCCATGTTAGAGCAGCAGTGCTCTGTGAGGGACCATCTCAAATGAAGTTGTTTCTTGGTGATATATCGACACGGTTGCAGTTATCGCATGGCAAACTGTGCGTTTGAGGCGATATAGGAAAAAGACCGAGCTTTTTCTCGAGCTCTGATTGGCTGAGAGTAGGATGCAATGCGATATTGGTTGATACTACGCAATGCATTAAATCTTATCAATAAGGGCAGTCACACACAGTCAATGGTAGTTAGAGACCGACACTCACAACCAGAGAGGGGGTATTACAGGCGACACTCACAACCAGAGAGGGGGTATTACATGCCGACACTCACAACCAGAGAGGGGGTATTACAGGCCGACACTCACAACCAGAGAGGGGGTATAACAGCCAACACTCACAACCAGCGAAGGGATGTTATAGACTTCCTCCCTCGTGTTTCTCGCACGCTGGCGGTTCCTCCGTTACCTTCCTCGCGCGTCCCTTTCATGTCTCTGAGGCAATTATCCCACCACGGGGGGCCTTTATTGGAGCGTCAACAAGGCTGCATTACACGCTTTGAACGCGGGTCGTTCCAGGTCACCATACCTACAGCGTTTATTACGAGATATGTGGTTAGTAGAAGAAGATGAACGGGTTCAACGAAGACAGGAGGTGATACGGGAGCGGGAACCAGGCGGAGCATATGATCATATGTGCGTACAGGGTCCAGAATGTGAGGGATGGAAGCTATGATGATTGTGAGAGATGAGTCGCGATCTTAGAGAGTCTTTGTGCGTTGTAAATGAAGCTCAGTCCGGCTCAAGTGCGACGAATTTTTTCACGCAACAAATGTCGACGAGGGTTGAAGCTGGTTTGGGAAAAAGGGACTATATTTCTCTTTCTTAAGAAGCCAAAGAAAGCGAGGAGAATGGATGTTAATGCAATCGCGTCTTCTGGTGACGCGTAGGTAGTTGGCGTATCATCTGTTGTCTTCGTTGAACCAGACGTGCACGGCCGCCTCATCACGCTCACCCATGGCACGTTGATTACCCGCCGTACGCGGGTTGGATCAGACCCTCATTTAGGTCATAGCCTTCTTAAAGGCGGCCGCTCTCTGGGTAATCGTGCAGGCGGTCTTCCCGACCTGCTTCAGCATCACGGTAGCTGTTGCTCCGACTGTTACCAGCGATATATCTCGTTCCCTCATCAGTAGTGCCTATCAGTCACTCATGCTATGAGTCACGCCTTAGACAATACTTATCCCGTCAACCCCTTAATAAACATTTGTTATCTATTAACAAGTTAACGCTTCTTCTAATGTCCTCCCCACCCTCTCCCCTTTCTTCTACTCTCCCACTTCTTCTCCTCTCTTGACCGGTCTACCTTGGTGGTCTTCTAGGCAATCTCTCATATATCTTCCTCGCGTCTGCATATTCCGTCCTGATCTGTTTCGATATTGCTCGTTCGCTTTGCTTAACATACATAATCTCGCATAACAGCTCCGACCTTTGTAATTGCAGCGGGGTTCTTGAATTTCTTTAAGCCGAGTAAAGCGATTGTATGTACCGACTTTCCGTCTCGGTTTCCTTGTGAGGTTTGGGGATAATTATCAAGTAATCCTCCTGGATACGATCTTATGACATTCTTTGTTGATGCCGATGCATTACACGAGTGTTATATAATCGTATTCAATCAACCTAAATAGAATAAGCAGCTATACTAAAAATAGTGATGTGTTATAATTCTGACAGCTACAGTAGTCTTTACATACAAGCAGCCGACTCGACCGGATGCAGCGTGTATACATCCATTAAGCGAGCACACATTAAATTGCGTAGTCACGGTAATTATGGTATGGGCGGACAGTAACAATAGTACCATTCATGTCCGACTCAACGAAACTTGCGATTAAACCAACCAAGATTATCTTGGATATTTGAAAAACAGAAAAATTGGGATTGTCGTAGACTGAATTTAACCTATTAAATTACAATTGCGAATTGAGAAAGTGTAATATATTGATAAATATGATCAAGACGAGCGCGTATAAGTTGGTGTAGCATACACACCCTTCCATTGCCCCCCAGACATTCGATTGCTTTATTATGTGTGGAGTTAGTCACAATGATATCATGAGTCACTTCAAACCATGCGCACCGCAGCACTTGCATGCTAAACATAGCAACATCTACGGACATATATATATTTATATCATATGCATCGACCGTTGGGAGACTTTTGGCGGGAAACGACCGTTGGGGGCCTAGTCTCCCGAATGTTGATTCAGTCTATAAAATAGTTGGCTTGACCGTCGGGGGACACCAAAAAATATATATCTTAAACCGTCAATATAAAAGGTTATTTCTTTACTAAATCACAATCACGGGCACCGTAGGAGCAATTTGATGTAAGTAATGTTCACGTGCGGCGCATTAACAAGAAGTCCCCCGACGGTCGTGTTTTGCAGCATGTCCCCCGATGGTCGCATTTGTCGGTATATATATATATATATATATATATATATATATATATATATATGTATATATATATATATATATTATGTATATATTTATATATATATATATATATAAATATATATTATATACATATATATATATATACATATATATATATATATATATATATAGAGAGAGAGAGAGAGAGAGAGAGAGAGAGAGAGATATTTAGATATATCTATATATATATGTATAAATATATCTATATATATTTATATATATATATATCGTATATATATATATATAAATATATATATATAATATATATATAAATATACATATGAAATCTGCTCAATACGCGTGCTGCCATTACGTGATTACTCTTCATTCAGCGTAATAGAGAGCGTCGCTTAATGGCGTCTAGTATTTGCAGCATTTTGATATTATTAGCAAATTAGCTGACCCTTTTGTCGTTATATTCCCAGCACTGTAAACAGCATCAAACGTATGCTTCAACGGAATCGGCCACCAGAGCCGTATTGCCATTCCAATTTATTGCATGACCGAATCATTATTATGATTTAATCAGCTATTGCGAAATAGAACACCGTTGTAGTTAAATATGGATTTATCCGAGGTAAACGATGTGCAATGAATTGAAAAGAAATGTATCAACACTGGATGGGTGGTTGTCCTGCATTTCGGGCCTAATGTACCATATATTGGTGAGGCGCAGATTAAACCATCTGCTAAGTAGTTAATGACTTTGGTTGAATGTGCCTGAGACAATAATATCCGACAGGAAGTTAAATCAAATTTGAATCACTATTTTGACGCCACAACGAACGCACGTACTCGTCCACAAAGCACCCGTGTTCATCGTGGACCGACTGGATGCCCATCAGTTTGATTAACATAAAGCAATTAAGGGGGCAACGAGATCGCTCTCACAGATCATCTTTAATGTTCTTTGCATTTCCTCGTGCATCCGCATTGCTGCCATATCAGTAGGCATCCTGAGGCAGACGTTTATTTCAGCAAATAAATACAGACCCTTAATGCAAATGCAATAAGCTGAATATAACACCTTACGGAGATTGTCATAAGCGTGTTTGAAGGTATCTTTAATTTCGAAGCATTCGCAAACTCAAATTTTTTTATGAATTTGGAAAAAAAACTCGATTGCAAAGTTTTCTATCTTTAGACCCGAAGATAGATACGTTCATGTGCATGGAAAATTACTTGTTGATACAAATAAATTTGCATTGTGGTTGCAGCTTCCAAAACTGAAACAATGTTTGTGTATCTTATCTGCTATGCTTTAATCCAGATCCACAGGGACGATAAGCACTTGATGTTGTTACCCATTGCACGTTTCACGTATTCAATGATAATTATTGCTGTATTTAGAAATATCCAGGGCTATCGGAACACTTGCTTCTTATCACCGCGATAACCGTTCTTATATCAACTTCATGAGACACGCCAGCTGATATCAGGCACGATATATGGGCTCTCATATAGAAGGCGACTACTACCTAGTCAGTCACACAAGTATTAACGATTGGAAGGAGTTACACTAATGGCTCAAAGCCTTCCTTCAGGGTAAGTCACCAATCATTATTGGTACGTCAATTATCAATATTCATTTACGATTATACTCGCAAACCACGTTCTGCAATAATATGATAGAGTTATGGTTCTAAGGACGGAAGACTCAGCATCGAATGTTTAATACGGTAGTTATTATATAACAAGGCACTATAGCAGATGAGTGAAATAAGCTTTTTGGTTCGTTAAGCGACATCACAGAGCAATGGCAAGTTTAAAGAATTCATTTTTGCAATGGTGCAATAGAAGATGTAGATATATTTGAGCTCAAATGTGATTCGTAAATAGGAGATCTTTGGGTCAGAAACAGGTGTGAATCGCGAAGGAGGTTGGTTGTTTGCTGACACTGTCAATTCCAGAACGGTGTTCTCAACCGATATCTGCGGGAATCTAACTGCGTTATTGAAATGGACATATACTTTTAACGCAAGCGCGGGTTTCAAATGTGCCAAATGCATTTACCCTAATCGTTTAATATTCAATAGAGTGGTGACAGCTGAGCTCACCGCAACTTCTGCAACTTTAAGTTAATTGCAATATAGTTCTCTGTGTTCTTGTCGCGTATAGTAGCGCTGTAAAATCAGGTTAGCTGTCACATAATATAGAAGGTTTGTCAATCATTCCTCATTCTTCGTTGTCAGCTAGAATCTGCCTAATCCGGACGGTAATTTTATGCGACAACCTTTGAAGGATGTCCGGTTTCAATCATCAGCCTTACATAATAGTCGAATCAGTTATTTCCCTCTTTCCATCATAAGATAAGAGAAATACATTGTTTGTGCAGCTTATGATTAGTTGAGAGCATTCTCTGTTTCGCAGATTTTGAAAATAAATTTTGCACTGTTCAAGAGTTGCCCTTTTTGATTGTTGTTCAAGTGCAAAAAGCAATGTGTCCTCAATGTAGTTAAAACAATTTACACAGAAAACCATATTGAGTTTATTTATAACAAGTGTATCCATTGACTTCTCACTAATTGTTTCTTGTCATCACCGTTGAAAAATAATAAGATTCGAAATATTGTTCTGCAACCGGATGTCTTAATTTTCGAAAGCTCTCAGCCCAGTTGTGTTGGGTGTATATTACGCTTTAGACACTCAAACCCTATATCAGCGCATTTCTCAATCATGAGACGTTTACAATTCATAATGTCGTTAGCTTTTGGATTGATTGTGTTCACTTGAAGGCCAAAAAGGATGACGGGAAGCCATCACGTTGCTCTGCCGGTTTTGTGTGTCTGAGTGATGACACAAACTAGTATGAGACATGAGTACGCGCTCTTACAATGGATACGACTACTAATTGGCCAGTATCAATCAGTGTTGGTCCCCAAAATAAGTTATGCCAACGTCTTGCATGTATCTGATATGATAAGTAACTAACCTCCCAGACCACATGGTTAGCAATGGAGCGTATGCGCGCGAATGAACTCCTATGGACCAGTCGTTCTATATTTATTCATGAGCGTTGAACCTAGCGCGAAATATACAAACTGAAGAGTTATTTCGTTCCCTGAAAAACTACTTAATTATACGCACTTGTGTTTGCAATATATATCGGAAGACCAAGCAGTATCCTCAAAGTGGTAAGTTAATTGTTTTTTAGAGGTATATCACCTGCGATATAATTTGCCATCCCTAAGCGGTCCAACATATGGAAATTAATTTATTTCTGATCACCAATTCCTCCTACGTGCATCTAAATATGGCGAACATGTTTTATCGTGGGTCTGATTATTTAATGCATATGCTGCCTCATCACTAATGTCATCACCGTGAAACCCTGTCCCGGTATGCTAAGTCAGTACCAATCCATATACGCCCTCTCCTTACTCAGATCGGAACAAGCATGTGACTGATTTCATGAAGTCTGTACTCCCAATCAAACTTACGGTTCAACACGATACTCCATCGACTGCCATTTTAAGCAATTTGTGATTTGAATAGAGGCTCATTAAGATGTAATAGGCATACTAAATGATTGCACAACTACAGCTATAAAGTGTATTGATTTGCGCAGTATTAGAGATAAGATACGAACATATTTGGTGACGCGCATCGTTGATAATTAGTTAATCTCGCAATTGTTTGGACAGATGTAATAAAATTTCTCGGAAAAGCTTAATGGGAAGCGATTGATAAATAGTCCACCTAAATAATAATATTATATGCTGCGCTATCTATATGAGTTTCTATTGATTGGTTTCAAGGGATCGAAGTACGCAGCAATTAGTGGCCTAATCACAGTTGGCATACCTTCCAGTAACTGTTATTCAAGGACTATTTATTCGTTTGTCCATATGCGATATAATCAACGGTGGTATATTATTTAAGGTACACTGTATACACCAAGTGTGTAATTAGCTTACGTTAACTTGTTGGCAGTTTATTTAATGTCAGCAGTCAATGCTATTGTATGATCAATACTGCGTATATTTTAAAAGATGCTACCACTATTCCGATCCATCAATATTCGACAATCTTTCAATGAGTATTTATTGATTGTACAGTCTTGCTGATCAAGGCACTATCTGTTCTATTCGCCATTAGTTGTGCTTTTGGTGGACTAGCGAATAAGTATATCCATCCGTGCGACAGCGAATGTTAAATTAACAGCACAATTTAAGACAAAGCTTGATATACACTCCCCCCATAGTTACAGGTTAAGTGCGTGGATTGCTAGAAGCGTACCTTTCCCATAACCGTTATAACAGTTTGTGATGCTGCCAGCTATGCGAAATGTATTACCAATATTAAACAATACCAAGATATAGTTGTTTGCTGGCCAGTTCAATGCACTACAATTCAACAGGTACAAAATGGATAATATCATTTATTCTGTCAAGAAAATAAACAGAAGAAGAAGTAAAAGAGCACATAAACCCATGATTAACCCGCTGCAATCTGCTAGTGTGCATATCCAGTCATGCATTGTCACCTTCATTTCGTTATTTCTAGACATCGTTGGCTTGGTTAAATTATATGCAAAGATATATTTGATGACCTCCGAGGCCACTAACGCCATTACGGACGTGCCAACCTTTTGACCAAATAAATAACCGAGCTGCGGAAAGAGGGTGGCGTTATAAGTATATGGTCAGTTATTTGTCGTGTTAATCACGTAAACACTAGAAGCACCTCGATTGCACCAACGTATGACGCAACAAAAGTATAATGTTTGGCGTTACAAAGTATTAGCATTTATTTCGGGCATAGTTTCGTTTACACCGCTACATGTTTAATATGTATGCATGGGTTCCATTTGAATGCAATTTGGCATTTTACAGATTGACATTTGCGTTTGTATAAGAATCATGAAAGAATTGTTGGAACTGATAAAGTTTTCTTTGTTTATACGAGCTGAAGAACATCCATCATCCTGGGTATGTGGCATGCACTCTTGTGAGTAATACATAATTGCCTGATTGTTGAATACTAGAACCATGCATGCACGGAATGCCCTCCGAACGACGCAGGAAGGGTTTTTCGCAATAAAAATCTGGCTGGCTCAGGTTTTGCAATGCTCATCCAGCCATGCCTACAATATTGGAACTATATGATGATGATCCGACCAGACGTAGATTTATATCGATCATAGCAGCACCAATCGAACATTAAAAACACCTAGTTTGCTAATATGAACCAATGTACCCAACCATGGCGGTGTTGTTCAACCAATAACAAAATGTTCCGTAATATCATAGACAATATATCTTCCGTGAAAAATACATTCAAAACAAATCTATTCAGATCAGACTGCTAATAGATAGATGAAAATTCAGGGACATTAAAAACATGATACATTATTATTGTATACTTGTAGTGCTGAAAGTTTTGGCTCGGCCAAAATATTTCTAGGGAAGCAGCTTATTGATTGCAACCTCACAGCATGCTGCAAGTGGCTTCGCGTATGGAATAGAAACCGACCCAATAGACATCATGTACAATGAAAGTGCGCGATAATCTAAGTAAACACTGTAAATATTTTGACTGCTTTTGTACGGCAAAACTCGATGCATGTCGAAATAATTGAGCAACGTTGACATCCTTGCTTCATTGGTGGACGCTAAACAATTCGCTTCCAACAGGATTAAGAAACCGACCCAATAAGTCCGATGGAATGCTTCTAGCTCTGAGCCTTTTATTTGCACGAATGGTGTTAAGCAAGGCGCAGTTCTTTCGCCATTATTGTTTTGTGTATATATCGATGAATTACTAAGGCGCCTTCGTGAAGCTAATGTAGGATGTCACATGGGCCATCATTATATGGGTGCTTTGAGTTATGCTGATGATGTTTCACTCATTGCACCTTCAGTTACAGCGGCTAAGACAATGCTTAGAATATGCGAGGAATTTTCGGAGGAATACTATGTGAAGTTCAATTCTGCAAAAAGCCGGTTGCTTGCATTCAATGCTTGCGACAGTCCAGTACATTTAACACTAAATGATGAACTAATTGTACAAGAAAAACAAGCTGTTCACTTGGGAAGTAATATTGGTTATTGTGCGAATTTGATAAATACTCAGCGTGCATGTAGGGATTTGATGGCGAAAACGAATATGATTATGTCTCGCTTTGGATACTGCAACTCTGTTATTAGAAACTCACTATTTGAAGTATACTGTAGTAGTTTTTTTGGGTCGGCGATGTGTAGTTTAAGACCCAACCAGCTGGCCAAATTGAGTAGTGTTTGGAGGAGGTGTATTCGAACTATATGGAAATTAGAGTTCAGAACATGTTCAAAGTATTTACAGTTCATTTCGGGAAAATTGCCCCTTAGAAATCAATTGATGTTGCGCTTTGTCAATTTCTTTCATAAGTGCCAGAACAGCCCCAATGTTTTAGTATCCTATGTAAGTAGATGTTGTTTCCATAGCAGAACAATTGTAAGCGATAATGTTCGAA
>CM067350.1:11175654-11253154 GCA_034190875.2 Urechis unicinctus | reverse complement strand
TGGTTGAGGACACAGTTCATCTTGATAAATATTTATGGGTCATTTTTAAGTACCAAACACATGGCAATTCGCTGTTCGGTGACCTCTTCCGAGCAAACCTTACAGTGAGTGAAATGTTTACTTGGCTTTGCACCTCACCTTTCCTATTCCGCCACCTGTTTCTTACAGCTTATTTTGTTCATTTCCATTACGATGTCGGTATTATTCAGCCTTTTCGCTAGAGTAGGGATTACTTGGCAACACTGTTTAGGCCTTATTTCCCTGTTGCAGGAGATGGGTGGTCTGTTTGATACTCTCATCAAATTAGTCTTGATGTACACGTTTTGGTGGTGCCAGAATATCCTTGTGGTTACATGCCGGTTAACGACAACTTGGACGAGTCTATAATATATTTGGCACCTCGCATAGCTCGATTGAAATCTACGTCGTGGAACTGATTCGTGGCTTCGTCCTTGCTGATGAGAGTTAGCGCGTATGTTTTGCTACTCACTAACCATTTGTAAATTTAATCATTAATTGGATCATAACCTACATGATTACTGCGAGTACTACAAATTGTAAAAGGTCAATTATCCACTACAGGCTGCAAGCGACATAACCCATGAATAATATTCATTGAACACAGATGCGAGAGATATTGGCAGGCGTCTCTCCAGGAATCGTCTCTTTATTAGACCTATGGAACATTGGGAAATCGAGGTTTTATGAAGAGTAATTTTAACAGCAAAATGAATATCACGAGGACACTCCACATGAGCAAATGGCTTGTTTAAATACTTCCTGCGCCGACAATATGTCTAAGTGAAACATATTGAATATATAATTGCAATGTACTCGTTTCGTGATCTGGTCCCTACAGTACCTTAATTAACGATGTTTTTGAGTTAATATGTTTCGACTAACTCTTTAGTCGAAAGTTTAAGGCAGTGGAAAGATATTGATCCACGGCATTTATACAGTTTTGGCGTTACCAATCTGACCCAAACTATAGTTACCACCTGCCACTAAAACTAAAGCCAACAAAAATACTGAGAACTGCAGTTAAAGCAAAAGGGTATACTATGGTCATTTATGCGCCACCATTGAAACTTAAGTACTTAGTCGTTATCAAAATGTATATATATATAAATATATATATATATATATATATATATATATATATATATATATATATATATATATATATATATGTATATAAATATATATATGTATATGTAAGTATGTATGTATATATATATGTATCTATGTATATATATATATATATATATATATATATATATATATATATATGTATGTATGTATATATATATATATAAACATATATATACATGTGTTCTAATGATTAAATATATGCATATATATATACATAGATTTATATACATATATATACATATATATCTCTATATATATTTCCATATATATACATGTAGATGTATATATATATATATATATATATATATATTTATATATATACTCTTAGATATATGTTGGTATACATATATATATATATATATATATATATATATATATATATATATATATATATGTATACATATATATTTATATTTATATATATAGATATATCGATATATATGTATCATATATTTTATTGATACATATATATGCATATAAAGATATTTATACATATTTATATATATATATCCATATACATATATATATACATATATATATACGTATACATATATATTAATATATATGTACATATATATACATGTTATAACGATTAAATATATACCTATATATATATTTCAATCTATATATATGTATATTTATTTGTATATATATTTTTAAATATGAATATATATTTATAAATATATATATATATAATTATATAACATATAACATAACATAACATATATGGCATTTGTATAGCGTCTGTTTCCAGGAAATAATCCTGCTCAAAGGCGCTTAGGCAGGCAGTAAATTGTCATAGCACTGATTAAAATAAATGTCTTGAGTTTTGATTTGAATACATCAAGCGTATTCGACCGACGAATGTCGATTGGAAGTGCGTTCCACAAAGTTGTTGCGGAATTCCTGTACACTCTGGCACCGTATGACGACATATTTGGGGATATATAGATATTAACATGTATATATGCTAATATATATAAATGTATATATATAAATATACATAAACATATATATATATACATATTTATATATATATATATATATATATATTATATATATATATATATATATATATATATATATATATATATATATATATATATATATATAACGGTATATATATATATATATATATATATATACATGTATCATTTCTTTCATAAGTTTGTATGGACAGTAAAAACCACCATATTGAGATGCCCGTCGGCCCGACAGATGATTGTTTGAGATCAATGGGTAACATATGCCGGTAAAGGTTATTGATTTGCTTATAATGATATAGTCCTAATTGGCAATACGGCTTGACAAATAACACTTAATTTGAGGTTTAGAGTAACCGCCTGTGCATATTTTTGCAGTCGTAAATTACCTATGATAGTTTATGGTTCGATGTAATATATACTCACTGGCACATAAATCTCGCAGGAGTTCATATGTGTAATTGATTAAAAACTTTATTTTACAGTGGTAAAGTACAATATGGGTGTGTGCATGGTGATGTATACGCAGTACCTCCAAATAGGACTATGCTCGTGTTCATATTTTGGAGGTAATAAGGCTGTATTGGTACATGCTAACTTTGCCACCGACTGTGCATACTCTAGCGTACACATACATAGGCTTTAGTATGGCACGAATGGGATGGTTCAAGATTTATGAGATTTGTAAAGCCTCTTTGCCATATGGCCGCGCAATTAATAGTCTAATTAGATCATGCTCAATTATCAATTGGGAAACAGCTACCCAGATATATTACTAGCTCTGCCAACGGTTACAGTCGTATCGTATCATGACCGCGCTGTTCTGATAACTCACTGACTAACTTTCAGTATGTAGATTGTACGCAATTGTCTTGTTTTCATTTTCTGTGTGGATGAAGAACCTCCTGCATTGTGGCGTTATTGGTTAATACATTACACTGTCGTTAACGTTGATTCTATGGTAGCGACACCTGAGGACAGGCGTGTGAGCGATCTTAATGTAGGTATCAGCTATTTGCTAAAATAGCACATGTTGGCTTATCTATTCGTGAACGCTATTATATGGCACAGATGTAGCACTGTTTATAATATTCAACCTGGAGGAAATTTCGAGAGAGTTCACTGTTAAATGGAAGGGCAATGTAATGCCCTCGCCACGTTTAAATAGACCTATACCCCTAGGGTAATACTGTGTTCTTCCTAATATTGGCATCATTCCTTATAGCCAGTGAACTGAGTAAAGCTCAACTCTCTTGGCCCCGTAAGTTAATTAAGAACACGAACGGAAACATTTAGTCGTTGATATGCGCGTTAAGAATAACACAATAAAAGATTTTCATCACTACATGATATATTATTCAACTAATCTGTAATCTATATCAGGTGATATTGCACCGAGTGATTATCCTCTCATATCAATTTGATGCTGCATCCGCTATATCCATTCAAATTATCGGTATCTATAAACAAAAGGCTTTTAAATTAGATAAAATCAAAAAACACTTAAGACTTTCCAACATAAATACCAACTTTGCCGCAGTTGATCTTGTTTGAACGGCACTGCAGGCAAGGACAATTATTGAATTGAATGAGGACTTTGACATCCTTCTCGTGAAATAAATTAACAACAACATATTGCCTGAATGTGAACTTAGAATATGGAATCCTGTTCACTTTTAACCAAGCTTGAAACAACAAATGTACCAATATGCGCTGAGATTTATCAGTTAACGATAGTGTTACTGGTTAGGCTAGAGATGATCCGATCGTGATCGCATTAACATTCCACCCGTCGTTTGTAATTAGTTTCGGAATTTTATCTTTGGATGCAAAAGACTAGATACTCAGAAGCAACACTGATATCACTACATTACTGGGGTCAGCATGCAGCTCTACATTTCAACAATATGTCGCTCTCCAGTGTTTATAGATAACTAAACGACTTAAAAATAGGATAGACAAAGTCACAAGAAACCAGGACAGTCAGGTGACTGAACTACAGTCCCTATCACGTAACATAGCAAGTGTTAACTCCCTGGCAGTTTAAGTTACATTTTCCCTAGGGAAAAGTTAAACTTGATACGCTGTATGATGAGAATACTATACGGGGGATATTCACCATTCTTATACTGTGGAAAAGAGTAAGGCGAATGGTAATGATGCTATGAACATTCGAGTTAACTGTCACAGGAAGAATCAATATCCAAACGGGTGTCCGGGTATAGAAGAGGTTTGTTCAGAGGTCAAATTTCCTTGGAACCACATCACCACCTACTAATAGCGCTTTTGTCGCGGCTGACACACCTCAGCTGATTCACATAATCCTCCATTTGGAGATGTAATGCGTGACTTTGTATTTGCCTAAACAGATTGTTTCTTGCAATTTGCCGATAGGGGGTCTCAGTTTCAAGTTTTTTGTACATTCGATGTCTAACGCTCAGTTCCGTTGTCCGTCAACCATCTTGCACTCACATATGACAAGTAACGCATAGCGTATCTCAGGAGAATCACACGGTTCATCTAAAACAAAACCAAGAGCCAAAACTAACATCAATACTATTATTGTTCAGACTTACAGATGCTGGGTAATATGAGGCCATCAATTATGTTGCTTATGTATATCCAACCATCCATCAATAAAGACAAAATAATCAGCATGCCTACATTTCAGTAAAAGTTGCCAACTTACTATATTGCAAATCAACCTCCTTGAGTAATATCTACCGTCGTTCACCAAGGCACGATATGCTATAGAAACTCACAAAACATGGTGGCATTGTTGTGTTGATCTGTTAGTGATCATTGGTATGTAAATGAATTATATAAACTTCACAGAGTTATCCAAGGCTGAGAAATATAATAAGTTTGGTTAGTATTCAAGCATTCTTGCTAACTGCTTGTTTATCAGAATCTCACGGGGAAAAATATGTGCATGGGCCGAAAAATCCCATTTCACTGGAGCTTCAATCAATGGGCTATATATAAGTGGAATATGCAGAGGAACTATGTAGGATAACAAAACAAAATTGGTGAATCACGTGTCTGTCGAAGTACACGTTGATATAATCAGGTCTTGTGCCGAGACGTCAGTTTCAGTAAATACATATTGATCAGTAAGATGTGGTATTTTGAATTTTACCGCTTAAATGACTCAAACTATTTGTGGTGTATGTTTTTACTTTTCATGTCACATGAAAATCAATCTAGTGTAGCTAATGGAAATATGTATTCATTTTTTGTTAAATAGCTTCTGTTTTTATCCGCGTGTACAATGACGTTATTGATCACCACAGAGGTTTAATAAACGTCGCGGCATTACAATATGCTAGCTCCTGCTGTAATTCATCATATAGTTATTTGGTATTGCCTGAACTAGGTGCGTCTGGTGTTGATTAGCATCCCTGTGTTTGTTGCTGCTCTATGTTGATATTCACGGAAATCATCCCTAAAGGCAACTTTCGTGCGAAACATATTTTGCACACGGCAACTCATCGCCTGTAGGGAAATCGGGCAGTGCCCTCGAATTGCCATTTACACGGACCCAGACAGATGGATGTTTTGCAGACTGTGGCTATCTCGTTTAATACGTTTTGGTCAGTTTACTCTTATTGGCTGATAAATAACCACTTTACTATTGTATTATCAAGGATATTTCACAAGCAATGGTACAATTGAGAAATAGGCTTTCATTTGTCCAGCCACAGTGCCAAAGACTGTTCAACAATGGAAGGGATGAGGATATGGTAAACCTATAAGTTATAACAAATGTAAACGAAATACCCAGCCTAAGATCAAAACTTTATTTGTACAATATGTCCAAGTAAAGTTCATTCGCAGCCCAAATGTTATCGGAATTTTAGGAGTGGTATCTGCAGACAGTGCCAGCGGACAAATGTTAAATGCAAAAATACACAAAATGTGGTTTTGGACAGCGTTTTCCCCCCGCGTTATTGAAGACTTCAGCCACATGCAAGGCAAATTAAGTGGCTAGAAGAACGGCCTAGCGAGCTGAGATGTATTCAAACGTACTTGATGCAAACGTCGGTTCGTCGCCCCAAATATCAATAAACTATGCTTACGGAGCGATACTTGACAAACCCCTGCTTGTAAAAGAAATGCCCAAAAATTAGTCTATGTCGGCATTGCTGTACTCGAAAATTGATGAATTGGAAGTGTTACATTTAACCTGATTGTGACAGTAGCCCGTCAACATCAGATTTAATCTGCCCAGATCACTCAAATGCGCTATTCGGACTATTGCTTGTTGTTTAGTCTCTACACTGAGGCTGGCAACCGACAGAAACACTTTTTAACCATTGAAAAACTCACTCAAACATGCATTTCAACAAGAAGTCTATTTGAATCATCTTTTTAATGCTTTCGTCATTCAGTGCTATCATATTTTTGCGATCCAGCTCCATAAAACAGCCTGGAACTCATCGCTTGCATGAAGCATTGCCCGGAGAACTCTGCTCCAAATGAAATCAATATATTACTGCTTGTTACTGCGGACCACATTTGATGTGCCAGAAGGGAAGCTTTATTCGACTTCTATATATAACTAATGTACACATTGTCGGGTTACTTGTCCCAATAACCGGGATAGATTCCACAGTCAGGGATCACTGTCTGTTTGAGTTTAACTGCATGATTGATTTGAGTTATTCATTCAACCAGGTTGTAGGCAATAGCGAATAATGAACTCAATGATGCAGCTAAGATGAGTACATAGCTGATACATTGGACCATCTATCTTGTACACAAATAGGCAGCTGCTCCTCTACTCGATTTGTAGCCAGTCAGAAGAGCCTTTATAAACAAGGTGTGAGACTTAAGTTATACTAATGAAATGGAGCCAGAGGATGTAATTCCAGAAAACAGAGTGCAAATAATGCAGTTGGGGACAATATCTTTTATTCAAGCTATGGTATGACTATTACCATTGGCTGTATTGCTCCTTTGGGCGTGATTACAAAACTAGGGCAATGTCCATCCACAGTTCTATGCCCCAATTCCTCGTTGTTGGCGGGAGATCAATTCGCGACAATACGATCATTTAGACTATGTGAAGATCGTCCGAGAGACATTGAAGCAAAAAAATGTCTACGTGTAATATATTAAAAAGCATTCCAATCGCATTGCTGTTGCCGTTGGTGGTAGTGTTGTGATAGCGAGTTTGTTCAATGGTTATTTTAATGGTGGCGTACCAATATTGGATAGATTAATCCTTTCATCATGGGACTGTGAATTGTCAGCAAAGACATACCGAGATTGCTGAGAGGTATTTGATTGCTCTTTGTGTCATAATGACTTTTATAGTGCTGCCAGGAGACGGAAGAGGCGACCTTGACCATCAATAAAATGATAGCTGAAACGTGACAACATTGTTGTGCGCTGATACCGGGTTCGCTGAGAATCACATATTGACATATAATTATCCTTCCATCGCAGTCATTGTTGATGTATTCGTTTTGAGTGTCTGTATATTATTTGTAAAATTACTCATATGCAGTGATGGCAGGTACTCCTTTCCTTTTACGTTGGCTCTGACAAGACATTTTAATGACAGATATCTGAATATGGTTTATTTTGTTATCATTTTTATCGTTTAATAACGCCTTATCAGGCGTGGTACTCCCTTTGACACAATCTGGCTCATTATTAGTTGGTACACCGTGCAAAGAAACACAGAATGTGGTGATACTGTGAAAACGCCCAAATTGTATGGTTATCTCATTATCGGGCTGACAATGATCTGAATATTATTCTTGTCGGATACAAATTGGTGGATAAATTGTAAAGTCATATTGCCAGAATT
This sequence comes from Urechis unicinctus, assembly GCA_034190875.2. Classification (NCBI taxonomy): domain Eukaryota; kingdom Metazoa; phylum Annelida; class Polychaeta; order Xenopneusta; family Urechidae; genus Urechis; species Urechis unicinctus. Next base: position 11,245,201 of record CM067350.1, on the reverse strand, counting down.
GTTCTGTCAGAGGTAAATGGGGCACTGAAAGTCTGTTGCAGCAGCAAAGTGATGTATTTCGCTAGCATTCATTTTGCGTTTCTGCTGAAGATGTGTAGCATTGCTGGCCCTTACAGCTGTGTCATCGGCCGACATGGCCTCCTGTATGAAGTTTGCATCGGTATTAATCTTGAAGCACACTTGCCTCCCCTTCCGCTATGGACGAGTTAGATCATGTTGATAAATATGTGTGGGTCATAATTGTCAGTACTAAACAAATAGAAAATTGTCTGTTCTCTGCCCTTTTCTTGGGCAAACCTTATCGTGAATTAAATGTTTACTGTGCTCTGCACTTGACCTGCTTTCCTATAACGTTTCATGAAGTGGTTTTGGTTCGTTATTCGTTTTATGACTCGCGACACGCTGTAAGTCAACAACGACGGGATAGATGAGCAGATAGTGTCGCCAAAGCGCAGCTTGTTAACTACTCAGACGGAATTTGGTATAGGTCATCAAAGGAATGGTTTGGCATCCACCTCTACTCGCTAAACGTGGACATGGAAAATTACCGCCGTAGTAATGATATATTGCATCTCTAGCTTCTGTGGCTGATTGTACATCATCGCGTTATCATCTGGTTTGCCAATTCCTATAGCATAAAAGCGCAATTCGTCCGCTCAACTGTCAGTTAACTATATATTTACACGATGATCTCGGTTTACATTTAGCTAGTTATTTCATTCTGCATAGTCTTTGTATTGTATCTATAACGTAGTGATATAATGTAGATACCACCATGCATATTTTATTTACAAATAAAAATTAAATATATTGCAATTAGCGGGCTGATGTGTTTTGGGCTAAACGAGGACTGTTTGTTATATATATATATATATATATATATATATATATATATATATATATATATATATATATATATATATATATATATATATATATATATATATATATATATATATATATATATATATATATATATATATATATATATATATATATATATATTTAGTATTTATTTCGTACATATAAACGTACAGATTTGTAAAGAATCAGTGCAAGAAATAAATGAAGATTAACATCGTAACGTGCAAATTGTGGACCAGAGTTCGTCAATTTCTTGTGGGGTAAGAGTAGCAATTGCTCGCCCATCCCGTTGCATAATGAGCTCTCTTAATAATGAAATAGTGTTTAACACATTACTGTCTATTTTTTTCTCACTCAACCTGAGTAGATACTCATTAGGCGTGATTCCTGCTGAGAAAATAGCGTTAGTACTGATACCAATGGTGGGCATAACAATTCTCAGATTGCAAGCAACAGTGGAATAACTAAATGCGCAGAGTCTGCTCACAAGAGGACAACACATTGTTACCACTGCTTATGCATTTACATAGAAACATGATATAGCGCTTCATTAATTGTTTAATGATTGGTTGTTGACCTGTCAAAAGATGTAAGTATATGGAACGCGTTTGTGGATGGAGCTTCCAGACGCGCCTAATACATTTTCGCCAACTTCGGCACAAAAACTCTATGTGTCGGTGGTCTAAACTCCATAAGGGAGAGCAAAAACAACTTGTACAGAAACTGTTGAACAACTTGTTTCTCACATCTACATTGCAATATGATATCGTTTGTTTATAAAGGGTGGATTGATTACCAGTAATGTAATTCTATAAGCAGTTTTTATTGCTCCAATTTAGTTGATCATCTTTAGCAAAATCGTGATTGCTTTTTATATTGCTATGCAAGATATGGTCCATATATGATGGAGCAATGTAAAAGTGCTGCAAAACATACGTTTTTGGCAAGTCCGTTGTTGATCATGGCAAGTCACATGCAACGCTTTACTTCTCCGCATTTAGCGCAAGGGGGATATGCACCTTTGTTATACTGTGAGAATAAATGCGGCAAATGGTACATTTGAGTTAACGGGTAAACAGATGGATGGGTAATAAAGGTGTTTTCGATCGACTACATAACTCAAACATCATTGGAACCACGTCACCATTTACGAATAGCGCTTTTGCCGCGGCTAACACACCTCTGCTGATGCAGATAATCCGCCATATAGACAAGCAGTGCGTGTGTTTGTATTTGCCCAAACCGATTGCTTCTTCTAAATTGCCAATAGGGGGCCTTAGGTACAGGACGTGATAAATAATCGATTGTCAGATCGGTGATTATCTAAGGAAGGGGAGGTGTAACCGGGAAAAATACCCAAATGATTGCGTAGCCACGCTGGATAATTGGGTTTATCTGTAATTGGGTGATACGTAGGTGCCTTTTACACTATGTCATTAGGGTGATAACTATGAAGCTTCCTAAACACTGTGATATTTATATCAGAACAAGAATACGAAGTTTATATGAATACACTTAGTAAGATCTGCCTGTGCATTGAAAGGGTGGTAATGTGAAGTATCCTGCTAAAATGTCTCAAACTATTTGTCGTGTATTTTTCCCGATAACACCTCCCCTGATAATCAATCTGCTGTAACTACATGAAAAATGTGTTAATTGTAAATAGCTTCAATGTTTGACTTCATGAACATTAACAATATTGATCGCCACTGACCTTGAATTAACGTTGCGGTACTACTATATACTAGCTGTTGCTATAATTAAACGTATAGTTATTTGGCATTACCTTAGATGTAACGCTAAGTGCGTATGTTTCAGATTGGTATCCCTGTGTGTGTTGCCGCTCTTTGTTGATATTCGCGGAAATCATTGGTTACAGCAACTTTTTGGCGAAATATATTTTGAACATGGCAACTCAATGGCTGTGGGGAAATGAGGCAGTTTCCTCGAATCTCCATTCACACGGTCCAAGATAGATGGCTGTCGGTAATTACGCCTGCCTTGCATCTACTGAGAGAAATGTTTTGCAGACTGTGAAATTGAGACACATACATCAGGAATTCTGACGTTATCTCCTTTAATACCGTCCGGTCCGTTTACTCTAATCGGCTTATAAATCTCCAATTTAGTGTTGTATCATAAGGGAAACTTCAGCAGCAAAAGTGCAGTTGAGAAATATGCTATCATACACCCAGCGACTACGCTAAAGATGGTTCCACAATAGATGGGATGAGCATATATTCGAGCTATAAATTATTTCAAATGCAAATCGAACACCATTCTTGGGATCAATAATTCCTTTTTTGTGCTACATGTCCAAATGAAGTTAATTTGCAGCCTAACTGGTATCGGAATTGTTTCGTGACAGTATAATTGGCACATTGTAGTCTGGCTTATGCCTGGGTTGAATGCATCAATGATATATTTTGTAACAAAGTCCCAATAACCTAGAGCGAATCCAATGTAGAGGATCACTGTTTGAGTTGATTCAAATTATAGGGTCGATTTGACTGTCTGTAGAGGAATGTTTTAATTCAGACGCAGTAAGTCCAATTGTAGGCGATGAAGGATATTGAACTCAATGATTCAGCTATGTGTTCATAGCTGAAACATTTGACCACCTCACTATCATGTAAGCAAATAGGCAGCTGTTCATATACTCGGTATGAAGCTTGTATTTAAGATTGAAGAGCCTTCACAAACAAGGTTTTGCGCTATTGGCAATACTAATGAAATGGAGCCAGCGGATTTCATTAAAGAAAATACGAGAGCCAACAATGCAGTTGAAAACAATATCCGTTGTTCAAGCTATAATATGACCGTGATCATGGGCCGTATTACTCCGTGGTGTGTAATGACAAAACACGGGAAATGTGCTTTCACTGTTCTAACATTGGTTGTTGTTGGCATGAGATGAATTAGCGGCAATGCTATCATTCAACTTGTCGTGATCAGCGGTGTCGAGCTGCACACGGTACGCACATGTAATAATGAAGACTCGAACTCCAGGCGTAGGGTTTAGAAGAATCTTGAACTTTATTTAACTTTTAAATTTTTGATGGAACTTGATGCCTGAATGCTCGAGAGAGATTTGTCGAGCAGGATAGAACTGATTTAAAAATACAAGGTGCTTGATTTTGATATTACGCACGTAAGCTTACCGGTGTACACTGAGCTAAACGATGACTGCTTATTGTATAACATGATATCGTTTGTTCAAAGGGTGTGATTCATTTCTGGTAATGTGACTCTTATGAATATAACAGAATCGTAATGTTCACTAGCTTCTACAATATAAATGATAGGTATAAACACGACGAACTTCCAGTGTTTTGCAATCCCAACCAAGCTGATCCATGGTCACCACTAGCAGCACCTTGCCTATCGCCATCACATAGAGGCGGTACACGAATCGTAGTTGTTGGGGCAGCACGAATAGCATACAAACTGATATGGTTTGCTTCTATGCAGCAATATCATCTTAAGCGATTTTGTGCTTGCTTTGCGATAGGCTTCCTGCTATGGGGGAGGTATGTGGGACATTGTAGTGACCATTACACGCAATCTGCTGTACACTTGTTATGTAATGTCTCTTAATCGTAGCAGGTAGCGATAGCAAACACAGTAAATGGTTTTGTCTCCTGGCAAGGTTTGACATCGATGGAGATGATTTTTTTATTGTTAAACTATGATGCTTTTTATCCGACAGATAATTCATATACACAGCCGAGTTCAATGCATTAATTATTTCCCAATGCTAATCCAAGTTTGTTTTGGAATGCAGAATATAGATGTACACCAACAAGATGAACGACTCATCATTAATGCATGATTGCAGTAGTTATGAACATCCGTTCGATTGAATGTTAATTGCAAGGCCAACGTCCCACAGAACGTTTTGTTATGGTATCTTTGCAAAGTAACTATTATCATCCCACAAATAAGAACATGAGCAGTAATATTAACTTACGTGATCATTAAAAACAAATCAATAAAAAATCCTTGTGCATATTGAACACATTGTTAAGGCTCGTTGGCTCCTTCCCTTTATGGTAAGAATCCTTCATGAGTAACCATTCAGTATTTCTAGAGCCGACATAATATCTACATTAAACACATTGCATAATATATTGCACTTTCGTTATATGCTGCTATTAATGGTATGTTATTCTTGACCGTTCAATTGTGGTCTTTGATTTCTGAATTCGCAGGTAAAACGGCGATATGATTAGTTGCAGGTAACAAAGCCCATGGGTTTATGCAAGTTTAACTTTGGACACTCAATGATAGCCACAAACAAATCACACTTTGAGTTGACCCTCATTACTGCATGCCTCACAAGTACTCTGCTCTCTTGCGGCAACGGTTTGATTCCGATTCTTTATATCCTCTTCTACCAACCAAAAATAAAGTGTTTACTAATGCTCTTTTAATCGAAAACTAGTGAGACACTAGGATTTGACATGCAATTAAAAGTTGTGACACATACATCCCCGCCATGGTGAGCAGAAATACTGACGCAAATAAATACTAATACTAATTATTCGCTGCGCATGCGTATCAAATACGCTGCGGGATTGCATTGGCTTTCAAATTGAGAAACGGACCGACGATGGCATTGTCGATTTTGAATTAATTGGGTAATACATCTTCCAAAATGCTATTCAGAACAGACCAAAGATATTGCAGGTGTTTTGCTAAATCATAAGTGATTTGGTTAGTTTCACATTTGTAGCAAAGTCACTTCAGAATTGAAATATATGACAATAGGGCAACGACATGGTATATTTCATATAACCAAACGGCATGTATATCATTTGGCTCTTGTATCAGTTGCACAATGTTTGTGCGGTTGTCGCCGTTATTGCCATCAGTAAGCGTTGGCTGTGGTGTGAATACTATGACATACACGTACGATATGGCCAACTGTGAAACATTAGCAATTCATGATTTATAGCTTTAACTAGCTTGAAGTTATCATGTCAAGAGTTGGCGTATACTAAATTAAGTCCTAACCAAAAACTTGATATATGCTTTTGATTGTAACTAATAACCTGACAATACACAATGACCTTTCTCGAGATACAATTAAAAACGTTGGCTATGTTTGCGTTGGGGCATTATCGGTAACATTATTTGAGCCGCAATAACAGATTATGTGTCATTAGTATGCTGACTTTTTCCTGGGGCTCTGCCTGTTGTTCTATATGCAGTGATTCATTGACAGATAACGTGACATATATAGTGCTGTTGCATGTTTGATTATGGTGAAATAAGGAGCATATTAATTGACATGCGCAGTCACACGATAAAACCGTTTTCGTCGCCAGGCCGCATTGAGCCGTCAGGTCATTGCAATATTACATATTACCCAAAATGTTGCCTAAGCTCATTTTGAGGACTCACACACAGCTGTCAAAAAGATCGTTTGTAGGATCGCTGACACCAACAGTCCTATTGAATTACAGGCATTCGCTGTATTTTCTCTCAAATGGTCCTTACGTAGGTTAGTGTCACTATGCGCATTAGTCCGGTGCATAAAGAGCTACATGAAGATGCAACGGGCCAAAATTATCAATAACAGCCGTAATTGACAAAACATCAAATGCAATTCATGGCAATATCAGCAAATGCGTGAAGTCATTAAACCACTGAAAAAGACGAGTACATGAGATAGCTTCCAGTTGTTCTTTATTCGCGTACAATGTGGGGGAAGTCACGCACGAATGATACATTCAGCTTGAGCTCCTAGATATACTTGCTTACAAACCGATGTATGGGAATTCAAACAGCCAATTTTCCTATCAGAGTCAAAATAACTTCTGTTAGTAGTTGTCATCTCTGTGGCGATGATTCAGATGAAATAAATCGATGTTATTCAGGCGTCATTGAATATATTTTTTCTCTTTACTTACGGCACATGTCGATATTGACTTTATCACACAAAACATGTCGTGACGTTATCGACATATCATAGCACGTATTCACGTGTGATAATGTTTCAAGGTTTTGATACTTCTATAGAGAACACTCAGTTATCGGAGCCTTTAATAAATCGGAGAGAGATTGAATGGATGACCATGCACGATATGCCTCATTAGCATTTTATCCCGATGCACGCGCAAGCAATGTTGAAATAGTCGATTAGCCCACGGAAGCATTGTAAGTTGGATGGGGTTTAAGAACAGATGTCTCAGTTAGCGGCGTATCAAGCTATGTGATGCCCACCATGACATCGTAAGCATCTTTCCAGTTGTTGAAGAAGTTCGATTGGAGCAAGGCTTGCAATTGCTCTTTAGGTCAATAAATATAGGATTCTGATTGGTAATATATATCATTAAATTATCCTTGTCAGTATGTTTAATTATGTTGCGATACATGGAAGCCGTCTTATAACACATGAGTACGCAAGTAATGACGAACAATGACATTTCTTACACGATTGATGGGCATTGGGAAAACCTAGTTTCTGAAAGTTAACGACGATCGTCTCTGTGTAATTTTGTAATTGCACAATCTGAGAGAACACATATCCACCAAGCCGCAAAGGCATCAGATGGAAGAGGATTTTACATCATTGTACGTTGACCTCAGTCAGCACTGTTATGGCTGCGACCTATTATGATGCTAGCCGATTGCCTCAACCCATCGACCATCAAGCAAATATTTTCCCTTTTATTAGGTCAATTCAATACCACTAAGCATTTTGAAAGATAAATACGAGGGAAATAATACTGAACATGACCTCTTCGTTGTAACCTTCCCTATCGGCAGCTGACGAGCGATTGTAATCAGCATCATGCCTTGGAAGAAGATCATACAAAACTAGGTTTTTCGGTACGATTAGATTCTCATGCAGATGTAATGCACATTGATAAATGTGCGAGACAATCCCTTAATCTGTTTGCTTCCGCGTGAATGCTTTCGAGCATAATCCCTTCCATTTATTTGCACAATGCCGCTTAACATGTTTATCAGTTGCTGTTGTTATTGATGGGTGCAAAATAGTAGCAAGCTCATGTGTTGTACCGTCATTACTTCACTCAATGATACTCTCATAAAAATCAAGTGCAAACCCAGCAATATTAGTTTTATTCGGTATCTGGCTAATACGGAACTTTTCCGATACAGCACCTAGTGCCGCATCGACTTCTAACTTCTGAGGATGATAACAGTGATAGCGATTGTCTAAGATAAAACTTTTTCTTGTACTAAACATCTTCACAACTCATCGAGTGTGATAATCGTTTTGCGATCGTATCCTCTATGTATTCACAACTCATCGCGTGTCACGTCACGAGAATGGGATTCATGACAGCACGTTTTAAGAACATGATGAAGTTAGTAAAAATGTTTTTATGTACTCTGCATGATGTTGTTATTGATGATGATGATGATGATGATGAATATGATGATGATGATGACGATGTTATTATGGTAACTTAGTTTATGTAGTATCTATTGATCGACTTTTATCTTATTTCGAGTAATCGATAATACAAATGAGACAGCCACAATACGTTCAACCGACGGATTTTACTAGTTTTTGCTAAAGATTACCCCGAATGATTCGGTATCCTAGACGCCAAAAAAGCCGCACTGCTTATGCGTATCCGAGGTGCCACACAGGCAAGGTACCGTATCGCCTTGTAACCTTTCTATTCATCAATAGATGCTTGATGTAAGGAGGCAGTAGAAATGCACTATAAAACAAATACACTTAAGTAGACAGCATTCAGTCAACATGTGATGAGGCTATATAATAGCAATAAAGGGAGCTATTAACATAAAGCATCACGACATGTAGTTGTTTGTTTTGCCATCCAAAAATATATGGGCAATGTGCTATGCAGGCATTGGTCATATATGCTGTATTTGCTTGCGCATCGCAAAGTACACAACGCCGATTTATGGCTAAGGCTCGAGCATTCTCGTTATTGGAATATCTATCAAACGATCGAATATATGCAACCTTGGACACATCTAGTCTAATTAGTTTCGTTACGGTATTATTTCGAAATACTTCCCTTTTCCTTTCTGGGTTAGTAATAGCCGGTCAATATAAAGATAACACCAAGGTTGACATGCATTTAATTGGAATTTAAAACTGTAAGATGGTGTTCAGCTTCATAAGGGATACTAATTTTTTGCCACTGTGTTGCAACTTGTATAGTTAAAACGAAAGTGCGTTCGTTTTGTTTAGGTCATCTATCATGCCTCATTTGTATCATGAAGTCTTCTAAATTGCAACTGCTCAACGTCTACATTATGGAATAAGCTATCGCAATTTATACAGTTAGCTGGTTCTTAATACGACATCGTATCACACTGAAAACATAGATCATTAATACCTCGCGTAAGGCTAAAACACTCGACACATCAGTGAACCTTATCATATGGAAGCAGACTAACGATCGGAGGGCTTTCATAAAACCCCTCGATGCGATTTGGCTCATTCTCCGTGGGCGGTTGGCTAACTATCTGTAGAATTACATTCCATTGCCTTCTGCTATCAAATATACTCGGCCTTAATTTGTAACGTACACACATAGTTAGCCAAGCACTTGCTTCTTTTACCATCGGCCGTACATAATACAGAAGTCCCGGGCTATCTAGAATCACCTATTATTAAATAGGTTAAATCTCGAACATTTATATGCAAACATGTCAGGAATCTGTTTAGGTTAATTTTTGCATTGAATTGAGGTCATTCTATACGTTTTGATGCATAGAAGCGCAGCCATGTTTACTTGGCATTTGGGATAGGCTGATATTGCCATAAATTGCATTTGATGTTTTGTCAGTGTGCATGATCACCGGTTGTTAAATGATGCAATGTTAGTCGAAAATATCGAGGTGGATAAACATTGAAAAAACAGTGATTTAGTTCAAGCATGTTAACGTTTTGTGTGGCATTTTATGTCCCTCAACAGCCAACATTGCATAAAAAAGGTCGCTATTATCATCGATTCTCAATAATAATTTTTTATGTAGCACAATTACTTAAAATAGGATGCATAGTGCATATATACCAGTGGATAAAAAGAGTTGTAATCATCCGTAAGTAACAAACTGTTATAATGCTGACCCAGTAATCCTAATCACTACAAGAATGACATATTTTGATATAGTTAATTCTATGTCATAGTACAATCACGCGTTACCCAAACATCGCAGCTTTATTTGATGAAGTGCACAGTTATTTCATATCAGCTCTGTGTGGTTTTTCAATGATAATATAATCCGCAGAACAATGCGCCGTAGTTTTTGATTGCATGACCATGAGAAACAAATTTGAACCTCCTACTAAATGCGGCTATAGTTTCACATTTGTAGCAAAGTCACTTCAGAATTGACATATATGACAATAGGGCAACGACATGGTATATTTCATATAACCAAACGGTTGGTATATCATTTGCCTCTTGTATCAGTTGCACAATGTTTGTGCGGTTGTCGCCGTTGTTGCCATCAGTGGGCGTTGGCTGTGGTGTGAATACTATGACATACACATACGATATGGTCAACCATGGTCAGCAACTCATGATTTATAGCTTAAACAAGCATGAAGTTATCATGTCAAGAGTTGGCGTAAACTAAATTACGTCCTAACCGAAAACTTGATATAAACTTATAGCAAATCCATAAACGGACTGTTCCTGCAACCTTGTATGAAAGGTTAAAAAGGTACAGCGTGAAATTACAATGTCTAGTGGAGATACTTAAGGTGATCATACGTAGTTTAGCCCCATATCGGTCACTCAGGGATCATTTTATTAATACATAACCACGTTCAACACATAAACATGCAATGTCATTTATATTCGTGTGAGCTCTCCAGCAAAAGGAGGTATGCTATAAAATACAGTACATAGGATACATTAGATTAATCGGTCTGGAGTATGCTTCATAAATCCCTGGTCATAATTTGTCAGTACCACCAGAGCATGGTCATAACATTGTGATGCTATCGTTGATGCTTAAAGCAGTTGTCAACGTATTGTACATTATGACACCGATTCACTGCTGAATAAATACACCAAACCCCTTATCCCTACGGCAGACTATATATATACAATGCTTGTGAATATACACGAGACTCACAAAGCAGACTGGGTGAGCATCAATTTGTCGAAACGTATACCACCAGAGCATGGGCATAACAGATTGTGATGCTATCTTACGCTGATGCTTAAAGCAGTTTGTCAACGTATGTATATGACACCGATTCATATACACCAAACCCCTACTGTAGTATATACCTATATATATACGTATATATATATATTATATATATATATATAGATATATATATATATATATATATATATATATATATATAGAGAGAGAGATATATGTATATATATATATATATACCGATATCATATCTCTATCATGTATATGTATATATATATATATATAGTATGTATATATATATATATATATATATATATAGAGATCTGTAATATATATATATATATATATATACATATATGTATACATATATATATATATAAATATATATATATATAAGCATATATAAATATGTATATATATATATATATGTATATACACGTATATATATATATATATGGAGAACATATATATATACGTATATATATATATATATATAATATAGATATATATACTTATATATATACATATATATATATTGTGTATATATTTATATATATATATATATATATATATAAGAATATATATATACATGTATATGTATATAGATGTATTTATATATATATGTATGTATGTATGTCTATATATATGTATATATTTATATATATATATATATATACATATATAAGTATATATATGTTTATTTATAAAACATACATTTATAGATATAAAAAAATATATACATATCTATATATATATATATGTAGAAATGCATATATATATATACATACATTATATATATTATATATACATATATAAATATATACATATCGATATATATATGGGAGTATCTATATAGATATAAGAGATATATATATATATATAGTATATATATATATAGATATAGATATCTATATATATATATATATAGAGAGATATATATATATATATATATATCTATATATAGAGATATATATAGATATATATATATATATATATATATATATATATATATATATATATAGATATATATATATATATATCTACATATATATGTATATACAACTCGCGGTCAACCTGGTAGCAACGCGTGCAAAAAAAAAACAAGCACCCGAAGCAAATGTCTCCTATAACCTTCAAACCAATAAGACCGGAGACGGGGCAGCGTGCTATTAGCGCTGATCGGAATAAAGCGTAAATCTTTTTATACGCAGACAATTAGCCAGATGAGACAAAATCAGCATATAGAATCAATGATTTAAGAACACCGAAATGTTATACCGTTCTTGTTCATATACGCGGAAAAGAACAAAATCACCCGTTAAAGAACGTTGCTTGTAAATTGGATTGCAAAAGACGCCATTATATTTTTGTCATCAGAAGCGCCATTGCAGAATAGTAATTTGCTTTGTCTGGCATGTTAATCTTGGCGATTTGCATTCGCTGTATGTCGTACTTAAAATTCTTGTTCACCTAAGAGCAAAACTAAAGTCAATGTCTGATCAGGGAAAAGTTGTGCCACGAACATCATGCCACTATTATGTCGCAGTTAGTGAATTGCGACTTAACCTCGTATCAAGAAAATGCACAGTAATTAGGAACTATGGATAGAAGCTTGGGAGGATATGGAGGACTTGCATAAAATCAATTCCTTAAACTAATTTGAAAATCTGCGTAGTGTGGAATCACCGAGTTTCAAGGAACGTCAATGAGCATTAATTGTGTATCCATTGCTTGACATAATTAGCATCACTCTTATAAAGCATTTATACAGCCGTTGCGTCTCGGAGTGACCCACATTAATCAAATGTTGATCAAAGTGAAAAGGAAAGAGCAAAATATATTGCGAATGATTGTTCCTATCACGTAGACGTCAGTATATTTTAAACGCTGGAGTCAGCTGCGACAAATGGTATTTCCAATTAAAACTATATTTCAACCATCTGGCTCATTCACCAGGAAAGGGATTTCGTGCCTGTGGTATTATAATGTTTAACACGCATGAACAGAAAGCAATTTGAAAAATATATGTGATGGACACATACATTGCATTGATCGATCGTAAAAGCAGTTATTTCAGGACTGAAAATGAACAAATTCTTAGTTGGATGGTCTAATGAACAGATGGTGGCAACAAATAGTTATTTGTATGGTTTATGTTATTGCAGCTAAAGGTTGACAAAGAGCACTGATGGTGCACGGTCATACCATTTATCCCCGCGTTGGCTGTAAGCAGTACACACATACGATTTTGTTGTATTTATCGCCATCGATTGTCTATGAAATGTTATCAAAAGTTAGTCTCGTGCATCACACTGTATGTTGCTAATAACCGGGAGTTGTGTGTTAATTGTTCGTTCGACTTTCCCCCTAAAACGGACCCTAATTCGCTTCGCACGCAGTCATATCCATGAAATACGTCGGGTCTTTCACGATGATTGAATCAAGCACATACGCCTATTGCTGTCTCATAATCTTACAAATTGCAAATGCAGCGTAACTTGTTTCCAACAAACATCATAAATCCCGAGTCTCCTCTTTAACACCCGGCGAGTACACCTTTACTATGATGAGGAACTGAGTTTACAATTGGACACCAGTTATATAAGCGTTCAGAAATTTGTCTACTGTCAAACAAAATGTCTATTCATCTCCAACAAGGTGGGGTTTTAGAAAATTTTGGGACACCAGGTACATACGCTTTTAGCATAGTCGGATCTGAGTCCACTGTTGGAAATCAGGTAAGTACACCCACAACATAGTCGGAGTTATATATATATATATATATATATATATATATATCATTGCGTATATATATATAGATATATATATATAGATATATAGATATATATATATATATCAATATATATATATAGATATATATCTATAGCATATATATATATATATATATATATATATATATATATATATATATATATATATATATATATATATATATATATATATATATATATATATAGTAACATATTTCTTGCAACATATATATATATATATTTATGCATATCATGAATGCTTTATCCGACAGAAATATCAATCCCGCAGCTATTATATGGGTGATTTCGCGGTGCAAGAATAAATGTCATATCAGCCTGAATAACTGGCTCTCATGCTGAGATCCAAGATGGAGCGTCGTGCAAACAGACTGTTATTTGCTTCATCGTTGAATCACAGACGGAGCAGTTTTGTAAATCTCTATGTAATATTACGCATACTTAAGTGCAAGTAAGAACTAAGTATCACGAATTTCGGTCTAAGCTCTTGTTCTAACATTTTGGTCAGGGTTATGGTGTTCAATTGCATACTATACAGAGCAGATATTGAACTTTAATTATAAGCAACTATAGAGTTTTTGGTTCGGTACCTTCCAGTATAAGAGCACATAGCTCCGTGGCATAATATCGCATTAATTCGCATAAACTGAGCATTTATGCGACCGTATTCGCAGAACTTGGTATTGTTATCATGTTCCAGCTGTTGATGGAATTTGTTCTGTGATGCTGACTTTGTCCGATCATTGGCGATCGAATATAACTGACTCTGTGTTCGACTAAAACTCATGATGCAAACAGCTGACGATTGACACCATTTAATTCCACACCAGCATGAATAGCATTTTTGTCAGAGGTTTATAATGCGCCCTTGTTTTTATTAGGTTCCAAATTAATCGATAAACACCATTGGCTGATTGATAGAAAAAATGGAATTTGTAATCGGCAGAAGTGAATAATTGGTTTCTATTCGTAATGAGCTCAAATAGGTTTAGCGTCAAGTAAGCATAAAAATATAATCAATGCAACCATTGTATTTTAATTTTTGCAGAAGTAAAGGTTCAACTCTTAATATTCGTTATAGGCCAACGGATAAGTACGAGGTACGTTATTACCATAGTCGTACGTATCTAATTCTAACTATTGCCCAATAGTTTGAAAGTATGTCACCTTTATCGCTATTTCAAAACATACACCGCATGGTAACTCATTTGGCTGTATTGCCTTTCTAAGACGGGAATATGAGCTATATCTCACTTAATTAGGAACCGCATTTGTATAAGCGCATTAGTTATTTCAATCGAACGGTATGCTTTATATAATAAATGATGGATGCAAATAAGGTTTGATTCGCGACCTAATGGTCTTAATAATGTCAATATGCTACATAGACACGTTCGCTGATTATCTTGAATAGCAGTGTGCTGTTCAGTCCAAAATGGTGTTGCTCGCTTTGGAATATAACAATATGATAAAATATCACGCCAGCCCACGAACAGTACTTTATGCCCCCGATTTACTCTTTGCCAAGTTTTTTAAATCTCTACTTCACATTGGCCATAGGAAGGCATTGCAATTGACGATTGATCGAGAAGCATGAGTGAACGCTGCCATTGTTTGGTGACCGTTCCCCTTTTTGGACAAAAAGGCGATCACAGAAACGCTCAGGCAAATATATGGTCTAGTTAGGTTCGCGATCTAACTCATAATAAGTATTCCGATACGCAGTACCATTGTAGTATCATCTAATCTATTGCTACACATAAACAGCGATTTTCCAAAAAAAACATAACTTACGAAAGCACTGGCAACAACAACAATCCATGGAAACTAATTCATTTTGATTAGATATTCAAGCAGGAATATATATGATGTTTGAATCATCTATTACACATTGGTAATAAGCTGCCAATGAAGCTAGTTATCGGCATAGCTTACGCTTTCCGCAGTGCCACTCCTTTTTTTCTCATATTGATTTAACAATGTATAGTCAAACATCATGCTTCATTTGTTGATCACGATATCTGTTCAATTATTCACACACTATTCCTTAGCATTTATTGCGGAAACACTCGAAGTACGGTTCGGTAAATTAGGAAAACTAAATATCATCAAACGGATCGTTTACACGGATAACAATCAATGTGCTGTACATTGAATCCACGGTACTACCATATCAGTTTGCATCCCGTAACTGGCATTTAATTCAGTTAAATAATGACAGACCTTCAATGCAACAAGCAAAACAGAAAAGCTTATACCGATCGTTAAAGTAAGCGTTTCGAGCTAATTATTGCATGAGGGTTTTCAATCAACGACCAGCACAACTTTTCTTTTGATGGAAAATATTTGCAGACTAAGCTGCGCATGCTTATAACGATTAATAGGCAACACCAATATTCGCAATCTTTTCAGCCATTAGACACTGCGTCGCATTGTTATTGTGGATAAATTGCTCCTGCGGGATATTGTTCACTAATTGAATCGCGCGCTTTTCTGTTGTCTTCCGTTCTCCCAGCTAATTGGCGTAAATCTCGCACTAGGGGACACGTCAAGTATTTTAAAACTGAAGAGCGTCTAACATCATGATGCATCGGTTTTGTTCGGATGGTTTGATTGGTAGACAGCCCCAGTACTGTGGCTATTTGCATTATTGAACCATTTTAAATGAATACCACAATGTTTAGTGCCCGTAGACCGTGGCAAATTGTTATCTGAAGAAAGATAGGCGTTTTAATACAATATTGAAGTCAGTTGCACATGTGGTATGGGACGGAAAAAAACCGATATTGTTACACCGTCCCTAATCCTCAATCCTGCGTTCATGCTTTTTATCAGTTTTCATAATATATTCTTTCCATTATTGAACTTCTCTTGGGACAATAAGAGTCGAAACCACAGTACAAGTGCTAGTGTGGCAATAATAATAAATGTTTTGTATGGCTACCGATGCGAATTCCGTTTGTTTCGAGGTAGAGGTTGCAATTAGGTAGTTGCAAGGACGCATTCGACACAACATTCTACATTTGTGACGTTTTGCTATATACTTGGAGTCATTAGCAGCTAACAACTGTTGCTACTAATGATTCACTAGCGTTCAGCAGCTGCTTATAGTGCTAACGAGGTAGGAGATTAACACAACAACTCACTGAGTAGAATCTCATATTGCATTCCCCCTTTCGCTAATGGGTTATTCATTAGGTCACAACAGACACATTGTTGTCACTTCCCTAAGGACATAATTAGTCCTCTTGTGCCATGAAATCCAGCTTTTTGTATGATTAAACTAAGCGAACGACGTCAAGTCGCCGCACACGTTCTCTGATGTTTATGAAATGAATATGAAGGTGCATGAATACATATGAACACAGGCAGTTCGCAACGGGTTAATCGAAGGTATATTTAGTGTGATACTTCTGCAACCGTTTATCATCTTGACATAAAATATGATATCAACTATTTCAAGGTCAAATACAACGATTTTCTTCATTTCTATATTATGCGTCTCAAAATGGAGATTATTAACTCATTAACCAACGGGGCTCAATATTGCATTGCACCGGCTCGCCCATTAGAGACGGGTTGCGTGACGTCATACCTGCTGCGACCGACTGAAGCGAAAAGCGATATTTGGGGTTTGAAGATTACATCGTATTTAAATGAAGCCATGTCGTCTTCTGATAATGATAACTAGGCCCCATTACCTAACATTGGGGCAAATTATGTCCATGGCTATTTATTTGAGCTAATACGAGCGGGAGTTGAACCATCCGAATCACTCTCCAGAGTCCGCTTTGGATGAAGAATCAAAAAAATATGTCGACGAATTGTGAGTTTATAATACCCTTCTCAAGCTTTATTTAACTATGTCAACTTGTAAAAAATAATAGCCAGTATAAGTTACCGAATAAATATACATATTCTGTTAGTTGAGGACGGTATGTTGACATACCTAAATACTACAACAAATAGTACCTTGAGGTTCCACAATCGATTCTCCTCCTTACAGATCTGTATTAAATTGTTTCAAATACCTGATAGTAGATAGTAAGGCCATGCAAAATGTCACTTGATATTGGTAAACGGGTGCACAAAATATACAAAATAGACTCAAATCATAGCTCACGAGGAATCCATCGCTTCAGGTATGTCAGAAATGGCTTAGCAGGTTATGATTCAAACGATTGCTGTTATAATAACCCAGTAACAAACAAAAATGCGTTACTTCAAACGTCTATTGATATATATACTTCGTTGTCATACATTTACGCATAGACCTTCCATCGGAGCTTCATTTAGTGCTGCATATAATTATATCATATCCGCAGGCACTGTCTGCTTTACGAATCATTATTTGCAGCCGTATCTTGCGCCATGGCTATCTATTATATGTTAAAGAGAGAAAAATATGACCCTCAGCCAAACGGGACTAACGACATCATTTAATAGCGAATTACGATATTTGGGAAGCCACACAAATATTACTTGTTGGCAATAGATACACCGGCGCTACCCGACAGTATAATTTGTCTGCCTTTCCATGCTTACAGTTCAGTCATTGCCTAATCATCATACTCCTCATATTGTTATTTCCTGCTACAAACTACACCTTCTAATCACGCAGCATAAGTATCATATATGATGTTCAACATGAGTTCTGATCCTAAAATGGGAGACGTATCGGGGAAATATATAATAAAAATATCCCTGGTTTGTATGACTGTCAAGATACACATGCTGAAAATATCATAATCTATCCTATAAGGTTGGAGTGATAAAGCATTGCAAACTGGTTCTGTATGCAGATTAAACAGAAGCCCACAAAGGGGGGGGGAGTCCTGTAGTATTGAACAGTGCGGACCAGGTAAAAGGCATTAAGGAACACATTTGTCCGTATTTATGGAAGGTCCCATTACTTCTATTTCATAATTATTGCAAATATCTTAATTTAGAGCTGCGGCTGCGTAAACAAATTAACTCATCCCATCTATATGAAAACATGTTGATCTAATAAAAAAACATTACACCAGATAAGCTTCATCGTACTTTATTATTTTTTCAACCAGCTCCGCTCCACACAAACAACTTCTACTTCCCGATGTTTTAGCAAAACACCTTCTCATTAAAACTTTAACCGTCGGGTTACATGTAGGATGCGATTGCGATTAAAGAGGCTGTTCAGTTTCATATGGCGCACTCAGGGGTCATTTTATTAATACATAGCCATGTTTAACGCAGACATAAATAATTTGTGCTGCAAAGTTTACTTGAACGAAAATCATGTTGTATATATCCTCAACAATAATATTTAACTGGAAATATCCATCATGTACTGTGTAAATCTGTTTTATTCAGTTGTGTCGTTCCGTCGATAACGGTGCCTCCTTAAAAGCATGAACCGCACGAATGTTAGCAGTAAATCATAGCGAGCCTTCCAACTACCTCGCTATCGATGTGTATATTTCCGCTTTGGTTACAAGATGTAGATTTCATAAAATTTTTGCTCATTTAAGTTGTGGTCATCACTGCGCATAAATAAGATCTACAAGCAGGTAGGGTATTTTCCGGCCCCATAAATGACGACAACGATGTGCTACTTCGGGATATTGATCAGCTACTTGGCGTAAATCTGGGGCAAGTGGGCCAGTAAAACTCTAACAAGATGATGCGTTCGGTTTAGTTCGGATGGCTTTATTGGTAGACGGCTCCAATACTGTGGCCTATCTGACATGCATTATTGGACCGAATAAACTATGAAATGAATACAAGGAACAGTTACAAATGCGGTATGAGACACTAGTTTGAGTGACATACTTTGAAACAAACCATTGAAATCCTTACTCTTGTTACTTTCCCTCATCCTCAATTATGGCTTAAGTTCCTGTGAATTTATTTATCTATCAGCAATTAAATAATTCATTGTTGTCATTATTGAAGAGCATATAAGTGAAAACGTGCATTTTGTTATTTTTTTATTCGACAGTACTGCCTAATTTCTATTTACAGGTACATCGGTATATTTAAATTTTCAGTCGAAACCATAGTACATGTGCTTGTGTGGCAATTATCATGATTTCTATAATTTCATTGATTGAATCCTGTAACGCATTATGTATACATGAGTATTCAAGCATGGCTAGCTATGAATAATAATGAACGTTCAGAGATATAAGGAGGTCATTTAATGTTCAATATAGATCACGAATACTCGCGGGTTACCTGCCTTACCATTATCAATATACATTACTGATCATTCATGAATTAAATGTTGTGGCGCAACATAACTAAGAAGGATTATTCATGTTATGGTTTACCATGAATATTCATTCATATTCAGTTGTAAACATAGACATTTAACGTTCTATTGTGAGAGCTATTGCAATAGAAGTGCTAGTGTATATAATATCAAGCAAACTGAAATCACTTATTCGTTTTTGAGACAAATGATAGGATCCTACCTTTAGGCGATTTCATAGAAAAATGTAGTCAACAATGCAGGACACGGTTTCATACTCTTTGCATCCTGCTCCATGTGTGTGTTAATTGACTGGCTTATATGGCTAATATCTAATATTTATCAATAGCTCCAATGCAAAATGCTTCAATGGTTCTTAATATGAATAATAATGTGTATGTCAATGAATATCAAAAGTAGGTGAGTTGTCTAGCTACATTTAGACACAAAATAGTTACGCCCTGCTTTCGTCATATACTTATTCCTAGTAAACTATTTTGCGCCGTACCAGGGACATGGGTGAAGCTCTGAAAGACATTATTAAGGATCTTGCATACCCATTAAGAATACCGTTTTGTCAAACAGCCAGCAACTTCACCGTCATCGAGGCTGATAGTATGAATTCTTGCAATGAAATCTTATTTGTGCTTATGCCTCTTGTTAAAAAATAAAACTCAAGCTGGCTTGTCTCATGAATGGATATTTGAGCGGCTTTTGCGGTGATAAATAGTAAGTTCATTGCGTTCGCCGTGCAGCACACTAGAAGTCATTAAATGAAACCGAAAATGGCAATAACCAAGTCTGGAATGTGTATGGTTAAGCGGGATCGTAAGTGGCTAACATTATGTTGTAAGACGCACGCATGTAAACGGCGTAATAAATTATCATTTTAAGTTATAGACTGTGTTGCAGAAAGTAATTGAATGATATCATCAGTTTCAAAATCAGGTCACCATCTTTGACCGGTTAGACGCATTACATTGTATGCTCAAATGTCATACACAACACGTACACGTACACAATTTCTCATATACCGAGTACGATCATTGTCATAATATACGGATAGTGCCCTGTAATGCTTAAATTATTCAAGCACAGGCAATGCAAAGGTAAAACGATGAGAAATCGTAGCGATTTACACACAATTCATCCCTAATTACCCCGAAATTCCAAACGTCCTGATTGGATCATGTTAAATGCCTGCTTAGGGGTACCTTTCGTTTCATACTCATGCAATATGTAGCACACGCTGATAAGAGCATTAATCGGTGGAATGTGCATCACAAAAGTCAACGTTTTGGTGCTTGTTGTGGCAATTCATCGTAGACATCTCGCCTATCAAAACAATATTGACTCAATTAATCAAGTCGTCCCACAGCTAATATCTGGCTAGCGATGCCGTATTTGTCTGAATACTGTGGCTCCCAGTAATCTTTTATGTTTCATGTACAGTAAACTCATCAGTTTTCATTTATATAATTCTAAATATTTAATATGTTGTCAAGTCATACACTCTTCACGTCACGTCGTTATTGCATCCACTATGCATACACATAACGTATGTTTAGTTCATTGCCAAATAAGTGTTTAGGGGTAAGCTGTTTAATCTCATTAGTCGTATGGCAAATGTAAATACTATCCAGATCCCTAGCAGGGCAAGGGTGTGAATGTTTTCAAGTAATATATCTAATATCGGCATATGTCAGTCAAAAATAAATAGATCATTCATGACTCACTCCAAGTACTGAATGCATTGTGCATGTTATGTATATTCTTTCCAAGTGCCTGTCGGTAATCTGACGTTATTACTTTTAATTTTGTCAATGCGACAAGAACCAAAAGTTATGACTAGCAATCGTAACGTTGTTTAGTGTGAGGTGCGATCGATTTGTATCACCTCTAGCTCGGTGGCTAAATTCGTTCTCGGGTTTTTAGTTCCGGAACAATCACGAGCAATCATGCTCTTTTTTTTGTGCTCGTCTTTTTATGGGGCACACATAAATAGTTGACCTCATGTGCCCTTTGTGTGGAGCCTCATTCTTTGTTCTCACATCAAGCTATGAAGATCATCTCCAAGAATACGACACACAACGTTACAATTTCATTCGTCGAATTTCAACTTCGTCGACGGTTTACACCAGCAGCATGTGTCGCAGATCAACTGACGCACGAAAGTTCGACTTGATTTTGTATCAACCAATGTTTTCATTTGTCCGATCGTCCTTCAATCGCTAATCAGCCTGTGATTATTACGTTGCATCGTTTGTGGCATCGAATTCGAATTTCGAATAATCTACGCATACAACAGGGCGAGGTACAAACACTGGGCATTCGGGATGCAAAGGTCTGAGGTTTACTGTCAGCCAATTGTAACTAAATCACACAGCTGGTTATCGTATTGAGAACTGTTATAGTGTAAACAATTTATGCTGGTCCATGACCTATTTGCCATTGAAAAATTTTTAAACCTGCGGTTCGTATTTCTGTATGCAATTGCTAGAATGAGCTAGACAGGTTCGTGAATAATGCAGCGCACTCATTCAAAGGGTTGAGAATGAAAAGTGTTACAGACCAACCTCATTTGAAATATATGTCACCCGCTGAAACAAACGTCATGTTCATAATCCAGTTTCGTTTCTAATTTATTTTGAATGCTTGGCGTTTTGCGGGTAATTAATTTTTGTATCTAATTTCCTGTAGACCAGCTGTAGGAAAGTCTTGCTCACATTAATGTCTTCTTGTGCGGTCTTCTAAATACAAATTTTGGTAGGAGAACTATGTTTCCATTCATTATCATTTTCAACCTGTCCACTCAGTGATTAGAACGGTGCGTCCTGATGACCCAGCAATTTGCTAATGTGTATATCGACATTCACAATAGGCAATGAGTCAGTTGGTAGACACCGCTATTGTCTTTATACTAGTGTTGTCTGTGGTGAGCTATTAGTGGAATTGGACTACGATAGCATTCTCAATGAACCCTACTGCTGAAGGTTGATCAAATTCAGCATGGTTTTTTGTGTTTATCTTCCTATTTTCAAACACGTTACGAGATGAACAGCTTCCGTTTCATGTCATATAAATGTAGATTTTTTTCCCTTTCACGCGTTTGAATACAATTCCCACTTTCGGTGTTTTCCAAATATGTGAATGCTGTGGAACTAAGGACTGGTTATATTTCATATATGTTATATATATATCCAATATTGACCATACCTATTCAACTGACAAATCGAATGAGAGGGATAAAAACCAGCTTAAGTTATGCTATGTATTAAGCAATGTGTCATGGTACGTCCATTTAGGTGCATAACTATCCATTACAAAGACAGCTATATATTGCTAAGGGGAAACCTAGGAAGAATGATAAATCTACTGACAAAAGATACGTTTGGTATTAACCAATGATTCATACATGCTCAAATCATAACAATCTTGTCAATATACATCCATCAATACATATATTTATATGTATACAACAATATACATGTATATATTTATGTATATATATATATATATATTCAGATATAAACATATATATATATATATATATATATATATATATATATATATATATATATATCATATATATACATATATATATATATATATATATATATATTATATAGATAGGTACACAAATGTATATTTGTATATATATATATATAGATATATATATATAAATGTATATTTATATATAAACATATCGATTATATATATATATATATATATATATATATATATATATATATATATATATATATATATATATATATATATATATATATATATATTAAGGGCAGCCTACCTTATATGGTTTCAATCACCATCCGCACTGTTTTGAAACAACTATCTACACGATCCCCTTTTTGACTTATAGTTTTTATTCAAGTACGTTATATTGCGGTCATTGATGTTTTTTATCACACTGCCCTCGAAATGTGAAATGCAAAACCAAAAGCGACCCTTGCGGTTCAAATAAATCATCAAACGCCATCGCTCTATATGTCAGACTGCATATAAAATAGCGCAAATATAAGTTATTACACCGACAGGCGGCCAAACATATGCTTTGGTGTTAGCAGTAAAAGACAATGATATGGCAGGTTTCACATACATTACAGGTGAAATAACAATGCATGGTTCTTAAGTCCAACAAATTCTTATTGCAAGAAACGATTATGTTTACGGCACATTGAGCAAGAAACTGGCAAATACTCAAGCCACTAAAGAACTATTGGACCTTCTATTTAGCTAAATGTCAATACAGACCTTCGACTATCAGAGGACTGCTCACCATCTTCATGCATTGTATGTACCATTGTGCATGTCATGGAGCAGACAATGGAGAATCGTTTGATAAAGACCTACATAAAATGCCGTAAAAGTTTGAAACAATAGATGATTGTTTAATATAGACCTAAAAAAAATGCCGTACAAGTTTGACACGATTCCAGTGCAGACACGTCGAGTCGACTTTATCCGGCATCCAGATGTATTCATGAAACAATAAACTTTGAATACATCAACTATGATTGGTTAAGATTAAATTGGCTTCCAATTGGTCATAACAAATATCATGAGGTTTGTGACCACATCCAATGACTTTTACCATTGATTGGGTACCCTATCAGATACATTTGAGTGGTTACCCTATCATATAACTGTATGTGCAATGCTAACACATAAGCCCATTTATGTAAAATCAACGAGCGAAGACACAGACAACCAATGCAAATTGCAAAATCAAACCGTTACGACGTTAAACGCCTTGTTAATAAGGCATGATCAGTTGCTGCAATACGAGATCATGAAGGGACAACTATAATATGTACGGCCTCGACCAAGATTCCTGTTGATAGCACATGCTTAGATTCGTATTGCATGCACTGTCGCATTTGTTGGTTATTTTGAGTAATCATGCAAAGCTGACTCTTCAGTCATGGTAGAATCCACATCTCTTATGTATGTTACAAAGTTATAAGTACAGGTAGTTGAAACAAATCTGGAAGTGTTGCGCTATTAGATCTTTTAATACCATACTTGCCGAGAAATTAGCTCTAAACTAAGGATAAATCGTCATCTTGCTGTAAGCCATATGCTTTCTTATTTTCGAGCTGTGTTGTTGCAGCAGCTTTAACACAAAGCATGGCCGCATTTGGCAATGTGGGAATACGTATCTGAACCAAGCGCTAGACAAATGACACATCTAACGAGAAATAATCGATATAAATGCAAGAAAATAAATGAATGGCTCTCTATTGTCTGCGGTAAAGTCGCAGCTATAACTACATATATATGTAGGGATCGATTCATGAATCCGCGGACAGTTTAGATTAAATTGCAGGCTCTCAGGCTGTCTTCAGTTTCTTGGTTTTTGCCTTACTAAGCAGGATTCATGTCGAATGGCAATTGGAACTATTGGAAGAAAACCAACACGTTGACGAAGTTCCACTCGCATACAATTTTTTGTAATATCACCGAGACACTTCTAGTATTCGGATGGCGCATATTATAACCTCTCACACAGGTGCTACTGGTCTCATTTCCCATATATAGTATACTTATTCCGTAAATTGACCATCCACGTTAAGTTTAAGTTCGTTATATATTGGTGACCTAGCCCATTAAAGCTGTCCATTGAGTTCGTAAATATCCAGGGTGAATGAATTTAATATGGCCTCTTGTGACTAAAGTAATGATATTGTTATATTCCTGGCTATATTAAATTCGAATTATATCCTTGGCGGAGTGCAACTACGCCTTCTGTCATCATGGCATAGACCCAATCGACCGAAATAAGTGACAGTAACCGGATGATAGATTGAAAATTCATATGAAGATGAAGCGTCATAATTCACTACCAAGGGGGAGGGTTAGCATTTAGTTTGTAATCTCCGCTCTATATGTAAAGCAACTCCAGCTCTAACATTGTTCATCAAACGATTAAAATGTTGGATTTAAATTAGATCGAAAGCATCATAAAGGTAAGCTATGGATGATCTCACTGATTGATAAGGTTTGTATCCTTATTACGGACAATACTGTGGCATACATTGGTTTGACCACCTTGATCTGTTAAATGGGCGCTTTAACAGCAAAGCATGCCTGGTTTAGTATCAAGCCGGTCTGGTTACCCCTCATAGCCGTTGTCCATCCACAGCCATTAACATTGACATTGTTGTGATATTTGATGAGGCATCCAATCACGGGTTATGTTTTTGAAGGTTTTGCGAATTCAGAAGCTGAAAAATTAAATTTGCTGACAAACACAGCCCCCGATCTGAATATCCGGCCAGCGCAGTCCGCTCAACATAAACAAGCGTTGTTAGAGGTAGGTAAAATCTGGATCAACTGATTGATATGTTGTAATCACCGATTCAATAGAAATAATCTTCATGCAGCATCAGACCTGGTCCCTTTGTTTAATGGTAAGACACAGAATAAACGTGCGAAGCAAAGCTCAGCAAGACAGCATTATTCGACAAACTCTGATTTGCGATAAAATATGGTCGAACAATTTACACTATCGAATTGGCCTTAAACGAATCGAAATAATACTAATATTGCAATCTATCGTGCGGCAATGATGACTATAATATGGAGATATATCACAAACTGGTGTTTCCGGTACCAACCATATCATACAGGGGATTTGTGCAAAGAACAAAAAATGTCTAATGTTTTTTCTGGGCTAGTCGCACAAATTGGCAGCCAATGCTACCACATTTTGCCTGAAAGCCAACATATTAACTCTAATTCCAGAGGTAAACTGACGAAACACATAGAAAACTTATGTAATAACATTCAATATTGTTTTGCGAAAGTATTCCCAACTTATCTTTTGGAATTCCATGGAAAGACTCTTACCGGGAGTTGTTGCGAGCAAGCATCAAACGTGATATGCCATCGGCAACCTGATTGATATATCGGTTTAGCCGTGCGCAGTGCCGTATCGCTTTCAGTGACGTCATCAGTACTTTGGCCTAATAATAATTGACCTGTTACATCCGTCAGAGCCAAACA
Organism: Urechis unicinctus; assembly: GCA_034190875.2. Taxonomy (NCBI): domain Eukaryota; kingdom Metazoa; phylum Annelida; class Polychaeta; order Xenopneusta; family Urechidae; genus Urechis; species Urechis unicinctus. The sequence continues at coordinate 11,218,153 of CM067350.1, read as the reverse complement.
TCGTCCAGAAGTTAGGAAAATATTGACAAGTCATTATGGTTGCTGTGACCACTGTACTGTGGAATCATATATATGTCTACCGATTGTCAACGTGTAGTGTCCTAATGCAACGCTGGGGCAGAACAAGAGATCATATTCTCTATGCAGCAATTAAAGGAATCTTGACGCTTATATATCTCGAGCTATTCAGAGAAATATTGGTATTACTTGCATGCTCAGTTATTGGTCAATGTTAAGAGCAACTATTGTTTATACCCCGTTTGGCTACTATGATGAAATCAGGATTGCACAGTAGTTTGGAGTGTTAAAAGGAACTGGTGAGCGACCAAATGCTTTCAATGGACACAATTTTCTTTTTTTTATGTTATCGGTTCTACCTCTTTGCAAATGTAGTTACCGTGCTTGGTGCTTTCCATATGATAATTACATCAGACTGTTGCATCACGTAGTACAATTTTATGAACAATACGGCAAAAACAGACAACGAGGATCAAAGCATTTACTGTAGAAGGCACATGTGATGTATAATAATGGTAGATATTGTTATCAAGGCATTGCTTAGGTAGTTTTGGTTATCTATTAAGTTTTAGGGTGAATATGAGCAATACTAAGCCATTGCACTAACTGGGAGTGTATATAAGAAGCCAAATCATTACTCCTCAGTTGAAATATTTAGATTTGCTACCTGCATTGCTGAGTCTAAGCAATCCATTGCTCGTGTTAGAGCGGGGAAGGAAGGACAATGTAAAAAGTACTATCATTCGCTAGACGTTCTTCATAACAAGACGATGAAGTCGAACAATGCAAATGCGCGACCATGGTTCCAATATAAATATATATATATATATATATATATATATATATATATATATAATATATATATATATATATATATATATATATATATATATATATATATATATATATATATATATATATATATATATATATATATAAAACTTTGCCAAATACAAAATGCTGACCAATGTAATTATATGATGGTAATATATGAATGATCTTTCTAGTAGCAAATGTATAGTTGTATAGTTTAAGTGTGGTGTGCATTGATCTAGCTTTTTCGGGGGGCGATGAAGAATTTTTTGGGAAAAAGAGCAATAGTCTGGGCAGGTAGACTTTGCAAACAACCTGCTCTATGGCCTATTGGATATTTTCTGCGTTTGACACATTTTCATAACCCAAATGACAACAGCTTGAATCAAAGTTAAGTAACTTAAAAGCGTGGGATATTGACAAGCTGACCGGCGGCTCCAATTGAAGAGATAGCCTGTGTGTCTATTTAATTAAGCAAACTGGAATCGCCGAATTTTCCGCAAAGTCGCATGCATTGGATTTGAAGCTATACTGTCGAATCGAGCAACACAAATGTGAAACTTTGCCCTGGTGCACTTTAGTGTAGATATTTACCAAAACGTGTAGCGCACAAACATGCGATGTCATTTATATTCGTGTGAGCTCGTCAGCAATAGTAACTATGCTATACAATACAGTACATACACATGACCGGACGTGATGAATAAGATTAATCGGTCTGAAATTCAATCCACTGGAAATAACTGGATCCCTGGCCATGCTTGCGAATATGCACGAAACTTACATAGCAGACTGGGTGAGCATCAATTTTGCCGTAACGTGTACCATTAGAGCATAGTTATGACAGATTGGGATGCCACCTTACGATAATGCTTAACGCAGTTTGCCAGCGTATTGGCGGATTAACACAGCGATTTACTGCTGAATAACACACAAAACCCCTTACTCTTTCGAGTACAGCCTATGGCAGACCACCCGAATGGCATATTGGGGCGCTACGTGTTAGCCTTGTTCGCTTCTTGTGTTTATAACAATTACCTAGGCGTGGATATGAATCAGGTACAAATGACGATTGCATACCGTGGATGATTGCTGCGGGAATTAAAAGTAGTTGACTGCATGTAAGCATTGAATGATAGACAGTCTTGCGCTAAACCTTTCCGAATCCCCTATGCCCCATGCAAATGAAATTAAGTGAATACCGACTCTCTCATTGTGATTTCGCGATAGAGATGAATAGGGATGATATTCCATTAGGACAGCTTCTCATAAGTGCTATCGCCTTAATGGCAACAAACATCGACATCATTTGGCTGCCAAACCTATGCCACCAGAACTAAGGTTTAGAGCAATGTAATTGAACCAGCGGGTTGCGTTTACTGACCGATCTAAAGGTCGCGCTTGGGATCAAAGCCACAACCTGAGGGTCGAAAGCCGACGATTGCTTTATACCTATAAGTTTTCCACATCCTATGCATTACAGGAGTAACATTGAAATAAAATATATTTGTTCTGTTTTGAGAAATCATTTTATCGCTATGATGGAGCAGTGGGAACAAGAATTCAATGCCAGATGCAGACGTGCCACGAATGAGCCACACTGGAGTCTAGGAATCAATATTGAAAAAAACACATTTACCGTGTCTGTTACAAGTTATTAAGGTAGAGTTTGATGCGACATTAATTGGATGACGCCATTCGACAGGAACAACCCCGATTCCTAGCAATAATTTGTCTAACATATTATACTTTACAACTTTATTAATATATATATATATATATATATATATATATATATATATATATATATATATATATATATATATATATATATATATCTATATATATATATTCATATATATATATGTATATATATATGTATAAAAATGTATATAAATAAATAAACCTATATATAAATAAATATATGTATATCAATATACACACACACGCACACACACACACACATATATATATATATATATATATATATATATATATATATATATATATAAAAACGTTTATATATATGTATATGTATACATATATATATATATATATGTGTATTAGATATATATAAATAAATATATATAAGATTACATATATATATATGTATATTTATAAATATATCAGTACATATTTATATACATGTACAAATATACATATATATATATATATATATATATATATATATATATATATTTATAAATATATATTTATATGTATATTTATATGTTTATATATATGTGTGTGTGTTGTATGTATATATATATATCTATATATATATATATATATATATATATATATATATGAACATCTATATATAGCTATATATAGGTATATTTTTATGTATAGCAAAGTTCACGTATTATCGTGTGATGCTTTGGTATGTATTATGTACTCGATTTGATTAAATGCCTGACATGAACAGAATCATGCCTAACTAAGTAGATGAGCAATTTCTACTCAACCTAACAACATCGCGAGGGAAAACACAAGCATCCAAGGCGAATTTCTCTTTGCGATCCTTTTGACTAATAAAGCATGGAGGCGAGACAGTGTACTATTAGCGCTGGCCGTAATAAGCCGTTAATCTTTTCATACGTCGACAATCAGCCAGATGGGACAAAATCAGCATATTCAGTGAATGTTTTTAAGAACCCTAAAATGTCATACCGTGCTTGTTAATACATGCGGAACCGAACAAAATCACCCGTTAGAGCATGTTGCTTGTAAATTAGACTGCACAAGAAGACAAATAAAGTCAATGTCTGATCAGGGAAGCGTTATGTATCACGAACATCATTCCTCTAATATGCCGTAGCCAGTGAAATGCGATTCAACCTCTTATTAAGACAGTGTAAATGTTTTCATGTAGCTTTGAAGTATGTTTAATCTTGATTTATACACTAAACATGATAAACCCTGTAAAGAACATCTATTCGGATGTAATGATGGAACGGGAAAATATTTTACGAATATATGTACGCGCACACATGCCCCATATGTAATAGCTGAATTCAATATTAAATCAGTCTCAGTTAATGCTTTTTCAGCGCACAGCACAGAGCGAGAAAAGGGTCATCTTGAACACATCTACCTTGCTAGTGAATCTGAGTGTGACACTCGAATGATTAAAACCAATATAACTCCTCGACCATGCACGCAATGGAATCCATGTCGGATGCCGATATTCCGAATTTGAATGCCAGCATTTTAGGCCAGCAATTGATGGGCGTCAGATATTAAAGTTGGTTTGAGATCAATTATTTAAGTTAAAATTGACATAACCATCCTTCCAAATATATATATATTTTGGCGGATTCGTGTGGCATGCATATGATGAGTTTTGAACGCTGGCTCCTACGCAATTGATTTATAAGTCTGGGATTAATATTGTAGCAGGTACTCCGTCGCAACTGCGACTCTACATACATTTTATACGCGATCAAACAGTGCCTATGTTTGCAACAATTACATCATAATAGTCCAATATTAGCTAACAGGTGCATGCCACAATTAGTCTTCATTGTGTATCCATGGATTTACAGAATTAAATTTTTTACTGCCGTTGTCTATTTAGAGTAACCTACATTCAATAAATGTTGATCAAAGCAAAAAGGAAAGAACAATATGTATTGCAAATGCCTGTGCATATTACATCGCTAAGACGCCAGTATGTTGTAAACTCTGGATTTAGCTGCGACAAATGCGATTTTCAACGGGAGCAACAACTTCCTTTCAACTGGTCAAGGTGCAAGGAGCGACTTAAAGATCACCATTTCTTGCAATATTTCATTAGCTCATTCACCATTAAAGGATTTCTCGTTATTGCATGCGCCCAATCAATGCTTTAAGGTTATATACGCATAGACAGAAAGCACTATGAAACATAAATGCGGTGGATGCATACATTGCATGGTTTGCAGAGTCTGTCGTGGCTTACTGTGTAAATCAGGCAAGATGACTGCTAACAGAATGGTTGGTGACAGGCATGGTGTAGATTGTTTGGGCCTTTTTCGATCGTCAAAGCTGATATAGCTGATATAGTTTCCTACTTAGATGATCTTATAAACCAGCAAATAGTTATTCGTAGGGCTGATGTAATTGGGGTTTTTTGCAGGCTGCTAAAGATTGAAAAGAGCATTAATGGTAAACAATAATACCATTTGTCACCGCGTTGGCTGCAATACGTACACACCGACGATCTTGTCATATTTATTGCTATTGATTGTCCATGAAATGTTATCATGCATAAGTCTCATACAGCATACTGTATACTAATAATAAAAGGAAATTGTGTGTTAATTTTTCGTTCGACTGTCCCACTAAACGGACCCGAATTCGCCTCGTACGCAGTCAAATCTATAAAATGCATTCACGATGTCTCAATCAATCATATATGCACATTGCTATTCTATATGCTTACAAAATGCAAATGCAGCGCAATTTGTTTCCACCAACCCACATAAATCCGGAGTCTACTCTTTGACAGCAAGTGTATGCACATACAGCTGGTTGGATATGAGTTAACAATTTAACACCAGGGGAAGAATACACCTTTATCATTGATGAAACTGTTTTTACTATTGAACACCAGGTAAATAAACATTCAGCATGGTCAGTCAGCTGTCTATAATGGGACACAAGGTGCATTAACTTTTGGCATGGTCGGATTCCAGTCCACTCTTGGACACCTGGTTAATGCACCTGCAGCACGGTTGGCTCTGAGTATACTTTTTGATACCTTATGCATACACCTTCAGCATGGTCAGATCTGAGTCTACTCTTACATACCAGCTGAATACTCCATCTACTTATCCCTGATAAAATATCAAACGTGACCAAATAGCTGATATGCTTCAGCGTTATAAAATGACGGACGGATTTATTTGAGTTATGTTCACACTAATGAACGCTGGCATTACAGGGTAAAGCCGAAGATGCTTGATGATTATCATACTATTTGTAGCTCATCGGAATCTAATTTAATCCTGAAAAATCTAATTAGTCTTATCGAAATAACATGTGTAGAAGGTTATCGCATGATGCCATTAGGTAATGTGTGTTACGATAACTTAATTATATAAACAAGCAATAGGAAATAAACATTAGTGCAGTCTTACAAGAACGATGCATCTGTAGCAATCGTTTGATACACGTACGCGGATACAGCTAACAGAAACCCTCCGTATAAATATCACAGGTCAGGTTTATGGTATCATTTAAACGCGTTTGTCGGGTTATCTATGCGGCAGCTCTGCATTTTTAGACAATATAGAGAGAAAATAATACTCTTCGGATGATTATTTGAATGTGATACCATTCTTGACTTTCAAGATGTATTAATTCATTGCTTAAACACTTGCTCAAACAGGGTCGGCCACACCTGTTTTACAGCGCTTTTATGACAATCTCCGTTTATCATTAGTGAGTTCGTTTTTGGACTGACATCAATGTGTCTCAGCTCTAATTAAGCTCGTGCTCGACATTTTCTAGATGTTTTACAAGTGGAGTGGCCAACGTAAACGACTATGTGTTCCGTGGAGTTATTTTTATATTAAAGTGCATCTTTGGCACACAACTTACAGCGTTATTTAATGAAAACAATGTGCTAGTACTGGGATTTGATGGTGTTGGCGTATCCAAAATGCATTGTTATAGTTCTCAATACGACAGAAATTGCTTCTTTAAACTGGTCACTGCTATTATGAAAGATGAGGATTTAATAATCTACTTATATGCCTATCAGCTACCACAACCACTTTCAGGCGATTAACCACGTAATGTTTTTTTTTTGCTAAAATGTACGTCAGCGACGGTGAGGAGTCGTTTCGAAAGGGTGTTTGGTACGCTGTGCTAATCTGTAGACTCCGCTGTAACAGCAAAAGCAAAGAAAGACGAATGATATTAATATGAAACATCGACTGTTATATCATAATAGTCCGTCACTGTACTATTGCATAATGTATGCAGCATTGCGTCGGTTTAATTGGAAGATGTACAAGACTGCAAAGCCTGGGGAGACATCTCTGTGTGCATGGCTGTGCTATCATTTCCGCCGAGTTTGTCCCCCGGTGATTGTAATTGCATCCCTCAGTGAGTGCTGTGACCGATGCTCCCGTGATGAACATCTAACTTTATGAAGCATTGCAACTAATTTTAAAACTGGACGTTATTTGCAAGAATTTTGTTTGCGTTGTTGTTGTTTAGTGTACCCGAGTCAGATCACGGTGTCCTGGAGGTGGTGTAATGGAGTCTACCAAAAGTAGACTTGACAAATGTGTCGTGAGAATGATTCTCCAGTCAAAGATTTCCGTTACGTGGAATCCTATTATACATGTTTAAATGCGACATAACGTTTGGGTCATCCAAAACAGCAACAAAAGTCGTTACTCAGTATCTAATTGCCATTGTGTTTTATCAGAAGTTGCAATGCAACCATTTTATAACTGCGTTTATTCGCATACGTCAAAATAACAGCATAGCCAGTGGCTTCAATTACCCAAATGCAATTCTCTAAATGACGAAAACATTCATATGCTGAATGCCATGCAGTTTTAAAGACCGGTTCTAGGTACTCAGCCAAGAATGATATAAACAAACATATTTAGATACGAGTACGACAAGACACATAAAATGCTCAGAAAATTTGTTATTGTTATTGATGTGGACAAGTGCTAATGCTTCCAACAGTGTTTCGCCAGTACAAATTGTCTTCGAATCTATTCATGACACCTTTATGGTAAAGCTTTTGAAGTCAGCCGACATTGCTCTTGGTCCCTTGCATTGTCTTTCTTTCCAATTTATATCTTCTGTAAATACGCTAAAACTTATATCCAGTACATATATATATATAAATATATATATACATAAATATATATAAATATATATATATAGATATATATATATATATATATATATACAATATATATATATATAGATATATATATACATATATATATACATATATATATACAAATATATAAATGTATAGATTTATATATATATATATATATATATTCATATATATGTACATAAAGATATATAAATATATATATATAGATAGATATATTTATATGTATATATATATAAGGATATTTGTATATATATATATCTATATATATATATAAATCTATACATATATATGTATATATATATATGTAAATATATATATATATATATAACTGTATATATATATATAAATATATATATATATATATATATATATATATATATATATATATATATATATATATATATCTATATATATATATATATATATATCACAGAGCAAAAGCAAATTGAAAGAATTCGTTTTTACAGCAGATGATGCTAATATATTTGAACACAAAAGTGATTCATAAATAGGCGATCCGTTAGTTAGAAACATATGTGAATCACAAAGGAGGTTGGTTGTTGGTTAACACTGTCAATTCCAGAATTGTGTTCTCAGCTGGTATCTGCGGGAACCTAACAGCGTTATTGAAATGGACATTAACTTTTACAACCCAAATCGTTTAATATGCAATATAATGATGACAGCAGAGCTCACCGCAATTTCTGCTGCTTTAAGTCAATTGCAATATAGTTCTCTTTGTTCTTGTCGCGTATGGTAGTGCTGTAATATCAGGTTAGCTGTCATATAATATGGAAATGATTGTCAACCATTCGTCATTCTTTGTTGTCAGCTTAAATCGGCCTAATCCGGACGGTAATTGTATGAGGCAACATTTGAAGGATGTCCGGTTTCAATCATCAGCCGTACATATGAGTCGATTTAGTTATTTCCAACTTTCCATCATAAGATAGGAGGAATACATTGTTGGTGCAGCTTATGATTAGATGAGGGCATTCTCTGTTTCGCAGATTTCGAAAATATATTTTTGCACAGTTAAAAAGATGCCCGTTTCCATTTTTGCTCAACCGCATAAAGCAGGGTGTCCTTAATGTAGCTCGACCGATCGTTGGACAATACATTAGGCTTCAGACCTTCAAATCCTATATAAAGCGCATTTCTCAATCATGAGGCGTTTACTATTCACAATGTCGTTAGCTTTTTGATTGATTGTGTCCACTTGAAGGCCAAAGGTGGATGACCGTAAACCATCACGGTTGCTCTGCTGGTTCGGCTGTCTGAGTGATGAAACACACCAATATGAGACATGGGTACGCGCTCTTGCAATGGATACGACTACTAATCGGCCAGTAACATCAGTGTTGGTCCAACATTTTGCATATATCTGTTATGATAAGTAACTAACCTCCCAGACCACAGGAGTGTACCGCTACAAAAAGTGTCTTTTTAGCGACCGCAGTGAAATGATTGTAAATTGCATTCGTTGATCGACTTTATAGTCGCAAGCCTTGCGTAGAAATGTAATTTCACAATTAACAAAGTGGACCACAGCTGAATTTAATACTGCACATACGGACAAGCTATTATCGCTAGGTACACGCTCCAAGAATACCTTGAAAGCGCGTGAATCGAAGTAAGTGTATATCAAGAATGAGGGATATAGAGACTATTTCGCACACGATAGAAAGGAGATTTCTTGTTCGCATTCTAACGATCCCCGTTTAGTGGTGACCAATCAGTGGGTTGTTTTCAGCAGTGTCTCTGGGTTGCCGCGAGACACATGAATTATTATCTTCTATCAATTATTTTTTGAAATCGGCGAATATATCTTTGTATATTGCAAATTTCCTTTGTTCGAAATGTTATAGATCCATGAACTTTCTTACTTCCTGATTTACCCGTGAAAATTAATCAAATGAGTTAAAGATAACATGACTCGCCTGCATTAATTAATTCGTTTTTTAATCATACTGAGTAAAAAGATTGATGAGAAACATGGTGTAAGCCAGAAGAATGCTCAATTCGTGCAAAGAAATGCAGTTACAACTAACTTCCCAACGCCATCATGCGCACTAATCGTGGCGCCATTTACTCACACAATAACACCTCAAGTGGCAAATTGTCTATGCTGACGTGCGGCTAAACACAATGCAGTCAATATCAAATCCCCGGTTATGCTCTTTACACAGTGGAATACAACAAGAACAACCTCCATATTAGCGTTACCTTCATGATGGCTACCACCTGGTGTAAGTTTATGTTAATCATTTAATAGTCTGTGACGATGGTTAGAGTATAGACTATGTAGTTGCAAACTCAGATTCGCGGCTACGTATGATGGCAATTTGCGGATACAAAAGTAGATACTAATTAAAATTCATAAATTACAAAGAGGTAAGAAGCAATATCATTCTTTAGTTTTTAAATAAAACTAATTTTTCAAATAAGCTGGTTGATACTTAATGTAAACCGGTGAATGTAAAAATATGGCAAAGACTCCGACAGTCAAAAACAACCCTTTTGCTAACAGGACTTAATGTCATCGATGGCTGGGCGTGTTAAGTATGGGCCATGTCTTAAACACTCAATTATTTTACGACGAAATCTGGGCTTGATTGTTGCATTTCTCTATTTCGTTCATTTGATCTTTTCACAATGTTATCAGCATGTCAAATATCAATTGGGAATATCAACTAATTAGTATCTTAAATAGTTAGCCTATATAACCTACACAAGTGTTTCCCACGCTATTAATACTATATGCTTTAACCTGGTTATTTATTCACTGTGTTACACTAATTCTTATCAGTTGACATCAGTTGTGGCAGAAAGGAACATTGGATTACTATTTAATTTATATGCTTAATAGCGCATGCCAAAAGATTTCGACGGAGCTAAATTGGCACAAACAAATATGCTATTGCCTTATGCACTGTCCCATTGCTGATAAGGCGTGTTGCTAGTTCATCATTTTACGTTTGTTGCTACATTTGAACCCAGACAGGAAATTAGTTTGGTATGTTTAATGTTTATCGTAGCCAAAGAACTATTCATATATTCCCTCAAAAAAGAGGACACTCTTCAGAGATTCGAACGAACAATTTTATCATAGCTTTTGGGTATCAGCTTTTAGGTATTTCGACCTGATTGTTGGTTTGGTAACTCCAGCGTGATCGTAAACAATTGATTTTGTACTGCAATTAAACTAAGCGTGACTATTTGCTTCTCATGGAATGAATCAGGTGAGATACAAAACCGAGAGATTGAAATGCACACCGATACTGCCTTTTGCTTTAACTAAAGGAATTAAATGATGAAAATGACGACAATTATCAATCTTCAGCCCATGCAGCTTTTCCGAATTCGTTTCATGCCAGAAATAGGATAGAAATAGAGAAGAACTCGCATGCATCATGTTAATCTAATTATAATATCTCCTGCACAGCTGTGGCCGAAATGAGTTATTTATGCAATGTCTGTGATGTATTGTAATTGTTGGGGCACCGAATGCATAAACCTTTATGGTTTCGTCGGATTCGTGTCGTTGTCATAGGCGTGAGCAATTGTAGTACACCTACCCAAAAGACCTGAGCTCACTGAAGCGATAAGTTTTCCCCCTGGCGCTATTCAACTTCTCTTTACGTCACCCACGTCATGCAAGTTTGCTCACAGTCTAGTTTTACCATGTGAATAGAATTGACACCAATTAAAACAGAAATAATTGTAGACTTTGGACGCTCATTGAAAATCGGTGATACGACACCATGCTGATATTGATATATGTTAAAATAAATTATATGATGCAAATTTGAGGCATAATAGATTCCGCAAACTATGCCTTCCAAAGTCTTCGTCAATTAGATCGTAATTTTGCACAATGTCCTAAATCGCATCCTGTCTAGATATAAGGCCAACATAATCGCAGTATGTAATTGATAATTGCATACCAAAGTTGAATCGCAATTCGCAATACGACATAACATAGACATTATGTTCGTAACTCTTCCCTAATCCAACATTGCTTTAAGGCTTGTTCATACGAATTATCAGTAACCTCTACAGTAAAAGCAAATCGCCAACATCAGCATGCCACACTAAGCAACTTTCTGGAATCGCGCTTTGGATGACAAAATTATAACAGCAAGATGTGCATTTTGTTACAGATTTTGGAGTTATAAAAAAATTCACAAAATATGCTGATTTCTTCCCATCTAGCTTATGTTCTGCCTATAAAAATGTTAACGGCTTACTCCGGCCAGCGTTAAGAATATGCTATCTCGACTCCGTGTGTTATTAGTCAAAAGGACCCTGGATCAGAGAGAACTTTGCTTTGGTTGCTTAAGTGTTTTTGGCAGTTAGATGATCGTGTCACAATGTGAGCCGTTAGACCGGACGGATCTCCTCTTCCTCTGTATTCATCGATGCTTGCTGGTGCGGATTTTAACGTGGCGTATCAGTCATCGCGGCTGGCAGTCAGGGAATACAAAGTCGCTATTAATGGGAGGCTATAACTCATATGTTGGCCACTATGTAACCTTCGGCGGACTGCTATCTCCCCGTGAGATAGACCTTTCGATATTTGGCTGTTCGAGCAATGTGTCTCGTCAAACAGAGCTAGCTTGTTACCATTAACAAATATGTACCAAGATATCTACCGAAGACCTTATGGTAATAGGTGGTCAAAACCGCCACACCGTTAGGTCCATCGGTGCCCTCAAACAATCTCGCGGATGTCTTGTCTTGTATTGATCTGACAATAGCCGTCACGGGCGCAGCCATTTTAAAATCGCTAGTGAACTATTTGGCCAGAAAATATAAGGAGTTTTGACAGACGAAAAAAAACTTATGTTGTCGATGACAAAAAGCCGATAAACATTTGCGTCGACGACGCCGGTAAACTGCCTGACTTACAAAACCAGTGGATTACTCTGTGTATCTTTTGATCAACCCGGCAGCCATCGGTGCAATATCTCGCAATGCAATATATCAATAGATGGCAAAAGGCTAATGAAAACTTAATAATTTGTGTCATAATTGTTTTGTCTCTGGATGAGGCCACTTGTGTACGGTATATATTTGATATGCAATATTGAACTTTGCTCCGACCTAGATTTTCACGGTATCACAATACACTCCGAGACTATGCTTACGGAACTGGTTTCACCCAACCATCAGGTTTCAATAGTGAATCACAAGCGAAAACATAAGCTATACAACGTAGCGCTATCGAATCAAAGCTTTACACAACTATCTAATGCAGAGATTTTACCCTAACATCAATATTCGAAATGTTTTCATAAAGACTATCGTAACGGCAGTGTATATTGCGTTATAAATTGTCCATGGTAATAGGCCGATTGGGAAATTTGCAAATAGGAAACGCCCAATTAATTAGTAGACCTCTTTCAGCACAATATTTATTGCGAAGCCAATTAACCTTAAGCCTACAATATGCAGGAGACCTACACATACATATACATATATATATATATATATATATATATAGAGATATATATATATATATAGATATATATATATATATATATATATATATATATATATATATATATATATATATATATATATATATATATATATATATATATATATATATATATATATGTATATTTATATGTTTATGGGGCATAAAAGATCATGAAAGACAAATTAAGACATTATTATCCATTCAAATGAACACAAGAGTATATGAACTACATAATTGAAATCAAATTCTGATATGCGCATATTTGTTATAAATAGACATCTGGGTATGCTTGCTAAATTTATACAAACAATAGTGCCTTTGAATAAGCTCCAGACCACTTTCTGACCGGGTGTGCGAGGTGACAGCCGGCGACATCAGCATGAATCTGATGCGTGACATTATAGAGAGTGGCATCCCGGAGGCCCGAGAAGACATGTCAGCACAGCTTGCAGAATACCACAGATTCCGTGAAGAGCTACGCGAATCTGACGGGGTCATCACCTACAAAGACCGCATTATCATACCCCCTGCTCTGAGAGAGGACGTCCTGAGAGCCTTCCATTCAGCCCACCAGGGAGTCTCCATGATGACAGCTCACGCTCACTGTGTTTTGGCCCGGCATATCATCGGACATCAAGGCAACGCGCCAGGGCTGTGAACACTGCCACAGAATGGCGCCATCCCAGCCGAATGCACCACCCACACCTCCGACAATGGCATTCTACATCACAGGCTATCATTGGTGGCCTTCCCCCATAGCAACTGCCGCACTGAGATTGGCGTCAAGACAATGAAACGCCTCATCGCTAATAATACCGGCCCGCGGGGTGACCTGGACACCGACGCCACTCAGAGAGCCATCCTCCAGTACCGGAATGCTCCAGATCCATACACTCGGATGTCACCAGCGATGTGTGTCGTCGGAAGACCGATCAAGGACTTTGATCCCATCCTGCCGGGGAAATACCAGCCACACCCCACATGGAGTGACACACCCAGGGCTCGCGAGGACGCCCTACGCAAACGTTATGTGGTGATGGCGAACACACCAGGAAATTGCCACCCCTGATCGTCAGAGACACAATCCGAATCCAGAACCAGACCGGGCCGCATCCTTCGAAATGGTACAGGACGGAGAGGTCATAGAAGTCCTCCAACATGATCAATATGTACTCAGGGTGGATGGTTCAAGGCGTGTCACACTCCTGAACAGGAAGTTCCTTCGCAAGTACACACAAGTCACAGTAATGAACTACCGTCGCTACATTTCAGACGGCCTATTGGTGCCACGGGCACCGAGACGCTTGGTTGCTACCACACCACACCAAACAAAACAGCGCCGGTCACTTTGACACTAATCACCACCGCCGGCAGTCAACCAACCAGTAATGATCTCGCCACCCGCTGTAGCGGATCAACCAGCCGTACCAGCTGGACCCATGCTACCACCCGACAGCCAACCTGCACCCCAAACACCGGCACCAACACCGCCGTCAACACCGCCAACCACCAGACCAATTAGAGCCACCAAAGTGGCACATGGACTATAGCATGGGGTGATGTGACGCGATGCCAACTAACACTTCAGCTTTATTCATATATGTACTTTATCAGTCTACAACCAGTCCGCAGTTTCGACGTGGGAGGAGAAAGTGAATAATGAAAGATCCCCTAGCTCCTATGTCCTACATATATAATTAATGCTCCCTAGAACCGGAACCAGTTTTCCATGCATCTTTATCAACAAACTGTCACTTCCAATTACCTGTTTGTATATTGTTTCTGGACATGTTATATCGATCAATATGTGATGAAACAAATGGACTTCATTCTTATCTAGTTCTAGCTTGGATAGCATAGTAAAAACAGTGTCCTTGCTTGGATAGCATGGTGAACCCTGTGTGCTCTAGCTTGGATAGCATAGTAAACCCAGTGTGTGCCCAGGCTTAAATAGCACATTAAACCCAGTGTGTGCCCTAGCATGGCGAGCATAATGTGTCCTGGCTTGGATAGGATAGTTAACATACAATCAAGATAACTTGGCGAGGCGATTCGCCAAGTTAAAAACAGTCAACAGTCAGTGTGCCCCAGCATGGAAAAGCAAAGTAAAACCAGCCTGACAGAGTTGGATACCACAGTAAACCCAATGTATCCTTGCTCGTATAGGATAGTAAAGCCCCTGTGACCTAGCATAGTAACAGCTGGTAACCCCAGTGTATAACACAATTGATTATACTTCTTGCTGTTACTAACACAGCAAATTGCAAGCGTCGCAAGACCGTCGATCATGTTGGTATCTAATTTATATAAGCTAATTCAATTTGAATGTAATAATGTTTTTTTCCTCAACTAAGCCTAAACTCTAGTGAATCACCATTATTGGTACCATTGTTAGACACAGCTCGTCTTAAAGGAGGTATGAGCTCTATCATGTGCCTTCCAGATGAGTTTGTCTTAATTGTACTTAATTGTAAAGTTAATAGGCGCCCAGCGGCGGAATTGCTCAGGTATTAAAATAAGAGCGATTGAAGGGAATTGAGAACATTGCCAGCGAGCTAGAGGCAACCTGGGTTGCAGGATTTTAGCAGCAAAGTACGTCCAAGCGACGGTTTTACAAGAACCACAGTAGGACAAACAGGCGACTAAGTGTTGACGATTAGCGGAGACCCGCTCCACCAAAATAAGTCGCACCTTGGCAACGTCTTGAATTGTGACGAATCTCCAAGACTTACATCTACGGGACCGACGTGAAATCCTCGGGGCCAAGGTTGTAACTATGGCAATTAACGATGAAATTGATATTTGTTTGGCCTTTCTCACTAGTTGGTGCATTTTTGGCTGCATACAAAACGCAATGCATTCAGTCAGCCAGATCCGTTTTGTCGAGGCCTATTTGGGGACTGCGGTGTTCGCCTATAACTGACTGGTGGCATCGCGCAGTTTAATAGCAGACTGCATCAAATTTTATTATGTTGAAACGGACAAGTCCAGGCTCTTCGCAGACCCACTGTCTACGATCCCGGGGTGTACTATTGTGTGTGAATTGAGTACATATTATAGAAAACACATTATTATATGCAAACTAACCGAGCAAGGCTCGAAACCAGCACCAACTCGCTCGTAAATGACTGGTGAAAATGATGGTAGCCCCGGTCGATCGGTGATATTTTTATAAACTCAGACGTCGTGTAGTGCTTCTCCTCTTTCAAAAACCGAAGTGTTTAATACTGTGGTCTCTCCTTTCTAGCCATCCTGCGTATCCGGCCAGGGGCTCTTTTGCGAGCGGAATCTTTCACCTCTACCTCCCCTATACGGCCACTACAAATACCGTTTATTATACCAGAGTTTATTATCAAGGCATTGTTATCAGGCCACCAAACATGAGCAATAAGACACCAGCACTGACGGAAAAGTTGTTCTTTTCACACAGTCCTTATATAGGGAACTCACTCAAATTAGGTCAGCTATAGGCCGTCAGTCACACAGCGGTTGGAACAGATTGGGAACCGCCGCGCTGCGCACATGACATAGACATTGCGCTTAACTGCTGAATACTAAGTCACACAACAATGATAGTGAAGAACTTGAACATTGGCTATTGAGGACGCAGGTAAATCCAAATAAAAATAAATCGACGTCTACGTGAACGCAGCTCTGTGGTTCCTTTCCATCATATAGACAGATTTTGCTCAGGATGCCAGCTGAAGGTGCTTGGAATGGTAATGGTATAATTGGGGTTCACGTCACTTTCATCAACGAGGTGATATTGTGACGGTGATGGATGCGGATGATTATGATGAATCGATACTTGGCACCAACCCGGGCTGCGAAACAAACGCCGCTGGTATATCCCCTTTCAGAGATGGGACTGCCATTTAATGAGAACATCCGCGTCACGCATAGCCAGTCAGCTTGTCACACCTTGGAATCGACCAACTCGATACTCGATAGCCGGCGCAGCTAACCACTATGCAGCGAGAACTGGCAAAGTAAAGGGGTTTGAAAACAAACGGCGCTGAGTGCGATTGGGTGACGTGAGATAGGATTAACTGATTTGACGCGACGGGCGTGCCAATGGACGCATAGACACATGGAAGCCTGATATCGGGAACCAAATGCCGGTTGTTGATCCGACCGGGTTATATGCGAGCCGGTGGGGAATGTCACCAAACGTTTCGTCAGACTTGCAAACGCGATGCCCCAATAACTTATCGTTGGCCACAACAAATACCATTGGTTATGTGATACCAATGGATGGCCATTAATGAGGGGTTTTCCTGTTTAGCACTTTGAGAGAAACATACAGCAATTTATTTTGAATATTCAGTCGGCTGTGAGCAGTAAACAAAAGTATATATCCATCAATACTGCACATGGAAGCTTCAAGTATGCATTTCACCACTGATCACTGCCCAACTACAGATCGGCCACTCACCATGTACTACTGCCACTTCATGTACCATCATGCGTACACATGGTTTAAATAACATAATTTCCAACTGCTGAAGCATTATCCAGCTGTGGCTGTGATATATGGGTATATGACAAATCGCAAAGACTTCTAGGTACTGATTTTAGCAGCCTCTACCACGTAGTTGGACTAAAGCACTCAGTAACCTAGCCCTGAACCAGACCAGACTACCATACTGCTGTCTCTCCTACTGCAGAACATCATGGCCGAATGTAGGTCAGTAACAGATAACTTCTTGAGGGCAAAAGGAGAGAGAGGATGTAAAGGGGCTACCAGTTCTCAGTCTGCTAAATCACCAAGTGAATTGTCCATAATGAATTGTTTACACAAAACTTGGGAAAGTCTATGTGGTTGCAATACCAGAGAAGATATTGCCATGAAAATGTGTCAAAATATGCAGTGACTAATTCAGATTGTGCTTAAGCTGTCTCTGAGAAACCTTGAGTTAAAAAACCCTTCTATATGACCAAGGTAGGTACACCTTACCTCTTAGATATGTACAACGAGACACAATAAATATAGCTTGAATATCATGCTTAAAAGTAGCTGCTGATTCATTATAATGTTTTCATGCAGTTACCATGTCTACTCATTATATTTATTATCATCAATAATTTTAAACACTTCGATGTATAATGTTATAAATCCTGTATCAAACACAACTACATACTGAGAATGATGTTCATTGGCCCTAGAAGTTATGGTTGATATCATACTATAGGGCATGTAAGTCGTTAAAGCAGAACGGTTGGAGCATAAAATGTCGATGAATACAGAACTCTTTTGTAACAATTGATATGTTGCATTACCTTTAATATATCATTTTACCTTGATGGCAGTCCTAATATAGATGTATATAGAATAATCACAACATACATTCTTGAGCATTTCTGTATCAATTACTGAGTCATGGATGCACCATATATGGTATAAAATGGGATACATGTGTTTATGTAATGCTAAGAGTGTCATGTAGATTCAAAATAAACCGTTATCCCCATCTTTCCATTACATTGGGAAGCATAAGTAATAGTATTATTGATAAGATAAAATCATAGAATCGACGAATGTTTGAATACTTATTTATAGCCCCTCTACATGCTTTTATTGGGAAACAGCCACTCATATTACCGCTCTTATATTATCGTCGCCCAGACACCGCCTCGCTGAATGACACGAGCGCTGCTCTGTTCCCGATATCATGGTTCCATGCACTGAGCGCCTATTCTTCCCGCTAAGAATTCAAAGTGATTTAGATACCCCAAATCATTTCTATTATTCCATCTCTCGTGACCCAGTTAAATGTAGCGCCGTAACTGCCCAAACCCATTCCTCATCTTTCACCAACGTAGCTCCAGTCGAACGGAAATATATATATATATACTCAGACGTCTTTGGGGCTATCACCAACGCTGACGCGAGAATTCTCTTCAGTCATTACACAGCAAGCGACAATCATCATACGCAGCGGTAACTGTCCCGATAAAGGTTAAATTGCATTCTTCCCCATTTCCCTTCACAGTTGCTTGTCCGGTAGAAATCGCCATCGGTAGCTGAACATTATTATTAAATCCGCTTTGGCATTCTGTTTATCATGAGTTCTACTGTATTTCTTAACAAATACGGGACGGAGAGAAGAGATGAGTTTTCTAACAAATGCAGGTCAAACAGTTCATTGGGATGATCCAATAACCAGGGTTGATAGGTTCAAGGGAACGCCCATACACTTTACAAAAAAGTATTTTAAGCATGTCAAGTTTCACTCACACGTGCAAAATGGCTGTCAATCCTGCAAATGACTGCGAAAGTCCAATATACTCTGTATATCAGTTTAATTCCATATCAATGAACTTCAAAATACGTGTCATACTCAGGCTCGCCTCCCTTCGACAATATGAAAACTCCCAAGTACGCGGATCGTTACCATTGCACCGAAGCTACGGCGTGGGGAGATTTCTCGGGGAATGTAAGCGCATTACATGGTGTCTTTAAATTGACCATACCGTTCTATTCTTGGTCCAACTAAAGAGATAATCATACCGATGTGTTGAGAAGAGTCTCCTTTACATGGATCCGAGTGATGGTCGAAAGTTATTCGAGTTTTGGAGTTTTGTAAGCGGCAAAGTCGCCATTTGACACTTGCAACTCACAATCCTCATGATCTATCACTCGGATCTCGTATCACTTACATTCTTCCACATTGTAATTTAAATAACAGCTGTATGAAGAATAAAATGGTAGACTACGACACTTTTTTCTTAAGTCATAAATCGTATCACAACTTTTATGGCCTCGGAAAAAAAATTCGCTGGCGGTTAAAACCACATTAAATACCACCAATCAATGGGCACCAAGAAAAATGAAAATGGTATCGAATAGAAAAGCTATTCTTGATTTTTAATATAAAAATGGCACAAAATGTATCATTTGCGCAAGTGGTCTTTACGTGAGACTACCAAACGGCCTTGTCCAAGCGAGAACGGCGCGGCGTTTGGCCGACCTAACAAAACGGACTCAAATGGCCATTTAAATTCGGATAGGTTTGTCTGTCCAACAACCGAACAAGCTGATACTTACTGGTACTGAGACCCATAAAATTGTATAGAATACAATATAAAGTTTCCCGCAATAAAACTTACCCCCGCCAACTGCGTTTTGATCAATTATAAACTCATATAAGTCTAACATACTCACGACTTAACTTTCAAGCCTTCACCAGAGCACATGTCTCAAACTGATGTAATTCCGCGCGTTCACGCCTCCACACGAAAGCTCTCGCAGTGATTGTTTTCACAGTCATCCACGAGGTGGCAGCAGCGCATTGATGTAATATTGCGCATCAAAGTCGATTTCGAAATAAAACCTCCTTATGAGAAAAGCAAATGACAATGTTCCAGGAAGCCAGAGAAGATCGAAAAACCACATTAGATTGTGGGGCATTCGGAATGCCCCATAAAATTTTATATGCCCCACAAGAAAGGTCTTATATAGAAAAATGCCCCATATACTAGTAATCTTTTAGTATATATATAGATATATATATATAGATATATATATATATATATATATATAGAGAGATATATATATAGATATAGAGATATATATAGAGAGATATATATATATATATAGAGAGATATATATTACTATATATATATATAGATATATATATATATATATCTATATATATATATATATATCTCTATGTATGTATATATATCTCTATCTATATATATATATATATATATATATATAGTATATATATCTATATATATATATCTCTCTATCTATCTCTCTATATCTCTCTCCTCTCTCTATATATCTCTCTATCTCTCTCTCTATATATATATATATATATTATTAGCATTCCTTCCGCTTGCAAGGCGAATGCTGCTTTGTAGACCGTCGGGGTTCATTTGAGATAGCAAGTTGCGATTTACATCACGTCTACTAACCTACAAGCCGTAAGTTGAACCAAACACGTGCAATATCCTAGTCTGAGGGTCCACATAAATCTGTTATATAATTATTTAGCCAAGGCACAACAATTGATTCATGACGTAGTGACGAAGCTGGTATATCCATAATAGGCAACGAGACATGATATTTTGCATGAGCGGACAGCCTTTGCATCACTTTGAGGTATTTTATATGGTAACAAATAGCCAAGAACGTTTTATCTATACTGAAATAACGAAGCAGTGTCTTTATCATCATGTCATTGTAGACTATTCTCATCATAAACAACATCACCACAGGTTGGATGCCATGTATTGTACAATTTAAGCATTAAGACTTCACAGTCAAGAAAAAGGCTTACAATAACTATATGTTGGGCTAACTGAATCTTGCCCTGGTTAAAATAATTATCCTAAAGGACTTGGCCACACGAGATCATGCGAATCGAAAAATAATCCTTCAAGAGCATGCAAACAAAGTTTTTGTTGAAAAGAGTCTTAATCATTTGGTCTTTTTAGCCTTCTTTTATAAAAACATCATCACAGGTTGCATTTGGTTGCCATATATTGTACAATGTAAGCATTAATACGTCGCAGTCAAGGAAATGGCTTAGAATAACTATATGTTAGGCTCAATGGAAATTGTCCTTGTTAAAAAGAATTATTGTGCAGAACACGCCACTAAAAGTCGCATGAATAGCACAATTTAAGAACATTCAAACAAAGTATCTTCAAATGAACATAAGCAAACTACAAACAATGCTTATCTTTATTACCAATGACACAGTTGCAAGTAATGTAGCTAGTCATAGCATTTGATCTTGTTTGAGACAATGTTTGCTCATTTTGCTATGACTGGTTGTCTGCCATATCGCATGGCTTATAAGTAATTATTATTGACGACATGTTTCTATCGGACATTATTATCGGCAGTGTATATGAGTATATATAGATTATCTACTATAGTTTTGAAAGGCAAATTGTCTATATTAGAGACTCAATCGATGAATTAATCCCATTATGCGTTATTGTTTATTGAGAAACCAATTAACCTTACGTCAGCAGTTTGTAAGAAACTTGAGAAATGACCGAGGGATGAGAGTCGAAAATAGATGAAAAGACAATTCCGAAAAAAAAGGGGATATGAATCAGCAAATCGAAAATTGCAAAGTAACCACCTCCTCTTATTGTAATCTATTTATCATAATATTGCCATGTATCTGTATAGAACAACCATTTGAATTATTTCAATGCGCTGTGTTCGCTGTGTTTTCATTAGGCTCAATATTATGGGTAGATAGTGGCGAGCAATTTCCAAGCAATTTCCCAGTGCCGTTTCAGCATTGTGTCGTCGATAATTGGAAATAGACAAAAATTGGTTATTTACGATTAATCATAATTTATTGTTAGTTACGCTGCCGTTGAGTAGCTCTATCCCAAGTTTACTTTGCTATCTGTTCGCAGTCTCGCCATCGCGAGAACGCAGTGCCATTTTTAACACCCTTGGGAGATACAGATTTATAATTCTCCATTCAAGCAGGAACAAAGCAAGTGCGTTTGCAACTAGCAGCAATATATGTCAGTCACTGGTGTCTGCAGATATTTGGCTAAATACTTATATAACAGATTTATGTGGACCCTCAGACTAGGATATTGCACCTGTTGGTTCAACTTACGGCTTGTAGGTTAGTAAACGTGATGTAAATCGCAACTTGCTATCTCAAATGAACCCCGTCGGTCTACAAAGCAGCATTCGCCTTGCAAGCGGAAGGTAATGTTAATAACTTATTTTATATAACATGTATATATCAAATCTAGCTCTGACAGTTTACAGCGTTAATCAGGCCCATGCGGGTCTCAAATAAGAACCATATTGCGATAGATTGCTGATAGATTGTTCCCGATACAATAGAGAGCAAGGTTCCATGATTTGTCGGGCAATGATTAAACCTAATAATCCACCAATACTGCTTTAAGTATCATCGGTCGAAGGTGACCTAACCTCACAATCCCATGCTATGATTCACTGACCAATTGTTGATCAACCATGTATATTTATAAGCTCATATTGTGAAAAGGTTATTCCACGGGTAACAATACAATATAAATAAGTAACAACTGGAGGCACTAACGCAACAGTTGCGTGATGCGGTGGCAGACTTGTTTGAAGCAGCAACAGTTGCGTGATGCGAGAGGGCGACTGTGCTGCGCCATACGGCTAAGCTGTCCAAAGAAGCAGGTCTAGATGACTCGTGAAGGCCGTGCATGACAATCGGAAGTAATTCGGGAATCAAAGCGACTTGGAGGGTTTAATTGTGTTTGTGAATGCAACATCATGTAACTCGAGAGGGTTTGGATGCGGTGGGATGGGGGGGTGTTCTATGGGAGGTTCACAGCCTATAAATTTTGCTGCACAGCACCATGTGACTAAACAATGGCACAAAGCAATAAAAGACAGACATAGGCGAATGATGACCTAGCCAATGCACCAATGACATCTTGAAATACTGAAAACTAAATGGAAATTGCATTGTACTTCACCAATAAAACAATCAGATGGCCGATGGTACACGACGTTTGAATAATCGCTCGTACTGATAAGTCTAGGGAGTATTCTAACGCACGCAACGGGCATTCTGATTGGATTGGCTTACTAAGCTATATTGCTCAAATATGGTGGTTGGCTTTGATTACTTAGACCTCATTAAGCCCTTGTCATTCAAAGCCTTTCCTGAGGTAATTTGTAAAGCCGAAGAAAAAGACGTGGCCGTCAAACATGCAGACTGAAATGCTGGAGAGCTTAGTTGATATACGGCATACGTCAACTTTCGCATTGACCAATGTTTGCCCAACTTTAAATTCTACCTGGCAGCAAAATAAAAGGAAATGAAGATGGCAGAAAACTGCGGAAGCATCTATTGGCTATATTAATGGTGTTTATTGTTATATATATATATATATATATATATATATATATATATATATATATATATATATATATATATATATATATATATATATATATATATATATATATATATATATATATATATATATATATATATATATATATATATATATATATATATATATATATTATTAACATTACCTTCCGCTTGCAAGGCGAATGCTGCTTTATAGACCGTCGGGGTTCATTTGAGATAGCAAGTTGCGATTTACATCACGTCTACTAACCTACATGCCGTAAGTTGAACCAACACGTGCAATATCCTAGTCTGAGGGTCCACATAAATCTGTTATATAATTATTTAGCCAAGGCACAACAATTGATTCATGACGTAGTGACGAAGCTGGTATATCCATAAAAGGCAACGAGACATGATATTTTGCATGAGCGGACAGCCTTTGCATCACTTTGAGGTATTTTATATGGTAACAAATAGCCAAGAACGTTTTATCTATACTGAAATAACGAAGCAGTGTCTTTATCATTTTGTCATTGTAGACTATTCTCATAACAACATCACCACAGGTTGGATGCCATGTATTGTACAATTTAAGCATTAAGACTTCACAGTCAAGAAAAAGGCTTACAATAACTATATGTTGGGCTAACTGAATCTTGCCCTGGTTAAAATAATTATCCTAAAGGACTTGGCCACACGAGATCATGCGAATCGAAAAATAATCCTTCAAGAGCATGCAAACAAAGTTTTTGTTGAAAAGAGTCTTAATCATTTGGTCTTTTTAGCCTTCTTTTATAAAAACATCATCACAGGTTGCATTTGGTTGCCATATATTGTACAATGTAAGCATTAATACGTCGCAGTCAAGGAAATGGCTTAGAATAACTATATGTTAGGCTCAATGGAAATTGTCTTTGTTAAAAAGAATTATTGTGCAGAACACGCCACTAAAAGTCGCGTGAATAGCACAATTTAAGAACATTCAAACAAAGTAACTTCAAAAGGACATAAGCAAACTACAAACAATGCTTATCTTTATTACCAATGACACAGTTGCATGTAAATGTAGCTAGTCATAGCATTTGATCTTGTTTGAGACAATGTTTGCTCATTTGCTATGACTGGTTGTCTGCCATATCGCATGGCTTAATAAGTAATTATTGACGACATGTTTCTATGCGGACATTATTATCGGCAGTGTATATGAGTATATATAGATTATCTACTATAGTTTTGAAAGGCAAATTGTCTATATTAGAGACTCAATCGATGAATTAATCCCATTATGCGTTATTGTTTATTGAGAAACCAATCAACCTTACGTCAGCAGTTTGTAAGAAACTTGAGAAATGACCGAGGGATGAGAGTCGAAAATAGATGAAAAGACAATTCCGAAAAAAAAGGGGATATGAATCAGCAAATCGAAAATTGCAAAGTAACCACCTCCTCTTATTGTAATCTATTTATCATAATATTGCCATGTATCTGTATAGAACAACCATTTGAATTATTTCAATGCGCTGTGTTCGCTGTGTTTTCATTAGGCTCAATATTATGGGTAGATAGTGGCGAGCAATTTCCAAGCAATTTCCCAGTGCCGTTTCACCATTGTGTCGTCGATAATTGGAAAGAGTCAAAAATTGGTTATTTACGATTAATCATAATTTATTGTTAGTTACGCTGCCGTTGAGTAGCTCTATCCCTAGTTTACTTTGCTATCAGTTCGCAGTCTCGCCATCGCGAGAACGCGGTGCCATTTTTAACACCCTTGGGAGATACAGATTTATAATTCTCCATTCAAGCAGGAACAAAGCAAGTGCGTTTGCAACTAGCAGCAATATATGTCAGTCACCGGTGTCTGCAGATATTTGGCTAAATACTTATATAACAGATTTATGTGGACCCTCAGACTAGGATATTGCACGTGTTGGTTCACTTATGGCTTGTAGGTTAGTAGACGTGATGTAAATCGCAACTTGCTATCTCAAATGAACCCCGTCGGTCTACAAAGCAGCATTCGCCTTGCAAGCGGAAGGTAATGTTAATAACTTATTTTATATAACATGTATATATCAAATCTAGCTCTGACAGTTTACAGCGTTAATCAGGCCCATGCGGGTCTCAAATAAGAACCATATTGCGATAGATTGCTGATAGATTGTTCCCGATACAATAGAGGGCAAGGTTCCATGATTTGTCGGGCAATGATTAAACGTAATAATCCACCAATACTGCTTTAAGTATCATCGGTCGAAGGTGTCCTAACCTCACAATCCCATGCTATGATTCACTGACCAATTGTTGATCAACCATGTATATTTATAAGCTCATATTGTGAAATGGTTATTCCACGGGGTAACAATATAAATAAGTAATAACTGGAGGCACTAACGCAACAGTTGCGTGATGCGGTGGCAGACTTGTTTGAAGCAGCCCGAGAGGGCGACTGTGCTGCGCCATACGGCTAAGCTGTCCAAAGAAGCAGGTCTAGATGACTCGTGAAGGCCGTGCATGACAATCGGAAGTAATTCGGGAATCAAAGCGACTTGGAGGGTTTAATTGTGTTTGTGAATGCAACATCATGTAACTCGAGAGGGTTTGGATGCGGTGGGATGGGGGGTGTTCTATGGGAGGTCCACAGCCTATAAATTTTGCTGCACAGCACCATGTGACTAAACAATGGCACAAAGCAATAAAAGACAGACATAGGCGAATGATGACCTAGCCAATGCACCAATGACATCTTGAAATACTGAAAACTAAATGGAAATTGCATTGTACTTCACCAATAAAACAATCAGATGGCCGATGGTACACGACGTTTGAATAATCGCTCGTACTGATACGTCTAGGGAGTATTCTAACGCAACGGGCATTCTGATTGGATTGGCTTACTAAGCTATATTGCTCAAATATGGTGGTTGGCTTTGATTACTTAGACCTCATTAAGCCCTTGTCATTCAAAGCCTTTCCTGAGGTAATTTGGAAAGCCGAAGAAAAAGACGTGGCCGTCAAACATGCAGACTGAAATGCTGGAGAGCTTAGTTGATCTACGGCATACGTCAACTTTCGCATTGACCAATGTTTGCCCAACTTTAAATTCTACCTGGCACCAAAATAAAAGGAAATGAAGATGGCAGAAAACTGCGGAAGCATCTATTGGCTATATTAATGGTGTTTATTGTGCCACGAATATATATATATATATATATATATATATATATATATATATATATATATATATATATATATATATATATATCTATATATATATATATATATATATATATATATATATATATATATATATATATATATATATATATATATATATATATATATATATATATATATCTCTATATTCATTAACTTCCTTCCGCTTGCAAGGCGAATGCTGCTTTATAGACCGTCGGGGTTCATTTGAGATAGCAAGTTGCGATTTACATCACGTCTACTAACCTACATGCCGTAAGTTGAACCAACACGTGCAATATCCTAGTCTGAGGGTCCACATAAATCTGTTATATCATTATTTAGCCAAGGCACAACAATTGATTCATGACGTAGTGACGAAGCTGGTATATCCATAAAAGGCAACGAGACATGATATTTTGCATGAGCGGACAGCCTTTGCATCACTTTGAGGTATTTTATATGGTAACAAATAGCCAAGAACGTTTTATCTATACTGAAATAACGAAGCACTGTCTTTATCATTTTGTCATTGTAGACTATTCTCATAACAACATCACCACAGGTTGGATGCCATGTATTGTACAATTTAAGCATTAAGACTTCACAGTCAAGAAAAAGGCTTACAATAACTATATGTTGGGCTAACTGAATCTTGCCCTGGTTAAAATAATTATCCTAAAGGACTTGGCCACACGAGATCATGCGAATCGAAAAATAATCCTTCAACAGCATGCAAACAAAGTTTTTGTGAAAAAGAGTCTTAATCATTTGGTCTTTTTAGCCTTCTTTTATAAAAACATCATCACAGGTTGCATTTGGTTGCCATATATTGTACAATGTAAGCATTAATACGTCGCAGTCAAGGAAATGGCTTAGAATAACTATATGTTAGGCTCAATGGAAATTGTCTTTGTTAAAAAGAATTATTGTGCAGAACACGCCACTAAAAGTCGCGTGAATAGCACAATTTAAGAACATTCAAACAAAGTATCTTCAAATGAACATAAGCAAACTACAAACAATGCTTATCTTTATTACCAATGACACAGTTGCAAGTAAATGTAGCTAGTCATAGCATTTGATCTTGTTTGAGACAATGTTTGCTCATTTGCTATGACTGGTTGTCTGCCATATCGCATGGCTTAATAAGTAATTATTGACGACATGTTTCTATGCGGACATTATTATCGGCAGTGTATATGAGTATATATAGATTATCTACTATAGTTTTGAAAGGCAAATTGTCTATATTAGAGACTCAATCGATGAATTAATCCCATTATGCGTTATTGTTTATTGAGAAACCAATTAACCTTACGTCAGCAGTTTGTAAGAAACTTGAGAAATGACCGAGGGATGAGAGTCGAAAATAGATGAAAAGACAATTCCGAAAAAAAAGGGGATATGAATCAGCCAATCGAAAATTGCAAAGTAACCACCTCCTCTTATTGTAATCTATTTATCATAATATTGCCATGTATCTGTATAGAACAACCATTTGAATTATTTCAATGCGCTGTGTTCGCTGTGTTTTCATTAGGCTCAATATTATGGGTAGATAGTGGCGAGCAATTTCCAAGCAATTTCCCAGTGCCGTTTCACCATTGTGTCGTCGATAATTGGAAAGAGTCAAAAATTGGTTATTTACGATTAATCACAATTTATTGTTAGTTACGCTGCCGTTGAGTAGCTCTATCCCTAGTTTACTTTGCTATCAGTTCGCAGTCTCGCCATCGCGAGAACGCGGTGCCATTTTTAACACCCTTGGGAGATACAGATTTATAATTCTCCATTCAAGCAGGAACAAAGCAAGTGCGTTTGCAACTAGCAGCAATATATGTCAGTCACCGGTGTCTGCAGATATTTGGCTAAATACTTATATAACAGATTTATGTGGACCCTCAGACTAGGATATTGCACGTGTTGGTTCGACTTATGGCTTGTAGGTTAGTAGACGTGATGTAAATCGCAACTTGCTATCTCAAATGAACCCCGTCGGTCTACAAAGCAGCATTCGCCTTGCAAGCGGAAGGTAATGTTAATAACTTATTTTATATAACATGTATATATCAAATCTAGCTCTGACAGTTTACAGCGTTAATCAGGCCCATGCGGGTCTCAAATAAGAACCATATTGCGATAGATTGCTGATAGATTGTTCCCGATACAATAGAGGGCAAGGTTCCATGATTTGTCGGGCAATGATTAAACGTAATAATCCACCAATACTGCTTTAAGTATCATCGGTCGAAGGTGTCCTAACCTCACAATCCCATGCTATGATTCACTGACCAATTGTTGATCAACCATGTATATTTATAAGCTCATATTGTGAAATGGTTATTCCACGGGGTAACAATATAAATAAGTAATAACTGGAGGCACTAACGCAACAGTTGCGTGATGCGGTGGCAGACTTGTTTGAAGCAGCCCGAGAGGGCGACTGTGCTGCGCCATACGGCTAAGCTGTCCAAAGAAGCAGGTCTAGATGACTCGTGAAGGCCGTGCATGACAATCGGAAGTAATTCGGGAATCAAAGCGACTAGGAGGGTTTAATTGTGTTTGTGAATGCAACATCATGTAACTCGAGAGGGTTTGGATGCGGTGGGATGGGGGGTGTTCTATGGGAGGTCCACAGCCTATAAATTTTGCTGCACAGCACCATGTGACTAAACAATGGCACCAAGCACCAATGACATCTTGAAATACTAAAAACTAAATGGAAATTGCATTGTACTTCACCAATAAAACAGATGGCCGATGGTACACGACGTTTGAATAATCGCTCGTACTGATAAGTCTAGGGAGTATTCTAACGCAACGGGCATTCTGATTGGATTGGCTTACTAAGCTATATTGCTCAAATATGGTGGTTGGCTTTGATTACTTAGACCTCATTAAGCCCTTGTCATTCAAAGCCTTTCCTGAGGTAATTTGGAAAGCCGAAGAAAAAGACGTGGCCGTCAAACATGCAGACTGAAATGCTGGAGAGCTTAGTTGATCTACGGCATACGTCAACTTTCGCATTGACCAATATTTGCCCAACTTTAAATTCTACCTGGCACCAAAATAAAAGGAAATGAAGATGGCAGAAAACTGCGGAAGCATCTATTGGCTATATTAATGGTGTTTATTGTGCCACGAATATATATATATATATATATATATATATATATATATATATATATATATATATATATATATATATATATATATATATATATATATATATATATATATATATATATATATATATATATATATATACCTTCCGCTTGCAAGCTTGCAAGGCGAATGCTGCTTTATAGACCGTCGGGGTTCATTTGAGATAGCAAGTTGCGATTTACATCACGTCTACTAACCTACAAGCCGTAAGTTGAACCAACACGTGCAATATCCTAGTCTGAGGGTCCACATAAATCTGTTATATAATTATTTAGCCAAGGCACAACAATTGATTCATGACGTAGTGACGAAGCTGGTATATCCATAATAGGCAACGAGACATGATATTTTGCATGAGCGGACAGCCTTTGCATCACTTTGAGGTATTTTATATGGTAACAAATAGCCAAGAACGTTTTATCTATACTGAAATAACGAAGCAGTGTCTTTATCATTTTGTCATTGTAGACTATTCTCATAACAACATCACCACAGGTTGGATGCCATGTATTGTACAATTTAAGCATTAAGACTTCACAGTCAAGAAAAAGGCTTACAATAACTATATGTTGGGCTAACTGAATCTTGCCCTGGTTAAAATAATTATCCTAAAGGACTTGGCCACACGAGATCATGCGAATCGAAAAATAATCCTTCAAGAGCATGCAAACAAAGTTTTTGTTGAAAAGAGTCTTAATCATTTGGTCTTTTTAGCCTTCTTTTATAAAAACATCATCACAGGTTGCATTTGGTTGCCATATATTGTACAATGTAAGCATTAATACGTCGCAGTCAAGGAAATGGCTTAGAATAACTATATGTTAGGCTCAATGGAAATTGTCTTTGTTAAAAAGAATTATTGTGCAGAACACGTCACTAAAAGTCGCGTGAATAGCACAATTTAAGAACACTCAAACAAAGTATCTTCAAATGAACATAAGCAAACTACAAACAATTCTTATCTTTATTACCAATGACACAGTTGCAAGTAAATGTAGCTAGTCATAGCATTTGATCTTGTTTGAGACAATGTTTGCTCATTTGCTATGACTGGTTGTCTGCCATATCGCATGGCTTTATAAGTAATTATTGACGACATGTTTCTATGCGGACATTATTATCGGCAGTGTATATGAGTATATATAGATTATCTACTATAGTTTTGAAAGGCAAATTGTCTATATTAGAGACTCAATCGATGAATTAATCCCATTATGCGTTATTGTTTATTGAGAAACCAATTAACCTTACGTCAGTAGTTTGTAAGAAACTTGAGAAATGACCGAGGGATGAGAGTCGAAAATAGATGAAAAGACAATTCCGAAAAAAAGGGGATATGAATCAGCCAATCAAAAATTGCAAAGTAACCACCTCCTCTTATTGTAATCTATTTATCATAATATTGCCATGTATCTGTATAGAACAACCATTTGAATTATTTCAATGCGCTGTGTTCGCTGTGTTTTCATTAGGCTCAATATTATGGGTAGATAGTGGCGAGCAATTTCCAAGCAATTTCCCAGTGCCGTTTCACCATTGTGTCGTCGATAATTGGAAAGAGTCAAAAATTGGTTATTTACGATTAATCACAATTTATTGTTAGTTACGCTGCCGTTGAGTAGCTCTATCCCTAGTTTACTTTGCTATCAGATTCGCAGTCTCGCCATCGCGAGAACGCGGTGCCATTTTTAACACCCTTGGGAGATACAGATTTATAATTCTCCATTCAAGCAGGAACAAAGCAAGTGCGTTTGCAACTAGCAGCAATATATGTCAGTCACCGGTGTGTCTGCAGATATTTGGCTAAATACTTATATAACAGATTTATGTGGACCCTCAGACTAGGATATTGCACGTGTTGGTTCGACTTATGGCTTGTAGGTTAGTAGACGATGTAAATCGCAACTTGCTATCTCAAATGAACCCCGTCGGTCTACAAAGCAGCATTCGCCTTGCAAGCGGAAGGTAATGTTAATAACTTATTTTATATACATGTAGATATCAAATCTAGCCCTGACAGTTAATCAAATCAGGCCCATGCGGGTCTCAAATAAGAACCATATTGCGATAGATTGCTGATAGATTGTTCCCGATACAATAGAGGGCAAGGTTCCATGATTTGTCGGGCAATGATTAAACGTAATAATCCACCAATACTGCTTTAAGTATCATCGGTCGAAGGTGTCCTAACCTCACAATCCCATGCTATGATTCACTGACCAATTGTCGATCAACCATGTATATTTATAAGCTCATATTGTGAAATGGTTATTCCACGGGGTAACAATATAAATAAGTAATAACTGGAGGCACTAACGCAACAGTTGCGTGATGCGGTGGCAGACTTGTTTGAAGCAGCCCGAGAGGGCGACTGTGCTGCGCCATACGGCTAAGCTGTCCAAAGAAGCAGGTCTAGATGACTCGTGAAGGCCGTGCATGACAATCGGAAGTAATTCGGGAATCAAAGCGACTTGGAGGGTTTAATTGTGTTTGTGAATGCAACATCATGTAACTCGAGAGGGTTTGGATGCGGTGGGATGGGGGGTGTTCTATGGGAGGTCCACAGCCTATAAATTTTGCTGCACAGCACCATGTGACTAAACAATGGCACAAAGCAATAAAAGACAGACATAGGCATATGACCTTGAATGATGATCTCAAATACTAAAAACTAAATGGAATTGCATTGTACTTTACCAATATACAATCTGGCCGATGGTACATACTGAAAATCGCTAAATACGTCTAGGGAGTATTCTAACGCAACGGCATTCTGATTGGATACTAAGCTATATTGCTCAAATATGGTGGTTGGCTTTGATAAGACATTCAAAGCCTCAGATAATTTGGAAAGCCGATGGCCGTCAAACATGCACGACGAAATTTGGAGATAATCTACGCTCGTAACTTTCGCATACCAATGTCTAGGGAGTATTCTAACGCAAAAACTGGGCATTCTGATTGGATTGGCTTACTATATATATATCAAATATGGTGGTCAATGTTGTTACTTAGACCTCATTAAGCCCTTTTCATTCAAAGCCTTTCCTGATATATATTTCTGAAGCCGATATTCTAGACGTGGCCGTCAAACATGCAGTGAAATGCTGGAGAGCTTAGTTGATACATACACTGATCAATATTCTAGCATTGGCCTTTTTGAATGTTTATATACACTTGGGGGGCAGCTATGAAACAATTGAAAACCGAGATGATCCTGTTTGCCCTAGCAGCTGCTGAACTGCATTGTTTATTGAATATAAAAATAATTTCGATCGGTCATCGCACCAAAACTCGTACCTCCGTCAATCAATCCTATGCAACCGGCGCTTAAGTGTCTTATATGCGTAAAATGCGCTATTCAAGTTTTATTGTAGGTTATACAACTGGAATATTGTAACATTATATAAACACTGTCTAAATCCTTTATCGCGATTAAGAAGAGATCGATTTCGAATAGGAGTCTTTTGCCAGAATTCGCAACGATTGGTATATATTAGAGAGACCTTTGTGGAGGTTTGTTCCATAAGTCTTGCATGAGATGTGTTTTTTCAGTTTGCCTCGTGGCAGTGTTACCTTAATTTTGCTTGCCTGGAACCATGTAAATGTTGTCAATAGTGGTAGCGATCACAGACACAAAGTCGATTCATTCCGCGAAAGCACTCTGTGTACGTCTGACGCGGTTTGCGCCGAACTTTGTTTCCTTAAATTGCTTTTGCATGTCATTAATGCATTATTCAGTATTATGTTCCGATTAAACCTACTTATGAGCGCCCAGATCCATGCTACTCTATTAAAACAAGGTGATAAGCTGATGCAGCTGCTGAAAAGGGCTGTCTTGATTGCGTTTTCCCTATTACCTCATTGCAGGACGTTACATTCAACCAAAACGCATCATTACCAATGTTGGTCAAATGTTACAAGGTACATAAATTTGCTTCGCATTGTAAACCAGCGTAAAGAGACGCTTTTGCTGCTGACTTCCACAAATGATTGAATCAAAGTTACTTTCTGCCCTAAAGGGATATAAGGCGATATCCCTTTGACACAATACCTTTAGCAGATGCATAGTTTAGCTTGCTTTACCGCTAGGTGACTTCTAGCGTAATATTCAGTCTATATATTCATATTAGTACTGGATTAATGGATCAGATGAGTAAAACATACGCGGTCACGTAATCCAACCAGCGTATATTTACACAAGATATTTATACAAGCAATTAAATATGGTTATATATTCTGAATTTGACGACGCGTCTAGTAGCCCACGCAACAGTTTTCGCTAATCCAAGCAATAGTCCATGCAGTAAACCTTCGGATTATCATGCTACAATATGCATTTCAACTAGGTGTTCGAATGTAAGCATATCATGCCCCCTCAAGTATGCTTTACGTCCATATCAATGATAAGTTTTGTCTACCAATTGTAATGTGCATTGTGTTTACACCTGCAGGCTTGGCCATGTTACGTTGGATAAAATGTAGTAAGCATTATGATTGAGCCTTGTCGTGGCTTGTATATTAAATCACCACCACATTATCGGTCATTGTCATTAATCATGCTATTGAAACAATACTGAACAATAGAGTGAATATGTTGGTTTTCAATCATATTCAGGTAGCATTGACGGACAAGTTTGTGCAACAAGCCAAGAAAACAAATCTTCTACATCGTATGGAGAGGTATGGAAACGCTCATTTGTGCAAAATCTCATGGTCATCATTGCCGGTAAATAGATTGTCTTAAAAATTATTTAAATTAAATTAAGTATCCAATATTGTAATGTAAGCCTTGAAATTGTATTCAATCGCAAATCAGTATTGGTCGATGAAAGCTGACTGCCATAGCTCTGCTTCGGACGATTATTTTGCAGCAAACCATTCAACAAAGAGACAAGGTCCGGCGCTGCACAAAAGAACATTTGTATTGAATTGGTGATAATAAAACTGACCCATGAAAGATATCGTGCAAATACACAATGCGTTGATTTGCCTGACCGATCACCCTAATTGCCATGTACTTGATTACGTGGAATTGAGAATTCTTGTATTTCAACACAAACAAATCAAACTGAGGACATTTTACCCTTCATATCACGTGTTTTACGTGTGGACTTTCAACTTTGACCACCATAAGCTGAGCAATATGTCAGCAAATCACATTGCACTTAGGGTTACACATATAAAAGGCAGCCCGCCTCAAGCGCGGCGCCTTATAGAAAGATATTGTTCTGACTGTCATCGGTTACGATGAACACACCCTGATAAGTAAGACGTGTCTGCATACAGGAATTGTGTAAATGTACATTGTGTCAAATTCATACGGCATTTGTTGCAAGTCTACATCAAACAATTCTCCATTGTCTACACCATGAAATGAAATAGTCATTGCAACAAAGGTACTTAGAAAGCTTGTAGGTGGTCAGAAGCCATCAGACTGCGGGTGGCCCGTATTGACACTAAGCAAGATAGAAGGTCCAATAGTTCTTTTGTGACTCGATTTGAGTGCGAGATCCGTATTTGCGCATAAATATCGCTTCATGTACAGCGAATTTGTTTGAACTTTGCACTACTATGCCATCTGTTGTGTTTGTTAAACAGTTATCGTAAGAGCAGCTTTTTGGCGGGTATGCTTTGCATTTATTGATACGAGCAGTTGTGTATTTGCGGGGTGACTGATGAAGCGAGTGTGTTTGGTAGATGATGGATGTGAATCAAACATTGTCTCTAATGGATTCTGCAATGGCTAAGAGCGATTTGATCACATATTGTATCGACAGACTACTTTAGATAGTTACCTCAACGTCGAATCGATTAAATCAAACGAAAGCGCTTTAGCACCATCTCGCTTAAATTTGTAAACCTTAACCAATGCATCTTAGACATCAACAGTTATATCAGGACCTGAATAAATTAAAACATGGCATCTGCGATGCACAATGCCCGTTCCCATCTGATAAAAATGATTCCCTATTTGTATTTATGGTTCATTAAACCAGATTTTAAAACACAATCTGATCTCGTAATATATAGCTTAGTTGAAAGTAACCAACTGAAAATCACTAAGATAGCCGTTTATTTGGACCATTAAGGGGCGCGGTAAGATTTGCATCGAAAATTTGGATAGTTAAAATATTAAATTACCGTAAGCATAAATGGGAGAGCCCTACTTGCACAACACGATATAGTACTTGCCGTATTAACGATTTTGTTCATTCGACCGAATAAAGCCATAAGCAGGTCTATATGCAATCTACGTAGATAAGCACCTTAGATATATTCCGTCAAAGAGCTACAGCCAAGTGCCTCACACGAGATTTGCGATGCATTAGCCACATGGATGCAACGTTGAATATGCGGAGACCATTGCCACCAGCTGTTTCGAACCATTTCTAATGATTGTTTCACTATGCCATTCGCAAGTTGTGCAGGAGGATAAACATGAACACTCTCTGCGTCATTAGACGAACGCTAGGACCCGTTTTTAGGCTTGGAGATATAAGAGTATCGTTAGCGTCAGGCAATTACTAAAGATTTTTACTGCTCCGATGATCTTGATCATCAATAGCGAAATCGTAATTACTTTTTATTTGGATTCGTGAGTAAGATATGGTCGATAATTGATGGAGTAGTGTAAAAATGCCGCAAAACATACGTTGTAGGCGAGTCAGATGCAACGCTTCATTTAGCGTCGACTGAGCAACCTCCGAGTTACTTTTACAGAGACAAAGACGTCATGACGACGGATGGTTAACGGCAGAATGATCGTACCGCAATCAAACAGAGGGCAATCACAATAAATCTTTTTTTGTCGGAATCTGGGTAAATCAGTTTTTTATTTTGGCCTTGATATTTTGCCGATATCGGCTATATTACATGAAGATATTAATGCTATGGTCACTATGTATACCTAATAAAAATTGAGATTATTTACCAATAGGGTCGATACAGTATATAACACAACTGTATCCGGACAACGAGCAAATATTGCGTCTAAAAAGAAGCAGTCGAAAATATTTGGCTATCATCAATTCTATTGTTTTGCACAATTACAGATGCTGTGTAATAATAAGCCATCAATTAATGTTTTGTTTCTGCATATTCAACCATTAAACAATCAAGACAACATTATCAGCATGCCTAGATATAGTGAGAGTTGTCATCTTACTAAATAGCAAATTTACTTCCTCAAGTATTACGTTGTGTCGTATACAGAGGCATGGCATGAGACTCTTGTGCATGTCACACGAAACATGGTGGCATTGACTTGTGGAAATCACAAATACAGTTTATAACATCAAGCTCATCGCACTTCCTGGGAACACAACTTTCAAAATCAAGACTCGCTAGTTCATGAATCACTTCTTGTGACGATCAACGGATGAGTCGGGTATCAGGTACCTTCTTCGACGGTTTCACTGCATATCCTACAGCCTCTTTGAGTTCCTGAAGACGTAGTATTGACGATGTGCCCGTAATCCATCCAGAAGTTGAAGTTGACTGCTGTACAGACATTTTTGGCCATCTACTGTCTCACCAGTGCACCCTGTAAACTCAACTTGTGACATTTTGTTACAAGAGTGTTTGTGTATATTTTGCTATGGGACAATGTGCAATATGCGCATTCAAATGGAAGCATTATGCCAACCAAACAAGAAGCTCACTAGAGCCGCAGTTAAATTCATATTTCAATCGCTGCTGTCTTAGAAATTGGTGGCCTTTTAAACTTTGCGATAGCTCACAATTCGTTACACAGAAATAGCTCAAGTTAAATCACTGTGTCAATGCTTGGGACAATTACTCTTATAATATTTGTATCTGTCCAAATTACTAAACAACAGCAGGTGCAACATATCAAAGCAGGCAATTGGTTTTGGGCATTTATTAATTGATTCCGTGAGTTATATACAGCATGCGCCTACAATGGTGCTTCGCGGGGATAGGATAGTAACACAATTGTCAGGCAGTTACAAGACATTTGCGTAATAAAGGAGCCAGAAGCGACTGTGAGGAAATCCTGTAGAGCCCACAAATTGCCATTTACACTGTATCAGACGGATGGCTGTTGATAACTACTTCTGCCTTTCATCTACTGAGAGTAATGTTTTGAAGAATGTGACATTGAGGCACATACATCAGGAATTAAGGCGTTATATATATATATATATATATATATATATATATATATATATATATATATATATATATATATATATATATATATATATATATATATATATATATATATATATATATATATATATATATATATATATATATATACCGTGCGGTCAGTTTACACTAATCGGCTTATTAATCGCCAATGTCCAATTCAGCATTATATTATCAGGTATACTTTATCAGCAAATATGCTTTCATTCATCCAGCCACAATGCAAAAGATTGTTTTACTATGGAAAGGATAAGCATATATTCAACCCATGAGCTATAACAAATGTTTACGAAATACCCCGCCTATGATCAAAAATCTCTTTTTTTGTACTGCATGTCCAAGCAAAGCTAATTTGCAGCCGAACTCGTATCGGATTTGTTTTGGACAGTGAAATTGGCACATTTCCTTTATTAAATGGATCACTCATATATTTTGTAAAAATCATTGCGTACCTTTTTTAACCCGAGACAAGGTTTCTTCATCTTTCCAGCTAGTGGCATTTGTCAAATATGCTGATAATGCCAGCGGACACATGTTAAATACAAAAGACCCAAAATACTGCGATGGTAAGCTTTTAACTGGATTTTTGTACGTGTTATCAATTACTTCAAAAAGTTACAAAGAAAATTCAGTGGCTATAAGACCAGCTAAACAAACCAATTGTTTGAATCCCAGCAACAATTTTGACACAATTACGTTTGTTCTACAATGACAAGTTTTAAAATGCATTCAAGCGTACTTGATGCTAATGCCGTCCCTAATATCAAGGCTAAACTATGGTTACAGAGCGATGCTTGACAAACGCAGGCTTGTGAAAGAAATGCGACACGAATCTGACTACGTCGGCATTGCCGCACTCAAACATTGATGAATTAGAAGCGGTTAATATAACCGTACAGCTCCGCCCTTTTTGGAACAATAGTCCGTTAAAATCTGGCTTACTTTCCAGTCCGTTTCGGTTATTTTAGTCTCTACACTGAGGATATTTGGCTACAGACAGTAGCAATAATTGATATTTGCAAAACGTATTGATAAACGTACATCACATGACGGTTGGAAGAATATTTGAACAATAAGTCGTATCTGATTCATCTTACAAAAGATAGAGAAAATAATTGTTTTCGTCATTAAAGGTTACAATATATTCGTGTTCCAGCACCATAAATCACTCCGGAACTACCAAATAAGAGCGTAACAAAAATCGTCGCTTGCATCTAACCGGGGAACTCTCTTCCGAATGAAACCAATATGTAAGTGCTAGTTGCGGCGGACATCATTTGATACGCAAGAACGGGAAGCTATATTCCACTGCTATATATTACTGAACTACACACAGGCGAGATACTTGTCTCAATAACCGGGATAGATACCGAAGTAAGGGATCACTGTCTGCTGGAGATGGTTCAACTGTAGGGTCGATTAAATTGTCTGTGGTGGAAGGGTTCACTTCAGGCGCATTTAAGGGTGACACATTCAATGATGCAGCTGTGATGTGCACATTGCTTATACGTTGCAACACCTGACTATCTTTTACATAGATGGGCAAATGCTCGTCTACTCAATTTGTAGCCAGTATGTGAGTCTGAGGAGCCTTTATAAACGAGGTGTGCGCTATTTGTCATACTAATGAAATTCAGTCATAGGATATCACTACAGAAAGCCATGAATATGGACTGTATTGCTCTTTGGTGCGTGATTATAAAAACAGGGCAATGTGCGTCCACTATTCGACGCCACAATTCGTTGTTGTTGACAGATGGCCAATCAACAGCAATACTATCATTAAGGTCATCTAAAGCTTTTCTGTTGGACGCAGGTGCAAATGGATTTCTAAGTGTAATATAATGAATGGCATTCCTATCGCATATCTAGTGATAGCGAATTTGTTGAATGGTTTTTGCTGTAATGATGTACCAGTATGGGATAGACTAATCTTTCATCGTGTAACTGTGATTTGTCAACGAAGACATATAGCGGCAGCCTCGATTTTGTTGCTTTAATGTCATAATGGCTGTTATAGTGCTGTCAGGAGACTGAAGGGGCGACCTTGACCATCAATACAATGGTCACTGCAAAGAAGATGAACTGTGTTCTCCGTGACCACATTGCTATTAGTAGGATTGCTGACAATGACATATTGAATTGGAATCCATGAATGAGTTGATGCACAGTACGATTATCAATCCATCACATTCATTGTTCGAGGCATTTGTTTTGAGTGTGAGTATATTATTTTTAATATTACTCACAGGCTATGCTTGCGGGAATTTATATTTCGTAGGCTCTGACAAGCCCTTTGAATGAATGATATCTGAATATTGACTATTTTGCTATCATTGATAATTTACTATCACACCCTTATCAGGCGTGACACTATAAGACCCTTGTGGCACAATCTGGCTCAGTTTTGGTGGATGAACCCGGCAAAGGAACGCGAAATGTTGTTAAATAGTGAGAACGCCCAAATGAATTGTATGATTATGTCTTTATTGGGCTGGCAATGCTCTAAATAATATTCTTGTCCGAAGAAACATATTGCTTACATAGGAAAGTCATATTGACTTATTTGTGAGGGAGGCCATTTGTGCCGTTCAGCTTATGCATTAGCGAATCATCATCGCAAGTCCGGATTTGGCTAGCCAGAGATAAACGGGGCACTCGAAGTCTCATAAAGCTATTTGAGGGGGTGCAGCAATGTGATACCTCTCTCAAGCGTACTTTGTGCGCTTCTGCTGAAAATGTGTAGCATTGCTGGTCATGGACATGTATCTTAGCTGACAGCCGCGTCCAGTAAAAGTACAACCGTCAAGACGGTTAGAGATTTTCACAGCATCACCGAATTTCATGATTGTTGAGGCAAAATCACAAAGAACCATGTTCAGGTTCATTCTTGCAGGAGAGGTGTCATCTGAATTTTCCTATCTTTGAAATGGTGGCTAATTTGTAGGTTATTTGCCTGCTGATGCCTATTGCCTTTGTGTGTGAACAGCGGTGTATGGCTGGCACATTTGTCTAGAAAGTCCCCTTTAATTAACGGACTAAGCACATGCTATAGATAGTAGAAGTGCTATAAAAAGTGCGCGCATGACTTTGTTTTTCTACAAATTGCCCCTGCATGTTGGCAATACGATTCCATAACGCCTGTTTGTCCATTATACTTGATTTTCTGTCCCGAGCGTGCAAAACAATAAGAGCGCAGATCCATACTTTTTTATCAAGGAGGGCAGCTGATGTAGCTGGTGAAATGAGCTGACCTGATGGCTATCGTTCTCATGACCTCACAAACGGGACTTTTCATCCATCAAAAACGCATCATTTCCAAAGTGTGGCAAGGTACATTAATATGCTTCACATTGTAAACCAGCGAGTAGAAACGTTTCTTTGCTGACTTAAACAACATACAATGGCTTGCTGCAGCAATTGTTTCAGAGCGGTGTCCCTTTGACACGACACCTTCAGTCTGCCACATTCTGTAACTTGCTTAAGGTGTAGGTGTTATCGAACGTAATTGTCAGTCGATATATTCATACTAGTGCAGAATTAATGGATCAGATGAGTGAAACATACGTGGTCATGTAATTCAGCCAGCGTATATTTACACCAAATGTGTATCCAAACAATTAACTATGGTAGGATATTCAATATTTAACGCGCCTGGGCAAAAGTTCGAATCATTAGTCTTTGCAGTTAGTCCTCGGCCCAACATCCTGAAATGTGCATTTTTACGTGATTCCTTTTTCTCGCGTCTAGGATTTAGCATGAAAGCATATCATACCCCCACAAATATTATCTTTAATATATGAAAGGTTAATTATGCCTACTGAATATACTAAGCATTGTGTTGACACCTGCATGCTTAGCTATGTTATGTCGGATCAAACGTAATAAACGCTATAAATGAACGATTTTCTGGCTTGTGTATTTAATGAACACATTTTCAGC
>CM067350.1:11143990-11175554 GCA_034190875.2 Urechis unicinctus | reverse complement strand
TCACAGAGGTAAGAGGGAATAGGTCAATAAAAGAATAACTTGGCACCCACCTTTGCTCGCTAATAGTAGACGTGGACGACACCTGTCGCAATAACCATGATCTATTGCATCTGTAGCCTCTGTGGATTATCAAACATCAGCGCATTACCATTTTGTGTTATGCCAATATCTACAACTTATTTTAATAAGCAAAA
This sequence comes from Urechis unicinctus, assembly GCA_034190875.2. Lineage (NCBI taxonomy): Eukaryota > Metazoa > Annelida > Polychaeta > Xenopneusta > Urechidae > Urechis > Urechis unicinctus. Next base: position 11,175,360 of record CM067350.1, on the reverse strand, counting down.
TAAAAGCGCAATTAGTCTACTCAATTGTCAATTAACAAAATATTTCCACCCAAAAGACGACGATTTGTTCAGAATAGCTTATGTTATTTGATTCTACATTGTCTTACTATTGTATTGTATCAATTACGTACGGATATTATGTATATACCACCATCCATGACTTATTTGCGTAATAAATTGAATATATTGCAAGATATGTTGTGCTCAATTTTGATATCACGCACATAATCTGAATGGATTGCTCTGTGCTAAACAAGAACTGTTAATTGTACAACATAATAACGCTTGTTCAAGGGGTGTGATTCATTTCTGGTAATGTGACTCTCTTATCCATATAACAGAATCGTAATATTACTAGCAACAAGAATGTAAATTCCAGGTATTAACATGTCTAGAAATCAATATATCCACGGGCACTAAGTCATAGTAAGTGGTGACAGTGGCGACGAACTCCCGGTATTCTGCTCTCCCAACAAAGCTGATGCAGGGTCACCAACACTAGCACCCCCGTCACCCAGAGGTAGCACACGAATCGTTATTACTGTGGCAGCATGAATAGCTAACTTACTGAGATAACGGTTTGCTTCTAAGTAGCACTATCATATTAAGCGATTTCGTGACTCCTTTGCGATTGGCTGCGTGGTATGGAAAAGGTATGTGCGACAATTTAGTGCCCATTACATACAATCTGCTATACACTTGTCTTATAATGCCTCGTACTTCGTGGCAGGTCGCGATATCAAACACCGTAGATAGTGTAGCCTCACAGAAAGGTCTGACATCGTCGACTGAGATGATTTGTGTATTGTTAAACTGCGAAGCTATTTTTGTTGTTGTTGCATATCCGAGAGATAATTCATGTACACAGCCGAAATCAATGCATTACATTATTTCTCTATTGTTAATCAAGGTTTGTTTTGGAATGCAGAACATCACTGTACACAACAAGATGAACGACTCATCATTAATGTATGATTGTAGTAGTTATGAACGCCCGTTCGATTGAATATTTATTTCAAGATATGTACCAACGTCCCACAGAACGTTTTGGTATCTTTGAAAAGTAACTATTATCATCTCACAAATAAGAACGCGAGCAGTAATAAAAGCTGACGTGATCATTCAGAACGAATCAATAAAGCACTTCCGTTTGCATATTAAACACATTTGTAAGGCTCATTCGCCCCTTCCCTATGTGGTTAGAATCCTGCATGAGTAACAATTGATTTGTACGAATATTTTTCTGGCGCCGACAAAAATGTCTACATTAAACACATTGCATAAAGTATTGCTTTTTCGTTATATGTCGCTAAACCCAGTTCTTTTCCTTTCAGTGGTATTCTATTCTTGATAGTTGAATGGTGGTCTTTGACTTCTGAAATCGTAGGTAAAACGGCGAAATTATTAGTTCCAGGTTACAAAGCCTCTGGGTTTATGCAAGATAAACTCGGGACGTTGAATGACAGCCACACACAAATCACGATTTGATTCCAATTACTTATTTCCTGTTCTCCCGACCCAAAATAAAGGGCTTACTAATGCCCTTTTATTCGAAAACTATCGAGACACTAGGCTTTGCCCTACAATGAAAAGTTGTGTCACCTACATCCCGCCATGGTCCACAGCAATAATAACGCCGTGCAAATATATACTAATACTGTTTTTTCGCTGTGCATATGCATAAAAAACGCGGCGGGTTTGCACTGGTTCTAAGATGGCGTAACGGACAGACGATGGGAATGTCGATTTTAAATTAATTGTGAAATACACCTAACTGAAATGCTATCCAGCACAGACCAAGGTTATGTCAGGTGGAACTTTGATTACGTAACTTATAAGTGATTGATTTTGGTTCGTTTTACATTTGTTGCAAAGTGACTTCAGAGTGAGATATGTGACAACAGGGCAACGACATGGTATATTTCACATAACCAAACGGTTGCTATATCTTTTGGCTCTTGTATCAATTTCAAAATGGGTTAAATAATAGATGTCTCAGTTGGCGGCGTAGCAAACTATATAATGCCCATGATGACATCGTAAGCATCCTTCCAGTGGTTGTGTAAAATTCGATTGGGACAATATTTGCACTTGCTCTTCAGGTCAATATGTAAGATTCCGATTGTTAAAATATATCATTAAAATGTCAGTGTCTCAGCCAGTAAGTTCAATCGTGCTGTAATGCTTGAAAGCCATCTTATAACATATGAGATGCTCTCATTGAACTAGATCAAATCAATGTTAATGCAAGTGCGCAAGGTATAATTAACTATGAAACGATCAATGGGCATTGGATATGTGGGGTCAGCGACAAGTATAGCTTTTATACATGGCGATGATAAACTAAATATGACAAAATTAAATTATTATACCTATTTCACGATATAATCCACGCTAACCAGCTTATAACCACTGATGCGATATAAGTCAGTGTATTAGCCGCTGCCTTCCGTGAAGACGCTTTAACATTACACACAAAAGATCCTAAGCATTCATCTTAAAAGCTGTATAGATGCTGCCTCTCTAAATATGGTTAATTACTAAAATTAAGCAGTTTTGGTGATAGCTGCAGCTCGAAATCTGCAGCACAAAAAAGAATAAATATTGTTGCGCCACTTAACAGTTTGTCCTGGCTACTCGGTCACAATGGAGTTGAGTGTTCTTCTGCAAACATTCATATTGGCATTCGCAATTATGATATTCGTCAACTGTGTGAGGCAGATAACGTGTCTAACTTCCCCCCACGCACAGCAGCATTTAAACCTGGTGCGGTGTCAACTTAAATCCCATCGGACTTTTTGGGACTGGTCAGCGTCTATTCATTATCTGTAAGTCCGATAATAATGATATGGCGGGAACTTATTAACATGACGAATTTGCATTCGCCTAGTTATGGCGATCAGTCCGGTTTGTATGTTTGTTTGTTTGTTTGTTAAAATTTATGTTTGTTTCGCGATACAGGTCGCAATTTTTGAAATTTTGAGTTTTCTTCAATCGTAAGGCGTGAATAATGCAAAGAATCGAGAGGTATTTATATCTCGAATAACCCCGTTAATAATGGTCGGATTGTTACATTTTTCCCTCATTGTGTAGCCCGGTATAATTGCGAACTTTTTCTAATGACATATGTGGCCATCAAACCAACAGTTTTCCCTAGCGCCTAAATTCCAAATGTCAACAAATGTTTCATGAATATTTCGAACGCTTAAAAAACCGTCAATACATGTCAGATGGTAATAACAATTGGTTCACCTGTTATCCGTGACATACTACGACGTATCTTAAAATATCGTGGATGTCAATGACGTCACTTACGGTTACAAACTAATCAAAGTTAAAATGGGACTAAAATCTGAAGTTATCGCGTCGTGTGTCCGCCGTGAATGGTCGTATTGTGAAATGATTTACTCTCGAAGTAAGCCTATTCAATGCTGAACTTTGTAGGCCAACATCAATGATAGGAGCAATTACAGAAATAGGCTCCCATTGACGTTGGTTAATGACTATCAATATCAACCCGGCATGAAATAGCTCTTAGGTTGCGGATTGAATGCCGAATGATCAAAATTACAAGAGGTTTGTAATATAGGATATTGAAGGGAAAATGTGCAAATACGGGGGACAAAATTAACGGGTTCGAGCGATCAACAACATTTATATGGATTCGTTGATTCTTGACTTTTTATGTCAGAGCCGATTATTCTGATAAAAGGAGTCGAGTTGAGGCTGTGATTGTCAGAATAGGTGATACTTTTGATCTTAAGGCGACTGCAACTAGACTGCAAAACCTAGATGATGTTGGCATCGGCAGTTGTACTCAATCACACTCAATAACTAGTTCACAAGCAAGCCTTTGATAATGGTTTTCGCATATATCCCTGAATAAATATCTGGGCCTACGTGAGTTACAGCGCCCCCTTACCATTTATTGGCACAATGCCGCTTAACATGTTTATCAGTCACTGTTTTTATCGATTGGTGCAAACCACGCTTAGTAGCCAGCTCGTGTGTTGTACCGTCATTGCTTCTTTTAATGATACTCTCATAAAATATAGTGCAAACCCAGCAATCATAGTTTTATTCGGTATCTGGCTAATACGGCACTTTTCCGATACAGCACCTAGTGCCGCATCGACTTTTATCCTCTGAGGATGATAACATTGATAGCAATTGGCCAAGTTATAATCTCTTTCTTGTACTAAACATTGTCACAACTCATCGAGAGTAAGGTCATTGCGTTCTGTGATCATATCCTCTACGTCTTCACAGCTCACCGTGTGTCACGTCATGATAATGACATTCATGGTAGCAAGTTTTGCGAAGATGATGATGAAGTTAATAAAAATAATATATTATCTACTCTGCATGATAATGATGATGATGATTATATTGTGGTAAATTTGATAATTTATAAAAGTCTTTATTGAATGACTTGAATCTAATTTCAAGCGATCGATAATACAAATGAGGCAACCAAAATATGTTCAACCGACGCACTTTACTAGTTTTTGTTCTCTCTATCATATATATCTCTCTATCTCTATATATATATATATATCTCTCTCTCTCTCTATATATATATATATATATATATATATATAAATATATTTATTCATCCCTCTCTTTATCTCCCGTTATCTCTCTCTCTCACGATAGGACACTGAGTGATAAGAATGCATCATAAAACATTACCATCATACCTGGTATTTGGGGTGCTCGTTCGATGGCGATTTATCCCGAGCACATACCTTTATTGCAGTTTCCATGATACAAATTACAAACTCCCAACTTTCATATTGATACAACACTAAATATTATTGGAAACTGTACGATCGTGTTAGGCGTTATAAGGGGTACTTATTTCATGCCACCGTGTTGCAACGTATTTAGTTCAAACGGAAGTATGTTCGTGTTGTTTTGGTCATCTTTGATGACCCATTTGTATCATGAAGTCTTCTTAAATGTAACTGTTCAACGTCTATAATATGCTATAGGTGAGTTCTCAATTTGCTTCGAACGTTAGCGACATCTTATCATACGGATGTCATAAATCATAAGACGCATAATGTTCCCGTAGGAATATATAGCATGAACTATATCGCCGATACTATATTACAAGGCGCAATACATCGCGCAAGATTAAAACTCTTGACACGTCGGTGAACATTATCATATTGAAGAAGACTAACGATCGGAGGGCTCAGCGATCATCATAATCATATATCTATATCTTTGCAGCTGCTGCTCCAAAACTTCTTTCTATCTCTATCTTTCTCTCTATCTCTCGCTCTCTCTCTCTCTCTCTCTCTCTCTGTATATATATAAAGAGAGAGAGATATATATTTAAATATATATATATATATTTATATATATATGTATATATGTTTATATAAATATATTTATTGATCCCTCTCTTTATCTCTCGTTATCTCTCTCTCAAGATAGGACGCTGAGTGTTAAGAATGCATCATATAACATAAACATTATGCCTGGTATTTGGGGTGCTTGTTTGGTGGCGACTTATTCTGAACACATACCTTGATTGCAGTTTCCAAGATATAAATTGCAAAGCCCTAACTTTCATACATGCGTAAATAATTAATTCCAACTTACAAAGCAGACACAGAGAAACAGCGATTTACAGGAAAACGCTCGCCATCACATCCACCGAGAAAAGCAGCTGAAGAGTCTTGTTGAGACAAAATTGTGTATAACCAGTGGTTTACAGCGAGAGTGCCTGATTAATCAACATTATAACAAGTGGCACCAATGACATTTGATTACATCAGCGAACCATTCTCATGCAACCTTGGGCACATCTGGCCTACTTGGCTTCGTTACGGTATCATTTCAAAATCATTTCCTTTTCATATCTTGGTTAGTAATAGCCGTTCCATATCGAGTGAGTTGCTGCAAGAAATGTTCGAACAATAATCGATATAACACTGAAATAGACATGTATTTCAATATTATTGGAATTTAAAACTGTACGATCGTGTTAGGCGTTATAAGGGGTAATTATTTCATGCCACTGTGTAGCAACGTATTTAGTTCAAACGGAAGTATGTCATCTATGATGCCCCATTTGTATCATGAAGTCTTCTTAAATGCTCAACGTCTATATAATGCAATTAGTGGGTTCTCAATTTACTTCGAATTTTAACGACATATCGTATCACACCGATGGCATAGATCATAAGACACATAATGTACCGTTAGGGGTATATAGCATGAACTGTATCGCCGATAATATATTACAAGGCGTAATATCTTGTGCAAGGCTAAAACTCTTGACACGTCGGTGAGCATTATCATATTGAAGCAGACTAACGCTCGGAGGGCTTTCAGTAAACCCCTTAATGCGATCTTGATCATTTTCCATTGGCGGTTGGCTAATTATGTGTAGAATTACATTTGGCCTAAGTGATTGCTTTTCGCTATCAAATATACGCGGTCTAAATTTGTAACGGAGGGCTCAGCGATATCTTTCTAATTAACGCACGAGAGCTTCCGGCTGTAGACCTGGACGATTAGCAAGCTCCACGCACACTTGGTATCGCATGTATATTTTTGCATACAGCGAATGCTAGCATCACCTCTGCCAGAATCACCTACTACATTAGTTCTCTTGTATGCTTTCTCCGTCACTGACAATTGTGTACAAACTCAGAAAGGGGGTACTTGATAATGCTTCGAGTACTCCATATTGTATTCACTGATACGTACTTTATATATACCGTCTATCCAAAAAACAGCGTGCATCCGATAAATTAATCACTCGTAGGCAACTCTTTGTCCAAATAATGACTCTCGGTGTTAAACCTTTTTTTCTGCAAGTAATATGGCATTTTGTTTTATAGCTCCAGTTTTCAGCGAATATAGTCATTACTCATTAACAATTATTCATTTTCTGAGCCACCTGAACACGATAAGTATGTGGTATGGCATACAACTGTATACTTATGGCAAAGGTTATGCTTACCGATGTTCGGACAAAACTTATCTAACATTGTGTTAGATCTCGCCAAGCGGCCTTGATCCATTGTAATTGCGACCACATTATAAACGCCAAAATCTATAGTGTATTCGACTGCGCCACGATGCGGTACACAATGCCAGTTCAATCGAGAGTGTGATGCTGGTTAGTGGTGGATTGGATGATGAGTGAATCACACGCCAAGGCTAGCAACAAATTTCTCTGATTTTAAATGTATGCTTTTGTACTAGCTTCTATGCATTCTGTCCCATAAACGCATCGTGCTTGTTGTGTATAAAGTTAGATAACGTAAATATTAGATTTTGCCTGACGGCTTTTTCGGAAAACTATACTTTTATCGTCATCGCTGGTAAAAACAATGTATATTATCCGCTATCTTTAACACACACATACTAGAATATTATCGTTAATCTATTTTATGATGATATTTGTAACATCCAATCCAATAATAATGGCGGCACCTGTTGTTGAAGATGATTGATGATGTAGCCAAGAGCAACCACTTACCAGTTTCATCGAGCCAAACGATTGCACATAAATTCTCCTACATAGGCAAAACTACCTACACGAATACACTTAGCAGCAGTCATGAATGTTTCCTAGCATCAATCTTTCTGGCTCTCCAATCCGCTCAGACGATGGGCTTTATCAATGTCCAAACAGATGTTTTGCTACTTTATGTACTTCGTGCAAATATAACATAATCAGTTGCAAACTACGTAGACGAGAGTTGGATTTTACAGCGTACTCAATATAAATTTAGAAATTTAGTAATTGTTCGCAGCATAATTCTGTGAACACCTCTGTATCACGCTGCATGCACGAGAATTACCTAAATGTTCATAATGGTTACATAGATGTAACGTATTCATACCACTTATGTACACATTGCCATGTTCAACGTGGTATATATTCATGAATAGTACATTTGTGTCACTGCCGTGTACTGTGGCGTATAATCTGGCATAGTATTTCATTGTTAATTTACGCAGCATATTGAGTTATGCGTTTACGGGTCAAATACAGCGATTTTCATCATTTCTTTATTATGTGCTTCACAATGGAGAATTATAACTCATTAACCAAAGAGGGCACGTAATTCATTCCACTGCCATGCATAAGCGCTAAACATTCACTGTTAAAGTCCCGCTCGGAAGAAAATACGAAGCCATCTTCTCGATGCCTTTTTGTTGGCCGCTAGGGCAGGTTTCGTGAGGTCACACTTGCTGCAAGTCTTCCAAGAGAATTTGACAGCGAGCGAAGAGAAAGGCGATTTTTTTTTAGTTTTTAATTAGCGTATTAACCTGAACCCCCGTCGCCTTCTGATGAAGATTACGATGCCCAATTACGTGAAATGCAGGCAAAATATGACCATTGCTATTTATTTGACCCCATACGGGCGGGACTTTAACCATCTAAGTCAGACTCGAAAACGTAATTGGTAGCTCTGTAGCTTCGGATGCAGAATCCACAACAGATCTTGACGGATGATATGTATAGAATACCAATCCCAGGCCTTATTGAACTATGTTAACCGTTAAATAATAATACTAAAATTACATATTCTGTAAGTTGAAGATGGTATGTGGACAGACCTTAGTACGACAACAAATAGTACTTGGCTTTGTCATTGTACACTCAACACATTGAATATTTTTGACAGATTTTTTTGGATGCAGTTGATCAAGTATTGTCCTGTAAAATAACCTACCGCAAATATAGAATTAACATGACAGTTTTATCTAAAATGATTCCGCTGATGAAGGTGTAGCTGTCAACACTGAATCCCAATGAACACAGCCAGATAGAGTGCGTGCTGCCGAAGTTTGGAGAGTTTATTTATTCAAATGGACGGATCAGTTTGAGATGCGGTCTCTACCAATGAGTAACTTATCCACTATTGCTACCAAAAAGGACAATTCGAGGTTGAACAATCATATCATTTATTGCTGAGGAAGCAACAATCCCGATGTGTAAAATATTCAGAGTTCACCAGTAACATGAAATATAGAAGCAGAGCTTACAATAAAATTATGAAATGAGGGAATGGTTGACAAGTGACAAATATTTTTTTTTAATCATACAGCTTATTTCAAAACCATAAATAACTAATCGATATATTGCTTCAGGTTGTTCAGATCTACCCTTCCGCCGGTTTACACTATAGATATGGCACAGACTGGGCAAACGAAACAGTACAATGCAGCCAGTCTGAGTGGTAACAGCCATTAGAGAACCCTTCCCTGACCTGGGACACAATAGGAGGTAGGAAATTCTTGCCATCTGGAAGGACTTCAGCAAGTCTGTAGCTTGGATATTGTTTCCTGAGATCAAGCAACTCGGCAATGAACAGATTTACATAGTGTGAAGCTAATCAATGTTATTCATATTTGATGATAGTCACATCATAAATCCGTTATATGATGTGCCTATATTGAATATTAACAATGTTTGTGCATGTGAAACTTATTTACGTTTTTCCGTAATAAAATTCAAAATAACATTTGTGTTTAAATTTAGATTATTGCATATATACACCGAAAAAAAGGTACTTTGACAGGCTTGACAACTGGGTCTCCCTCTGTGGCCTTGGTGTAGCACAATCCTTGTTGCGACTGACCTCCTTGAGTGATAGCGTGAGCTCTGTTCCAGTCTTCATTTAAGTAAACAACAGCTAGGAGACATATCAAGCAGGCAGATAACTTACATTGCCAATGCATAATTCTGCAAAGACCATTACAGCTGCCACTACACAAATGTGCTAAACTTCCATACAACCCCAATTCAAATATACACAATGGAATTTCAAAATATGTTATTTCATTGGTATTACCTGTACACTATGGTGGCATAGGGATAGTTGACGAAGAAGTGCGAAAAATATGACCACCTTGTGAATCGATTCAAGGCTTGGTAAGATGGTCATCGACTCCATCGTGACTAAGGAGTATGGGTATAGCTTCATTTCGTAGCCTAGGTATCTTACGAAGTCCAAGACCCTTCTCGAAACATAGAACTGTCGTAATGGCCGGCCTCCCGTCTTAACACTTGACTTTCGTAACCCATATGCGGCGAATTTTACTGTCTCTTGGAAACCGTGAAAAACTCATGCTTAAATTATTGTTCCTACAACCGATCGCACAACAATAAGGCACAATCCACACCAATAAACGCACAAGACCATAAAGAAATAAGATTAAGACACCATGAACACAGCCAGATAGAGTGTGTGCTGCCGAAGCTTGGAGAGAGTGATGACTATAACTGAGGAATGACCAACCGGGAAGGCTGACGATGGCGAGGACAGTTCGCGAACAGCGCATGTGACGTCACTATCCAGAAATTCACGAATTTTACCTAGCGTTATCTCTACTGATTCGACGTTTTTAAAGACAAAAAGCGCGCAGTCACATTATTTTGGTTACGATACCCCTGAAAAAAACTTGAGCTAGCGAAAAATGGAATGAAAATAATCGGTGTATTTGAGTTATAACAGAAACCAAGAGAGAGAAAATATTATATTGAGTGCATCCACTTGTAAATAACGCTGCTAACTACCTATTTTTAATGACTTTTATTTGCGAAATTTCTCAAGTTTTACTATTACTATGTCTGGTACCTAAATCTCTGTCGATACAGCCTATTAATTATTTTTGGTTATTTGTTCATATATTTTGTAATTCACTATCAACTCAACACTTTTATAATCAGTAACGCAGGTGAAACAGGCTTTTTCTAACTGCCTGGTTAATGTAGTGCCTAACAGCATGATCATCGCATAAGAATGATGGTGAATGGAATTCGGCCTGAGTCTATGTGTGTGTATGCGTGCGTGTGCGTTTACTTGTGAACGTGTGTGTGTGCGTGTGTGCGCGTCTGTGTATGCGTATGTATATGTGTGTTTGTGTGTGTGCGTCTGTGTATGCGTATGTATATGTGTGTTTGCGTGTGTAAATGTGTTTGTGCTTGTGTGTGCTTGTGTGTGTATGTGTGTGTGCATGTGTATATGTTTGTGCGATTGTGTGTCAGCTTGTGTTCGTGTATGTGTTTGTATGTGTGTATGCGTATTTCGGTTATAAGGTACTGGAGTCGGACGGCACATTATTGCACATAGCTTGAACGGCATAAGTGTTGTGCGGCAGTAATGGAAGTTTGCAATCTGTCAGCAACTCTACTTTTTAACAAAATTTAGTGGTACGGTTTTAAACCGTTCGCGAGTGAGTATCTCGCAAAGCGACCTGTTTCATGATTCGTTTACCAAATATCATATTGTATTACATAATGGATTTTATTGTACCATGTCATGTCCATCTAGTCAATTATTTACATATTTTCGGTATACTAGAGAAGCTACACCACACATTGAATTGCAATTATTGGCAACTGATATTCCATTGTTTAGTTTATGCGTGGTCACATAACGAATTGAACTTTAACAGCTATAAGTAACACATTTTGTCAAGATATTAAGCAAGGCAATAATATCCAGCTACGAATTCTGATACATTATCATGAAAACATAGAAAGCAACCTTTTCGTTTCGTACGCTACTTATCTTAGCCTAGTGGCACAAGCTAGCAAAACGATGAATTCTGCATTTTTTAGGAAGATCAATTTAATTAATGTAATTATGCCATTTTATATCTGGCCAAGCGGGCTATTATTTGCGGGAACCACTTCAAGAGCCACTTTGAAATCACCTGCACCCGATTCAAGCTCCTATTGGGTAAGTATCGAGGCGCAAGCACTTTGCCTATACAAACGTGAGCGAAATCACGAATGACAAAACTTCAACTTAATTAATACTAGGAGAAATCTAGGCTGCCGACCATCTGGATGACTTAAGTTGACTGCACTATATGATAATATAATAAGCCTACATAATAGCAATAAATTAAATCACACTGACACCTTATGTCATGAAACCCCATCAATATGATTTTAACAGTTCCGACAGTTGGCTAATTAAATATAAAGATATTGGGTGCATGAAACCGTTAATAACGTGCAGACATAGTATAACTCTTCGTTCAAATAATGGGTCTAGGTGTATTCACATAGGATACGCTTTGGTGCGTATTGTATGATTCTTTTTTTCTTAAGAAGTGTATTTCGTCATGGCCAGTTGTTCGAAATTTTAGGTCCTTTATGTAAAGCTGTAGCAAACTATTACAGTAGATCCACGGTTTTACCCTGGACTTCAATACTTAATTGCATTTATTCGATTTACGACAGACCAAAATATGATAATAATGTTATATGATACGACATATTATATTTATGATGTCAACGATTGCTTGCAGTTGTTAACGACAAAACTAATCCACAATTGTGTAGGTTTTCGCTTGTGTAGGTTTATGCTTTAACCACATTGTAATTGCAATTGGTATATGAACGCCAACAATCTGTACTGCTGCCGCGTGCTTAATGAGGCAATAATCAATTTAATTGCACGCAAGGTGCAGCAATTTTTTGGCCGCATCGTGTGCGTCTTTCAATTATTTCCGAAGAACGTAGCAGCATACTTTTACAGGGGTTGGATTGATCGACAAACTCGATAAACAAATTATAACAAAAGTAATATCGTATATCCCCAATGTTGCATGGATTGTAGTTAGAACATCATAGCCCCTGAGGATTTATGTCAATCTCTTCCGCGTAATTTTATTATAACATGTTCTAAGAGAATACACAGCCGACATGTCACAAAGGCATCAGAAGTAAGTACGTTTGTCTCAATAAGCTCTTTTATTGCTGCAATGGTTACTTCGACTGCTATCGCGGAAAGATAAAAGAGTAAGTATGTTCGATTCTATGAAGACAATGAATAGCATTTAATAGCATTTTTAAATGCGAAGAAATCAATACATGGCAAGACCTTGCAATTGTCACCTTCCCCATAGGTATGCTTGTGAATGATTATTTCGGTTGTTATACAAGAATATAATGCTTAGACGCACAAGCAGTCTATCATATTGTATTCGCAGCTGAAGCGCCTTTTGATGCAGAACCATGTCTCGTGAATAAATAATATAAAGAATGTTGCCAACTACCTATAGCACGTGATATCCATACGTGAGTTAACGCAATTAAATATAGTATGTACCATGCTACTTTCAGGCTATTCACCAGTTACATTGTTATTCTGTAGGCTATTTCCGTCTCCTATTGTTAACCCGCAAATTATCATTGATCAGCTCTTCACTCATTTGTAATTCACCGGTCACTCAAAATGATTGATCAATTTTACTGATCAAATCTGCAATGAGCAGTAACGCATATAACAAAATGTTTTTTTATCATCAGAAATTGTAGGGTAAATAGTCGGAAGCTCCTTACGTTATGGGCACAGAGTTACGCCCCTGCAAATAACAGCAAATAACAGAACGGTAAGTGGATGCCTCAATAAGCCTATGTGCACGAATTCTCAATCCTTGTAATAAATACAATGTACTAAGATGTACTTAAAAAGCAAAAAACGTCCAAGCAATTTGCTCTTTATCAATTAATACAAATTCAGAGCACCACGTTGACATATTAGTAATTATTGTATATCCTTTCTCACGAGAAAGCATGAACGAAAACTACGAGAATTGTCTTGCAACTCTATTCATTGATCAAACACGTTAAAAAGACTCAATATGGAGTGGTGATGTTTTGGGCCGCTATCGGTCTGTGCGTGTGCTTGTGCGTGTGTGTGTTTATGTACGTGTGTGGGGGTGAGCGTGCTTGTCCGTGTGTGTGTGCGCGTGTGTGCGTAGATGTATGTAGCTCGGTGATAAGGTACTTGAGTCAGAATGCATACCTTTCAAAACGCAAGATTCGCATATGTCATATGCGTGACGTATGAAAGTTCGCAATATCTTAGAAACACTGTGTTTCTACAAATGTTAATGGCAATAAGCCGCAGAGATACAGCTTGATATTATGTATTTTGTGACAAACCTTTGGTGCGGCAGAAACAAAAATGATGGGGTTCTTAATATGCTTCTGATGGAGAAGGCAAATATGTTAAAGCTGATATATTTAGCACTATAAACACAAAAACCCATTCCTGAAAAGAATACGCGTGCCTGCATGACATCGGCTTCTTATATGTAAGTGGTTAGCGATGAAATATTTCGAATTGTTATTACTCTGGCAGTACATGATATGCATATTTTGTACAATAATGAAGCATCCTTGCGCAAGGATTTGCATTTAAGAAACGGCGTGTACAAACCCCGTCCAACAATTTCGGAACGAACGCACTCGCCTACGAACGCATGCAAATACTACGTTAGAGAGGGCGTGAACTTATTTGGTGTTGCGCAATAATGAGTAGTATATTTGATGCTTTTTATGCCTGTCCACTACAATAAAGGCATTGATGGCATATAGGATGTAATTAGTTTGTCAGGAATAGTTTATTTCCCAATGCCATTGCGTGAAACCATCGTATAATGCCGCTTCCGCTGATTCCAAACGTGCCGATGGATTATGTAATTGTCATTTAATATCTGCCGCTCGGCCTACTTAAACTTGCTTTACATCATAGAACCAACTTAAACTATATCATCTAACGGGATTTCGGTCGATGCAATTATGATATATTGAATGCAGAATTTATTAAACATTGCGCTCAATGTATAAGACCAGATAATCGTTTAGTTTAGTGATTGACGGAATCAATTTGAGCACCCAGCGATATTAATCATACGGCAATAAGACTGATGAGATCATTTAGACTAATATGATTACTTAATCGCCTCATTCTCTGCTTGGCAAATAATAAAAGATCATAAGAGGATTGCATTATGTGATATGGCAGGAGACAAGATAATGTATATGACAAAAGTAATAAATGTATACGAGATTACATAGCTCATAACTATCAGATGTAATCTTTCAAAGAGAAGCATCACATGCAAATACTGGTATAGGATACTCATTTTTAGACATGGCGTATTTATCAGTTGGGGTTTGATAGTGCAATGACGAACAGCTAAGAAGATTAGGTTTCATATAAGTTCATAAGGGCCGATAGTATTCAAGATCCACCCCTCGTATTATCGTTGATAGACAGCTGTATTTATGTATCCGATCAACAACGCAATACAGATCAGTCAAATTATCGTTTCTTCAAAGGGGTTTAGAGTATTGCCAGGAGTAGCGACGATCTGTTGGTTTTTTCACTGGTTATGCCTTGATTCCAGGCTGCCTACCAACCGCAACATATATACCGTAATTTGTGCACAGTGTTGCTATGATATGGCCGAATGGGTGCATACCTGCAAAACAAACAATGTCGGTAAGGCTCTACGGGTGTGGTTTTGTATAAAAAAGTTAAAAAATCGGGTAACAGTTTTGGAAGGCAATAGCCAGGCAGGAAATTTGAAGTAATGCCAGGGACTACATAACAAATACAACGGCCGTGACCAAACACCAGCAGAAGGAAGTAATACAATGTTTTTTGCGGCATTGTTCACAGCTGCATTGTCTAGATAAGCATCTCCGACATTTGTCAAGAAAAACTTATTTCTTGCACCCTATCCTCAACGAGATGAACCTGGAGTGCCCGGCTGATTATTGATACTTCAAAGAGGTGCATTACTGATATTGGTATGGTCTTGTTGGACGATATGCGAGGACACCTTAATCACCATCGAAAACACCTCTACTGTGTTAGCACTGCGGTGAATTAACTGGTTAATGTAGACACCCTGCTAGGAGCAAACGGCATCAATGAATTTTTATTCATGCGTCGCGTTTTGAACATTGATGCATTGTTAAATGCACATGGCTGTCCAGAGTTTTCCTCATGAATCTCATGTCATTATACATTTAATGAAAGGTTACTTCATTATTAAGCTCGCAATGATAATCTCTACTCCTAATTCTCATCTCGCTAGCTGTGGATAAATACACTAAATCCAAGCCACAAGCGTCACGTTGGAACCCGGCCTCAGGGCACTGCTGGTTAAAGTGAGGCAGCTCGCTGGACTCATTTCATCTTTCCCAAAGATGAAATAATCCTGGCGACCAGGTTATGATTGATGTTAACTGCCATCCAGAGCGTTGCCCGCTTCACTTTGCTCAGCGTTAAAAGACGACCTTGGCTCGTTAACTATGAAATGGTTTATGAATATTTAACCTGAATGGTTAGGATATAGTGCAATAGCAACAAATGTGACCATCGCAATTAGCCGAAAAGCACTCCATTTCGCGGCAGAACAACGTCGGTTAAATACACAAACGGAATGTGCTTTCTAAAGGAAGACCGATTTATCGGAGGAGTCAAATATATTTCTTAATAATGTCTCGCTAATGCTGAATCTCCAATTGCCTCATTCTCAGTAGAATATACGCATGATAAGATAGCTTTTCCTCAAATAACGCGTATGACACAAAGCATATCACCACCCCCCCCCCCCCCCACCCCGGGTTGTGAATCTAGCTGTGTTGGATGCTTTACTGCTGTTCCGTGGTTTTGTTAGTAGAACAGGTAGCTATTATTTCAACATAAGCTACACGACGAAGAAACGCAAGCATAATCGAACGGCATATTTAATTGAACAAGCCCCGATTTTAAAAATGCAATCAACCAAGACCCATTTTATCTTGCAGGACGCAGTGTGTGTATACGTAATGTCGGGTAGTCAGAATATAGACAGTTCCTCCATAACGATTGCTATTACTGAAGCAATGTTTCTAGCGTGAGGCAATTACAGACGAGCTTCAGTACGTCTTCATAGTTAGGCACGAATGATATTAGGCTATCAATACTTGGCTTACTTCTCGGTCAGATGTTTGGCTGCGGATACGATGAACAGGTAGTTGTGATGCAAATTAGTATGATCAAAGCAGATCCCTTTATATGAACCAGCTTATTCAATTCAGTATTCATTGATCACGTTTTGATGTGATGTGTTTATTCGAAGATTATGATGTTTTAAATAGCGATCATATTAAACCACTGCCTTCGGTTGAATGACGTTTTCTAAAGATCAACCAATACGCTGAGACTATGACATATGTTGATCTGAGTGTTTTCGGCTGTGGCAATGAATAAATGTTTATGTGATCAATAGCTACTCTAGTAAAACACTGACGACACACAGGACGAATGTCAATAGCATTACTGCGACGATCGAAGCGATTGCTAGAGGGGCGATGCTCAACATTATCTGCATACATATTGTTCGCATCACCAAATAAATATATCTCGAAAAAATTTGGCGGCTTATTGAAATGCTGGATCCGTTGCAAAATGTTCGAATTATCATAAACGTAGCAAAAGCTTCAATAATGTCATACATGTGTGATTCAGCCAGCTACTGTTACGTTACAAATCGTATGATATGTGGTATATGTACCCATGGACGACGATCCGTTATCACGTGCAACGTATTAAGTCGATCCGTTGTCCATCAAAGCCTGTAATGTACTTAGCTATTGAGTGCATGTCTACATGCACAAAGGCAGAGTAATGTGAGTTTTTTCCGCTAAAAGGATTGCTTTTCTTTATGCAACCAAATGGCACATACTATCTACCGCGCAGAACCAAACCAGCAATTGAGACATAGACATATATATATATATATGTATATATGCGCTAGCATTGCGTGGTGCAATATATATATATATATATATCATTTATATATATATATATAAATCGCATCATCATATGGTCAAACTATACATGATATATAAACCTTCATGCTCAATGCTAGAATAACTAAATATTTCCTATATATATACTTTTGAGTGTTTATATGATGCATATTGACTCAGGGATGTACGCTAAGTATGATTTGTTTCAGCTAATGCTATGACATTCATATTGTTAATGTGACCTTGTATAGCGCTGGGCTCACTATGTTGATGATATATATATATTATATATATATATATATATATATATATATATATATATATATATATATATATATATGTATATATATATATATATATATACATATATATATATATATATATATATATATATATATATATAGATATATATATATATATATATATATATATATATATATATATATATATATATATATATATATATATATATATATATTTATAACTTTTTGCTAGTCGTAAACTTCTCTCAATAAAGGTTATTTTTCCCAATTCGCAAATTCAAATTGGAGCCAAGCGTACCGAATTCTCTTTTCTCCATCAACATCAGCAGTGGATACACTTCAACTTCTAATCGATGGCCCTTTCTGTTGTAAAGCCATTCTTAGGTCGGATCTCGTAATTTTACACTTCAATGAATGCATCTCTCATGAACATGACCGCAATGAGGCTAGATCTAATATACAATGATGGAAAGAAAATTCTTTTGATATGGTACCTATAGTCTTCCCCGTTTGCATTCACACTTTGCCATGATATTAACCCTGGTTTCATTGTATAATTTGCCCTTTTATTGCGTTATGGCTGTGCTATTGTCATTTCATTATATTTTGCTTTATGTTTATCATTGCCCAGCCAATGATTAAGAGCCTTAGGCTACTAATATAGTCGGGCGAAAACATTTCGTTAAAATGATGTCCTTAAGGTACGGATGATAGTCAGTGTGTAAAATTATACAATTTCGTTGAATTGGTTTACACTGTCTTGGCGGCTCTGTCACAATTTGGACGGGATAGCTAATTTAAATTGATTTTGCCAAATTTCAGTCAAAGTATACGAATATGTATTCTCAACGTATCTAATCAATTGAACATATTGTATACTTGCATGCGAAACCCACTGAGAGGCCCTGATTTTAAATATTACTGCCTTATTACTTTCTTTCATTACTAAACTCAGACATCTCGTACCATGGGATTTATGGTGAGCACTTCTCAATTGCATATTCTGGATGTGGCCTGAGAAAGGTTTGATATATTTTGATAACTCTGTCAGAGCGATTAGTGAACGTTCGTCTGATCGTTAGGAGTTTTCTGTTAGCCTTTACTATAAAATAGCACGTGCATCACCCACAGGACTGACACTTTAGTGAAGAACGTTATTCGTCTCTTGTGCGAATGAAAATTATAACAAACAAACCTGGAATGAGTTTTTTTTCATCGCTATCGCATTTTGGCTGATTGCAATCAAATTCCTGGAAGGTTTTGAGGCTTCATGAAACAAATTATTAAATGTCAAATTGACAAATCAGCGAGCGGTTTAGATAAGTTATTTCTTATTGCAAGCTTGAAATGGGACTGGATCAAAAATTTGGCAAGTATATTTAAGTTAAACAGAACAGGATATGGGAGTATTGCCTATCTTGTACGAACAGAATTATTAGCATGCACTTGAATTCCCAAAGAATGCACATCGTCTAGAAGCGTTCTTCTGGAGCGAATCCATCATAGCGCAGATAGCAGTATGTAGTCAATCATTACTGGATGAAATGATCACCCAGTCCGACGTAGGGGAGGCAAATGGAAACTTGTGGATTTCTAACGACTTTGTAAAACCTTGGTATCATTTGAAAAAGGCGGGTTTGAGGGTAATTTTTCATTCATATCTATATATATAAATAGAGATATATAATTATATGTACATATACATATATATATATATATATATATATATATATATATATATATATATATATATATATATATATATATATATATATATATATATATATATATATATATATATATATATATATATATATATATATATATATATATATATATATATATATATATATATATATATATATATATATATATATATATATATATATATATATATATATATATATATATAAAACATTATAATTACATATAACTTTATAATTGTACACTTTTGTCAATCATTGTGATTTCAAAGTTGTTTTTGCAGCCCGAAAATTCGAATCTGACCTTTAGTCGGTATTGCCTTTGATAAACGTAGATGAAGCATACTCAAGGTGCAATCCATTTCTTTTACATATATTTAATCAAGGCCAAGAATAAAGCAGACGCGCAACTGTCATTGTTAAAAACTACGTACAATTACAGGTGGAAATGTATCAAACGTCATCAATATAGATTAGGCATCTATAAAGGTTGATGACAACGTTTGTTCCGGCTTTTCGCCATCATCATGCATCAGATCTAAGTTGTTTGTTGGGCCATTAACGCTTCGTGCTCACCTTGTTGCAAACCGATAAGTTCGAAAAAAACTCAAAAGTTTCAATGTAGCTAATTTTGGCGAGAAAACATGTTGTTGATACTTCAGAGATAAGAGCGCCGAACTAAAGGTCCAGAACACCTATCGTGGTTTCCAGCTCCCATAAGATCCTTTTTGCGAGTGAGTGAGTGACAGAATGTGTGCACGCGAATGGCATCAATTATATTAACGAACGATCTACCCGGATACAAAATAAGGCGACACGAGTCCTACATTTGACCTGATACCGCAATTATCATGATTTATTTAATCTGTGTATAGCAGCCTCCTACTTCTTGTATCTACTTACCCACCTCGTTTTAGGAAGCTTACTATTAAAATATTTCTATTCACACTTTGCTGTCATTGCTACCAAATATAACCCTGACGACAAATTAACAACGCTGACATTCAATGAGTATGTCACCTTAACAAATGACCACTATATATAGGTCGATCGGATAGCCGACACGTTCATCATTTTTGAGAAATAGATGTTAGTGCATTGACTAGAAAAATTATAATATACATGATATATTTATATATTATATACCGAAAATATATTTTCTCTTTATTATATATATATGATTCCTTATCTATATATGTCTTAATAAATGACCATTTTATGACGGATTCCACCACGTCATCATTTTTGAGAAATAGATGTTATATATATATATATATATATAGATATATATATATAGATATATATATATAGAGAGATAGATATATATAGATATATATATATATATATATATATATATATATATATAGATATATATATATATATATATATATATATATATAGATATATATATATATATTTATATATATTTGTATATATATACATAAATATATATATATATATATATATAATATATATATATGCATATATATACATATATATATATATATATATATATATATATATATATGTATATATATATATATATATATATATATTATATTATATATATATATATTATATCACGATGCATAATATATATATATATATATATATATATATATATATATTATATAAATATATATATATATATTTATTATATATTATATATATATATATATATATATATATATATATATATATATATATATATATATATATATATATATATATATATATATATATATATATATATATATATATTCATACACGGATTTATTATATGGTCAATTGTGTGTTCGTTTTAGCAATATTTATATTGATGATTTATATAAAATGTCCGATGTGCTGATATATTTTTATCGGCTGATGATCCGATCATATTCGTTATTAACAGCATATGATGTAATTAAAGGTTGAATGTGAATAAATTCTCATAGAATATATCTGAAACACATGTTCAAACGATGTTGTATTTAAATATGATACTATAAATTTTAAAGCACACTATATGCATTGATCACCAGTTCTCATCTGTTCCTAAAACGCTGTAACCAAAGAAGACAGGAGGTGAATTTTCGTTCAATGGAATCGGTTTGACAAACGATGAATGCTTGATAGCTCTGTGGAGCACAAAACGCAATAATGCATTAGGTTAAGGTCGTGAGTTGCATCCATCCAAAGTTTCAGTCAACTCCTGTCAACGTCTGTAGGCACTTGGTGAATTCTTATAAATGCCTTGGTCTTTTATCTACATCTCCGCAATTCCCTAAACATTGGCATCGTTGCACGAGTCCATTAAAGCGCTAAAAGAATAAGCATAATAACAAACATTCTAGTTAATGTATCGATTGTCATCATATGTGAATTGTATATGGCTGAAGTTGTCGATCGTTCCGTAAAACGGAGCCCTTTGGCGGACGTGGTTAAGTGCTATACTGCTGCAAAACAGGTATATACATTCACCAAATTTATCAACTCACCGTTTCTTGTAACCATAACGCGAATTTGATCATTGTTTTTAGTTTTGTCGAAGTATACGTCGTTTGAAGATTTATTGAGCTGTTTAGGAGTGAGCAAAGGCTTTTTGGATGCTTGAATTAGAATCCGTCATAATATTAACAAACATGTTAAATCATCCCTTAATGATTACATTTTCCACCTATCGAGACAATAGTCACATGTTTGGACAGTTCATTGACGCTAAAATTAGGCACGAAATAGTTCAGTAAATGCTACCTAGGTCAAAACTAATTTGACTTGTCACGTTCTTTACGGTTGAGATATAACGTACGATGCTCGACTACCTGAAAAGGGAAAAATTATACCTGTGTTTGCGTGATATGAATATTTCTTTAGTATATTTCGGCAATAAATTTATCAGATGCCATTCTGAATTGGCTGGTAAGCAAGTAATATAGCCATTCAAACCGTATAATTACCCAAGCTCAAAACGATATGTCCCCCTTTATTCAGTAACGCTTGGCAGATCGCGGATTTCCCGGGTAATTGGGATTTTATCAACGCCATTCCACAAAGGATCACGGAACCTGATCTCATTCAGCTTCAAAAGGCAAGAGCTCCATGGGGTATAGTCAGGCAGCTTTTCTGTGAAAGCAAGGTAAAAGGGAACAAAGATATAATTTGGTTTTGCGGCACACGCAACGTGAGTCTACTTCCTGCTCATATCAAACACGAGCTATGTAGCACCATATCAACGCTCGAAGTGGTCCATCGAAGTTATACAGTCAATTACAGATATTTACTATGCAAAGGTGAATGGCTTGTCAATTACACTAGTGCAGTTCGGGATGTCATGATTGAAACGTATAGTGTCTAGTAAGGATCGTGATCGCTACATCCACCACAATGTAACTGACTAAACGATGATTACATCATCATTTTCTGCGTTTCATCTTCTTCGTTCCATAGTAATTCATAGGCATGTCGAGTTAATTACGTTTTATCTCCAATTAAATTGCAACTGATGATTTGTGATTGCAACCAGTATATAAGTTCTTTTATAAGCGGCAATATATGTATGCTGGTAGACATAAACATCGCACTGTGCCCCTACAGTTGACGGCCAGTTAATATCAAAAAGATTGCTGGAGGTCAAGGTTTCAACATCAATGAGCTTGCTATACCTTCCGTGGTTAAGCAGGAGGAACCCAATATGTACTTGATGGCGCAGTCCAGCACATTATTCGCTTGCCAAGTACATTTCCATTGCATAAATCGGACATAAAGGCCATTGAATGAACTACAGGCACACTAAGTCATTATTGTGAATCTCAAGTTATTAAGCCTAACAACATTTATCTAGTTTTATTAAAGGTAGTTATCCTCATAAAAACGAAGCAAATGCGTCAGGAAATTCATTTATCAATAGGAGAAAGTATTATTGATGATATATAAGGTTTCCTCAAGTCTGATAAAACAAGTATATGGTGGCGGTCCCAATATTCCTGCTAATCTCTCTCTAGATTCCCTATAGGGGTATATATATGTATATAGATAAATGCATATATACATACATATACATATTTTGTTTATTTATATATATATATACATATGTATGTATATATATATATATATATATATATATATATATATATATATATATATATATATATATATATATATATATATATATATATATATATATATATATATATATTGCCTTGGTAATGTGAGTGATAATCAATATCCGACCATATGCATTACGGATGCGGCATCGCGTCCTAGCTGTAGTTACTTCGCAGACAAGTCTATTTTTAGGCATGTCTAATGAACACTTGGGTGAAAGGACTCTCCATTAGTACTTTCTTTTGGATGCCATGTGTAATCCGAGCGAGGATGAGTGAGTGAGTGAGTAAGTGAGTGAGCAAGTGAGTGAGTGAGTGAATGAGTGAGCGCGTGCGCGTGTATGAGTGAATGTCTGAGTGAGTCAATTTTAGTCATTGATTGAGTGAATGAGGGAGTGAATGCGTGTGTGTGCAAGTACGTGAGTGAGTGAATGAGTGCTTGAGAGAGTGCATAAGTGAGTGAGTAAGTGAGTGTCTGAGCACTTAAGTGAATGAGAGAGTGTTTAAGCGAGTGACTAAGTATGTGCGTGATTCAGTGAGCGATGAGTGAGCGAGTTAATGAGTACGCGAGTTAGTTGGTGAATGAATGAGTACGAGAGTGGGTGAGTGAATACGTGAGAGAGTGAATGTTTGAATGAGCGCTTAAGTGAGTGCTTGAGTGATTTAGTGAGTTAGCGAGCTCTCGAGTTAGCGAGTGAGTAGAAACAAGAGTACGTGAGTGAGTCAGTAAGTGTGCGAATGAGAGAGTGTATGAATGAGTGAGTGCGTGAATATGTGAGTACGTGAGTGGGTGAGTGAGAACGTGAGTGAGTACCTGAGTACGTGAGTCCGTAAGTGAGAACGTGAGTCAGTGAGTGAATAGATGCGTGAGTGAGTCAGTCAGTCAGTGAGTGCGTGAATGAGAACGTGAGTGAGTGGGTTAGTTCGTGAGTGAGCGAGTGAGTGAGTGATTTAATGAGTTAGTGAGGGCAGTAGTGTGTGAGTCGGTGAATGAGCACGGGAGTTAGTGAGTGAATCAGTGAATGCGTTAGTGAGTGAGTGCGTGAGTGTGTCCGTTAGTGAGTGAGTTAGTACGTGAGTGGCTGATCACAAAAGTGAAAGAGTGTGCGCGTATCGAATGGCCGACTTGCGTAGGTGTTATCGCAATCCCATGGTGTAAACACCACTTAACAACACGTAAATAAAATACCGCAGATAGTAGATTTACACTTCCTAGAACTGTTAGTGATACTTGGCACAAAACTGACATCGACAAATACAAATCGCGATATAAACAACGTTTCGCGTGTACAGACATGTTTTGAAGGTTATCAACTTCTAGAAGCGGTTCAACGCTTACTCTTCTGTTTCAAACAAATGAATGGAACAAATAAAGAAATATATGATCGATGCAAGTACATTACTGTTACACACCTTTGTATGCTGTGTATTATTATATAGAATGATAGGTATTCGATCATGTTGCATGTATCCAATTTGAATCACGCCTTTGCTCGGTAACAGTCATGTAAAAACGTTGATTCCAAAAGATAACGATCAATGCCTCTCGCGCAATACTATTATATTTAAACTCTGTCCTGATAAAAAACCGTAAGTGATGTAGCTGAATATAGTTGGAGAGGTGAAAATCATATAGCGCATGTTCATTCAAACACAATGTTACTATGTTGGGTGTACATGCAATGCAGTTATCTAAATATGATGTAATGATTTCTATTAGTTTTAGGGCTCCCGGTATTTTTAGTTAAGATATATATATATATATATATATATATATATATATATATATATATATATATATATATATAGATATATATATATATATATATATATATATATATATATATATATATATATATATATATATATATATATATATATATATATATATATATATATATATATATATATATATATATATATATATATATATATATATATATATATGTCTATGTTTATATGCCTTGATGTATAAATATAAAGGTTTATATATGTACACACTCGCCTCTCGTCGTTAATCGATATATGAATATCGTGCTGGTTTCTAATAGAGTCATGATCATTGCGTATTAACAGGCAAACAACCTAATACTAACGTCGGTGAAAAACTGTCAGGCAAAAACCGATTGTTTTTCACGATATCCATGAAAGCATTATTATACGTAAACCCCCTTATCTGCTTATTCGAGGAACTGTATTAAGAAAAGATTCGCAAATTAGTGAGGATGAGTACTTTCCATTTTTGTTTAGTGATTTCGGTCAGAAATGTAATGTTTTTGACCTTAGTCAATGCGTGCTTGTGTGAGATAAGCGTCTTCAGGAAATTCATTTAATATATATATATAATGCATATATAAATCATATCAACCCACGAATACGAATATATATACTTAAACGAAATATATATATATATATATATATATATATATACATATATATATATGATGATATTTATATATATATAATATATATACCTAATATATATATATAAACGAATATATATATAAATCGGATATCGAAGAGTTTGTTGTGCAGTGACAGATTTTGAATAACAGAAATACCTTTAATGCTGGCAAAAAGCTGCATGGTCTGTTTGCTGGACCATGTCACTCGATATTTCCTCTTAGAGCGAAACGATGTAATGGCAACGCATTTTTAGTCGTGAATGTAACATGAATGACATTTTTTACGATTTTCACTATGTCTAAAAGTGGGTGATCGAGTGATGAAATTCTTATACATCATAAAATTGCTCAAAACAGTGAATAACAGTGAACAAATAATTTAAGCTCCGACATTTACGACAGAGATATATCTTCTGATTGGTATAACTATGTTGTGGTTGGAATTACTTGGCTTATACATGGGTTCGTTATGGCAAATGAAGTTAAATCATAGCCTATGGGCGGCTTCACATAGTTAAAACATTTGCCTTACCTATATAAGCAAGAGGCCCATGAGTACATCGCAGAATGGACCAAGTTATTAAAATTTCCTTGGATGACATTTGACTCTAGTTCACAACCAAGGTCCAATTAGGACCTCTGGGTTCTACACATCTTTGACACCTTCATCTAAACAATATAATTACAAAAATATATATATAATTGCGTTCTGTATCGTGAGACAGATCTAGTTAACAAACATTGATTCAGAAGCTAACCAACGTTAACAGAAATAAACCCATGAGACATGGGGAAACATGACGAACTGTATCAGTGACTTTGAAAATTGCCCTATAATTGATTATAGATAATTGGCAACGGAAATACAACAAATCTTATAATTAGTTATGTATCATCTATCAACAACTTGCTGAGTTTCATAACCACCATATATGCACCATTATTATGATATACACAATGCATTACCAACAACTAAGCGATGAAGAATTAGTGTGGTGTAAATTAATAAGTTCAAGATTAAGAGCTTAGATGAATAAATGTGGTGATGATGATAATAATGATGATGGCATCATGACAACAATAGAACAATAATAATGATGATGTTAGCCAATACATGCTACGAACGGTGATGACGATGATGATGTTTATGGTGATTATGGTGATTATGGTGACAATGATGATCTTACCATCATGACCACGATCAAGGAAATTAAATAATATGAAAACCATCAACAATTTGAAGAGATGATTCTGTGAATGGTACTGATAAGTTACTGTTTAGTACTTATTATGGCAAACTGGAAAGAAAAGTTTCAATCTTTATCATCATCATCAACATCATCAGCAACAGGATCGTTGTCTTCTTAATCACCATGTTCATCATCATCACTGTCATCATAGTCATCATCAAGATTATAATCAGAAACACCAACTACATCACATGTATGATCATGATCCTAATCATACTTAATCTTACTCACAATCATTCTAGCCATCATAATTACCACCATCATTGTTGGTACCATAAACAAGATCACCACCATAATAAACACCACAACATTGTCTTTTCCATTCCCTTCATCAGCTAGGAGGTAATGCTAAATGCAGCACAGTTGAGTAATACTGAACATTATCATGCTGAAGAACCCCAACTTATGATGACAAAAGTTTGATACCTTGTATGCACCTAATTTACTTCTTGTACAACCATACAAAAGTTAACTTGAAACTATATCAGCGGCGATCTTTGCACAGCACGTTGTGTAGGGTGCTGTTAACAAATAATTCAAAACCCAACAGAGGTAACACCGGCTGTATTTATAGCTTATTTTGTGCGAAAACCATCGATAATTTACAACGCTAAAGAAATTAGTTATATATTCAGAA
Source organism: Urechis unicinctus (assembly GCA_034190875.2). NCBI lineage: Eukaryota > Metazoa > Annelida > Polychaeta > Xenopneusta > Urechidae > Urechis > Urechis unicinctus. The sequence continues at coordinate 11,147,427 of CM067350.1, read as the reverse complement.
ATGAAGGGGCGTTTTTTGAGTGAAATTAAATCTACGATATGGTCATTAATGACTGATAAACAACACGTTTACTTCATATTTCATTCCCGTTCTAACTTTGATTCGTAACTGGAAGTGACGCCATTGATATCAAGCAAATTATAAGATTAGATTTGCACTATCAATGACAACAACTGGCCCACATTTTAAGTCCAAGGGACCAAAATCTACTATTTTATAAGCCATCGAAAATTTTACGATAAATGTCAATGTCAGAAGGTTATTCCAACTCAACGCGCTAAGAATGCGATTAATAATTTGATAGCATAAGTTTTTTTAAATTTGTAAGTGGATCAGATTTCAAAAAATTTCTGACTATTATTAGTTAATTAACTGCGAAATTAAAAAGTTAAGAGATTCTGGCTACCAGAACTTTTCGACCTGCTAGAATTTTGTTGACAATCATTATTTACAAATACAATTATATTACACTTTCAGAATATGTAAACTGTTTTGAAATGGAATTCAAGAGCATGGATATTTTAAGCATTGAACTTGTGTAATTTTGTGATGCTATGGTAATCGGTTGTGACGTCATCGACAGCCATGAAATAAAAGGATTTGACTAAGATGTCACGGAGAACCTGTGACCCAATTTCTACTGCCATGAAACATGTAGCTTGGATTTTATGAGCGCTCAAAATATTCATGAAACTTTTGTTGACATTGGGACCGATGCCACGATTTTTTAACCTGGGGCGCATGGGACAAATATTGGTTTGAAGTTCATATCTATATTCAGAAAAAGTTTACATTTGGATTGAGCTATAAATTGAGGTAAATGATGTAACCATCAAACTATCATTGATGGAGTTATTCGAGATACTAATTTTTCCCTTTTTCAATGACATTGACCTTACCTTAATGTCAAGGTCAAAACATAACCTTTGGGTTCTGCGCATATCGGTACCGACCCATTCAAAAAAAAATATCGGAAAAATAAAAAGTAAACAAACAAACAACAGACCTAGTCACACCCGCGTCTGACCAGAGTAACTTGGCGAATGCGAACTCGCCAAGTTAGTAAATCGTCCCTTATTTACAGTCAGTATTGACGCGTGTGGTGCATTGTAACACATATATATTTATGATAAATAATTTTCGTGTTGAACGCAATGACAAGGAAGCTTCGTCATCAGCTCGTGCAAACTGCAACTTGTTATATTTTTGTATCGATAAAATAAACGATACTGTTCGGGGACATTGCATGTGGTTGTAATTTTTTCTCGCAGTTGCTTCGGGATAATAAACTATTCAGATCGTGAAACAATGACATATCAGCATTGTTCAAACTTACACCAACGTTTCCCGCACGGCATAAATGCTGGATATGGATAAAGTTTTCTTTTAAAAATACTGCTTATCAATGCAGCAACAACTTTCATGACGATAAATATTTACCGAACGCTGTAGAATATGCCTTGATATAAACAATTGATAGGCATATATGAACACGGGTCACATTTACGCTGCATATAAGGGGCAAATAGAATGACATGACAGCTGTCACGTTAGTGGTTATTTGACGTGTAACCATATCATATTCAGCAAGCCTTTGGTGCCGTTTCGACGCAGACAGGTCATTTATTATGTAGTTTTACTGTGAACCTTCCATGCACTTAATAGCCACGTAGGAAATGTGGTGGTGAGGGAGTATGCGTTGCTGACATACACAATAATGCATCTGCAACATCATCACAACCCAACCGCATTTTCACACGCATTCATTTGCACTGGCACGTTCCACTCCTACAATTATTTGACAAATACTTCGTTTCGATTCATTCGTGACCGTAAATATAATGCTATTGTAATGCGTTTTTTTCGAGCTGAAATATTATTTAAAGGTATGGTTGACATGATAATAATATGAATATTCGTGCAATTTATCTCAATTCAATATTTCAAAAACATGCAGCCCCCTCCTTGCTATATCTTCTACTCTGCTAATTTTAGCTGCAGAAGTATCCAGCATATTACGCTCCATTTAACCTCTGGGTTAGAGACGAATAAGCTTTGGTTATCACTAGGGAATGTTTTGACAATTTTGCAGCTATTGCAGTCAACGCTAAGCACCGGTGTACAAGACAAATTTTGACGAATTGTATTTTCATTGTTGTATTTTTGCTGATTGCTGTGGTAGTCAGTTTGTATACTTAATGAGAAAAACGTAGAATATACATCAAAGGAATAACTTAGCGCACAAATAATAGTTGTTCACGATTTTAGCATAACCGCTTCCGCCAAGAAAGAGTTTAGGATGATGTTTATCTATACCCATTCACTTTCTCGGGTTCAACTTAAACGAGCACATTCCGCTATGGGGCACACTAGCTATGCTAATCTGTAGGGGCACAGAGTGACGTTTATGTTTATCAGCAAGCATATATTGCCGCATATAAATGAACGTATGTATACTTGTTGCAATGGCAAATCCTCCGCGAGATTTAATGAGGGACAATGCATCTATAATTAACTCATCACGCCTACGGATTAGCATGGATTAATAAGATGACACTTAGAGGATGGTCATGAACTAGACGTTTTTTAGTTTTATTGTGGTGAATGGAGCGATCTAGATGCATACTTAATATCACATAATACATGCCAATCATGACACCCCGAACAGCGCGTGTGTAACTGCCAAACCATTCACCCTTGCGTTGTAAGTATTTGTAATAGACACATGTATAGCTCAGATGGACCACTTGATATGGTGCAACACATCTGATGATTGATGTAAGCAGGAATAGACTCACGTTGCCATGTGCCGCAAACTAAATTATGTCTTTGTTCTTTTACCTTGTTTTAACGCAAAAGCTGCCCAACTAAACCTCAGGGAGCACTTGCCTTTTGAAGCCGAATGAGATCAGGTTTCTTGATCCTTTGTGGAATGGCGTTGATAAAACACCAATTACCCGGGAAATACTCGATCTGCCAAGCGTTAGCAAATAAAGGGGGAAACATCTCTTTGAGCTTTGGTGATTATACAGTTTGAATGGTAATATTTCTTGCTTCCCACCAAATTTTAACCTATCAGCGTTAGGGACGTGACGTTAACAGAAGGATATGATGGATGCGACTCGCGACCTTAAGGCAATGATTTATTGTGTTTTGTGCTTCACGGAGCTATCAATCATTCATCGCTTGTCAAACCGATTCCATTGAAAGAAAATTCACATCCTGTTTTTATCTTGGAAATTCATTCTTAAATATGATTAATACCATTCGCGTGCGTACACAAGCTGTCTCTCAGTCACTCACTAATCACCTCGTTAAGTAGCTCACTCTCTCACTCTCACTTACTCACATATCTATATATACATCTATATGCATACATATAGATATATATAGATATATATATATATATATATATATATATATATATATATATATAT
>CM067350.1:11016490-11138990 GCA_034190875.2 Urechis unicinctus | reverse complement strand
ATCAAGGCACATATTAAAAAATCACACTGCTAGATATGTTGATATATCGTACTATATTAAGTCAGGAATCGATTTTATGTAGTATTATTGAGAGTTCGAAGACTACAGAAGAATATTTACAACAATTCTAGGTATAATTATAGACAGAGACCGAACAACCCGGCGATTGTCGGGCATGCGATAAGTTGTCCTTAAGACATACGCATCTGATGATTTGATTCTATCACCCATGGACGCATTACATTGATTTACGATTAAAGCATGCCCGTTGTTATATTGCTGAGTATATATATATATATATATATATATAGAGAGAGATAGATATATATATAGAGAGAGATATATATATATAGAGAGAGAGAGAGAGAGATAGAGATAGATATAGATAGATATATAGAGAGAGAGAGAGAGAGAGAGAGAGAGAGAGAGAGAGAGAGAGAGAGAGAGATCTCTCTATAGATCTCTCTCTCTCTCTCTCTCTCTCTCTCTCTCTCTCTCTCTCTCTCTCTCTATCTCTATCTCTCTCTATAGAGAGGGGATCTCTAGATTCTCTCTATCTCTATATCTCTCTAGATATCTCTCTCTCTCTCTCTCTCTATCTCTATATAGGGATATCTCTATCTCTATATATCTCTCTCTAGATATCTCTGTCTCTCTCTGAAAATGTTCTCTCTCTGTCTCTATCTCTATCTCTATATCTCTCTCTATTCTATATCTCTCTCTTCTATTCTCTCTCTCTCTATAGATCCTCTCTCTCTATATATAGATCTCTATATATATATGTATATATCTCTCTATATATCTCTATATATCTCTCTCTCTCTATCTCTCTCTCTCTCTCTCTATATATCTCTCTATATATATCTATATATATCTATATATCTCTATATATATAACAGATACTTAGGGTTTGATATGCGCTCAAATACATGTCAACATATAATATTACATCGGTGATGTATGAAAATGCCTTGTGTTCACTTTTCTTTGCAGGGGCATTTTTAGGCTTATTTGTTCTGTGTATCTGTGGGTAAGTCATCGAGTGATAACAATGATCTAGCTTGGCTGAACGTGCCACTTATTCCATGTCGGTGCATTCAAGTAGAATACAGAGATTTAATCACTAAAGGACTACAATGTAGTAAAGCAGTTTTGTAATTTGAGTTGTTGACTGAAAGGCACAATGATATAAGCCATTGGTATCGTCAGGGATGGTCTCTTTATGACCAGTTAACTTGATTAGTGTCGCATTCTACTGCAATGTACCTTACAATTCGGTGCGCGCAATACTCATCGTCAGCGTTCTCCATAGTTGATACCAGCAAAGAACGATAGTCGCACTTTGACACAAACTACCACATCCATGAGTGTGTTTAATGCAATATGCTCAATTTACGTCCATCATCGTCAGTCATGACAATACACCGAGGCACTGCGAATGATTTTGTGGCATCTCATCGTGTACAATCCTACTTGTAGGGAATTTCAATCCTGATGCATAACGCTCGCTGACTAGTAATCATTGTTTTGGCGGAAAAGGATTTGACAATCGTTATCTCCAAACCACCACTATCAATGAAATTATGAATATTCAGTTAAAAAGAGATTTGTCTTGGCAATGTCAATTTGGTATCATTGTACTAATAAGTATAGATAAGCTAATCTGTATATACTAATTAAAAGATGAAAAGACAAAATACAATCATTACTTTTTGTAAGATTGTATGCCAAATTATTGTGCTCATGCATGTATGAAATGTGCATAACACTGCGTAAGAATATTCTCTATCTATCTTATTAAAATATGCTAAGGCAAAGTAAGATAATGACAATACTACCTGCAGAATCGGCAGCGACACCAGCGGAAGTATATAATTCATGGAACAACATGGCAACAACTCATTAATCAACAATACGTAGGAGGTGGTGCTGTCAATGAGGCTAGTGCCTCTACAAAGCTCCATTACATTTTTGGCATACTGAGTTGATTGAAGGTTTGGTTTACGCAGTTTTTTGCAGCAAAAGACAACTATTTTATCGCTGAGATCCATGAGTCTACCGGGTTTGTTGCTGTAGACCGACTAACACCGGGCCAAGTGTTCGCTTAGACGGGTGATTTAGCACCTAACGCCATTGGTAAGTTAGAGAGAAAATACATTTTTTGTTTTGAACAGTATTTAGAATATGAGATTAATCATATGATTGGTTCATTCAGCTTACGCATAAAAACCGTATATGTACAAAATGTCCATATTTACCAAATGCTGTCCAATTTGTGTTATAATAAGGTGCCAGAATTTTTAAGTTTGAATAACGAAGGATAAAAGATGGCGATATAAATAGCAGTAAACTGCATTTGGGATCATAATGCTGGCAACAACACTTTATGGTTACAGGCATTGATATAATCAGAGCTGTTATGAGTCAATCATCGCATTAAGTAGCTTTGCTTCTGACTTTCCTTTAGTGTTTAATACCGGCTGACCATGTGGTTTTTCCTTCGATGTGCTGTTATACATCGATTTAAATTAATGCCTACTTCGCAGCAGGCAAGGTCTGAGGGCGGCTTTCTCCAGCAAGTTGTACCTCACTTATGTGGACAGGGTTGGAACTGTTGTCTTTGCAATGTTATCTGCAGGTGTATAGTACATAAACTGTTCATGTCATGAGGATATTAAATCATTTGATGATAACAAACATAAGTGCCCACTCAAATTGTTTCCGTAGTCCCACCCTCACACTGTATCCAAACCCCATTGACACGACATTTAAGTTAAATAATGTCACTGATATCCGATCTGGCCAATTTCCTGTACGCCTCTCAAACGACAGCACGTCAATGCAGCATAGTTGCATAACTATATATTTCCGGGAACTCCCTGTTACCGCATATGTTATGCACACGCGATGACCTACGTACGTGAGAGATCTTGTTGCCTCGTATCGATGACGCACTTGCTTGGGGTTCGTTAAAATTTAGGCCTGTGAGATTATTCACCGAGAACATATAATTAGATGACGTGTGCATGTTGTTGATGTGATTTTTACGGAAATGCAGTTATTCGTGAATTTTTTTACACTGGTACAACTACAGTATTCTTCTTGGTTCTATATTTTGGTCAATTACAGCGCTGTAACATGTTTATGTAGAGTAAGTTTTTACATATCTAGTTCATCATTATGGCATTTGCTTGTCGCCGCCTTGATGCCAAATGATACCGTCCTCGTCAAAAACCCGTAATGGCTGTGATCCGCACTGACAATTGCTCTAAGCTGATCTTTGCGGTGATAGATAATGAGGATCAAATCAATGCTCAATGACAGAATGCGTGCTGTTTTGGGTTGGCAATTGTAAACGGGAATCTATCGCGCAGTCATACACGATGTCCTAATGATCGTTATATGTATGCAATTGTATCGGTATAAAACGCTCTCTCACAAACACGCGCACACTTACAAAAACACACACTCTTGCAAATTAATATTGTCTAATAGCGGATATACAGTGCATGGTGCCGATGGTGGGAGCAGGTTCGGCATCTGGACTGATACATCTATTAATACTAAACAAATTACATTATAATAATGAGCATGCCGTTTCCCAAGCGATGCATTTTGACACACGTGTGATAGTGACCATCCTTAAATGATTGTTGTCATTATACGAAACAAAAGGGATCCAACAATATATGTATGCAACACAGTTATTTCCTTCGTCGGCGCCATAGTATCAATTTGTGGATATAGGCGGAGCAGCATCTTGGTACAATCACAGATACGTTTATTTGATACGTACTACATTGCCAAAGCACAAGTTTTTCGACGAATTCACAATTTATGATCTCGTTACGTTGACGACATTATACTGTGCGTAGCGTTTGCCCATTAGTATTCTACAGTGCAATTGTTAGATAACTACAGTTTTCTATACAAGCTGTGCTTTCTCGTGCTATTTACACAGTGCTTCTTCCATGATAAATATTGAACAACTGCTGTGCTAGATCGGCTGCATTAACATAATCGGCCTTTCTTATAAACACTGGATAAAACATGAGAGATTGTTTGTCCGATCATTCATCTCATCAGGCAGATGCTCTCACATATTCACAGTCTCGAGTCTTTTCAGGCCACAGGGCGAGTGAGTGTTGCTTGTCCTCGTGTTCAGACTGTTCGTGTATTTGTAGCTGTAGGAAGCAGTGGCATGTCTTGCAATGCGAGCATCACGCTGAGTAAAGCAACATACACAGGCGTGCTGAAACTCTTTGCGGAATTTGGCTGAAAGCACACCAGAATACATGTCTTGCGTGATAAATAGTGATATATAAATGCACTTGTTAGATGTCGTGTATATTTCTCGATACTCTCGCACATCATGAATCTCTCCAGCTTTAGCCAATATCTGATTCAAAACGTTATGTATGTCCCGCGCTAACAGCAAGCTCACTGACCGCTCATGAAGTTGTAGATGACGGGATTTATCGCGCTGTTGAAATAACACAGCCAGTGTGCGATAAGAGCCAGGATCGTCAGCTCTTCTTCGCCCATATTATCCAGAACATGCGCATAGCTGCAATAGTGACGATTATATTCACAAGCCAAGCCCGATGGTTTTCAATTTTAACATAAAACTGCTTGCATCAAACATCGTATAGCTATTATAAGCCTAACTGATAGTACAAAAAAGGTCTGTTCATATACCCTAGGATGTTGAGGAGATGTACGGGCAAGTAGCAGATGGCAAACATGATCACTACTGCAATCAGCATCTTGGCGGCTTTGCGTCGCGATAGCAGTTGTGTCTCCGCACCTGTGGGGCAGCTGCTTGGTTGAAGGTGATCGCGACCTATGCCATGAAATACGAAATGCAACAATAGAGGCGATATCGACTGCACCCTTTAAGTCTATACCGCAATGATTGGCTGACAAGTTTCTTTTGAAAGTAGTCACTATTCATTTCGATGCATTGCGCTAGAAATATAAGGCATGTATGGACGAATGCAATATATATATATATATTTTATGCGGCTAAGTGAATTTAGCTGGATGAGTTATAATGCATCGGATTGCAATCAAGCTATCGTCAAGCCGGTTGTGGCTACTACGATGGCGGGGATGACATATAACAGGCAGACAGAGAGAGAGATGTAGAGGCAAATTGCTTAATGAATTATTTCATTTAGCATGGGGCGCCGGATATAACACCATAATTACTCGATCGAAGATGTCTTGTACTTACGACGATACCAGCTCATGAATAATGGTCTTGTTATGGCAGGTGATTGAGTCAAAACTTGAATACTAGAAAGAAATATTCGATCGATATAGCTGGACCCAAAGTAATTTTAAAATATATCGACGGGGCTGAAACTCAACCTGGCCATAGACAGACGTAATCTGATCGGGATTCTATATGCCACTTTTAGTAAATTGCTATGGGCTGTGGTCGATTGATACATACACTAGGGTTGTTTAACCTATCATCTACAATATATCACCGCAGTGAAATATTCCACCCACCATCCAAGCCTCACAATCTCAATTAGCTAATCAGATTGCTCTTGGACACTGTTTAGCTACCATATAATGACTGAACGACAAGGATAGAAACATATATGTGCGATTGATGATTGTGTTCAGTGCGGCTACATTTACTTCATTTCAGAACTTCATTCGAATGCCTCCATTGAAATCAACTCGAGGTCAAGGATTTAAAAGCTTGCGACTCGTCTGACATCTCATTCGAACGCGACAAACCAGTCAAACGAATAGCCTCACAAACAAACGAGCCTGATCCAGACACTTGGTTGTTCACCAATTTTCAAGAATATATCACGTCTTGTTAGTTGCGGATTACACGGATATGGGCGAGGAAGCACTGTTGAGGTCATACGGTGACCGCAACAACGAAAAAATATATTGCCTACTCAAACGTTATCTACAATTGCTTAACGGTTACTCACTGCATTCGGTGGGGATGCTGGTGCTCCACAGACAGCGCGCTATCAGCAGATAAGTGATAAAGGTTAACAGAAGTGGCAGGAAGTAGAGCGCCACCATCGTGAAACACTGGAACCCCACACTCATTTTATGGGACCACGTGGGTTTGCACATGGTGAGCCAGCGGAAGTCGGGTGGCAAATCTCGATGGGGAATGGTGCCCACAGAGATCATTTCCGGCAGCATGATGACGAGAGCAACCAACCAAATGAAGAAAATCATCATCTTGGCGCGCTTCGGAGTGCTTTTGAACTTGAGAGGATGACAGATGGCGTACCATCGTTCAACTGCGATGCAACTGAGCGTGAAGACGGAAACAGACACAGACACTGCCTGTCAACAGAAACACCACACATCGTCGATAAATTGGATATAAACCACCCTGCTTTCCTACAGCATTGTAGTCGGTTCATTCATATATCATTATCGTGTATAATATATCAGATATTCTGAATGTATTCAGGCTATACAATATATGCATCTATCGTTTTAGCTAATGCTCAACGCTGTATGCTTCTTTTACTTCAGATTCACGCTGTGCTATTCACAAGCATACGGCCTCGCCTCGTATTGCAAAAACTAATAGTTTGGTGTGGTAGTTTTCCTGCTATTCTGCTTATTCAGGTGACGTCATATACAGTCACTGCATTGTTATAGAAAGAAGGAAGGCACTTGACGATATCCACCAGCCATCTCAAGCATTCACTCGCTGCTTCCTGCAACCGTTCGACTATCATCAACCTATGTACACACCTAAACGCTTGCGGGTTGATGCGAGCGCATACTTTGTGGCGCGTTTGGTAAATCGTACAAGGTTAAACGCATACCGTAATAAGTTCGTTTGGCAAACATCGCTTCTCCAAACTGCGGAGGGCTTCATGTGCTGTGTAAAGGGTATGGCAATACATAGGTCACTTTGCCAACCACGACGCGCTTCAGTAATGATTGTGCGAAGCATTCGCAGCGGAACAACTTATGTTGTGTTGTTGTTGTTGCTGCCGCATGGCTGATCTACTCGTATGATAAAAGCTTATTAAAGAATTATAGATGCATTTACAACTGAACATTTGTAACTTTGAGAAATGCCAATGTGTATATGTTCTGGCTGGTTGCGCGTATCGCAGTGCAGTTTGCCAATGCGCAGCATGTCTGACCATAGAAGCTATTTATTCCGGATATCTAGAGTCTCACAAATACGTTTAATAATGTATGCATAATTTGTAGATTCAATAATCTTATAGCAGAACTAGAATGACTCTTACCTGGTGCTCGGTAACGTACAAAACGCACAATAATTTATTCTTTGTCACCACGTAGAGACTCCACTTATCAAGCTTTGGATGGGAATGCAAATTACCTACAATGTTTATTTCATATACGATACTTAGCTAAAAACCGCGGTTCCGAGTCTCATTTTATAATCGTCGCGGCCGTTTTTGTTTTCAGAATTGGATCAATAGCAGGCTCCCTACGGTCCTTAGTACATACCACGTTCGTTAAGCGTCTTATGGGTTGCTGTTCATTTGAGTACATTGCTGTTGATACTGCTAGTTAAAGGTATTGATATAAGCTCGTACCAAGCTGCTCGCACAGTGTTGGTGAAGCGTGTATATATCTAGCAAGAAGTTTCGTGTATCAACGAGTTACAATTGTAATCCTTCCATTTCGTATTACAAAATAGTCTCTCGAGCGCGTGTAAACTTTGGCATTATCGTACCCTGGTACCCTGTCTACATTATGTTTGTCATGTGGCTTCCCCAGTTTTTCCATCAACACCTGCTCGAACTACCTCTGCAGTTGAGTAAACATTCAGTAACATTTTTCATACAGACACGCCATAATAATGAACGAGCGGGCCGTCTGCTCGTTAGGGTTTCAGATATCGAGAGCCTGCTGACATCGGTTGGTTGTTATCGCATCCGTTTATTTGTTAGAACAGCTACTATCCTTATCCAGTAAATAGGTTTTCGATAGGAAGCAATTATGTACGATCTATCCATTGACTACGCCAAGGGCTCGCTTATCTAAGAACAATATATTTAACCATATATTTAAAAGAAAAGATTAGAACTAAGCCTCCTAAGAGCCCGTACAACAAAACAACCTCGCGAGACATAACTTTAAATCGAGACGCTCTTGTGTGACAGTATTGACTATGGTATTTGACTAAGTTTTTCACAAATCCTGTCTTGATATAACTGAAACAACTCCTGATGAAACCTGGCATTAATATGGCTTTATTTTGGGAGGGGAATTATTGGTCTCGACTGCGAAGACCGTGTTGATTATATGACCTCAGGATAAATCCTTACCTGGATATACTTGATGATTTTACACAGGACATCGCCGATGTACCAAGTGTTGGCCACGTCTTCAAGCACGGTAGGAGGCATACACACCAGGATGACAAGGAAATCAGCCAACGCCAGGTTCACAATGAAGTAGTTGGTTACTGTGCGCATGCTCGGATTCCGCCAGACAGCGAAGCCGACGAGGAAATTACCCGCCAATCCCACGATGAACACGATGCAATAGAGGAAAATGAGAAGCCATTCGTAGGAGCTTGGATAGATATAGTACATTACATCTTTGAGACACTCGGACCTGTTGTAGCAAGCATCTGGCTGGCAGACTGAATAACATTCGAAGCTTGTGTTGTTGCTTGAATTTAAATTCGAATGGGGCGGCCATGATTCATTGTATAGAAATCCAGGATCGTTGGATGATGACAGAACGTCTACCGGTACATCGGATACTTGCATTCTTAAGTTCTTTACTCCACGTTGATATGTACAGTACAGGCTTCTAATGATTAGTGACTTTCGAGTTTCCAGAATTGAAGTATCTCTGATAGTCGGTCGAACTGAGTATGCCGGAGATTTCAAGTATAAATTCCGGTTTAGCTTATACAGCTGAAGTCATAAACTAGTTACCTGTAATGGAATGTTTGGCTAAACATTACATTGGTAATGTTTCGCTCCTGTCAAATTTACCGCACTTGAGCTTTGAATATTGGAAAACTTCGTGTCTCGGGTTGGTAAAGCGCAGTAGAAGTTTCCAATGTCAGTACTGTTGCAAGCACCCGGCCGCTGATCACTTGAAAGGCGTTTGCGGGCTGGCGCGCGACGGGAAAGATGCACCCGCTGGTGTTGCGAGAGCTGTTTTGATAGCAGAAGACCTGTGGCTGTCCAGCATGCTTTGCGGCTCTCGCTGCCTGGGCGGCTGTTGCTGCATCTATTGGCCGTCAGTGGCGCCCTCAGCGTGCGTGGAGCTAATAGCCGGCCCGGAGCTTCTATAAGTAGACGGGCTAAACAGGGTGCAGTGTGCCAAGCTTGATTTCAGATATCAGTCGATGTTTTAAGTGCGGAGAAAATCGGAGTTCGTTTGAAACAACGCGATATTCGAGTTCATTTCGCACGAGGATGGCCTATTATGTATGATCTCGAGTAAATGTTAATCATGCACGTCAAATGGCCGCCAAAACAAACTAGCCAAGGGTGCGTATCTTCATGTGTTGGGCGCGGGGATCTATGTGGTAACATAACATCAATTTGCAGTGAGCCGCGTTCAATAATCACAGGACAAAACTCAGCTATGTATATATACATAACTATATATATATATAGAGATATATAGATATATATAGAGAGAGAGAGAGAGATATAGAGAGATAGAGAGAGATATATAGAGAGAGAGAGAGATAGATAGATAGAGAGAGAGAGAGATATATATATATAGATATATAGATCTAGAGAGATCTCTATATATATATATAGATATATCTCTAGATATATATAGATAGAGATATAGAGAGATATCTCTCTCTCTCTCTCTCTCTCTCTCTCTCTCTCTCTCTCTCTCTCTCTATCTCTCTCTCTCTCTCTCTATATATCTCTATATCTATATATATATATATATATATATATATATATATATATATATATATATATATATATATATATCTATATATATATATATATGGTTTTGCATGCAGCTGCAGTACTATATCAGTCTAGGTAACTCTTCGAAAAAGCTACAAAAGGCCAAGCAATCGCGTCCAATCGCTGACCAGAGTGTACCACTAGCTACACACAGGTGTCGATGCTATATCTTCAGACACGAAAGCAACCACGGTGCACTACTAGTTTTGATACGTTTGCCGTTGATTGACATCAGGCAGCTGCTGACTGCGCTGGTATAGACAAGTGAAACAACAGAAGTGCATTAGAGTATTACCATCGCCCACTGGCTTAACTATTGCAACACGGGTTGTATATCTAACATAAACGCAGAATTTACAATGCGCCACAAATTACATACAATCCCATTTGTGAGTGGGATGTTCCATTTATGATATTGACCATAACTGTAACATTGGTTATCAATCATACAAAGCCTGCCGTGCATATAAATTTGGCAGAGCTGTATATGCTGTTAATCCTGGTTGAATCGATTACTGAAGAGAGGTCGTTAGAGGTGAAAATCTGCACACACTACATGCACTTCGTGTCATATCGTCGAGCAGATAACTCAAGGGCTTTGAGTAACATATTCACATTTTCTTTGGTTTATAATGCTATCGGTTTCAACTGTCACTGCACCACCATAGATGTTGTACAATCTCCTCCACATGTGCGGCACAGTTCGGTAGCCGAGACGAGGTTTATGTCAGAGCTGCAGTGCATGTATTTATTTCTTGAATCTATAATTAATGTCAATGCTGCGGTTGATCAACCACTCATTGACAACCGATCGTTATGTAATGATGAGAGTATCGCCTTTAATAATTTCAAACAAAGCGTCGGCATAGCACACAACTTGCATTATCGGTTAAACCGGCAACGCATTCCCCAAGTCCATATATTGTGGATTTCATCATTTCCGTCATGGAATATAATGCCTAAAAGGTAGATAACTTTTCCCTGAAGCATGACACCTCCTCATCATCGCAGCTAAAAGCATCCCCGTATTTGATTGGCTATGAAATTTACCAATAGACAAATGCCACAAGCCACTGAAATGCACGCAACTACTATTTTCATATCAGGCTTTTCCGCCGTTCAGGGTACTCAACGCATCCCCTTATTACTCAATGTGCCTAAAGGCACGATACCGACAGCATGGAAGGTTCAGTCCTGGCCTATGCAATAATCTTGTGATGACATATGATACTCTATGGTTTATCTATCGAAATTACAATTAGTGCGTCCTTATTCTCAATCTCCTACCAAACGTAATGATATAGCATTGAAGAGATGACTGCGTTTATGAATGCATCGTCTGACACTTTCATCATATAACACAATACGTGCTAAATGCCGGCGACTACTGACCAGGTGCAAGTGGCTTCCGTAAGCGATCTTATGTTACAGTTATAACCTTTTAAGGGTCATATCAATGTTTTTCTAAATACCGTGTTCTCACGATGTATGGCAGGTTCTTACCTAAATGCTCATATCGCTGTATTTACGAGGATCATTCCGTTGGCACATGTTCTGTTTATTCCTCAGTAAAGGCAAAACCTGCGGCTTAGTGCAAATGTGTTTACGCGTTAAATGTTAGCTTTCCAGCTCAATCCAATGTAGGGAAGATCCAATCATCGCCTGTTCCAGTCCAAACATTCGAACGCTAACGTCTGTGGTAATCGACGGTGAATCATTTATGAATGGTGCTGATTGATACTTATTCCAATTACCCGATGACTTTTAGTAGCACCAAACGCTCATATAGTTCTGTATTTACATAGACACATCACAGCTTACTAATCCCATACACTGACTATATGTCAATAGCGATCTTCACAAATCAAACGCTTTATATACCTCATAAACGAAGGGGTTGTATTTTTCAAATTAAAAACACAGGTACTGCTACCACATTGTTATAATCAGCCAAATATTAGTGCTGCCTTGTGCTGTCTTGAACAACGCGATAGAGAGCTTGGCTTAATTGCGTCTGCTTATACCATGGATAAAATGCAATATTGCTGCTAACAAAAAAGAGTAATAAAGCATTGCAAAGTCGCGTCTATACGATGCTTAAAGTAAACACGATCCGGATGTTTGGCAAGAGTCGGCTCTTGGTGAGATCATGGAAATATTTAACACGTCTCCGTCGTGAATAGATAAAACGTTGTTTATACAGTGTTGTTTGATCGAACGTCAAATCGTCAGTTCAAAAGCAACTTGTGTCGCAATACATGTCTGAATATATGTGATTCGAATGTAAATAACATGTTCTCTAGTACGTAGCTGATATAATATGAATATATCTCGCTTATATCGCCGCCGAAGCTGCTTTAGCAAATTGTGGCATTGAAGTTCTTATCTCTCGAAAACCACCAGTCAATGTTTGGTTTGTTTAACATTTTAACGCACTCGAGACGGGTCTATGGTAATAGTTGACTGTCACAACCCTAGAGCAGATGCAGAAGTCAAATAATGTGTTATTCCAGTTAAACGAGATATCTTAGAAGAACCGTTCTTATATAGCATCTACTGCTTAGCTCTCAAGACCTGGTCTGCTAATGCACACGGCGTTCATTATTTACTTTAACACGAGTTGGTGTTGATTATTATAAGGCAGCTGTTATTGGAATCTGCTTCTGGTATAGACTACGAAACCAACATATACGCCTTGCCGCATAGCTACCAAGGTTTTAATTAACTGCATAGCATACACACAATGATCATATCATACTAAACCTACAGCATCATATCGATTTGACAAGGTATTCGTAGGAATGGGCTCTGCAGTTATATAAAACATTTGCTACTGTTGAGTATGCCATTTGCAATCGTCGGTAAACGATTATTGGGAGCATCTCCGTATATTTATAAGGAATAGCTTAAAACCCAACGTCGTATTGCAGCCTGATCGATTGAGTGACATTGGTTCATTATTGCTACGAATAATATCTGACCGTATAATCTGTAAAGTAACGAATTCCAGACCAATCCCAAAATTTTCTTCCTGCAAAGTTAGATGGCATATTTTGATGCTTGAATCAATGCTGTGAGCTACATATTTTGCTCAATATTGTTATGTTCATCAAACCAGCCCTGACAGAAGATATATTTTTTGTGCTGCGACCAGACATGATATAGCTTTTACTAGATATGTGATGTGTATTACAGTCCGCTTAGTAGCCAGATCTTCTTAATGTACATTTTAATGTTTTTAGCTGCATATGGCAGTGTCGCAGCAACCGCACGAATAGCATTGACAACATGTGAGCGCTCTACAGACGTAGAAGCATTCAGATATTATCAGCCTTTCCTATCTGTATTTGGCACCCATAGTGTAATATCAGCAGTAACACAGGCGTACAAAATCGCCAGCTCGGACATGTAATGAATAGGGCCTTTATTTGCTTCATCGTGTCAAATATTGGAGATTGCCTTAACGTGGACATTAAGCGTATGCTTGATATTATTCACCCAGTAATCCGAAACGGCTATGTTAAGTCTTTTATGGAAAAGCCGTCTTGAATACTATTACGAACGATCGCAAAACGTCAAACTGCGGTTAGTTGAGTTGGCGATGAGTTAACTCCGGGGATACCAATTTAATTCAAATGTATCAGTTAACCAAGTCATTGATGATATCCAAGTAATTTGTAATGAGTACAGAAGAGGTGGTTATGCGTCTCCTACATTAAACCAAATAATATCCTAATTGATGTGTGTACGGCCGCACGCGCGAGTTAGGCGGTGCTTATTTATTGTATCTGCGTTATATCCAAATGCAGTGGGTAACGGTTCTGTACAAATAGCTTAACTAGACGAACACACCCGACCAGTTACTGAGGAGATTTGAGGCGTCTTGTCCGCTTCAACTATCTAATAGGAACTGCATGGGAGGAATCTAAGGCAAGAGTTTGCAGCGTATGAGCGTTCAAACCGAGCGCTTTATAACGTTAAAATATAAACAATGATTCCCCACATACAGTCGCTGAATATACAGTTCAACATTTGCGTAACTTCGAGATTAATCTCCCTGTTGAATTCATGTTGCATATCCTTTAGAAACCAAACGCGCAATATTGCAGGAGATGCGACCATCTTATTTCAAGCGTCGTAAATATCTTGCGCGCATTTCAGCATCCGGTTATGAGAATGTCAATATAACCCAGCAAGGCTAGATAAAATAGCTAACCCTAGACTTCTGAGTTGTTCGTGATACGCGGTCGTCCCCAAAGCCAGCCTCCAAAAATCGTCTCATCACCTGCGAAAATTCGTGAAATAGCCCACTTATGTTGAAATTATGATGAATATAGTTGCTTCATATATAAAATATGTGTTCTTACATATGTTTTAACCGGAAAAAAGGATATTCGTTGGTTGCTCAATGATAATATTAAGATCTATCTTACTGGTCGAGATAACGGCATAATGGCACTAAAAGCTACACTATTCAAATGACTGAGCATTTCCTTGTCACAACCAATGTGACTGTCGCTCTCAAGATGCATCTTACTATGAGGCATATGATACATCATTGCTCATTCGTTACTCTTGTTCAAAAGGCACATATCATGTTTAACGTTCACATAATGATATATTCCAATAACGTAGGTCGGTGCAGATCCCAGCCGTTTGCGCAGCTGTTATTTAATAGGGTGGTACGGTAATATCGCATGAAGCACGTCAAACATCGCAGCACTGAACTTATTTACCGCGCTATAACACTCCTGCGACCAAAGGTTAAAGGCTTCTAAACATCTCTAACCATAAAGCTGCGCCGAATGGCTCATAGACGTCGTTCTGTAAAGTGATCAGGGCTTAGGAAGTTAGTTTATAACATACTATCATACCGTTGAATGCATAATTCCGCTCGTGCACCACAAATGTATCAGAACATGCCATGTGCGCACGCTGCTTGGAATTAATTATACCAGACAAGCATCGCCGCTGCGCTACCTTTTGCAAAGTCAATTAAGAATGTCGACTGCGACGATGCTCACTATTGCATTCGTTCGTCGTGTAAATTACAACCTAAACAATATCGACCAAATAAACAACGCTGGAAAACGCTTGGCGTAATACCTTCTCGCCAAGAAAATCAATATAAATATATATATATATATATAATATATAGAGATATATATATAGAGATATATATATATATATATATATATATATATATATATATATATATATATATATAGAGAGAGAGAGATATATATAGATAGAGATATATAGAGATAGAGAGAGATATATATATATATATATATATATATAAATAGATACATATATGTTTATATATATAAACATATTATATATAAAAATGTATATATATATAAATATATATATATGTTTATATAAATAAACATATATATATATATATAAATGTATATATGTACACATATATATACTATATATATATATCTTTATATGTATATTATATATTTGTGTGTATCTATATTTATATATAAATATATACATATGTAATATATATATATATATATATATATATATATATATATACAAATATATGTAAAAAATCATATATATAAATATATATCATATATATATATATATATGTAGGTACATAAATATGCATGTATCTATATAAAACTATATCTATATATATAAATATATATATACATATTCATATATATGAATATATATATATGCACATATATATAAACATATATATGTACACATATATATAAACATATAAATATGTATACCTAAACCTATATGATATATATATATATATATATATATATATATATATATATATATATATATATATATATATATATATATATATATATATATATATATATATATATATATATATATATATATATATATATATATATATATATATATATATATATATATATATATATATATATATATATATATATTGTACGCATTTGCAGTTAATTGAAGCAACATTGATCTAGAACACATATTGAGGTGCTACAAGTGTACCACAAATCAGCAAGTTTTGCAGCATTTTACCTTTGAGCAAATTCCGTGTTAACACATTGAATTTTTGATAAGCGTAAGTACGTTGATAGAATGCGCCTATGTTAACGTTAATTGTTTGAGAAATTCCCATATAGCCTATTTGATAATGTGAACAGCTAAGATAATATTAATGAATGAACGAATTGAGTTACTTTCATACGGGAAATTACCAGACGCGGTAAATGCCAGACGAGCAACATTTTTGAAGCAGCAGCTGGCATTTTTTAGCCATGCATCGAAATAGTTACTAACGCCACCATGTTATGTTCAGTTACGATGGACAATACCAATATGGCTGTAAAACTCAGTTATTAGCTATAACCTCCGTATTCAAATTGCATTATGATATTTGAGGCACGACGGAACCCACATCAGTATGAACAAAAAGTATGTGGAACAATGGTCCTCTCTATCATTGTCTCTCCTTTGTCAATAGCTACGATTGACACCAATCGAGTAGAACTTCCAATTCAGCCACATTTAGTTCAGTTAGATTTGCCGGTCCATGCCAAGAGCTAGGTATTTATCGTTATGTCATAGTTATCGCACAGTCACGTGGATGATATGGGGGGAAAGCACGAAGACGCGGAGCGACAGAATTTGATTCCCGCATGACCATGCAATAACATGCATATCGTGATTGCACCTACACGCATTATTCAAGCGCAAATTCACTCCGATTGATCGCCGTCTATATTAACCTGTCGTAACTGAAATTACGAAAGGGTTGTGTTTTGGTAGCAAAGGTGCTGATGCTGTTTCCATGTGGTGCTGTTTTGCTTGCCGCGAGTCGGACAAGATCGATGCCTCTCAGATGGAGTTTTTGAATATAGAATTGAATCGCATTAAAGCAACCAGCATTGGGCACCAGGTCCGGCTGGGAGTCTGACTAAAACGTCCATAACACCATTAACTAACAAAGAGTTATGTGGATTAAGTATTAATACCATTTTAGGGAGTAGCAATCCTTTCAAGACCGGGAACACAGAGGTGTTGTCTGGCTTTGCAGATGGTACGTTATCGCGTCTCTGCGAGAAACTGCGTAGATTGGGTATTACCGTGACTTACCGATGAGGAATACGTAACCAGATTGACGTTTAGCAAGCAAAACACTTAATACCCCTGCTATAACACTTGCAAAGTGCGCTTGATATCAGGCACCTCAATAACATAACCATGTAAAAGCTGCGCTGCTCGGCGAGGGACTTTCTCAAATCGATGAGATAGCTTGATGCTAATGAACACGGCCCCAGCCATCGCACGGCTATTGGTCGGTGTGAGAAAACACTAAGCTTTTCTCGAGCTCTTATTGGCTGAGAGGAGGCTACTATGCGATAAAATCACAAACCGGCTTTGCTGTTTCTTTCTTGAATTCCTTGTATTACAAATGTTATTACGATAATTATTACCAGGGCGCATCGCCGGGATATTGAGTCATCAGCATGACCAATCGAAGCAGGCGTCCAATGGTCCGTTTATCAGCGCAGTCATAAATGCTCATCTGGCTTTGGTTGGGAGGTAATCACCGCAATAAGTCTCCTTTGCTGCTCTAAATATTATGCCACTTAAGCTATACAACATGAGCCTTTATTATGAGAGCTATTCAGAGCTTATGATCACCAATAAAATCTCCACAGACTTCGACCCAGCTATGGTCATTGCTATACATATATCATGTTTTCAGAGAATTATTCCATCGGTTATGACTTTCTACAAAGCTTTTGATATTTGTTGGGTACATAAATAGCGAGGGTGCCTTCAAAATTGCAGTCGGAAATAACAACACCGACACAAGAGTTTATTTCAGGGATGGTCATGGATTGTCGGCAACAATATATGAATGGAGCCTGAGGACAAATAAGCTAGACTTTTGTTGATATTCAGTATCAACTTGCACGATTGCGGTAAAATCATCCCATTTACAACTGCTTACAAAGCGTGTAATATAGTTGCAGGGTTAGGGATGACTTACGAAGAAATGTCGTATACCTCTAGCTCTTACTTCTGTTCCATCAATCGCACTTACCATCGATGTAACCAACAGTTCATCTTCTTGACAAGTACCTAGCAGCGCATAATCAGTAACTATGGGAACACCAGCTACCCACAGCACTTAGTACCTTGGTGGCTGCCTCTCTTTAATGCAAACATCAGCGATACATATCAAACAAATTTCCGATCATCGGATACTTAAAAATATATCAACATGCATATACCCTTCTCATGTTGAACATCAGCTTCACAACGCTAACGATAAGTTTTGTTTATGGATAATAGAACCACTCACACTTTTACCTTTTCCGTTAACATCGACAACAGTGCAATGAATTTGCCATTAATTGAAAATGGAATCACGACCTTGCAATCATATTACTCCCTCTGACATCTTGTATTGTACGGTATTGTATTGTATTACACAGGTGCATAATTATATGTCATTAATTGTATATATTGGTCATGATATAAAGTCGACGAAGCAGAGAGAAACGTTGCCGTTATTGATTTCACGCCCAAAAAGGCCAACACACAATGGAAATGCAACCTAACGCAATTGATCTACAATTGATTTGTGTTGTTCATGCTTCACTTATTCGGTAGTACCATTTTACCTGTGATCAATACATAGCCTTTTTTTTCATTTGACTTGTGCTAAGATCACAAAGAAGACCCATCGCGATACGATGCAGAGTTATTAAAACCACGACAATTTAAAAATACATTACTCTAGCTGTGGTGCATATCATCGCCTTTTATCTGCGAACTATAATCCTACATGGATTTGTGTAATAAATCATTAATGTCTGATAATGGTAAGGACTGTCGTTTAAAAGAGGCCTGACAATGTAGGTCCATGAAGCAATTCGCGTGTGGGAAACAGTGATCTACACAATATTGCAGACACTCTGGGAACTCTAATTATATGTGAGTGGAAAAGTAGGCTTATATAAAATTCATGCCTGTCCGCAAAAGAAAAAAAAATTTCGTACTTTTAACAACACATCTGGCATAAACTTACTCTTCAACCCTTTGCTGGATCCAAGAATGAACGTTGGCTTGCCAGTTTTTTCATCATAAACACCATGGAAGTCTTATTGTTATGGTAATACAAAATCTAAACCTCGACAACAGCCAATGCATTAAGCACGATAATATATTGAATCATTCGCGAGCAACTATGTATTAGATATGAATATAAGCTGTGAGAAATAGAGTTTTCATAACCCCACGTTAAAGCATGCTACGTGTCATTCATTAATCTAAATAGTTTCAAAAAGTCTCTTGCTTCTACTTTTGTAACAACAGTTACTTTTGAAATACTTTGAGCAGGCAATCATCTTAGCTTCAAGGCATAGTCTCCTTAACTGCCACCTTTTCAGTACATAATTTAAATCCGCGTGTCATTGTTTACATCATTGTAAACAAATGTCCACATACAAACGCAAACAACTTTATCCAAACAATAGCCATACACAAGAAAAAAATAATTGGTTTGCGCCAGATTTATTTGTGTCATATGGTCGCTTGATATGCAATTGGACAGATATGACTCATATCTGTCCAATTGCATATCAAGCGACCATATTTGGAATATAACACTTATATGAGAGGTTCAGTCTATTCCAGAGCATGGCCACCGCGTCCTACTACCTATTTTGTTCATGTACCTGGCCAAGGGATATCCAAGAAACAAAACCTTTCAGATTACAGTAGGGGTTTAAATTAAGTTGATATTAGCTTTTTTGACATTCATTCCGCATGTACTGCTAATATAGATTAGTCATAGCGCTTTGTAAAGCATTCTACATTAAAAATACTAACCGATAATTATGCCGCATAGATCTCAGCTATACGGTTTGGTGATAATCATTCAACACAATAAGCACAAGATAATATTGTTATATGAATAAACTTTGTAAAGCAGATCATTTGCACACACCACATTCGCAGAGAAAACAAATTGTAGGCAAATGCAGAGTTTAAGTAGTTGTATAACGACAACTAACACATATATCGCAGTTTCTAGGTTTGAACTTTTAGAATTAACGTGAGCATCCCGTTCGACCGATCCGCGGTCGAGATATGTTTGATTCTGATCTCAAACGCTGCTAGCTCAATTTAAATTTGAGTTGAGTATAATGTACAAATACCCCTGCTGCGTTTTGGTTTGGTTAAATAAAATATGATCTATGGATATGGACAACGACAGGATCTCAAACGAAACCATTTGCTTTAGGTAACAGATGATTTTGAGACCGCTGGTGGCCCTATCGTTGTCCCCTTTGTATCCATGTAGGAGCACATCTATTTGAACTCCAGTGATAGAATGATCATTATATGTTAGATCGCCAATGTTGATGTACAATATTTACGACGTATATAGGTTACGTCATATCGGTAGGATGATGTATACAAAGGCAGGCATTCATTTAGCCAAGAAAGTGTTTAGAGAAAATAATGCGCCGAATACATAATCCATCGCACAACTGATGGCAGCTTTCATTTTGCGATCCCGAGCATGCAGTTAGAAACCTCTGCAACGTTCAATAAGTACATTATCTTCAGCATTAGTGTGTCCAATGAAATTTCTTGGTAATTAATCTCACCTCTTTGCGCACAGATGTCTCAAATTTAATGCGGTAACACTTTCAGGTAACACAAGAAGCGCAAATGTCATCGTTTACCACTTCAGATGAAAACGTGATTCAGGAAATCTAGCAAACCGACTGCAAGACTTGATAAAAAACATACCCCGGCTGCTATCATAGACGTCAAGCGCCGTTTTTACTATTAAAACATTCAAGAACGAATCTAAATGAAGAGCTATCCAATTAAAGCCTGAATGGTAAATGTCGAAATTAACCTAATATACAGTATAATTGTCACTGAATACGTGCTGTAAAATGAATGTCGTTTGTTTGTCCTAAGTAACTAACGCAAAAACAATAAACCACCACTATCGTTCCATGCACTGCTCGACAATAAATACGCCGATCATGTAAGGTTAATTCGAGCTTTCACAATCCATAGAGACATTAAAAGCCTATCTACGGACATGGTTACCTAGGACATATTTAATGTGCGGTGATTGAGTCTGCGTGAAAGCGTGTATAAGTGCATTAACTTTAAATATAGGTAACCAACGTTTATGTATATTGGCCGTAAGAGCTTAGATAAAAGCCACACCTGCCGGTCTGTACATTGCTATACAGATATGGTGTCAGAAATTACACGTTACAGTTTTAGCAAGAAAGGTAAGAGTGGTGCTATTAAAATACATAAGTAACAACGTTTGCAAGATATGTAAACAGGTTTAGTTGTGCGTGCAATTGCGTCTGCCACATTGATGATATTCATGGCATCATATCAGCATAAATGGCGTTCCCATTTATAGTTTTCTTGGTTAATCACGAAAAAGCACTTATTTTTAATTCGGTATTCCTTAACATGAACCACGTAATTGTTTCAGTGCTGCAATACATAAGCGACAAACATGTGAGCTACAACGATCTAATATTATTGACAATTCAGGAGCTGCAGCACGTTATATAAAATGGCTACCATTTGCACAGAATGTGCTCTCCTAAACAAAGACACACCCCACAATATCGCAGTGCCAAATAGAATATTACTATGGTGATGCACGATAACAGTATGAGCTACAGCAATGTAATTGTATTGACAATTTAACTGCTACAGGACGTCGCATAAAAAGGCTATTGTTTGCACAGAATGTGCTCCTCTAAACGAATACACAACCCATGATATTGCAGTGCTAAGTTACATACGACCGCTGTGATGAACGACAACAGTGGTAGTTACAGCAAACTAATATTATTGACGATTCAACTGCAAAAAGACATCGTAAAAAGGATTACGTTTGCACATAATGATACACCCACAATATCGCGGTGGCTACGTTACATACGAACACAATCCGCCAAAAAGACACTACATTATGCTGGCCACATTGGACATCAAGCTAGGTGAACCTCCCTCCTAGCACCTGTCTTTGACCCTTTATTGACAGACAGATATAAGTCTTGTAATATTTTGTTGGCTGGAACCAAACCAATGTAAGGCCAAATATGGCAGCTTGCAGAATCGGCCATTTTAGAATGTCATAAGTTTGATCATCAGCTAAAATTGGGCAATCTATTCAACAGTTATATGCGTTCCGAAAGCATTCAGATTAACGTATTATTGCTAACATTCCAGTCAAATATCATGAACGTAGTGGCTGTTTGGTTACAAGAAACAAAAATCTTCAAACATGTTTTCAACAATATTTGATCATGACACCAATACCATAGATACACGAAGTGAGCGAACCACATGATGAGTAATTGAGCATTTCATGCTACCACTATAGACTTCAGAGACTCCAGGTATTATCAGTGGCTGCTACAAGAAGTGTCGTTAGACCGATCTTTTCTGTGATTAACACATGAGCACCCCCAACGCGCATACAAATATGTGTCATATTATTGCGCTATACAAATCAATGAATCAGTATTAAATGCTTAACGAATAGTCTCAGTGAACAAATGCCAACCATTGTAGATTCAATCATGGAAGACCCATATTACGCATTGAATGCACATACAGATAACGACAGGATGCGTTCATGAACTAACAGACTAAGAACTTTTGTACATCATCCTGTTTATTTCAAGTCCAAAGGGGTGCATCTGTCATTCACAATGAACAGGAATAGCAACACATATTGACAATAGCCTCCTACAACTATATGTATGCACCGTTTATTCCAATACAAACCAGTTGATCTCATGAAATCATGAAAAGAAGCACTTCTGCATTATTGTTAAAAGCTCTTCAGTGGATGTTAACGAGCAGCGGAGTGGAACCCCGTGACTCTGGAAAGTAGACCAGATGCATGTCAATAACTTGCATTGCGACCCAAGTAACGAAGTGCCAAGAGTGAAAATGACGAAAGTTGTGGTACAAAAAGTATAAGGGCCTACAATGCTGATTAATCAATGACGCCAGTGAGATTAACAAGAACAGAATGTTGTATGTGTTTAACCATGCCATGCACAGAGCATGTTGTTTAATCGATAGTAACGAGAAAACCTTCATTATAGTTCTGCTGCAAGCCACTTAAACCATATATGAATTCCTAACGGTTAATATAATTGAGTTTTTGAGCACAATATTTTCCATTAACAGTATATCAACGAAGCTGCTTCATCAATTTATTGACACATATGGTACATATATATCCTGTCTAGCGTTTGGAAGATATTATAGCCAAGAGTTGTCTGTTTCACTACGGCCACATATTATCCATGAATTAGTATCTGTATTCACGCTATTAGCTGATAGAACGACGGTAAGTAGTTTCCAGATGGATGACTGGAAATGACCAATGGAACGGAATTGGCATCGGCAACATAACATTTCCACTAATGCGTCCTTAATTTTCAGATGGGAAATTTTTGCTGATTAAATATACGAATCGTTAGCTTATAAATGTAGGGTTTTAAAAACATCAAACTCCAGCTCATTCAGCCGTAATGCCATGATTCGCAATAAAAGACTTTATTACATCGATCAAACATTATCTTCATGGATGATAGATCATTTTGTTCGGGGCATTTGTGGTACTTTATAATGTCTAGGTAGGGATATAAATGGTCATTAGTGATTTATCAGTTGACATTAGCGTCAGACATGCTACTTGCAATCATTGAAAGTGTCCCGTGTTATCTTCTGATCATGCTTTCAAAGAGGCAATTTTCCAATCGTTTTGTGCGGTCCGTTTTTATACGATTGATTATCTGGAGGCGATGATAAAAGTAATCCACCAAGCGCAAATGGGAGACTTTTTTGGCTGCTCTCTAAAAACTGACAAATTTGCAGCAGCTCATTTAATGGAATAATAAACATTTTAGAACGCCTTAATTCGTAGATCGCTGATTAGTATTACTTCCAACAATAAATTCGTAAACGAACACGGTCATTTTTGGCTTGTAATCCGATTCATCTATCACAACACGTTGACATCGTGATTGCTCGTTATACAGTGTGGGTAAAAATTACCAAACTCGCCAATATTGACATAAAATATCATATTCTGTATAAATATGCAATAAAACGTTTGTAAACGAGCCAATCATACCTTTGCAAAGGTGATTATCTGACCCACGTTTTCACAGTCGCTACATAAATTCAGAGGTGCTAATGTGGTTGAACAAGCTCAGACTTTACTAAAAGGGTCTGGAAATGCTTCATCGGGGCTGCATACAGATACTATTAGTGCTAAAATCATGCACACTGATCGGCTGATAATTTTATTGTTAGCAATGGAGCCAAGATAAATAACCGAACGAGGCCACACGATTGGTTGCTAACGAAAGTATATCCTGACCAACTGAGTGCAGTTGACCGAATTAAAGTTCAGGTTAACCCAAACACTATGGAAACGCAGTCGTATAGAGGAAGTATGGTGCAATTATTAAAGACAGTTACGTCTAACATGTCAACGCATATGTACATCTGGAAACATAAAGTGTCAGTATAATTTTGTAAAGATATTATCATATGATATTATTATACAACATTATTACGGTAGTAATGCATCATAGGGTTTATAATTGCAGGTGTAGCTGTTGGCAATCATTGTGCATTCGACATTTTGGACATATATTGGGTAATCAGGCAAGGATATATCACTAAGCTTAACTTTATGCTATTTATCAAGGCGCAATTATATGTAGCGGTTTATCAAAAACTATGCGATGAATTGCGCCTAGGTGAAAGACACATTGAAATAACAAAGCTATGAAATATATATTGTATTTAATCTATACGAAGGTTGTGACATGCCTCATTTTTCGTGTTTGATCAGCGATACTTTCAATATAAAAAGCGTAGCAAATCTTGCTTCGACATTGTGCTATGAAACTGCGCCGTTTAGAAAACTCAACATGCAACGCGAGTGCAACAGTAATGTCTCTGACTATGGCAATGACTGATATGCATAGGTGAAAGTCATTTTAGCCGCCAATCGACCCATCGACGTCTTAACGGTGCGTTTACGCCGGGCATATAGGAAAAATTTGTGTCGATTTTAAAACGATATTTATTGTCAACAAGTATATGCTGGCGTCAATTTGCCGGATCTGCCCCTTTATGTTTATCCTTGAACAGCAAGACAATTTTAAAGGATGTCATATATTCCAGATTCGATCAATCAACTGAACACATTTTGTAATTGTTTTCATTCGTGCACTTTGCAATAGCTAACTTTGTACAAAGATCCACCAAATGCAGAAAAGCGCTCATGCAAAGATCCTTATCCTGTTTAGCTTAAAAGGTCGACTTGTTTCATTGGTTGTGGATTATAACCTGTTTGTCAGGCTTAACCTTTAATGCTTGATAAAATTTTATGTATCTACCCAATTTATTTGAGCTGTTAGCAATAATATAATTTCGCAGTCCAGAAGCCGCTAATATTTAAACAATATATCAAATTATTTGGTGCACTAATGCATGATTAAAAGCTGTCCGCATCATCAAATAAGTCTTAAACAGAGTGTAAGGCGGCGTTTATGCTGCCTTTCTCGGCCTAGGAGGACATCTAATGTCGGATATTGACGTAACACTGATAGGAATACATGTTATTTCGGACAATCATGTGTTGCCATAGTCTCTGCTGCTGTAACTGGTCTCAATAGTATTACGATCCTGTATTTCATTGGCCCATTGATGCAATTATTGGGTTGTAGTAATGAATTTAGCGGCTAATCGCCACTCGACGTCTATAACGTTCTGTTTACGCCGGGGATGCGAGAAAGGCTTGATTTGACAGTAAAACGTTACGGCTCGTATCTGTTGTCAGCAAGTATTACTTGCGTCAATACGGATAAACGTGACTGTGCCTTTATAGTTTGTCTTAAATGCTGTATACGTCAGCCGTTGCGCAACAAGACTTTATTAATAAAAGGATGCCATATATTCCGAATTTAATCAAGCAATCAAAAGAAAACAAGTTTCAGTTTGTTTCATTTGTGCAATATGCATTATTTAATTTTGCCATCGATACAAAGAGCCACAAGGTGCTGAAAAGCGGACATGCGAAGGAACCTGATCTTATTGATCTTCTTAGAGTCTCATGTGCTCGACTTGCTTCATTGATTGTAAATTATGACCTGTTTGCCTGATAAAACAGATAAAAGTAAATGCATGTATCTATCCAATTTACTTAAGCTGTTTGTCATTACATAATTTTGCTAGTCAATGATCGCTTATATTTAAAAAAATTATCAAACAATGCAGTGCGCAAATGCATCGTTGAGCAATATTCGCATGTTTAAGGGACATCATGTATTTTTTTGTTAGTCATTCTAAGTGTTCTAAAATTTTTACCGGCCTTAAATTAACCAATAACAAAAACATTAGGAGCACATTAGTAGCAACGCAATAACTTCAGGTCAAAATTGACCATTTATCCATCCCGGGATCAGGTATGCATATCCTTCGGTGAACAAATGACATATGTTCCATCCAGTAATGCTCGGTAGTTATGGCACATATGATAATGACTTTACACAAAGGGGAATTAGCCACAAAATAAATAGTGACTAGAATGGAAGGTGAATAGTCGCGAACGGGCGCACTCTTAACTTAGTCACCTGAGACCCACAGGTGCTTACGGGGCAGTAGGAAGCCCATTAGAATTCATCTGCGCACGAAGTTGTGATCACTTGCTTTTCGGGTGTTCAGCGGGCGTTCTCCGGGTTCTTTACGGTTAGCTAGTCATAGTGTCAGGAGAACCAATACGTGCACTATAAGGGCCCATAGAAGACCTGCATATACATAATAAATATTGTATTGTTTCTTATCTCATGTGTCTCCAAAATCATATGATGCTCAATTATTGTTAACTGTGCAGCTTAACTAGAAAGTAAAACTATCCAATGCTTGAATGATTATTAACTCACAAACAATTAACAAAAACTTTGCTGTCTCCGTTAAATTGAACACACACCAAGCTTAATTAATTCCTGATATGTCACTGGTCATACAGTAAGTACCTGACAAACATCCACATATGAAAATGACGTTAAACGAAGGGTAATTAGCCACAAAATAAGTAGTGACTAGAATGGAAGGTGAATAGTCCATCCATCTCGTCAAAGCAAGACTTCCCTATTGTGTTCCGCGGCTGCAGTAAAGGCAATTGTTAAGCGACAGGACTAACTGGTTTTGCACTATATTCAAATGCTGACATTGCCGCTGCAACACAGCTCTAATCGGATCTTCATGCCTGCTTTTAATGCGTATTTTTGACCACTTTACAAACTAGTCCGACCACTGGCCATAAAGCTTGCAATGAGGGTGCATGAGCCAATAATGTTCCCGTGTATTTTAACACACTTCCTTACAATCGTCCATAGTGTCGAAGCAGATATAAAAGAGAAATGTAAGGCCGACATTTCATAGCACGCTTTTGCTTGCATTTCCTTATTTTCCCAATAGGTATATCTATAGTACCCTGCTTTCCTGGGTAATAAAAGGATGATTGATCTGTATCAGTGACATAATAATAGTGTTTACTGACAAGAGAAGGGTAGAATTCATCAATAAATCGAACGCTTGATAAATCTGTATGAGCATTAAATAGGTCGCAGTTATTTTAATTGAGTGTGTGCGTTTGTTGTTATATACAGGCAAGATTCTGTTGAAATGCAAAGTCGTAAGGTTTGGCAGATATATGCTGACAAGCAGATTAATGTTTTAAAATTGATAGGTAAACAATTCGATAGAATTGTCTATTAAGGTGAACTAGCAAATTCCTCGAGATAATTACCATCTTTCTCTTCATTGATATTGAGATGACAGATCATATTCTGTCACTTCAGAATCAAGTAAAGCAGCCCAGCTGTGAATGCGTCGCACGCCCCGATATATTATGATTGCATTATGCTATGCACGATACCCGTAGCCTGACCTGTTCACCGAAACACAACACAGCAATTGAATGGTAGTAATGGCAGTGACTATAATGGTCGAATCCTAATATACCTAAGGTTTCATTTTATCTGTGAGGATAACTTCGGACGAGACAAATAAATGCGCAGTTCCATAGGTTAAATGAAAAATTTGAGCTGAGCCGCTGTACGCATAATGAGTGCGTTAAAGCCAAAATTGTGCATGTGGTTTTTTTTGCTAGGTATTAACTTCCCAACTCCTTCGCATATGACGTATATATATATATATATATATATATATATATATATATATATATATATATATATATATATATATATATATATATATATATATATATATATATATATATATATATATATATATATATATATATATATATATATGATGCGACCATTTTGGACATTTAGCAAAAAAACAACCATTTTGGGACATTGGAGGCGACAAAACATATTGTCAATATGATGATTATTTCTTGTTTTCTGTTGTTCTGTCGGTTACATGTTTTGGTTTCGTAAACTTATCCTGGTTTTTCATTGTTTTATAAAACTTATATATTTTGTTTACCAAAATGGGTGTTCCAAAATAGTTTGAGTATTAGGGACATGTAAAAAAACAACTATTTTGGAACATATCAAAAGACCAACTATTTTGGGACATAACAAAAAACCAAATATTTTGGGACATAACCAAAAACCAACCATTTTGGTGCATCACAAAAAAACTGCTATTTCGGTACATAACAGAAACCCAAAGGCTTTACGACGCAAAAAAAAACATTTTGCGACAGTGTGGTGAACTTGTTTTGGCGGGAATTAAATTTTTGCATCTATGCCGTGGGGTATGTCTTTTATCCCTGTCTGTATGACGGGGAACCTAATATGAAATGATAATAAGCGATAGAATTAACGTGCAGTTAAGAGGCAATGCATGTTTAATTAACGACGATTCATTTATTTAACATTGAAAGAAGTACTATCCAATGTAATTCAAACATGGAGCAGCAAAGGCTTTAAATGTCTCCCCAATAGCGAGGTCCCACCAACCCTACACAACTTAAGAACATGCAGGTGTCCATAGCCAACAGAAAACTACAGGGCCCGACCCAACGCACGAAAAGCAAGTAAAATGTGAACAATTAAATCATCTCACAACTTGAATTTATTATTTATTACAAATAATAAAAAAACACAGACAATTGTGTACAATGAACATACGGTAAAATCGGCTTGGGTTGTCCCATCGTATTGTTCGTATTGCATTTATACATCCACATATTCGGTTTCTTATTACTTTTGAAGAATTGGTCCAAACGCGATAGGGTGGTTTCTTCGTCCATTTACACGTTTTCGATGTGGCGCAGACTACAATACACAACGTGATCATCGCCGTAGCCATGCTCTTGAGCGAATCGTCTCAAATAATCCACGAGCATATGTCGTTCTATCTTCGTCATGCGCGGGCTTTCGTCGTCGTCGTCAGAGTCGTCGTTGTTGGGGCAGCGCGTTTTTGACTGACTTGCTCGAGGTGAGTGGCATCGTCGTATTCGCCGCTTGTCGGAATGGGATCATCGAGTGACACGAGTCGATCAAACACCTCTCTTGGCATGGTTGGCGGCAAAGAGACGTCGTACAGGTCACCGTCGAAATCGTCAACAGCGGGCCAGTCGGTTGGAGTGAAGCCGGCTTTACGGTAACAGTTGGCGACGGTCACGGCCTTTACCATCGACCACGAAGACTTGGCAAGGTAGATGGCGTCGAGAAGGTTGATTTGTTGGGCAACTCGCAGTGCTTGTACCGATTCGTCAGCGTCAAGGGCATTCATGATTCGTCCATTCAACGCGCTGCGGTAATGTCCTTTCCAGTATCCATATCACTCATTGGTACATCGGATGGATCAGACTCGTCGTGTTGGGCGGCAGGAAGTGTAAAGTGATGTTCGTCAGCCTCACCTGCGGTGAGTGGGCACAACAGTTGTCGCGCAACAGGCAGACCTTACGTTGGTTGAAATAGACCTTTCGGTCCCATTTAGCCAGCCAGTTTGCGAAGATCTCTCCCGTCATCCATGCATTTTTCGAAGATGCGTACTCAACCGGCAGTTTTGTGGTATCTTTCGGAAAACAGCGCGGGCGACGACTTTTACTGATGACGAGCAGCGGCAACGCTTCCGAACCGTCCATATTGGCGCAATGTAGGACGGTGATCCTTTCCTTGGCGGCTTTTCCTCCGGCGAATTCCTCCGTGGGCAGGCAGTGTTCCTTGTCATTGAAGGCCCGAAAGTAAAGGGCCGTCTCGTCTGCGTTGAATATGTCCTGGTAACTGATGTCGGCGGGAATTTCAGGAAATTTTTCTGGGAGCCAGTGGCGGACAGACGGGTTATCGGCGTCTTGTTTTTCACCTTGCTGCTTTTTGAAGACTACGTTGAACCGTGACTTCAAGCGCCACAGCCAACCAGACGATGCTTTGAAACTCGGCACCCTCTTCATTTCCGCTAGCTGGAGAGCCTTTGATTGAATTTCTGTTCCGGACAGTCGTGCGCCTTGGGCCCACTTCTGTTTGAACCACGTAAACAGTGCCTTATCCAGTTCTTCGTCTCCACCCGCTCTCTTTCTTTTTCGGCTTTCGTATTGGCCGGCTCCTTCTTGCTCCAAGATGTCATTCCTGTTCTTTACTAAGCGCGATATGGCGGACGTGGAAACTTCCAATTTCATGGCGATTGTAGCTTGGCTTTAGCGACTTCTTTTTATTTCCTTCAGGATCTCTACTTTTTTCTGTAGGGTGAGGTCTTTTCTTTGAGGCACTGTGACAGTTTCTTTGGCAGTTCGATGATGAATGATGACACTTCTGCCTTTTTAAACCACCCGACTTGACACTTGATCAGGGAGTCAATGCGAACTCGCTGGGCTCCGAGCTTCGTTTAACTCGGGTGATCAGAGGTCGGGTGATCAGAGATCGTTAAGTAATCAGGATTAAGCCGTTACAGTCGATGGTATTTAAAATCGATCGATGGCAACGCGTCCTTTTTAACGAGGCGATTCGTCTGGAATGTCCTGATTAACCGAGTGAAATAACATTGCTTGGAATGGTTTCCCGGTCTGCGTCCCCATCATCGAGGAATCCCCATTGGCGAGGTCCCGTTTAACGAGGTGGCACTGTAGACGATTTATATAAATCCCTGTGGCTCCCAATCTTTAGCTCGATGTGGTTGTTTGTTTGTCCATGGAGGCGTCTCCGTGGTTCATCATATCGCTTGATCATCCAATGTAGCTCACAGACAGGCATGCTTTTTTTGCACTTGTTCATAGAAATATAACACTAATAACTTAATGATAATCGTACTACCGCTATGTTATCTCTATTATTTCTGATTATATCATCTGTTATAGTATTAAAATCATAGGGAACAGATTTCACGTGGCCATAATTTGTTTAAAAGGGGTTGGATTTGAAATGCAGGTAACATATAAATATAACAGCTATCGAACAAGTAAGGCCACTAGTAAACACAATTTTAACACCGAGGGCATGGGTAAATATAGTTTAAAAATCGTTTTTAACTGTCAAAAGCTATGATACAATATTATTGCATCATTAACTGAGTAAACTGGGCATGTGTTATATTGACTATAAACTATAAAGTGATTAAAAAGGTCACTTGTATGACAATTATGCATGTTTATTGACATTTCAAGCATAATTAAGAGTTTGTGGCACAGCTATTTGGAACCAGCACTGCTTATTACAATTATGCATAGTTAATGACATTTCAAGCATAATTAACAGGTGGTACAACGGCCATGGAACTTGCGCTGCTCATTCAAATTATTTTCGAAATAGGGAACGTCCCATTGGCAGCTTTAACTTAAGAACTTCTTTCTTCCCTGAAACAATCAACATGTACACATATTAAGCTAATTACTTGGCACCACTAATCCAGAAATAACAGTTCTATTATTCAAGCAAAACAGGAGGCAAGAGATGTGTGGTTCAGATTGATGGGTCATCCCACAGAATGTTAGGTAGTGTTCCTTGCTGGTACAACTATAACCTACCATTTGTCTGAATGAATGTTGTAGAACAACTCAAGGTGTCAAAGTGAGGTTGTGTGTGAGGGTAGTGTCAAATGAATAGTGTCACATGCATTCTGTATAAGATGGTGACCATTAATGTTTTACTGACTTAATTGCTGTTGAACTCAAGATTGCAGCACCGCAGCAGGTTTTAGATTGCCCGGACATCTTCAGAAAGATGCACAGAACAATAGGAGAGATTTTTTTAGAGCTACACAGATTTACATTGAGTCAGCGCAACTACTACTTTTGTAATAATCTATCTGCAGTGTAATGCTGAGAATAGAAGATATAACTTACTTAATCATGAAACATCACATGGCAGTGCATGGATAATCTACAAGCTTAAATAACAATTCAGCATATATCACAATTGTGCATTAATTGTATATAATATATGGCATCTACCATAAAAGAGATACTGGGAATTATATGTCTGTCAAAATTATCCTGATTAATACAGTATATTCTGAAGTATATATACCATACATGGGAGTAGTTTCCTTAGACTGGGGATCTGATTATAACTTCTGAAGGCATGTTGTAGAGCTTGGGTCTGCCTTGTATCCCATTAGAAGCGGTCTGCATGTGCATTGGTATATTGTTTTCATATTTCGCTATTAGTTTCTAGTTATAGCAGACTTGTAATGACTTTCATAATATAGCACAGGCCTTTATAGACCATGCAGTGGATAGTTCCTTTTATATGAAGGTCACTTAACTAGAATTCATTTATAATGCAAAGAAGCCTTTCTTTGGTTTATACCTTGTCACTAGTTAACAGATCACAGAGGAATGAAAAATACTCACTTCTATCTTTGATGCATGTTCTGCTCGAGACATTCTGATCTGACTCCGAGTCACTAGAAATCAAGTTGTTTTTGTTGGCATCTTTAAGTTTCGGGTCTACAGGGCTTGTTGCTCTAGGCAGACTTATGGCATAACTGGTACTTGCTTGGGCTGCTGGTTCAGAATCTAATAAACAATAGCACATACATTTTACAATATGCATTGCAAAATTAACATAATTGACACATTACAGACTATGCATTAATTCAGATGTAAACAATGAGCAATGTTTGTATCACTGCATATTTCTGCCTTCTGCCATTGCTTCACATTTGTTCCTAAGTATGTGACCTGCATATTGTGCGAGTTTTCAGAACCATTTAATTTATCATTCGGTGACAATCGGACCATTTTCCAAAAATGTCGGTATGGTTGTGGTACAAAATTGAAAAATACATCATATAATGTCTCTCGATACAACCAGGAATGGAAGCTGCAGTTAGAAGATAGAGACCCAGTATACAGATGCTGCTTTTTTATTTTCACAATATAACACCTCATAAAATGTTTCCACACTGCAGAGGTTTATTCAAGGTAGGAAACTTATGGGCCACATCAGCGGTTTAGTGAGAACATACAATCATTGTCAAATTACATAATAAACTGGTGGTTTTTATATCTGCACAGAGGCTGTTTTTTTAGGGGCTGGTGTTATTTGTATTCAAGACCCTCTGGTAATATCTGACACTTTCAAGTCTTTATTTGCACCATCAACTTATTCCCTCTTTTGATAGACCATCACATTGGCCATTGCCTGGATAGGCAACAGCCCAATATGTATGTGATGTTATGACTACCCCCAAGTATTGACTATAATTGCAATCTGAGGACCCTTTGACCTTTGAGGTCTATCATATTAAGAAAATTGGCAATAGTTAAGTTTATGAAACACCAAGTGACGGAGGATAAGCAGACACTGGTATGTGTTGATAAATTTATAAAACCATCAATGGTGCTGCAACATTAGTCTCTCTAATCACAACTTGCCAAACAGGGCAGTACCATACACATTATGGTTATGTCTTATCATCATGTCCATATAACATCATATCTATCTTCATGGCTGAAGCCTAGTGAATGGAGAGAAGGGCATCCATTAATTGTTAAAATTGTTAAGTTGGTGTTTCATAGTCAAGTTCTCTTTGCATTTACATATCACCGAATCGTTTTAGCTATAATATCAAAACAAGTCTATCAAACAACAATTTGCTTTTCAACTTAACAGAACCATCCAACAGAATTGATACTAAAGCTGCTCACTAGTTCTTATGACCCAAGTGGAGCTTGTGCTCAACAAGGGAGTACCCGATCGACTGTTGGTCTGTTGGGCTACTGCTAACGCCTAAATTGTGGAACAGCTGATCGCAATCGTTCCGTCAAGGGAATTGGGTCATGGATATAAATTCGGTCAGGGTAGGGGTAAAACGCGGATTAGGTAATACAGAACACGCCGTAATAAAGGTAGTATATTATTTTACCGACACAGCTTCTTTTCCGTCCATGTCCGAATGTATTTGTTGGGAAATCCGTATTTAACAACACATTTCTATGCTTTCTGCGAAGTCACGAGAAAGCAGTCTAATGTAGAGTTATTGTTTACAAGTTTCGTAATTTATAAATTTGTCATTATTAGGCGTATTACTGTAACAATTGCATCATTCTTAACCAGGGCTGTGATGAAATAAGTTAAATTTATTTTTAATGATCATTATTTGTCGGATTGGCAATTTTATGTGACTTGACTTTGGTAAGTCTGCTAGTTTTGCGCTCTATATTTCGCCGATCTGTCGTTCATCTGGGGTCGAAAGTTCGAAACCAGATTATCATGGCTAGGGTCAAAGAGTGAATTTGGTAGCTTCGATTGTACGAATGGGTTTTTATATCAAGTTTTTTGTTATCATATGATTTTCAATGATCCATCAGTGTTGAATACTGTGTGAATAATGTATATTTGGTAGTTTGTCAAGAAAGTACTTGACTTATACGGTCACACTTGATTATTTTGGTCACATGACTATACAGAAAGTAAACAAGGCGGGGTCATTGAGAATAAGAGGGCATGTGTAGACTACGTGAGTTCCATGGAGGGACCCGGGGTTATTGAATTATTTTACAAGTATTATACGGGAAATTATTATAAAAGCTTCTGCATATTTTCAATATCATGTGGGACCAAGAATAAAATGGTACGGCTAATTTCAAGCCACCATGTATACAGCTTATTTTCCCAGAGAAATCGCTCAACGCCATATAGTTTCGGCGTCTGGCAACGATTCGCGTCCTTGGGAGATTTCATATTGCGACTTTGTCAAGGGTTGGCGAGTCTGAGTAGGTCACGTTTTTGTAAGTTAGTCGATATGGAATTAATCTGATTTACAAAATCAATTGGACTGCTGTAGTCATTTACACGATTCACAGCCTTTGGTGTGTGTGACAGAAACTGTTGCCATGCTTACAATGCTTAATGTCATCCCCCTGAATCTATCAACCCTGCTTATTGAAACATCCCAATGAACTATTTGACCTGCATTGTTTGGGAAACTCACTACTTCTCCCCATCTCGTACCATGGTGTATGATGATAGTCGTCAGGTGGGTAAGGACATAAGAGCATTCTCGCGTTGGAGTAGGATGCGTAAGGGGTTTAGGAACATACAGCGCTACAGTTAACTAGGTCACGGGAGTATACGGAGGTGTCTTGGCGTATATGAATCTTTTAGAGGTCTTAGCTGACTGGATGGGCGCATAGGCGCTCGTGTCAATCAGAGCGTGAGAGCAGCTTTTGAGTGGGGAACAGCAAATTACGCTACTGATACCAATGGCTGTTAGTGAGTGGCTGTTTCCCAGTATTAGCATTTAGAGGGGTAATGAATAAGTGTGCAAACATTCGTCGATTCTATGAAATCAATAAGACTGTTACTTATGCTTCCCAATGTAATGGTAAGTTGGGGATAAGAGTTACTTTTGAATCAACATGACACTTTTAGCAATAAAAAACATATATCCCATTTGATACCATATATGGTGCATCCATGACTAATTAGTAACTGATACAGAAATGATCAAGAATATACATAGTGATAATTCCATATACATCTATATCAGGGTAAAATGATATGATGAATTGATCATGCAACATATTACATAAACTAGTTATGTTCCAACCTTTCTGCTTAAACAATTTACTTGAAGGCCAATGAACATCATTTTCTGTATAAAGGATTCATAACATTATACATGAAAGTGTTAAAAATTATTGATGATAAGTATAATCATATTTAATAGACATGGTAATTACATGACAAAACAGTAAAGAGTCAGCAGCTACTTTGAAGACTAATTTTTGAGCTGAAATTGTCATATCTCGTTGTACATATGTAAGGGGTAGGGTGTATCATGATCATAGAGGTGTTTTTTCACATAAGGTTTTCACAGAGACACCTTTAGCAAAATCTGAACTATCTGGGGCTGTGTTGCTTGAGAACAATGCTCGTTCGATGCCTACATTTATTTAAGCAGAGGTTTGCAGTTAGAATGAGCGACACAATTATGTAAATGTTATAACAAGGCGACCATTATTAATATAGTTATTCGAGGTACTAGTTTTTCACTTATTCGATGACCTTGACATTAGTTTCAGATCAAGGTCAAAACAAAACCTTTCGGTTTTGCGCATTATTGACGCCTAACGGTTGGGAAAAAAATGGCGACCTGTATCGCGGATCAAAAAATTGTTTACATACATACATACATTATGACAAACGCGACTAACCAACAGAACTTGGCGAAGCGACTCGCCAAGCCCGGCTTCACTCAACATAGCTAAAGTAAAATACCTCAAACATTGACCAGATTCCATTTATACCTCAGATTGCGTATACTACACAATATATCCAATCTATCGAACCAGCGTTGTCATAATTTAGATCAATGACAAAATGTCAGCTATATTTGAAAACCCAGGCTGAGAACCTAGGTTGTCGAGTCACTTTCGCGACACTATATAGATTTTCTCGCTATCACCTGGTTGCTTGGGTATAAGCGTCTAAAATAACGCCATAATATATTCAAGAGTTGTGGTTATTGCTTACCAAATCATAAGATATTTTCGGCCAGCAACGCAACTTCATCTCAAAGCACGAGATGCCACACGAATTATCCGACCAGCCGACGCATTTCGGTTTGTCCGGGCGAATATATATCTGTCTCCAGCTCATTGGAAAACGTCGAAACCAAATATATATATTTTGTATTCCCCTTATCGAACGTCTCGTGGATAGAATATATTTGTGAAGGAAGTAATTCTAAGCAATATATCAGAAGTTGGGATTATGATATATCGGATAATAACGAGAAACAAGCTGTTAAATGCAGAGTACCAAAATGGTCGTCAGTCCAATATATAAAATTTTTCAAACGTCCCTAACTAACATCTGCGCGATGAAGGGGTCAAAACCTTGCAATGGATAAATGTGAATGGAAATAATCAACAAGGTAACATCAATTTTAAATAAAAATTGGCAGAACAAAGCACTCAAAAAAAGAGCTTGACTTTTTTGGAACTCACATCGTGTGCCAAGATGTGACTGTGTTCCCAAAAAGTCTCGTCGATTGTATCAAAAAGGTCGCATTCGTATATATATATATATATTAGATGTATATATAGATTTATATATGTAGAGATACGTCTATATAGATATACATATATATATATATATATGTAGAGAGATATATAGATATCTATATATATAGAGGGATAAATATATATATATACAACCACCATATATATATATAGATATATATATATATATATATATGTATATATATATATATATATATATATATATATATATATATATATATATATATATATATATATATATATATATATATATATATATATATATATATATATATATATATATATATATATATATATATATATGAGCATACGTTCAGATAGCATCGGACATGTACAAAATCCTAAATACAAGAGGAATAATGCTACTTATGTTGGTTTATATTTGGGATAAGGCAATAAAAAAGTTATTTAGGATTATCTTCAGTCCGCTGCTTTTTTTTGTATAAGGTGAAAAGGGGATTGTTGTGATGATCAGTCGCAATTCAATGCATGCACAAACAAAATTGCATGTCGGGCAATGGTTATTTTGTTTTAAGTATGCGCGCGCCCGTGTGTATGGAAGTGTGTGTGTTTATTTGCCTGTGTGTATGTTTGTGATTGTTTGTGTGAGTGTGTATGTGCGAGTGTGTGTGTGTATTTGTGTGTGAGTGTTTGTGTGTGTGTGTTTGTTTGTGTGTGTGAGTGTTTGTGTGTGTGAGTGTTTGTGTGTGTGAGTTTGTGTGTGTGTGTGTGTGTGTGTATGTTTGTGTGTGCGTATGTGTGTGTGTGTGCGTGTGTCTATGTCTGTGTGTGGATTTGAGGGGGATGGGCTGTGCAGAATGCCAGGCACCCGCTCGCACCCACTGGTACATGCCTTGTCATAGCACTCACGAAACGGATATTTACTACAACTCTTAGGTGAATGAAGGCGGTCATAAACAACTTACATTACACGGTATGAAACGCATATTGTCTGTAGCAACAGAAAAACCAATAAAACGCAATTATGTACTGGGCGTTATCGTATTATTTTGAATAATAATAAGCATCAAATGTACGTTTTGCAATAGAACAATCATTGATCATGTACCACAGCTGCCATGGTTTGTTAGTAGAAATTGTGCAAAGAAATATTGTCGAATATTCAACCAGCTCAATGAGGCAATTACTTTTAATGTGTCCGTTAAAGCACATTACACAAAGTTGAATCCATTTATGATAATTTGGTATTCTATGCGAAAGGATGAAAGTGGATTATACAGAAGTAATTTTACTTTGCTATCAGCGTGACAGATGTGTCACCATATTGTTTGTCTGCCAGCCACACAACAGCATCACAGCGTCCTTAAGGTGCGTCGTGAGTTACAGATTTACATCAACCGGCACCTAATATTCTAGCAGCAGGTGGTGGAATTGGCGTGATCACGCGTAAAATCTACCTGATTATCGCCATTGCCATCCTCATTTCATTCTCGTTCGTTTGGCACAACCAATCGTCCTCTTCGTTGGTCAAAATAATAAAGCAAACTTTTCCAAACCCCAAATGGTGCCTGAAAAGGTGACATGTACATGCAAAGTATTGCAAAACAATTTAGCGATCGATATGGCATTTGTCAGTGAACTTCTTCATTATTATTTCGTCAGCTCGCTCTCTGTATACCTGTGGGGTTACATCGCTAAATGACGGCAATTGGAGAAATTGTTGACTGTCTTTAAAATCCAGACAATTATATGAAAGAGGTAAGTTCATGTTTTAATAATGTTTCTTTAGCTGCTTTGATAAATGGAATTCTCTAACCATCATCGTCAACACGCCTAGGTTCTGCAAGCATGCCTATCATAATGTATTTAATAAATAATTAGCATAGGCATCCACTCATTCATCTGCCATATGCTTAACAGTTATGACCCTCATTTCTATTAAACGCGCCACATTTGTCGCCAGATAACCTCAGATGGTTGTTTGAACCTGATATTCATCACAATGAATATCCACTTCTCAGCTCAGCTCAGCATATTAAAGCCACACATGACTGGAGTATATATGGTCACAGGGCGAAAATTACTGAATGCTCTGCCAAGGAACAGTTTGAGGATGAATTGCCTTTTAGTACACACAACACTGATGAATTTAGGCGCAGTAAGCTGTTAAATATATACGGTGACCTAAATGTCACAACCTACATGGTGAAAAGTTAATACCCATTGGAACAACTGAAGAGCTAATGGGCATTAGACTAACAGGCTTTGTTGCATAAGATATGAACGTATACTACCCCATTAATATCCCATTGCACGATGCGCAACCAGTTTAGCAACCTCCATTTCAAATGCTGCCTGTCTAACATTCAACATTTATTGTTTTCAAAGGAAGGATGCAGGCTCGTCAGTTGTAATATGGCGGTAGCCAAACCAAGTCTGCACCTTGAATGTATCAAACAACAGCGGCTTTTATAATGCCTTTCGTCGTCGCAGCTACATGGTTTTATCATATATATTGTGCCACTCCAGCCTGTCTTTTTCTACCTCTGTTAGTATTTGTCTTAATTACTGAAACTCATAGCCATTTCCAGACTAAGGCGGCTGGGTGAGATCAATCACTGCTGGACGCATTGCCATTGTGACATAGGAATCGGCCAGAAACAAGAAGCAGAAACATACAGCCCTAT
This sequence comes from Urechis unicinctus, assembly GCA_034190875.2. Lineage (NCBI taxonomy): Eukaryota > Metazoa > Annelida > Polychaeta > Xenopneusta > Urechidae > Urechis > Urechis unicinctus. The sequence goes on along the minus strand of CM067350.1, from coordinate 11,098,830 downwards.
GCATCAAATGTCTGCGGGGTTCTGCTGATATTTCGCCGTCACTTCTGCTCTAAGGAGTACGTGAAGCTTTCCGATGCCTATAGATAAAGTATCCTGTGAGGCACAAAACTATTTCACATATTGCATATTAAATAACCCATTATCGTATGCTGAGTATCAGTGTTTACTAATTGAAATTTAAAAAATCGTGCGTTTGAACTATTCAGAGAAACATAATTAATGTTGTCCTTAGAACCTCGTATTTAACTATGCAAGGTAGGTTCAATAAGCATCTTTGTTGTTAACAAAATTAAAGTACTACCTCTCTTACTATCAATCTTTGAATCGGTTGTATCCATTGTCTGGAATTATTAAATTGCCTAAACCTGGTACATGAATCAGTTATGTGTCACTTTATTTCCGATGGGTTAGCTTGTTAATTCAAAATGTTCTTTTTAATACACTGGACTCGCTTGACGACATTTGCACCAGATTAAGTCGTTCTATCACATCGAATGAAATGTTTGCTTTTTCTCAATGGCGCAATATAAATCCGCTAAAATTGGAGCCGGTCTTAATACGCCATTTATAAGTTGCTTGTAACATTCCATGTAACGAGCTTCTACCCCCTTTATTTGCTGGTTTTAATTAACAAGCTAGGAGGGATAGTCAGTTATATAACATAGCGAGCCAAATTACATGTCACATTGTTATATATTTACATTTGTATGATTTAATGCTGATCGACTTGAGTTGCAAGTCATCTGAGTTTGTCGGCTCGTGGAAATATACAGTTCACAGGATAAGTTTAGGAAAACTGATGGATTAATGCTGTAACTCGTTGACTACCCATGGAAGGAGCTATTGTATTGGCGATGTGTAGGTGATCACATCAGTCTAACAAAGACGGCATGGAAATTATGTTGCGTCGGGGTTTGAAAATATTACACAATTCTCGCTATGATTTATTTCGATTGCGCAGAGACAGTAAGTTATATTTACGTAGTTAAGCTCAACGCTGACGATCGATTTAAAGCGGTTTGGTGCATTTCTTATGTAGCAAACATTTTTCAGATTTCTGCTATCTAAGGTGCATTGTAAGTATCATTAGGAACCTTTTACCGGGGAATTTTCCGATCATCCACAACTTTAGGTACGCTAATGCTATATTCGTAATGTAACCAAAAAGCACAGAGTTGTTCTTTTATTACTCTATTTAGCATTGCGTATAAACCTCGACATCAAATCTATGTAATAATCGCATAGTATGCGAGTAAAGTTCATTGTCAAATTTGACTTGATATTTTATTGAAATGATAATACGTGTTTTGACTTGAACATTTTCAACCAGCAGCATATGAATGTACCTTAACCAATCCACAAATGAAATTCTTGTCCACGCATTTATATTATGTCGGCTTGATTACTGCAATTTGCAGCTGTATGAGGCCAATTTTTACCATAACTGCAGCACGCACAAAATACTGCCACCCGCCTTGTTGCAAAAGACAAGTGATTATCTTCAGTCCGCTGCTTTTTTTTTGTATAAGGTGAAAAGAGGATTGTTGTGATGATCAATCGCAATTCAATGCATGCACAAACAAAATTGCATGTCGGGCAATGGTTATTTTGTTTTAAGTATGCGCGCGCCCGTGTGTATGGAAGTGTGTGTGTTTATTTGCCTGTGTGTATGTTTGTGATTGTTTGTGTGAGTGTGTATGTGCGAGTGTGTGTGTGTATTTTGTGTGTGAGTGTTTGTGTGTGTGTGTGTTTGTGTGTGTGTGTGAGTGTTTGTGTGTGTGAGTGTTTGTGTGTGTGAGTTTGTGTGTGTGTGTGTATGTTTGTGTGTGCGTATGTGTGTGTGTGTGCGTGTGTCTATGTCTGTGTGTGGATTTGAGGGGGATGGGCTGTGCAGAATGCCAGGCACCCGCTCGCACCCACTGGTACATGCCTTGTCATAGCACTCACGAAACGGATATTTACTACAACTCTTAGGTGAATGAAGGCGGTCATAAACAACTTACATTACACGGTATGAAACGCATATTGTCTGTAGCAACAGAAAAACCAATAAAACGCAATTATGTACTGGGCGTTATCGTATTATTTTGAATAATAATAAGCATCAAATGTACGTTTTGCAATAGAACAATCATTGATCACGTACCACAGCTGCCATGGTTTGTTAGTAGAAATTGTGCAAAGAAATATTGTCGAATATTCAACCAGCTCAATGAGGCAATTACTTTTAATGTGTCCGTTAAAGCACATTACACAAAGTTGAATCCATTTATAATAATTTGGTATTCTATGCGAAAGGATGAAAGTGGATTATACAGGAGTAATTTTACTTTGCTATCAGCGTGACAGATGTGTCACCATATTGTTTGTCTGCCAGCCACACAACAGCATCACAGCGTCCTTAAGGTGCGTCGTGAGTTACAGATTTACATCAACCGGCACCTAATATTCTAGCAGCAGGTGGCGGAATTGGCGTGATCACGCGTAAAATCTACCTGATTATCGCCATTGCCATCCTCATTCCATTCTCGTTCGTTTGGCTCAACCAATCGTCCTCTTCGTTGGTCAAAATAATAAAGCAAACTTTTCCAAACCCCAAATGGTGCCTGAAAAGGTGACATGTACATGCAAAGTATTGCAAAACAATTTAGCGATCGATATGGCGTTTGTCAGTGAACTTCTTTATTATTATTTCGTCAGCTCGCTCTCTGTATACCTGTGGGGTTACATCGCTAAATGACGGCAATTGGAGAAATTGTTGACTGTCTTTAAAATCCAGACAATTATATGAAAGAGGGAAGTTCATGTTTTCATAATGTTTCTTTAGCTGCTTTGATAAATGGAATTCTCTAACCATCATCGTAGACACGCCTAGGTTCTGCAAGCATGCCTACCATAATGTATTTAATAAATAATTAGCATAGCCATCCACTCATTCATCTGCCATATGCTTAACAGTTATGACCCTCATTTCTATTAAACGCGCCACGTTTGTCGCCAGATAGCCTCAGATGGTTGTTTGAACCTGATATTCATCACAATGAATATCCACTTCTCAGCTCAGCATATTAAAGCCACACATGACTGGAGTATATATGGTCACAGGGCGAAAATTGCTTAATGCTCTGCCAAGGAACAGTTTGAGGATGAATTGCCTTTTAGTACACACAACACTGATGAATTTAGGCGCAGTAAGCTGTTAAATATATACGGTGACCTAAATGTCACAACCTACATGGTGAAAAGTTAATACCCATTGGAACAACTGAAGAGCTAATGGGCATTAGACTAACAGGCTTTGTTGCATAAGATATGAACGTATACTACCCCATTAATATCCCATTGCACGATGCGCAACCAGTTTAGCAACCTCCATTTCAAATGGCGCCTGTCTAACATTCAACATTTATTGTTTTCAAAGGAAGGATGCAGGCTCGTCAGTTGTAATATGGCGGTAGCCAAACCAAGTCTGCACCTTCAATGTATCAAACAACAGCGGCTTTTATAATGCCTTTCGTCGTCGCAGCTACATGGTTTTATCATATATATTGTGCCACTCCAGCCTGTCTTTTTCTACCTCTGCTAGTATTTGTCTTAATTACTGAAACTCATAGCCATTTCCAGACTAAGGCGGCTGGGTGAGATCAATCACTGCCGGACGCATTGCCATTGTGACATAGGAATCGGCCAGAAACAAGAAGCAGAAACATACAGCCCTATGCATCAAATGTCTGCGGGGTTCTGCTGATATTTCGCCGTCACTTCTGCTCTAAGGAGTACGTGAAGCTTTCCGATGCCTATAGATAAAGTATCCTGTGAGGCACAAAACTATTTCACATATTGCATATTAAATAACCCATTATCGTATGCTGAGTATCAGTGTTTACTAATTGAAATTTCAAAAATCGTGCGTTTGAACTATTCAGAGAAACATAATTAATGTTGTCCTTAGAACCTCGTATTTAACTACGCAAGGTAGGTTCAATTAGCATCTTTGTTCTAAACAAAATTAAAGTGCTACCTCTCTTACTATCAATCTTTGAATCGGTTGTACCCATTGTCTGGAATTATTAAATTGTTTAAACCTGGTACATGAATCAGTAATGTGTCACTTTATTTCCGATGGGTTAGCTTGTAAATTCGAAATGTTCCATTTAATATACTGGACTCGCTTGACGACATTTGCACCAGATGAAGTCGTTCTATCACATCGAATGAAATGTTTGCTTTTTCTCAATGGCGCAATATGAATCCGCTAAAATTGGAGCCGGTCTTAACACGCCATTTATAAGTTGCTTGTAACATTCCATGTAACGAGCTTCTGCCCCCTTTATTTGCTGGTTTTAATTAACAAGCTAGGAGGGGTAGTCAGTTATATAACATAGCGAGCAAAATTACATGTCACATTGTTTTATATTTACATTTGTATGATTTAACGCTGATCGACTTGAGTTGCAAGTCATCTGAGTTTGTCGGCTTGTGGAAATATACAGTTCACGGGATAGGTTTAGGAAAACTGATGGATTAATGCTGTAACTCGTTGACTACCCATTGAATGAGATATTGTGTTGGCGATGTGTAGGTGATCACATCAGTCTAACAAAAGACGGGATGGAAATTTTGTTGTGTCGGGGTTTGAAAATATTACACAATTCTCTCTATGATTTATTTCGATTGCGCAGAGACAGTAAGTTATATTTATGTAGTTAAGCTCAATGCTGACGATCGATTTGATGCGGTTTGGTGCATTTCTTATGTAGCAAACATTTCTCAGATTTCTGCTATCTAATGTGCATTGTAAGTATCATTAGTAACCTTTTACCGGGGAATTTTCCGCACATCCACAACTTTAGGTACACTAATGCTATATTCGTAATGTAACCAAAAAGCACAGAGTAGTTCTTTTATTACTCTATTTAGCATTACGTTTAAACCTCGACAACAAATCTATGTAATTATCGCATCGTATGCGAGTAAAGTTCATTGTCAAATTTGATTGATATTTTATTGAAATGATAATACGTGTTTTGACTTGAACATTGTCAACCAGCAGCATATGAATGTACCTTAACCAATCCACAAATGAAATTCTTGTCCACGCATTTATATTATGTCGGCTTGATTACCGCAATTTGCAGCTGTATGAGGCCAATTCTTACCATAACTGCAGCACGCACAAAATACTGCCACCCGCCTTGTTGCAAAAGACAAGTGCGGGGATAGCATTCAACACATCATACGTACCCTTCATTGGATTCCTGTGACAAAAAAAAAATGATATACACAATTCTTCTATTTATATAGATATATATACGTATATAGATATATATGTATATATATATATATATATATATATATATATATAAATGCATAAATACATATATAAATAGTTATATGCATACACACACACATATGCGCATATATATTATTACATTCATGTATGTAATCTTATATACATGTGTACATATATACATATTTATATATACGTCGATATAAAAATATGTAAATTTTTAGATGTACATGTACATATAAATACATATTTTTATGAATGTTATATATTTATATATGTATATATATACACTTATATAAGTAAATATATCTATCTTTATATATATATATACATATATATATTTATATATATATATATATATATATGGATTTATGCATATATATGCAGATATATAAATATATATACACATATAAATGTATATATATATATACATACATATATATATAATAAACATATATATATATATATATTTATTTTTATATATTTATATATATATATATATAAATATATATATATATATATTTATACATACATACATGTTTATATAAATATATATATATACATATATCTATATTCATGCAAAAATATATATATGTATATCAATTCGTTGCAACATTCGTATTTTGCCCCAGACGTTTGTTCTTACTGCCTAGTTCGGTTGCCTGTTTACGCTAGTAAGATTCCTCTACGGTCTAATATTCTACTTGTATATATAAAGTATGCACTTCTCAACCGCGTGCAGCTATCATCAAATGCTAAGAATTATTTTAGCTTCGCTCATGATCACATTGATAGTCTGCGAAGTAATAATCAGGCGATCCTTATGATACCATGTAACTCAGTGCAATGCAATTAAACAGAAAGATACCTTGGTTTTAGGCTAGTTCGTGCGTGCTTGCGCTACATTAGTGCGGCGCCTGCAAATAACGGTGCATTTTAGTAGCAGCACAAGCGGGAAGATATTTTCTTCCGGCGACGATATTTTAAAAATGTCACTGCTGCTGAAACACAACTCTACGGTGTCACGTCATTGAGCTGGAATATGACACATTATTGATAATTCATTGCAGCCACTTTCTGTCTGGCTCTTGCAACATTGAAGATATAATAAGTAACAGGACCTTGCTCAGTACACGACGATTAGCGGATCAATGTTCATTCGTTTATTTCTCTATAAATATAAATATTAATCAAGTCAACCTGCTTAATAATAGTTCCTTATAATTGTCATTGACCGCTTATCTCCATCAACTGCGGCTTTGTCGAATTTAGTTAAGTTCAAATAGCTTTGTTGCAGTTCTTAAGCCATACTTCGCATTTATCCGCGCATTTGTCGATGAGTTTACGTATTACTTCTATGGCATCCGTTATGCCATTGCCACTGAAAGATGCAAATTGTTATTTCTGGTATAGCATAATACAAAACTCTATGTGTGATGATTTCTTTCACGATTGTGAAGCCGTGACCAGTCTGGCTTATTGGCATTTGGTACAGTGTCTTGCTTCTAATATAGTTTCTATAATGTCTCTCATAATTGGTCAAATTGAATATCCCCATGCCATTAGTTCTTATGTCGACATTTAGACTAGCCCGAATGCTTTATTTTCTCAGTTGGCAGATATTTTAATTCATGTTCCATAGGAAAAGTAACTGCATTGCGTAATGATATTTGTCTACTCCATGGTATCCACATGTTTATGACCAGATGATTGCTATTTGAAGTTATCGTTACCAGTACTCATTAGAGTGTAAATAATCTTATGCCTTTCCGGGTGTCAATATCTAGTACGCAGCAGGAGGACAGGTAATCGGTGCATCTTTCGTTCTTGTCCTATTGGGTAATTGCATGTTAGAGTGCATGTGTGACTTTTAATATAATGCTGACTGAAGCATCTCCTCTAATCTCAAATACAATGTGGCTGACATACATATATACCTCGTGCTCCAGTAGCCACCTCCAACTAAGATCATCCAACTGCAATGGCAAGTTTGATATTTAAATACGGGTCAAATTTGGATTGGCTTATGCACTCACATCAAAATGCTACCACGATCATATAGCTGCCAACTTTGCAGTGTACCGATGTTCAATCCATCACGACATTGCATTTGCATGTGCGCCATTTCCAGTAAGTTTGCGCATGCGTGCATGAATAAGCTAACTAACAGTTTTTAGTGAATGTACAATGTTCATTGATTAAATTAATTAGAGGACACCAGTCTACACAATACCGCAATGATGAAGTACGTTCTTAGTGGAAGGGGTGCGCACATACGAGAAAGTATCTTTTGTGGACGCGGGCCGGCGCTATTGATCTTTACAGATTATATCATTAAGAAGATTTATAAGGGGCTTCCAAGGTTTTGCAGACATTCACTGCGCGATAATATTTGCACCACCAGGAATTTAATTTATTAGGATGCAACGAATCAAATATATGCAGAAAGTATACTAAATATACCAGGCAGAGGATTAGGTTACTTTTATATGCTTCATTGCTGCGGAAGCAGTTACACCATTTGTAAACACCTTTGATATTTCTATGTTACTCATTCATAACAGTGGATAAGCAGTTTGATCAAATATCATCATCATACTAGCACGATATGATGTCTTAAGTCAAGTCGAATGTTACAATGTCTTTATATGCCATTTAGATGCAGAGACCTTTTTGGTATTTAGTGCATAGTAGTCAAAGTTGTCAGTGGATTGATTAATATATACACTATCTGGGGAACATCAAAGGCATCACAATATTTATGACATTCAAACAGCATACTATGAAATGTAACTAGGCATTTTCAGATGCCCAGTTTAAGCTCATATATTTCCCGGCCTAAATGTTTGTAGCAATGGTTGATCATCTTTATACACCCCACACAATTAAAATAAAGATGCTAGATAAGTGATGTTTGTGGTCAGAGAAGTCCTGATATTGTATCGAAAGTTCCCGACGTGTTTTGTATCAACTTTGTACAATAAACACACCATGCCTGTGCTTTGGATTCAACATATAATGATTGGTTGATTTCAATATGCCTCTTACTTTGTACTGTCTGTCCATGTCGAAAGGTATATTCGTCGATTCATGATATGTACAACATACATCATCCTACTGCATATTCGAAAATGCACGCATCAAGATGACACTGTTAAACGATTGGTCCGCAAATGAACAGATCAAAATTTATATCACACTGAACTTATGGTAAGGCTGTGTATTAATTCAAAAACTTCGTCAGTTGGTACTCCCCTTGATGTTTTTGGCCACAGCAAACCACTATTGAGATTTTGAAACACATCTCACGCAAATAGCCATGACACCAAAGAAATTGTGGATGTGCTTAGTACTGACACGCGTATGTGAATATTGTTTATAACCACAGCATACCGTAGGAGTACACGGTTTTGTGTGTTATTCAAAGATTGTCCAACCACAATTATCTAGTTTAAAATGCTAAATGCCTGCAAAATGTGGATAGCAAGGATAGCAAGGAAGGAAATAGTAGTTTACGGCACAATCCAACATTATACAATATACCTTTGGGAACCTCTCTACTAAATGCAGGGCTTTCAGTCAGTGAATAACTCCTTGAATAACTCTTTTCAGACCATTTGTCATACCCCTCATTTATCTATCTTTTATGGTGAGATTAAGAAGCGCAATTGAAGATGATAAGTCTGCAACGAATACAGGCACCGGGTCATACAAAATGACATTGACACCAAGCACCAGTGTCTTGCACGCCACTTACTTGCTGGATTTCCTTTACATTAACGGTCGTCATTTTTTATCTAGGGGAGAGCCAAACGGTCATCACCATATATATAGACACTCGGCCACTTCTGCACGAAACCATTACAAAACTTGTACGGTGCTTTTGACTGCCAATATAGCTTTTCACACACGCTTCTGATTGCCTCATCAGAAACCTAATCACAACAATACCAAACGTTACTGCGTTGGATAGCGTGACCTCCGTGTTGAGTCTGTATTGTATTGGCCGACCATACGTATGACTGCGAAATATCAATGTAACGTAAAATCAGTAGCGTACCAGGTGTTTGATTAATTTCTAGTGGTTGACACCTAGGCCTGCCTGCTAATCCCCTAGGACACTTGCTGAAAAAAAGCTTATTTCGGCACAAGTTATGTTTTCTGGCATGTTTGATTTGCTCTGAATATCGAATTGTACGTTATATATTTCGGCTATAGAAAGTTAAATGGTTTGGAGGAGAAACGTCCAATGTGGAAGAGATTATAAATAAATACCTTTTATCGGTAACACCATTGCTAACATCTGGTCCAGCGATGAAGTTCCATTTCAGGATTTAGCGCTCGTTTTGCATGCCATAAGCCACACTGAGCTACCTTAGACAATGTTATAGATGGCAAAATGTACTTCTATTGATCAGTATTACCTCAAAAACCCGTTGTACCATCGAAAATACCCCACATACAATTAAAATGCCCTCTGAATTGAAGAAGCCCTGGTGATGGTTTGCTCACAAAGCAAATAAGAATGAGGAATTGGCTTCACCTCAGATATCCTCTTCAAATTTAATTTTCGTTCCATAATTATGCGCCATTTCATATGCTACAAATGGAAGTGATGCAAGATAGAATCTGCGATTCGAAACGCCCTGTCGGATGTGAACTTCGGATAAAAATCCTGGTGGATTTGTCCTTATTATGGCTGACTATCAACAGGCGTTGTGCATTCATATTTCACTGATCAACAATGAGTCAGTACGATGGGAACCAACAGATCCATGGCATACAAGGAGTTATGCACCGAAAATTGAGCTCTAGAAAACAACTGTTTAGTTAAACACTTTGGATCGATGCGCATACAAGAGACAACTAGGAATAGCACGAATAACAATCTTACCGTGCTCATTACGGGTAGCATGTTGTGTAGAGACTTTCGAAGTTTCTCATCAACAACTTCTAGTTGTTATCAATGGAATATAACAACTACAGGGATATGATGGCAGCTGTTGCAGCGTCTACAATTTACTAATTGTGCTGCTAAATGTACCTGCCGATTGGGAACAATCAGCTCACAGTAACATTTATATACCTTGTGTGATCTTTTTTCCTGGAAGTGGCTATTTGCGTCAAAGATCATCGCTGTAAAACATACGCCAATCGGAGCACGCTGTTGTTGTTAAACAGAATTAAAAAGAAAATGTTAAAATGTTGTGGTAAAATTGCCATATATTATTGTTATAGTACGATTAATCCGCAGTTTCTTGCCTCAAAGATCATATCTCTGTATTTATGAGGATCAATTCGTAGTTCTGCTTCTTCCTCGGTAATGGAAAAACCGGCGGCATGGCGCATATGTGCTTGTGCTTTCAATGTTAGCTTTGGTTCTTATTCCAATGTTCATTCGACTCAAAGTTCTGAGGTTTTCGACTGTCACTCATATATGAGTATTGATGATTGGTACTCATTCCAATTACTCAATGACTTTCGATAGCAACAAATGAACATATACTTCTGTATTTACATATACACACCGCATGTACGGATGTGCATAGTAGAAGCCACGCTGAGATGCAGTAACATGGCAATATCTACCACTGCGCTTACTAATTCCACACATTGATTGTATGTCAACAGCGATCATGAAAAATCAAACGCTTTATTTTAGCTAGTGTGGCCACGCGCAGGCAAAGAGAAAGTATATAAACGAAGGGGGTGATATTTTGTCCACTCTTAAATTAGAAATACAGACATTGCTACCACATTATTAAAGTCAGCCAAACAGCGCTGTCTTGTGCTGTCTGCAACAACGCGATAGCTCAATGCGTTTTCTTACAATATGGATGAAATGCAATATTTGTTTAACGAGAAAGAGAAAGACCACAAAATAGCATCTATACGATGGTAAGAATAGGAACGATCAGGATGTTTGGGAAAAGTCGGCTTAAGGTGAAATCATGGAAATGTTTCAAATGTCTCCTTCATGAATGGATAACACGTTGTCGATGCATCGTTGCTTAATTGGACGTCAAAACATAAGTTAAGACACTAATTGTTTAGCAATATTTGTCAGAACTTATGTAATTCGAATGTAAATAAAAAAAATTATAGTACGTAGCTGATATAATATAAATATACCTTGTATATATCTCCGCCGATGCTGCTTTAGCAAATTGCGGCAATGAAGTTCGTATCTCTAGAAAAAAAAAACAGTCAATGTTTGGTTCGTTTAACATTTTACAGCATTCGAGACGGATCCATGGTATAGTTCACTATCACAATCCTCAAGCGGATGCAGAAGTCAAAAAATATGTTAATCCAGTTGAGCGAGATATCTTAGATATACATGCCTGGCAGCATCAAATGTGGGTTAAGTCTGTTGATGAGCGGCTTTGTCCCTTCTTGATTAAAGAAGACACTGAGAGTTGGTGTAAACGATCTCTCCATGATAATCGAGATGTAACTGATCCGATCAATCCGTCAGGATTTGCAGTTGACAAATATTAGCCACAGATATGTAGCATCATTGGATTAAATGAAATAACGTAGCCGGAACAATGCATATTGTGATATTCTGACAATATAACTGCGTACAAAACACCTGAAATATGATCCCTCTGATCAGTTGCTATTTTGAGTAACTTTGTATTCTTTTGCGTCCACAGGTATTGTGTTCGTTTAGTTGATGTACCACACAAGATACAAACTGCAATTGCGCGTGGCGAATCCTCATCCCAGATCACAATATTCGAAAATGAATAGTATTCAGGAACCATCGACGAAGAAACGCTTTTATACAGCATCTGCTGTATAACTTCAAAGACCTGGTCTGGAAATGCACACTGCGTTCATTATTTACTTAAACACGAGTGGTGTTGATTATTATTAGGCAGCTGTTATTGGAATCTGCTTCTGGTTTAGACAAGCGAACCAACATAAACGCAGTGCAGCATTGCTAACAAGATTTTGTTTAACTGCATAGCATACACACAATGATCATACCATACTAAACCTACAGCATCATATTGATTTAACAAGGTATTCATTGAATTGAGCTCTGTAGTTATGTATAACATTTGCTGATATTGAGTATGCCATTTACAATCGTCGGTGAACGATAATTCAGTGTATCTCAAATGTTTCTAGTCCATATATTTCTATGGAATAGCTTAAAAACCGACGTCTGATCACTTGAGTGACATTGGTTCATTATTGCTACCAATAATATCTCACCGATTCAATCTTTAAAGTAGCACATTCCAGACACTTTCCATCCCAAAGTGAGATCGCATATGTTGATGCTTGAACCAATGCTGTGTGCTACATATTTTGCTCAATAATGTTATGATCATCAAACCAGCTTTGACAGCAGACATCCTTTTGGAGCTGGGATCAGACATGATAAAGCTTTTACTAGATACATAATGTGTATAACAGTCTTAGCGGTATATGCCAGTGTCGCAGCAACAGCACCAGTAGCATTGACACGATGTGAGCGCTTTACACGACGTAGAAGCATTCCGATATTATCAGCCTTTCCTATCTGTATTTGGCACCCATAGTGTAATATCAGCAGTAACAACAGCGTAACAAATCGCCAGCTTGTATATGTAATGAATAAGGACCTTTATTTGCTTCTTCATGCCAAATATTGGAGATTGCTTAATCCGTGGGCATTAAGCATATACTTGTAACGTGCCTCAGAAGGGCACTTAACGGCTGGTTATAGCTTAAAAATCGTAGCTAAATGGACAATAAGGCTATCCTTTGCATATAAAGCTGCAATCATATAACGACTAGCTACCCGAATTTCGGGAGTATCCTCGCTGCGCGAGAGGCATCGCAATGTGTATTAACTCGCAACAGATAATTCTATAGTGGCTATTCCTCTTCACAGTAGCGACATTTGAAATGCAACATTGCGCCGAGAGTCTAGACGTGACAAATGAATCAGTTAACCCAGAAATTGATGATATCCATGTATTTGATACAGAAGCGGTGGTTATGTGTGTCCCGCAACTAAACCAAATAATATCCTGACTGATGTGTGAACGGCCGTACGCACGAGTTAGACGGTGCTTATATATTCTGTCTGCGTTATATCCAAATGCAGTGGGTCACGGCGCTGTACAAATAGCTTAACTAGATGCCAAATATGCCAAATATGCCAAATATTGGAGATTGCTTAATCCGTGGGCATTAAGCATATACTTGTAACTTGCCTCAGAAGGGCACTTAACGGCTGGTTATAGCTTAAAAATCGTAGCTAAATGGACAATAAGGCTATCCTTTGCATATAAAGCTGCAATTATATAGCGACTAGCTACCCGAATTTCGGGAGTATCTTCGCTGCGCGAGAGGCATCGAAATGTGTATTAACTCGCAACAGATAATTCTATAGTGGCTATTCCTCTTCACAGTAGCGACATTTGAAATGCAACATTGCGCCGAGTTATGTTACGACCGGAATGTGCCAGTGTTGATCGGAACGATTTACTCATATCATATGGTATGTTTGCCGTTTTCATGTATATGACCTAGATATTACTAGCCTAAATAATCCGAGACGGCTATGATAAGTCAAAGACTGCAGACTGGGGTTAGTTGAGTTGGCGATGAGGGAACTCCGAGTATACCACTGTAATTCGAAATCAAGCACAAAGCTTGGCCTACTGGCCTTTTTTTCTGTTAGTGACATTTGGTTTGCTTATTTCAAAACCAGGTAATATATTAAGGCAGTGTATAGAACACCGCTGTTATAGCCTCTATCGTTACTCACCTTCTGATTTGTTGCTACCTCGGAAAAACCCTGGTCTGTCCAAAAACACAGCACATGATTCTTTTGTCGAATACGACATTTTGTTCGTTAAGGATGTAGTTATTCGAGATAAGGTCCTCAATGGGCGGTAATGACCATTTATAACACAGAAGTTAAAGCAAAACACACATCGAACACCTCAGCTTTCTGTGTCCATACGTGATGACAATGGGTCATAAACAGGAAGTTATTAACCACAGTAACGTTCATAAAATTACTCAAATATATTTGCTTTTGAAGCAACGTGCGCATCTATCAACGGATGAGGCGAAGCATTAAAGGTTGGCAATGCTGAAGACAATACATTAAAATAATAACATACTCCGTATGTTAAAAATCGACCACGGCTAAAAAAGAAAGCAGCCGCCGACTGTGGGTGAAAGAAGAAGCCTAATCTACCCCCACCAGAGAAGATGTCGGTAGAGCCGACAGCGAAAAGGCCAATATTTGAGAGTCTAGACGTGACAAGTGAATCAGTTAACCCAGAAATTGATGATATCCATGTATTTGATACAGAAGGGTGGTTATGTGTGTCCCGCAACTAAACCAAATAATATCCTGACTGATATGTGAACGGCCGTACGCACGAGTTAGGCGGTGCTTATATATTCTGTCTGCGTTATATCCAAATGCAGTGGGTCACGGCGCTGTACAAATAGCTTAACTAGATGACCACACCCATCATGTTACTGCGGAGACTTGAGGCATCTTGTCCGCTTTAACTACCTAATAGGAACAGCATTGGAGGAACCGAAGTCAAGTGTTTTGGAGCGTTCAAATCGAGGACGTTACAAGGTTAAAATATAAACAATGATTCTCGACACATCGTCGCTGAATATGCAGTTCATCATTTGTGTAACTTCTAGAGTAATCTCCCCGTTTAATTCATGCTGATATGCTGTAGATACCAAACGCGCAATATTGCAGGCGGTGCGACCGTCTCATTTCCAGCATCGAAAATATCTTGCGCGCAACTCAACATCCGGTTATGAGAATGTTCAATCTTACCAAGCAAAGGCTAGATAAAATAGGATAACCAAAGACTTCTGGGTTGTTTGTGATACGCGGTCGCCCCCAAAGCCAGCCTCCAAAAATGTTCTTATCACTTGAACATAATCG
This sequence comes from Urechis unicinctus, assembly GCA_034190875.2. NCBI lineage: Eukaryota > Metazoa > Annelida > Polychaeta > Xenopneusta > Urechidae > Urechis > Urechis unicinctus. The sequence goes on along the minus strand of CM067350.1, from coordinate 11,083,609 downwards.
TGAAATAGTCAAATGATGCAGACATTGTGATGAATATCGTGGCTTCATACATAGAATTCATGTTTTAACATATGTTTAAATCGGATTCGTAGCGAAAAAGAATTTTCGTTTATCACTCAATGCTAATATTATGATCTCACTGGTCGAAAAAAGCGGCATAATGGCATAGGTAGCTGCAGTATTCAAATGACTGAGCATTCTTTTGTCACAACCAATGTGACTGTCGCTCTCAGGATGCATCTTACTATGAGGCATGTGATACATCATTGCTCACTCGTTATTTTTGTTCAAAAGGCACAAATCATATTTAACGTTCACATAATGATAAATTCAAAATACATAGGTCGGGGCAGATCCCAGCCGTCTGCGCAGCTGTAATTATATAGGGGGGGGGGGCACGGTAATATCGCATGCTAAGCACATCAAACATCACAGCATTGTACTTATTTACCGCGCTATAACTCTCCTGCGAGCAAAGGTTAAGGGATTATGATATAGATATATTTCAAATATATATATATATATATAAATATATATATATGTATATATATTTATATGTATAGATACATATATATACATATAAACAAATATATACTTATATATATATATGTATATATATATTTGATGTACATATATATATATATATACATATATATATATTTGTTTATATATATAATATATCTATCATATACACATGTATATATATACCAACATACATATATATATACATTTATTATATATATGTATATAAAAATATATATAAATATATATATGATTACATATATAAATATATATATATATACGTATATATGCATATATATATATATGTATATAAATATATATATAACTACATATAAGTATATATAAAATAAAAATATATATGTGTATATATAAATATTCATTTATATTTATATATTTTTATAATGTATATATATATATATAATACCCACATATATATTACATATATCTATACATATATATATATGAATTATACCATATATATATATACATATATATATTTAAATATACATATATATCTATATATATGTGTACATAAATATACATGTACAACAATATATCTATATATATATGTCCGCAAATATATATATATATATGGATTTATCTATATATACACATATATATACATATATATATATTTATATATAAACATATATATGTATATATATATATATATATATATATATATGCATTAATATATATATATACATATATTTATTTATCTATATTGGATATATCCACTTATATACATATATATATATACATATATATATATACATATATATACATATAAACAAATATACCAACATACATATATATACATTGTTATATATATGTATATAAAAATATATATAAATATATTTATGATTACATATATAAATATATATATATACGTATATATGCATATATATATATGCATAAATATATATATATATATAACTACATATAAGTATATATATAAATATATATATGTGTATATATAAATATTCATTTATTTATATAATTTTATATGTATATATATATAATATGCACATATATATATACATATATCTATACATATATATATATATGTATACATATATATATATATACATACATATATATAAATATACATATATATCTATATATATGTGTACATAAATATACATGTATAAATATATCTATATATATATAAATATATATATATATGGATTTATCTATATATACACATATGTATACATATATATATATGATGTATATATAAACACATATATATGCATATATATATATATATATATATATATATATATATATATGCATTAATATATATATATATACATATATATTTGTTTTATGTATATATATATATATATATATATATATATATATATATTTATATATATATATATTCATATAAATATATATATATTTATATATATGACAGCATGTATTTACCAGCCTTTTGCTTTTAAAGTTAATTTTTTGAGAAATCCCATATAGTCTATTTGATAATGTGAATAATTAAGATTATATCAATGAATGAAGGAGTTGATTTGCTTCAACACGGGAACTTACCAGACGCGTTAATTGCCAGACGAACAACATTTCCGAAACAGCAGCTGGCCTCTTTTAACCATGCATCGAAACATTTACTAGCACCTACATCTTTATTGCCACCATGTTATGTTCTGTTACGATGGACAATACCAACATGTCTGTAAAATGTAGTTAACAGCTTTAACCTCCTTATTCAAATTGCATCATAATATTTCTGGAACGACGAAACCCACACCAGTCGGAACAAAAAGTATGTAGAACATAGGTCCTCTCAATCATTGTCTCTCCATTGGCAATAACTACGACTGACACCAATCGAGTCGAACTTGACTTTCAATTCATCAACATTCAGTTTAATTCGAAATGTCAGTCCGTTCCAAGAGTTAGGCATTTATCGTTATGTCTTAGTTATCTGTCCGTTGGAATTTCCAAAGACCAGGCAACACAGCGCTAAATATAATGCAACATAAGCTATATAACATGGGCCTTTATTATAAGACCTATTCAGAGCTTATGACCACCAATAAAAGCTTAACAGACTTGGACCCAGCTATGGTCATTGCAATACATATTTCATGTCATCCGAGAATTATTCCATCGGTTATGACTTACCACAAAGCTTTTGATATTTGTTAGGTACATGAATAGCGAGGGCGCCTTCAACATTGCAGTCAGAAATAACAACACCGACGCAAGAGCATGCCTGTCCGCACAACGAACGTTTCTAACGTACAAGGTTTGTAACAAAATTATGTTTCGTACTTTTAACAACACATATTTCTCAATCGTACAAAATTCCGTGTGTAACCGTCATATCGTTCATAATCTTCTTAATTGTGTCCACATTTGATCTACTCCTGTGATCTAATTGGATTCACTTCCACTTCTTTCTTCCTGTTCGACCCTTTGCTGGATCCAAGAATGAACGTTGGCTTGGTCAAGTTACATTACAAACACCATTGAAGTCTATGTTACTATGGCAACACAAAATCCAAACTTCGACAACAGCCAATGCATTAAGCACGGTAATATATTGAATCATACGCGAGCAACTATGTATTAGATATGACTATAAGCTATCAACGCCAGTGAGAGTTTGCCTAAGCCCACATAAGAGTATGCTACGTGCCATTCATTAATCCAAATTTATTCAAAAAGGCTTCAGCGAAGAGCGGTCTTCAGCTGCGGCATGTAAATTATAAATTTCTACTATTCTTTACTTATCACTATGGCTGTCACACCACGTCCGAGACAACAGAAAAATCGACAAATCTTTCATTGCAGGCGGTAATTTCTTATACTGTATAATATGGCCAGATAAAAGGAAAACAGCATGCACACATTTAATTACCCAAGTGGGAATATGTGAGCCGCTATTAATTATTACCACCCATGGGTTAAATCCATTAGCTAAAGTTAACCACTTTAGATGTTGGAGATGCTGACTCAAAAATATCGTGTCACATGAGCAAAACCTCCCCTCGTCATGATGTGATTGATACATTGCGTGCCATGCGTATCGAAAAAGGACAATTATTATGATCTTGTGGTGTGTAACATCTCCGTAGCATCATGTAATATGATTAAAAGCATACTTCTCACTGCGCCTTAGCATCATAGGACAGATTGATTGCCAGTTTGAGATTAGATCTTATATAAATTAACTGTGTTTTACATTATCAAATGTACCGAAATTAATTGAAACTGAGACTGATGACCGTGTGCAATACTATTTTAATCTCTAAGCTGCATTAGATACTGATCAATCCTTTTTTCGCACTTTTTTACAAGTGCTTTTTTTAATATAGGTTTTATGAAATGCCCCAGAGGAAAGCTGGTTATTATCATCGATCATCAAAGATAAATATCAATCGAAAAACATTCATTGGACGCTTTACACTGATCGCCATAAGCTATATGGCATCGTTGGCACAAAATCCTGACCTGTTGATATTGCATTGGAACCATCAGTTATACAAGTAAGTGCATCATACAAACAGGGATAATACAAGCTACAGACTAGACATGATCTTACTCTTGCTGTGGGTCTATGGGTACGTGTGAACAAGTTTAAGCGTTGAATCAATATTATATACGCACGGCTTGTTGATAAACAATCTGGGTATAATATGCCGTTGGCGATTTGAATCATCCATATGTACCAATAAGCATACATGCGTATGTTAAACGCACCAACATATCCGACAGGCCATAAACCTACGCAGCTGTGAACACCAAACACATCGCGCAAATATCCTCGTAATAATTGTCCAAAATGTCATAGTCGCCTCTCACTTAATAAGCTGTTATCTGCCACATGTATGCGGAATATAAAATAGGTCTTCGTGATCATAAGCCAGCGTTCGCCATCAGACATTAGTTCTATTGTGCCGGCCATACATGTAAACCATTCCTACTCATATCAATTTTGGGTTGGGTTCATTCTGATGAGTGATAAATATTCTTTTCACTCAGCATTTTTGAGGTTCATGTGGAATAGCTATTAGTTAGTTAAGCAAGCTTTTTTCGAGCAGCATCTGCAAGTTACAGCTGTTGTCTGCTCGAAGATATAGAATTTCCAATGTAGCGTTCCTGGCACACAAAGCATAACAGAGACAGTATGGATACTCTATGTTGTTGATTGATTTATAGATCGAAGGACCCAAGTATATATTTGTTTACATGGTGAATAAGCTGTATCCAACGTTGGGCAGATCAGTACCTCAACTGTTCTAGTCGGAGCATTGATGAACGAATTCTAAGGATTCTGACTGCGGTTTATTTGCGCGCCACCTTGTTGTGGAGGGCTGATTGAACCATTTCAATCCGCAATTCCTGTGTGGCTACAAACATGCTCATATGTAATGGGTGAACTCACCGTAACTATTTGCCAAACACATTTAATTCAAAGGAACAATAGGTATCTTGTTTGCTATAACATTTAAACGTGCAAATTAGGAATTATTTGATTGTGCACTGACTTAGTACCCATCTTGAAATAGGATTTTAGGAAGATATGCTTAAATATCTGAATATATAGATATTACCTTTTAAATCGCCTCCAGTCACTCTAGTACATACGGACAAGGAACCCGGATCTGTTCGGAGAGGCAGTTAACCAATCACAACATTATGTATTGCCAAGGCCGCTCTTCATTCCTTGCGGTGTATCTGACAATTTATCATAATATTCTACAAGATAAAGTTGGATGTCATACTATTTCATTATTAAGAGGGCTCATTATGCAACGGGATGGGCGAGCAATTTCAATTCTTACCTTGAAAGAAATTGATCAGCTCCTGTCCACAATTTGCACGTTTCGATGTTAATCTTTATTTCTTTCTTGCATGGATTCTTTACAAATCTGCGCGTTTATATGTACGAAATAAATACTATATATATATATATATATATATATATATATATATATATATATATATATATATATATATATATATATATATATATATATATATATATATATATATATATATATATATATATATATATATATATATGTGTGTGTGTGTGTGTGTGTGTGTGTGTGTCTGCATCGCATTTCACCATAGGTGGCAGTGTTGTTTTTCAACCGAAGACATATTCCGATCACTTCATGAAGACTTAATATGCAGAGAATCAGCCCAATTCGGTGATGTATATACCCAATGGCACTTATCAAACTCATCCTGCTTAATGATAATGTGAACCATTGACTTCGATGTGATTGCACAATGAGCACGTGGGATACGGATAAGCACGCAAGTTTGTCATCCGGGAAATTTACAATTCGCAACCTCGGCAGACAGTTATAATTGACAAGAAACAGATCCTTCGTCTCAGCCCTGGACAAAACCACAGATAAAGCAATAATATTCTCCCCATTAAAACCAAATTGCCAATTGTTAAATCAATACCTCCATAGCCATCGTTTATCCATCTTCTATATCGATGACGTATTAAAACGGAATGACCTCGCGTTATATACATTGTTCAATACTAGCAAAGTTTTTTTAGAACGTAATCACCTCCATTGCATTAGTAGCGATCAGACTCATTTCGGCACTTACCAAGCCTTGGTCTGACAGCAAAATGTATTTAATTATATCTGGATAAAAGAATATCCATGGAGAGATAATGTAAAATTGAAATGATGGTCTACGTAAATACGCCGTTGTATGCTCAATGTGTCTAAAACCATTGCATGAGCAGACGAAAAATGCTACAGTACAATTAAGCGTCCAACACGTAAATGTGGTCTGATATCGTGTATGTTTCTGGTGAAATCTTGTAACAAGCTGTGGCTATAAGAACTGTTATTGATACTTACTCATGGCATGGTAACTTGATTTATTTGGGCATATTAACACAAAAGATATGTATAGTTAAGCTGTCAGTCTCTCTTTGTCATTACCCCATATTGCTAATATAAGATGAACCTATGTTAACTAAATTTGGTGCGTCAAACATTTATGATGTCAGGCTAGATACACTGACAGTGCGTAAGTTTGTTACGGGTATGGCCGTTCAGAATGAGCATGCGCTTAGGTGTATCAGGCAGTTGGCTTTTTAAGCATTCTTTATCTAGGAATTGATAAAAATATGCAAAGACGAAAATGTCCATTCGATAAATTCTCCAACCAAATTAGGTTTATGGCGGTGATTGATTGATTGATTGATTGATTGGACGATGAATAAATATAATGACAATTTGATAACTGAAAAACAGGCAGTATGGGGACGCTTTGACTTCAGCTGAACCGCAATATAGACGTGAGCTGAACACAATAACAAACGCATCACAACAGATTTATATTTCAACCTTACCAGCATAATAATCGAATTATTGTTGTTGTCCCAAAATCTATTTAGCGCTAATTGGTAAGTCCATGTGACTAAACAAATCGGCACATGCTGGCGTTAGTAATATCATCTTCAGTGTATTCGACGCACCATGTATTAAATTGAGTGAATCGTCCATCTGCACATGAGGAGTTTCGTGTCAACGATTAACAAAATTCGTGCAGATTTACTATCTGACAATATTGACAGCCTAACATGTAATGCAACATGGCCTTACGCTTATTGCGGCTTCCTTTCGGCTGACAATTATTATATACACAGACACGACAGAATCGGAAGGGCAAAGTTACTAGATAATGGGCGGTGGTATATGTACTTACATAACACAGGGGTAACAATATTATGCTCATTTGTTTGAGCCACTTAACGGCTCTAATTTGACTCTTTGAGTCCAAAACTATTATCGCAGCAGGAACAAACCGTAAAGGGCTTCTACTTGTATGGACCATCATCCGGAAATGAAGGTACAGCCTGTAAACTACCGCAAACAAATGATATACATAGGTATATAATTATTTTAGTTGATGATCTCTAATCGGGAATGTTCTAACTTATACTTAGGAAAAAAATTAATGAATTGTGCCTTACAAATCACATCACATACCTATTTGCAGTACTAAACATTTAAGTTGGCTGCTTGATGTCATTAATCGTCAGTGGTCATTTGGAAGTAAGATAGAGAATTGGTCTTTGCTGAATTTAGTAGATTATAACACGAAAATAGCGCCTCTGTAAAAGGATCCAAATTAAGTTTTGGGAAAAGACCTAACAATTTTTTCTACAAATCACAGGAACGCTTTAGAAAAAATAGTTATATGAGAAGCCTTGATGCTTCAGCACGAATCAATTGATATGTCGCACTTAAATGTCACGGAAATCACAGTAAATGCTGATCTTTAGAGGCATGGATCAAATGCATATGTTGCTAATGATTGGCATGTCTATCTCATCGAGCCTCATAGCAAGAAAGGGTTAATTGACTACGTTTAATTATAAGTTTTCCGTCGTGTGATGAGAAGTAATTTCTCTGTGTTCAACAAAGTGACATTGGCAATAATATCCAGCCAATTACACATCATAATCCATAGGAATATATCACCCGCAATATATATATGTCGCTCTCAAGAACATGTCTAGTGACACACGTAAACGAAATTAAAGACGAAACATCTCTCTCCTCCAATCAACAAGGAATAAGGCGGAGCATTTACATCGTTGAACCTCTTTAATTCTTTGATTATTAAGATCAAAACAATTTTCACAGTGATGATTAAAGATCGAAGGAAGTATATATCGCATCAAGCACTTGCCTGTGTCAATTGGCTTCTAGACACCCCTCTGATAGATCGCCGGTTGGGAAATCGGTGTATTACTTAAAGTAGTCAGATCATTTAATGCATTATTCTGTGCTTATTTTACCTCCACTGATGGCATCATATGTCATGCAACTGGGCATGTTCCAACCCACAGTCAATGAGTAGGATCACAACTGAGTTAATTCACGCCGAATACGAGGCAAAGATGTTGATATACGTGCAGCGGCGACAAGCTGGTAAATATATAAAATATTAATCATTAAGATGACAATGATTATTGTTTATTATGATGACAACAAAATCCATGTGGAGAGACTAGTGAACGTCTTACCATAGCGAGAAAAGAACAACCCATTCGGTATTCGGTTTTAACGGCCTATATGCATTATGTTAAGAGTGTTGCAGAGCCGGATATGCGATCGCATGAACAGTCATCCCATAAATTCTCATCAGTATAAGACTCAGACGAGTGAAACAAATCCAATCGGGAATAATGCAGAATGCATGTTTGACGATTAAATGCCGCAGCAAATAATATGTGTGCATATACAAAGCTAGAACCTAGCGGATTTTAAAAGTGTACTATTTTAGCATAGCCATATTGGCTCAGCACAATGTATGGTTACGGCCAAATGTACTGTTCGGCATCTCAATCGTCGACCGGAAATTCTATGTAAACAGCAAACTGTGCGTTAGCCAACCAAGCGTTATGAGGTTAAATTGACTGCGCCTCCCCCAACGTTAATTGCCTTTGAAGTAGCCTTGGATTCTAAAGTTACCAGCTGAGTATGAGAGTACTTAAGGCTGCATTAAATAGTGCCTGAGTTGAATAATGTGAGAAAGACGGACAGCAATATACGAAATATGTTATCTTTAAAACTGCCGCATTCTTGCTGAGAATAGCACGATATAATTCGATGCTCGGATTACAACATCGGTAATACGGCATGTAGTAGTATTTGTGAGCATCGAAGGAGGCAGCTGAAGACAAATTAACTCAACCATACCATAATCATTGATTGCTCACTATATAATTTGGTTGTTGGCAAATAACAAAGGTAGCGTTGCCCGTAGGTTTTGTACAATGGATGCTTTGAAATCAAATCGTATTTAATATGGCGCACACTTTCAATACCTAATACACGATACAATCCAACTATACGTTCAATAAAAATAGGAACCAATAAATGTTGTCTAACAAGAACATATATACGAGCACGAGGCAAACAGCTGTACATCAATTATAGGTCATATTTACTGGTCTTCTTAACAAGTTACAGAAACCCAACTACTCATATAGGATCGCAGCTATAACTGAAACAATTTCTATTTGTAAAGCCAAACCTTTGTCACGTGCGGCATCATATGCAACTGTGGGACTTGTAGATAGAATGGGTGTTTCTTATGATAGAAGCCCGCTGTTAGAACTGACAAATAGTCCAGGGCTAAAAACGACTTTTAACTACCAATGGCATCTGCGCAAGACACAGTGACATTGATGTTCACCTTGGTGGTCGATCTGCCAAGTATATTGCTTGGACTCAACCGAACGTTACGTAGGATAGCATTATAACTATGTGTAACATAACACTCGGCCGTCAGGATTTGTTAATTGTCTCTATTTACTTAATGTGACGGTGCTAGTAGAACGCAACTCCTCAAATAATATAACATCCATTGAAGCATTAAGCGTCATATCATGCTTTTACAGGAATGAACGACTGCGAGCTATAGGTCGTTTGGCTGGTTTTACAGGCGGAGCATTGTATGTTGATGAATGCGTTTGCTACCCTTTCAGTTACCATTGACATATTCACAGCAAAAGAGCAATCAGAAACCGCATATTCACAGTTGGTGGCATCATAGTAAATACGGCTGTCATTGTTATAGGAATTCGGAGATGAAACAATAAAGGTTCTTCCTGCAATACAGAAAACATTATGCACATTCAATTTGATCGATTGCGGCGCATTTTCGGGACACATTTCTTTAGCAAACAATTTACATGAAGCTACAGCGAAGTATGGCGTTTTGTAGCAGGTGAAGCAGGAGTTTGTAGACACCGACAATTTATGCTGCGTCGGAGATTTTCATTTGGTAAATAATGTGTCGATTCATTTTGACGAATAAGCTTAAGTAGTATGGATATGTGTTTAATAGTAGCTGACCACGCTTAGAACTCATCAACACGCATAGTGAAGGGCGTTATTTCAAAATACATCTATGCTGCAGCAGGTTCGTCACTTTGCTAGTGATTTTCCCCTTACTCATAGAGTTTCAATATACTTCTACATATACCCACATATTCGATGACTAACACCACAATGACGTTTACATATTGCACTTGCTTTAGAAGTGCTCAAACTAACTTCACTCAGAGCGGAAAATGAAAGAACATTTATATTTTTTCCGTGAGATATATTGGCAATGGCAGACCTAATATCTTTACATCGACTAATATTGAATGCACACAGATATTGCAGATGCCTCTTTTGGCCATATCCATTACCAAATCAATGTAGTTTTGCGCCGTATGAAATGCATGAAAGGAGATGGTGAGATCTTACATTGATCCGCTACATCAGCTTTCACTTATCTCCTTTCGCACCACTGTATGTGATTGCAATCACATCTAGCCGACGATGAGGTTCACCAGGTCCGTATTGTCCTATCAATATATTTCTCCAGATCGGCATCCTGATCATATATCATAACTACGTAAAGTCAATTGGTGTTTATTTGTCAAGCGTTTGAGAAGTACACTTCATTGCAGACAACATCTAAACGCCTTTAGTGATGCCAGTACATGATGCAGAGAGCTTTAACTACCGACTAATTTAACATCCTATTGGTAGCTATTCTTATCATGATATAAGTATATAACATGCCCAAGTTCTAGAAAGTAATTGAGATCCTGGCTATTCAGTTCTGCGCGTGAAACATGAATACACTTACAGTTAATAACACAGACTAAAGAACAGATGAGTAGGCAGTTAATAAGGGAAGTGTCAAATGGAAATAGAAGGCAACACAGTAGAAACACGGGAGCAAAAACTGGGTTCAGTATAAGCCTATGCTAATATTTGGAGCAATGTTGTCACAAATGATCCAATGCACTTGAAATGCTTTTCGCAAGTGATTAGACTGAATCTGAATAAGGTATATTCAGACAATACTGTATCAACTAAATTTTATCATAAATTTTAAAGCCATGTCATAGCGCATAGTGTAGATTAATTTAGGTCCTTAATCCAGGGGTAGTTTTATTCGTACTGATAAAGTATAGTAAAAAAAGTTAAGCTGAAATGTAACATGGGCATTTATGTTAAATTATTGAACACTGAAGCAAGGCCTGAATTCGGTTGGCGGATACGACCCAATATCCTGCTTATGGTGAATCAGCATATCCGCCTTGCGTATGAAGAACAAACGTCAAAAATGAAATAAATCCGTATGGATCACCAGTTGCTGTTTGGGGACATTTAATGCTACATCAGTTTTAATGTGTGTGAGACGTATATTAATCCTCTGAATGCTTACTCCTTGATCGGTGCGATCAATACCTTACATCTAGCACCACGTAACAATGACTCGGTTAGATGATGAAGTATGTGTGGTATTGAATGCAGGAACACACGACGTCCGTTTAACATTAAGCTTCACAATCCCTCTTGGAGATCATTGCTTCATCACGGAAGTACATCTGCTGCTTCAATCACTTGATATACTAAATCTGGAAGTGACCTCAGTGGGTGGCATTTCATTAGTCTGGCGTCCAAGGGCAGCACCTTAATTGTACCTTCCTGCGTTCTTTTTCAGATTGGTACTAACGCAATATGCGGTGTGCTCTGACAACCCAGTAAATATGTTGATAAGACACAGGATTTGGTCCGCTTACTGTGGATTCACCAACAAATAAATTCGACTCAGCCTTTGCTATTGTTTGCTCTCTGTTCAAATGAGCGTTGTTTTTGCATTGGTCATTCAAATCATGACTCTTTATTCCCATATGACTAAGTCTCCTAATTTTTGTTCATGATCTGTACAACCGCAAGTGTAACATACTTTATATCACAGCTCACAAAGTACACTATAGTTGAGATCCACTTGTACCCGAAAGAACGTTGCATTGTATCATCCGGAGGTATTTTATCAATAATGGTGGATGAATTCACGGGAAGAAATCACCCGTTATCATGCCTATATCAACGTACAGGGCTAACGGTAGTAGATGATGATGGTGAAGGCTGAGAAGCGCACGAATTGTGTTTACCTGATTGTGCTTAAAAATAGAAGCCACAATGAATTCTTTCTCGAGGAATTGGTATTCCGATTGTTTCCTCATCGCTTAACAGAAATACATGTTTCAACTTCGGCATGTAATGGTAGGTCCCCTAAATGTGCATTACGATGTGATTTACATACGCAAAATATGCGGACAATAGACAACATTCTGTATGGAGAGGTAACATGCAAGTCATGGGGTGAAATAATTTCAAGGTCATAGTTCATACATTCTGGTTAATGCGATTCAGCAACCAATGCGTATCACAATATTATCATCCATATCACATCTCACTATAGCAAGCAGAGTTATTTTTGAAACTAAGGCATATTAAGAATTTATGCTATACGACTAAACCGCCCGATTTATATCCCCAAGGGTAGCTGTAAATATAATCCTACAGTACGATGATGTGCACCTAAGAACTTTCCGGCGATTCAGGTAGGTAGGTAGGTAGGTAGGTAGGTAGGTAGGTAGGTAGGTAGGTAGGTAGGTAGGTAGGTAGGTAGGTAGGTAGGTAGGTAGGTAGGTAGGTAGGTAGGTAGGTAGGTAGGTAGGTAGGTAGGTAGGTAGGTAGGTAGGTAGGTAGGTAGATAGGTAGGTAGATAGGTAGGTAGGTAGGTAAGCAGGTACACATACAGACAATCACGTAGGGGGGTAGGTAGGCAGACAGACAGGCAAACAGACAGAGAGACAGACAGACATATGTAGGTAAGTAGGTAGATAGAAAGGTAGCTAGGTTGGTGGGTAGGTTGGTAGGTTGGTAGGTAGGTAGTTCAGTAAGTAAGTTGACTTTACATGCGCCTTGCTAGTAACTGTTAGTTCTTCATTGGCATCCATACAACACAATGACATATATTATCATACCAATAGAAGTACAGCTTGTATCTAAAAGGCAAAATCAGAGGTGCACATATATGTTATGTACGACGCAAAAAGCGCGTACATACAACATCGTCTGCATTGCTATTGGCAACATGTTATGCACTACTAATTAAACTGATATATGATAAAAGCTGTCTCTTGCGATTGACCCTACCTGGACTGCGCAACAAACGAGTATGAGCTCAATATTAATGTCAGCTGCAATCTATACTCTGAACAGTTTTTCTTCGAGGTAAATACACAACTGAAGAATGATCAGATTGATTGATTAACCCTGACACGAATTTGGAATATCTGCGTTGCGTTCTTGTTTAACTGTCCTGCTATCGGACGGCTTTCTGTACAGTACATGTAAAAAAGGCCAAGGTAATCTTTCATACACCAATAAGAGTGACTTGTGAGATACTGCTGTTCTTATTTAGCGTTACACTTCAAGGGCGAAGTCAATCATTAGTGCAAACGAATAGATATGAGCATAACCAAAACTAAGCTTGCTGATTAATAAATTTGTTTATGTTTTAAGTCAATTATTTGATATAAATTATTCAGTTGGCTGAATCAGTTGCTATTGTTATATAAGACGGTAAATGATAATGATGAAACGTGGAGCGATTCAAATGTCAGGAAGCTTTTGGCATTGGTTATTTTCTTCATTTACATGGGTCATGGGGTCATGGATCTGTTTCGTCGAGTGCACACTCTTAATGTCGGACTGAACTAAATGCGATCGGATGCCAAAGAAAGAGTCATATGGCTACGTGCAAGATACGTACGCCACAAAAGAGTCGTTCTCTTGCTGTGCTCTCCTATTCCAATGCGATTAGATCGATTTGATGGCTTTCTGTGGAAGATGAAGCATCTAGATTAGCAGCATTAATTTTGAGCGCGGCGATAAACATGCTTTACGACCAACATACGCTTGATTAACTCACCTCCAACGTAATAAATGAACTCAGTCTGCCAGTACATTTTACATCCAGTAAGAAACAAGGGTCCCTTCTTGACGGGTAATTTGCATATATGCACGAAGACTGTGTGCATTGGATACCCTTTATACTGATAATCATCTGACTGCAATATACTTTACTCTCTAGGTGCTGTGGGCATATATTATCAATTGCTGTTATCAATGACACAAGCTCAGTTTATTCCGCCCCGAAACAAAATCGCACATTTCAATCGTTTTGCAAAAGGGAACTTTAGCTAGTTAGACGCCAACAAACATTAGGCAAACCCTTGTATCAAATGATTTCCAGACTTTTTGAACAAGCAGATATATGTGTCAATGTAACTTCGTAGCCAATCATCACGCAGCTTGATGTATTAGCAACTCTTAATGTGTCCTACTTGATTGGGTTTTTACTGTAGACAGGATACACATGCAAACCTTGTTAAGGTAATGTTTTGTCAGTGCTGTAACTCCGCAGATTGTCTAGGATGAATTTGTAGTGAAATTCAAGGCAATCGAAGTCCATATGGTAACAAATAACAGCTAATGCTTATACTGTGGATGTTTTCTTATTCAGTTGCATGCATCATCACCGCCTGCATTCATAGCTGAGTTCCTCAATTCGGTTCCACACATTGAGGGCGGCCGTT
This sequence comes from Urechis unicinctus, assembly GCA_034190875.2. Taxonomy (NCBI): domain Eukaryota; kingdom Metazoa; phylum Annelida; class Polychaeta; order Xenopneusta; family Urechidae; genus Urechis; species Urechis unicinctus. Next base: position 11,068,608 of record CM067350.1, on the reverse strand, counting down.
TCATTTCTTAAAGTGAGTAAAAACAACCGAGTTTCTTACAACGTACATGATACATCTGCATAAATAAACACAAAATCAAGATTAATGAAACTCGTGAGGCAAATTTCAGTAGAGTGTCCCGGTGGAACTCTTACAGTCACAAGTAAGGCGCTAGACATATGAACCAGCTACAGCATACTCCTACGATCAATGAACATTTGTCTAAGATTGGCGCTGACTCGAGAAATTGTGGACACCAGTCTTGTATAAACTCATGAAGCATCCGTTCGGTTTGAGTTAGCACGCTTAACTTATGTATCAATAATCACACCAGATGCCTTTGAAAATAGTGATGCGCAAAACCACTTTTCATGTACGTATCATCAATTACAGTTGATTCTCTCAGCGACGCTTATGCCCATGACACCAAGAACAAGAATGTTTCCAGTCTGCGTGGCTTATTTCACAATTATTTTGTAAGCATCATTCCTTCTTGCCAGTAGAGTCATTCTTTGTTAGGTGGCCAAGAAACTATAACTCTATGGAGTTCACTTGCAGCTGTGACTGTATTACGGCATGGAAAGGATTATTTGGTAAAATAATGTTACATGTAATTTGTACTACACCTGCCATTCTTGCTAAGTCCCCCGAATACATTATCCAAACCGGCGCTGGATCAAGACAACGTATACAACAAATACCATATTTATTCGTTGTACGTCTGAACAGGAGAAGCTGGATCGATTAAATCAAGGATTCTTCTATTTCTGTTGGTGTTTGATTGATATGATACGCATACAGAAGCATTGGATTCAAGCTCTCATGCAACTATGCAAACAGGAAGAAACATCTGGTAATGAAGTTAAATCATAGTTCCCAATAAAAGTGTTTGTAAAGATCTTGGGTATCTTTACAGTTTATTTTTATTCCACATGTAAGGTTTATATTGAGCTGTTTCATGCATACAAACGTTCATTATTTGAATGCATGGTGAGCCACAACTGTGTTATAACTAGCAAATTGTAAATTCTATTAGATTGTGGTATTCTACCCTACATCTATTAGTGTCTACATCTTATTTTTTATATGGCAACGTGAATGCAAAATTAGTTTCCAGTTTTGTATTAGTGCTAAAGTTGTCTCACCTAAAATAGGCTTTATAGACAGAAATCAATTGTTAAAACCGGCTTGTCATTAACCGTCAGAAGTAGTGTTTAAACATCGCTCGAAACATGTTAACCGTTCACTTCAAGCAAAAATTTTCCATTCACTTCATGATCAGCCAGTAGAATGTTTATTTCAGATCGTTTGTTTCCCTACTCCATAGTTTGACATTTACTCTACCATAACCACATTTATGATAAACCGACAGTAAGGCAGTTGGCAGTAAAATGAACATTTAATGGCTCGGCAAATTTTTCATTCATTCATTTCATCAGGGGACGCTCGGTCTTTTGTTTGGCATATTGCAAGAGGACATTAATCAGTTTTATTCTGACCCGCATTTGCTAAGCACTGCTACTAAAAAAGCAGTGCTTTTGTTAACGATATCAATAATTCGTACAGTCTTTAGAGATGCTTGACTTATGAGACCATTGACGCAAGTATAAAGGGAATATGCCATCAAATATATTTGGTTATATCAAATGGACATATTGAATGGTTAATTTTGTAGTGCGAGATCGAAGCCAAAGTCCGGACATTACCTACATGGAAGACAATGATTTTGTAGCTAAACTTGGCTGCACTAATTGACATTGAGTGCACAAATGTTGACTGTGAGATCTTTTATATACCCTTGCTTCACTCTCACGTCATTATATTATGAATACTAAATACATTTTGGCAGATAAGAATACATTCAACAATGACGAGATGACAACAAACTTATTGTAAGGTCTCAGTGCCACCTACATGCAAACACTGCATGCATATCATTTAGGATGTATATTTAGAGTGCCTTTGTCTGTCTGAATCATGATTCAGGTTAAGATATTGCAGTACTACGCAGTTTTCCCTATTTGCAGGTTCGACAGAACGCTGCAAATTAGTTGCGTGCCTTACAGAAATAGTTGCCAGAAACCTCAGTAAATATTTAGCAGATAGGTGGGTTGGTAGTACACCCACAAGTCGGTGGGAAGGCAGGAAGACAGGCTGAGTGGAAGTCAGAGAGGCAAGCAAGCTGGCAGACACGCAGGCTGTTCGACATTCGGTTATGTGCGTAAGTTGGAAAGGTAGGAAGGTGGGTAGGTAGGTAGGTTCGAAGACAGATAGGTAGGTAGGAAGATATGAAGGTAGGTAGGTAGGTAGGTAGGTAGGTAGGTAGGTAAGCAGGCTCGCAGACAGGCAGGCTGGCAGGCAGGCAGTTATGCAGGTAGGAAGTTAGGTAGATAATTAGGTAAGAGGGTAGGGAGGAGGGAAGATACTTAAGTTGGTAGGTAAATTTGGAGGTAGGTTGGTAAGTAGGTAGGTAAGCATGCTGGCAGAAAGTCAGGCTGGCAGGTAAGTGGTTATGTACGTAAGTAGGTAGATAGGAAGATGGGTAGGTAGGTAGGTAAGTAGGTATGTAGGTATGTAGGTAGATAGGTTGGTAGGTAGGTAGGTAAGCAGCCTGGCAGGATGGCAGGCCGGCAGGCAGGTGGTTGAGTAGTAGGTAGGTAGAAAGGTAGGTAGGTAGGTACACATGCAGACAGCAGACAGATGGATAATCACATCACTATTTGCACATAATCAATGTCAGCCGCAACCAATAATAAGCCTGCTGAGTAATAAATTTGTTTATGTTGTAAATCGATCATTTTATATAAATATATAATTTTGCTGGATCAGTGGTTATTGCTTTAGGATATAGTTAATAATAATGATGCAACATGGAGCGAATCAAATAGCAGGAATTTTTTGCCAACGGTTGTTATTTTCATGTGAATGTGTCATGGCTCCGTGTCGTAGACTGACTGAACTAAATGCGATGGGATGCCTCAGAAAGAGTCATTTTCCTACCTGCAAGCTACATGCGCTCCATTGAGATACGTTTGTGCAGCATCAGATAGAAGACATTCATTGCCAATAGTTAGGTCAGGAACATCAAAGGCAGTTGAAGTGTAAATGAATGTTTCTTTGGTGAGGAGGTAAAACTGCGCATCAGCAGTCGATCATCATTTATGATAGCATAACATTGCTTCATATGAAGCATTGCTGCAAACTCCAAATTATAAACAACCCAAAGACATATCCAAGGCCAATTAATTGGACAAGTTTCCATTTGCACATTCCTTGTGATTTTGTTCCAATGTTTTATCGTGTGAAAAGTATTGTAGTTCAACGTTGACATTTACGTGTTGTGTGTATCTGTAGGGGCAATATACTAAAAATACAGCTATGACGTTTATAAGTATTTAGGTAAAAATGACAAATGATATGTTAAAGAAGAAGCGACATGACTTTTATTCAGTTTCCGAAACCGGGACTGTTTACTTGTTTTAAGGAATCCTGTTAAAAACTGTGGTGGGTCCTGTAAGACAAACAACGTTTGCTAGCAGTTATGCTTAAATGTGTCAAAACTCGCTCATAGCAAAACTATTTATGGGTAATATGTATATATGCATGAAGGGTGTGTGTGGATGATACCCTTTATACTAATCATTATCTGACTACAATGTACCATGTTACCATACTGAAGCGACTGATTTACTGGTCAAATCAATGTCCTGACTGTACTGTTTCCTAAAATAAGCTCCTAACGATAGCAGTAAGTTGAGGTGCTAAACAGAAGCAACATCTATTGGTAGACATCCTCAAGTGTGACACCACAAAGCGATTATTTTTTTTGATAAAGATCTTTTAATTGGTTCGACAGTAATTGTTTATCACGCACGTATTAGGTCAGGTATCCACCACGAGAGATAATCCAATATAACTTTTAATGCAAATCCCTGGGTGCCACATTGTGGCTGGTAATTTAATTTTCGATAAAGCATTCGGAAAAAGACAAACAACATAAAGCCCACGCAGCGCTTAAAACATAGTAATTGTCAGCCATCAGCTTTCAATAGATAGGCCGTCGAAAGTGAATAATATCATAACCCATATAAAGGCATCAAACATACTTTCCATGTTCGACCACCAGCGACCTGCCCATATGCATTAATACTATTGATCCATACAGTCCATAGTCGACCACTAGCGATTTGCATATATGCAAAAACACTGTAGCCCCGCATACTGAAATAAACGCAGCACTCTCCGCATATTTGTGCGTGGACATTCGTGCATTTGTTGCCATTCTTTATCGGTAACATTGTTTAACTACGAAATCAAGTGGTTATCAAGCCTCATATTTAGCATATAAATAAGTAAACAATGAACGTGTCTGCTGTAGGGAAGTTTGGAACATGACGCATGATAAAACATTGCAATGGCAGTTCATTATCTAACCGCTAATATCATTCTTGGTGAGAATAGCACGGCATAATTCAATGCTCGGATTACAACATCGGTAATACGGCATTTAGTATTTTTGAGCATCGAAGGAGGCAGTTCAACCATACCATAATCATCGATTGCTCACTATATAATTTGGTTGTTGGCCAATAACAAAGGTAGCTTTGCCCGTAGGTTTTGTACAATAGATGCTTTGAAATCGACTCGTATTTAATATGGCGCACACTCTCAATACCTAATACACGATACATTCAAACTATACGTTCAATAAAAATAGGAACCCATAAATGCCGTCTAGCAAGAACATATATACGAGCACGAGGCAAACAACTATACCTAAATTATAGGTCATATTTACTGGTCTTCTTAAAAAGTTACAGAAACCAATACTTATCACATAGGATCGCGGCTATAACTGAAACAATTTCTATTTGTAAAGCCAAACCTTTGTCACGTGCAGCATCATATGCAACTGTGGGACTTGCAGATGGAATGGGAGTTTCTTATGATAGAAGTCCGCTGTTAGAACTGGCAAATAGTCCATGGCTAAAAACGACTTTAAACTGCCACTGTCATCTAGACAAGACACATTGACATTGATGTTTACCTTGGTTGATGATCTGGCAAGTATGCTGCTTGGACTCAACCGAACGTAACGTAGCATTATAACAATGTGTAACATAACACGGCCGTCAGGATTTGTTAATTGTCTCTATTTACTTACTGTCACGGTGTTAGTAGGTGTAACACAACTCCTCAAATAATATAACATCCATTGAAGCGTCAAGCGTCATCTCATGCTTTTACAGAAATGGACGACTGCGAGCTATAGGTCGTTTGGCGGGTTTTACAGGCGGAGCATTGTATGTTGATGAATGCGTTTGCTATCCTTTCAGTTACCATTGACATATTCACAGCAAAAGAGCAATCAGAAACCGCATATTCACAGTTGGTGGCATCATAGTAAATACGGCTGTCATTGTTGTAGGAATTCGGAGATGAACCAATAAAGGTTCTTCCTGCAATACAGAAAACATTATGCACATTCATTTTGATCGGTTGCGGCGCATTTTCCGGGACACATTTCTTTAGCAAACACTTTACATGAAGCTACAGCGAAGTATGGCGTTTTGTAGCAGGTGAAGCAGGAGTTTGTAGACACCGGCAATTTATGCTGCGTCGGAGATTTTAATTTGGTAAATAATGTGTCAATTCATTTTGACGAATAAGCTTAAGTAGTATGGATATGTGTTTAATAGTAGCTGACCACGCTTAGAACTCATCAACACGCATAGTGAAGGGCGTTATTTCAAAATACATCTATGCTGCAGCAGGTTCGTCACTTTGCTAGTGATTTTCCCCTTACTCATAGAGTTTCAATATACTTCTACATATACCCACATATTCGATGACTAACACCACAATGACGTTTACATATTGCACTTGCTTTAGAAGTGCTCAGTTGTATGAAGGCTAACTTCACTCAGAGCAGAAAATGAGATATATTGGCAATGGCAGACCTAATATCTTTACATCGACTAATATTGAATGCACACAGATATTGCAGATGCCTCTTTTGGCCATACCTACTACCAAATCAATGTAGTTTTGCACCGTATGAAATGCATGAAAGGAGATGGTGAGTTCTTACATTGATCCGCTCAATCAGCTTTCACTTATCTCCTTTCGCACCACTGTATGTGATTGCAATCACATCTAGCCGACGATGAGGTTCACCAGGTCCGTATTGTCCTATCAATATATTTCTCCAGATCGGCATCCTGATCATATATCATAACTACGTAAAGTCAATTGGTGTTTATTTGTCAAGCGTTTGAGAAGTACACTTCATTGCGGACAACATCTAAACGCCTTTAGTGATGCCAGTACATGATGCAGAGTGCTTTAACTACCGACTAATTTAACATCCTATTGGTAGCTATTCTTATCATGATATAAGTATATAACATGCCCAAGTTCTAGAAAGTAATTGAGATCCTGGCTATTCAGTTCTGCGCGTGAAACATGAATACACTTACAGTTAATAATACAGATTAAAGAACATATGAGTAGGCAGTTAATAAGGGAAGTGTCAAACGGAAATAGAAGGCAACACAGTAGAAACACGGGGGCAAAAACTGGGTTCAGTATAAGACTGTGCTAATAATTGGAGCAATGTTGTCACAAATGATCCAATGCACTTGAAATGCTCTTTCGCAAGTGATTAGACTGAATCTGAATAAGGTATATTCAGACAAAACTGTATCAACTAAATTTGATCATAAATGTTAAAGTCATGTCATAGCACATTGTGTAGATTAATTTAGGTCCTTAATCCAGGGGTAGTTTTATTCGTACTGATAAAGTATAGTAAAAAAGATAAGCTGAAATGTAATATGGGCATTTATGTTAAATTATTGAACACTGGAGCCAGTCCTGAATTCGGTTGGCGGATACGACCCAATATCCTGCGTATGGTGAATCAGCATATCCGCCTTGCGTATGAAGAACAAACGTCAAAAATGAAATAAATCCGTATGGATCACCAGTTGCTGTTTGGGGACATTTAATGCTACATCAGTTTTAATGTGTGTGAGACGTATATTTATCCCCTGAATGCTTACTCCTTGATCGGTGCGATCAATACCTTACATCTAGCACCACGTGACAATGACTCCGTTAGATGATGAAGTATGTGTAGTATTGAATGCTGGCACACACGACGTCCGTTTAAAATTAAGCTTCACAATCCCTCTTGGAGATCATTGCTTCATCACAGAAGTACATCTGCTGCTTCAATCACTTGATATACTAAATCTGGAAGTGACCTCAGTGGGTGGCATTTCATTAGTCTGGCGTCCAAGGGCAGCACCTTAATTGTACCTTCCTGCGTTCTTTTTCAGATTGGTACTAACGCAATATGCGGTGTGCCCTGACAACCCAGTAAATATGTTGATAAGACACAGGATTTGGTCCGCTTACTGTGGATTCACCAACAAATAAATTCGCCTCAGCCTCTGCTATTGTTTGCTCTCTGTTCAAATGAGCGTTGTTTTTGCATTGGTCATTCAAATCATGACTCTTTATTCACATATGACTAAGTCTCCTAATTTTTGTTCATGATCTGTACAACCGCAAGTGTTATATACTTTATATCACAGCTCTCAAAGTACACTATAGTTGAGATCCACTCGTACCTGAAAGAACTTTGCATTGTATCATCCAGAGGATTTTTTTCAATAATGGTGGATGAATTCATGGAAAGAAATCACTTCATCACCCGTTGTCATGCCTGTATCAACGTACAGGACTAACGGTAGTTGATGATGGTGAAGGCTGAGAAGCGCGCGAATTGTGTTTACCTGATTGTGAATAAAAAAAGAACCCACAATGAATTCTTTCTCGAGGAATTGGTATTCCGATTGTTTCCTCGCCGCTTAACAGAAATATATGTTTCAACTTCGGCATGTAATGGTAGGTCCTCTAAATGTGCATTACGGTGTGATTTGCATACGCAAAATATGCGGACAATAGACAACATTCGGTATGGAGAGGTAACATGCAAGTCATGGGGTGAAATAATTTCAAGGTCATAGTTCATACATTGTGGTTCATCTGATTCACCAATCAATGCGTATCCCAATATTATCATCCATGTCACATCTCATAATAGCAAGCAGAGTTATTTTTGAAACTAAGGCATATTAAGAATTTATACTATAGGACTAAACCGCCCGATTTATATCCCCAAGGGTAGCTGTAAATATAATCCTACAGTACGATGATGTGCACCTAAGAACTTTCCGGTGATTTAAACAGGATTGCTGGTTTCTGAAGAGGTTGCAGCAGAACGGCGGGTCGTCTCATGACCGATAACCTAAGTTATGTTTAAGCCGTTTATCCGATCCCTCCGATGATAATATGCAACAATATAATTTATCAGCATTGGTATTGAAGTTAAACGTGCAATTCATCACCAACACCATCAACAATTCTGAAGTCTCTTTACTATGGAACGCATCCCAATACGTTTCCGATTCACATCATATAACTGAATAATTGTGAATGATGATATGGGAGACGTAGCAATAAACACGTGGGCACAGCTCAACACTGGTTCTTCTAAATGGAGAGTACGCCTGCACATATGACTATCAGACTCAAATAGGAAATGGTGGTTGAAGGACGATCCTTGTGCGTATGTTACAAGCTCGCGCATGCCGACGCCATAAAATGTATATAAAAAATACCTTATAATTACACCACGATAGACCGTAACATATACTTGTAGCTGGACGTTTAAGCCTGGTAGGTAGGTAGAAAGGTAGGTAGGTACACATACAGACAAGCACGTAAGTAGGTAGGCAGTCACAGACAGGCAGACAGACAGATAGGCAGGCAGATATGTACGTAAGGAGGTAGATAGGAAGGTAAGTAGGAAGGTAGGTAGGTAGGTTGGTAGGTAGGTAGGTAGGTAGGTAGGTAGCTAGGTAGGCAGGTAGATAGGTAGGTAGGTAGGTAGGGTAGGTAGGTAGGTAGGCAGGTTGGTAGGTAGGTAGGTAGGTAGGTAGGTAGGTAGGTAGGTAGGTAGGTAGGTAGGTAGGTAGGTAGGTAGGTAGGTAGGTAGGTAGGTAGGTAGGTAGGTAGGTAGGTAGGTAGGTAGGTAGGTAGGTAGGTAGGTAGGTAGGTAGGTAGGTAGGTAAGCAGGTACACATACAGACAATCACGTTGGGGGGGTAGGCAGGCAGACAGGCAGGCAAACAGATAGACAGACAGACAGACTGACACACAGGCAGGTTGATATGTAGGTAAGTCGGTAGATAGAAAGGTAGGTAGGGTTGTGGGTAAGTAGGAAGGTAGGTTAGTAGGTAGGTTGTTTAGTAAGTAGGTTGACTTTACATGCACCTTTCTAGTAACTGTTAGTTCTTCATTGGCATCCATACAACACAATCATATATATTATCATACCATTGACCTACAGCTTATATCTAGAGGGCGAAATCATAGGTGCACTTATATGTTATGTACGACGCAAAAAGCGTGTACATACACCATCGTCTACATTGCTATTGGCAACATGTTATACACTACTAATTAAACTGATATATGATAAAAGCTGTCTATTGCGATTGACCCAACTTTGACTGCGCAACAAACGATTATGCGCTCAATACTAACGTCAGCGGTAATCTACACTCTGAACAGTTTTTCTTCGGGGTAAATACACAACTGAAGAATGCTCAGATTGATTGATTAACCCTGACACGAATTTGGAATCTCTGCGTTGCGTTCTTTTTGAACTGTCCTGCTATCGGACGGCTTTCCGTACAGAACATGTAAAAAAGGCCACGGTAATCTTTCATACACCAAAAACAATGACTTGTGAGATACTGCTGGTTTTATTCAAGGGCGAAGTCAATCATTATTGCAAACGAATTAACATGAGCATAACCAAAACTAAGCTTGCTGATTAATACTTTTGTTTGTGTTTCAAGTAAATCATTTGATATAAACTATTCAGTTGGCTGAATCAGTGGCTATTGTTATATAAGATGATCAGAAACCAAAATAATCTTGCGTCTGATAGAATGGCAGTTTCTGGAAAGAAATACGGAAGAAGCATTTCAAAAATAAGTCGACCGTGTCCGTAATGGATGGCGTGCACGGCGACGACGAGATATGCAATGTCTTTAAAATAAATATGAAACACTTTACAATAATGTGTCTTATAGTAAGTCTGCAATGGCTGCCCTTAATGTATCATTGAGTCATGATGTACACTCTAATTGTGCTGGTGGTACATGTTGCTCTTTGCATGCTATCGACATTTCACAAGTTAGGCAAGCAGCTTGTAAGCTTAAACGAGATAAGACAGACGGTGTTTGTGAAATAACTTCTGATCATATACTGAATGGCTGTGATGAGTTATATGCCCACCTATCAAAACTTTTTACTATGATGTTGAATCATGCACATACACATACGCCACGTGGTATGCTAACATCTACTCTTGTTCCTATTCCTAAGAACAGAAAAAAATCATTGAATAGTAGTGATAATTATCGATCAGTAGCTCTTAGTAGTATCATAGGGAAACTGTTAGATAATGTGATTATTGACTATCAAAGTGATGTATTGAAATCGGGTAGTTTACAATTTGGATTTAAACCGTCACACTCAACAACACAGTGCACTTTTGTATTAAAGGAAATCATAGATAATTATGTCAGCGAAGACTCACCATGTTATGTCATATTATTGGATGCTTCCAAAGCGTTTGATCGAGTTAATTTTATGAAATTGTTTGGTTTGTTACGAGAGCGTGGTATGTGTGCCATGACTGCTAAACTACTTCTTAACATGTATACGCATCAAACGTTAAGAGTCAAGTGGAGCAATAGCTTCTCTGACAAGTTTAATTGTACTAATGGAGTCAAACAAGGCGCGGTTTTGTCACCTATTTTGTTTGGCGTGTATATATCGATGAATTATTGTCACGACTCTCAAACAGAGGGATCGGGTGCCATGTTGGTCACCGTTATGCAGGCGCACTGAGTTATGCTGACGACGTCGCTCTCATTGCTCCTTCTTTAAATGCGGCTAAATCTATGCTTAAAACTTGCGAAGAGTTTGCCAAGGAATATAACGTTATATTTAACACATCAAAAAGCAATTTGTTGCTTTTTAATTGTCAAAAGCGCGACGTGAATCTACAACTGAACAGTGTTAGATTTAATGTAAGTGAACATGCTATCCATCTTGGAACCTATATAGGAAGAAATTCCGAACAATTGAATATTCATGCTGCATGTGGTGATGTTGTGTCGAAAACTAATATGCTGATGTCAAGTTTCGGTCACTGCACAGTAAATGTTCGTAATACACTATTTGACAAATATTGCACAAGTTTTTATGGATCCCCATTATGGACGCTCTCGAGTAATTCATTTAAAAGCTTATGTGTCACTTGGCGCAAATGCATCCGCCATATATGGAAATTACACCCTAGAACAAGATCAATGTATATTCCTTTTTTAGCTGGTAGATTACCTCTAAGAGAACAATTAATGTTGCGATGTATGAAATTTTTCTTAAATAGTCTTAATAGCACGAATCATCTTGTATCGGCGGTTAGCCGATTATGTGCCTTTAGTAATTCGAATGTCGCAAATAATATAAGATATATTATGAGTATCGTTAATCTAAATACTGCTACGATTTACGACCAGACCATTACTTTTAATGATGTTTCAAGCAAGATTTTTCTACCGAACATTGATCAAGAAAGATTGAACTTTGTTAACTCAATACAAGAACTTTGTAGGGCCCGTGAATGTGAATATATTCCCGGTTTTTCTCAAGATGATATCAATGTTCTACTTAATTTTATTTGCACATTATAATGGCACCCCACGCTTTGTTAAATGATTGCACCTGAACTTGATCGTCATAAAATATCTGTACCACGAGTGCGAAATAAATGCTATTATTAATGATAATGATGGAACATGGAGCGGGTCAAATGTCAGGAAGCTTTTGGCATCATTTATTTTCTTCATTTACATGGGTCATGGGGTCATGGATCTGTTTCGTCGAGTGCATATTCCTAATGCCCGACTGAACTAAATGCGATCGGAAGCCTAAGAAAGAGTCATATGGCTACGTGCAAGATACGTGCGATACATTGAGATTACCACATGAGTCGTTCACTTGCTGTGCTCTCCTACACCAATGCGATTAGATCGATATGATGGCTTTCTGTGGAAGATGAAGCATCTAGATTAGCAGCATTGATTATGAGCGCGGCGATAAACATGCTTTACGACCAACATACGCTTGATTAACTCACCTCCAACGTAATAAATGAACTAAGTCTGCCAGTACATTTTACATCCAGTAAGAAACAAGGGTCCCTTCTTGACGGGTAATTTGCATATATGCACGAAGAGTGTGTGCATTGGATACCCTTTATACTGATAATCATCTGACTGCAATATACTTTACTCTCTAGGTGCTGTGGGCGTATAATATCAATTGCTGTTATCAATGACACAAGCTCAGTTTATTCCGCCCCGAAACAAAAACACACATTTCAATCGTTTTGCAAAAGGGAACTTTAGCTAGTTAGACGCCAGCAAACATTAAGCAAACCCTTGTATCAAATGGTTTCCAGACTTTTTGAACAAGCAGATATATGTGTCAATGTAACTTCGTAGCCAATCATCACGCAGCTTGATATATTAGCAACTCTTAATGTATCCTGCTTGATTGGGTTTTTACTGTAGACAGGATACACATGCAAACCTTGTTAAGATAATGTTTTGTCAGTGCTGTAACTCCGCAGATTGTCTAGGATGAATTCGTAGTGCAATACGAGGCAATCGAAGTCCATATGCTAACAAATAACAGCCAATGCTTATACTGCGGCTGTTTTCTTATTAAGTTCCATGCATGATGACCACCTGCATTCATAGCTGAGGTCCTCAATTTGGTTCAACACATTGAGGGCGGCTTTTTCATTTCTTAAAGGGAGTAAAAACCACCGAGTTTCTTACAACATACATGATACATCTTAATGAATAACACATCTCAAAATCCAGATTAATGGAACTCGTGAGGCACAGTTCAGTAGAGTGTTCAGGTGGAACACTTACAGTCACAAGTAAGGCGCTAGACATATAAACCTGCTACAGCATACTCCTAAGTTCAATGAACATATGTCTAAGATTGGCGCTGACTCGGGAAATAGTGGACACCAGTCTTATATTAACTCATGATGCATCCGTTCGGTAGCGATGTTTGAGTTAGCACGCTTAACGTCATCAATTATAGATGATTCTCTCGGCGACGCTGATGCACATGACACCAAGAACAAGAATGTTTCCAGTCTACGTGGCTTATTTCACAATTATATTGTAAGCATCATTCCTTACATCCATTCTTGCCAGTAGAGTCATTGTTTGTTAGGTGGCCAAGAAACTATAACTCTTTGGAGTTCACCTGCTGTGGTGATTGTATTACGGCATGGAAAAGATTATTTGGTAAAATAATGTAACATGTAATTTGTTGTACCACACCTGCCATTCGTGCTAAGTCCCCCGAATACATTATCCAAACCGGCGCTGGATCAAGACAACGTATACAACAAATACCATATTTATTCGTTGTACGTCTGAACAGGAGAAGCTGGATCGATTAAATCAAGGATTCTCCTATTTCTGTTGGTGTTTGATTGATATGATACGTATACAGAAGCATTGGATTCAAGCTCTCATGCAACTATGCAAACAGGAAGAAACATCTGGTAATGAAGTTAAATCATAGTTCCAAATAAAGGTGTTTGTAAAGATCTTGGGTATCTTTACAGTTTATTTTTATTCCACATGTTAGGTTTATATTGAGCTGTGTTTCATGCATACAAACGTTCATTATTTGAATGCATGGTGAGCCTCAACTGTGTTATAACTTGCGAATAGTAAATTCTATTAGATTGTGGTATTCTACCCTACATCCATCAGTGTCTACATCTTATTTTTTTATATGGCAACGTGAATGCAAAATTAGTTTCCAGTTTTGTATTAGTGCTAAAGTTGTCTCACCTAAAATAGGCTTTATAGACAGAAATCAATTGTTAAAACCGGCTTGTCATTAACCGTCAGAAGTAGTGTCTAAACATAGCTGTTAACCGTTCACTTCAAGTAAATTTTTTCCATTCACTTCATGATCAGCCAGTAGAATGTTTATTTCAGATCGTTTGTTTCCCTACTCCATAGTTTGACAATTACTCTACCATAACCACATTTATGATAAACCGACAGTAAGGCAGTTGGCAGTAAAATGAACATTTAATGGCTCGGCAAATTTTTCATTCATTCATTTCATCAGAGGACGCTCGGTCTTTTGTTTGGCATATTGCAAGAGGACATTAATCAGTTTTATTCTGACCCGCATTTGCTAAGCACTGCTACTAAAAAAGCAGTGCTTTTGTTAACGATATCAATAATTCGTACAGTCTTTAGAGATGCTTGACTTATGAGACCATTGACGCAAGTATAAAGGGAATATGCCATCAAATATATTTGGTTATATCAAATGGACATATTGAATGGTTAATTTTGTAGTGCGAGATCGAAGCCAAATTCCGGACATTACCTACATGGAAGACAATGATTTTGTAGCTAAACTTGGCTGCACTAATTGACATTGAGTGCACAAATGATGACTGTGAGATCTTTTATATACCCTTGCTTCACTCTCACGTCATTATATTATGAATACTAAATACATTTTGGCAGATAAGAATACATTCAACAATGACGAGATGACAACAAACTTATTGTAAGGTCTCAGTGCCACCTACATGCAAACACTGCATGCATATTATTTAGGATGTATATTTAGAGTGCCTTTGTCTGTCTGAATCATGATTCAGGTTAAGATATTGCAGTACTACGCAGTTTTCCCTATTTGCAGGTTCGACAGACCGCTGCAAATTAGTTGCGTGCATTACAGAAATAGTTGCCAGAAACCTCAGCAAATATTTAGCAGGTAGGTGGGTTGTAGGTACTCAGACCGACAAGCCGGTGGGAAGGCAGGAAGGCAGGCTGAGAGGAAGTCAGAGAGGCAAGCAAGCTGGCAGACACGCAGGCTGTTCGACATTCGGTTATGTGCGTAAGTTGGAAAGGTAGGAAGGTGGGTAGGTAGGTAGGTTCGAAGACAGATAGGTAGGTAGGAAGATATGAAGGTAGGTAGGTAGCTAGGTACGCAGGCTCGCAGACAGGCAGGCTGGCAGGCAGGCAGTTATGCAGGTAGGAAGTTAAGTAGATAAGTAGGTAGGTGGGTAGGGAGGAGGGAAGATACGTAAGTTGGTAGGTAGGTTTGTAGGTGAGTTGGTAGGTAGGTAGGTAAGCATGCTGGCAGATAGTCAGGCTGGCAGGTAGGTGATTATGTACGTAAATAGGTAGATAGGAAGATGGGTAGGTAGGTAAGTAGGTATGTAGGTATGTAGGTAGGTAGGTTGGTAGGTAGGTAGGTAAGCAGCCTGGCAGGCCGGCAGGCCGGCAGGCAGGTGGTTGTGTACATAAGTAGGTAGGTAGGAAGGTAGGTAGGTAGGTACACATGCAGACAGCAGATAGATGGACATATCATCACATGACTATTTGCACATAATCAATGTCAGCCGCAACCAATAATAAGCGTGCTGAGTAATAAATTAGTTTATGTTGTAAATCGATCATTTTATGTAAATATGTAATTTTGCTGGATCAGTGGTTATTGCTTTAGGAGATAGTTAATAATAACGATGCAACATGGAGAGAATCAAATGGCAGTAATTTTTTTGCCAACGGTTGTTATTTTCATGTGAATGTGTCATGGCTCCGTGTCGTAGACTGACTGAACTAAATGCGATGGGATGCCTCAGAAAGAGTCATTTTCCTACCTGCAAGATACATGTGCTCCATTGAGATAAGTTTGTGCAGCATCAGATATAAGACATTCAAAGATATTGTAATTGGTTCGACAGTAATTGTTTATCACGCACGTATCAGGTCAGGTATCCACCACGATAGATAATCCAATATAACTTTTAATGCAAATCCCTGGGTGCCACGTGGTGGCTGGTAATTTAATTTTCGATAAAGCATTCGGAAAAAGACAAACAATATAAAGCCCACGCAGCGCTTAAAACATAGTAATTGTCAGCCATCAGCTTTCAATAGATAGGCCGTCGAAAGTGAATAATATCATAACCCATATAAAGGCATCAAACATACTTTCTATGTTCGACCACCAGCGACCTGCCCACATGCATTAATACTATTGATCCATACCGTCCATGGTCGACCACTAGCGGATTGCATATTTGCAAAAACACTGTAGCCCCGCACACTGAAATAAACGCAGCGCTCTCCACATCTTGATACGGCTGTCTGGACTGTAATTGCCATAGACACGTGCTCTCATGTATGTGAATAACACCACTGCTATCACCTGTTCTGTTATCCCCTTCTAACCAAGCGTGTATTTCGTTACAATTGTCAACATCTGTCCGGATATTTGTGCGTGGACATTTGTGCATTTGTTGCCATTCTTTATCGCTAACAGTGTGTTTAACTACGAAATCAAGTGGTTATCAAGCCTCATATTTAGCATATAAATAAGTACGCAATGAACGTGTCTGCTGTAGGGAAGTTTGGAACATGACGAATGATAAAACATTGCAATGGCAGTTCATTATTTAACCGCTTATATTATTCATCGGAAATGAGACGGGTAAATGTCGTTATTAACGCTACGTTTGCACATAGCATTCTATTCTAATGAAATCTAAAATGTCTGGTCGGTTCGCATACTAACCATATGACGAATGCGTCTTGAATGACGATGTGTATCCTGCCGATGTTAACAAATTCTGCAAATAATGAAGTGTACCTGTTATGAATCGGCAAGACAAATTAATACAGTACTTGGCAAATTTGCAAAAGTCATAGCACGATTCCTAGTATCCCTAGAGAACACCTGTCATGCATATTTGAGGTTGTATGGGCATAATGCCATCTGTTTCAACCAGCAATGTAAATGACTCGTAGCCAACAGTATGGTCAGTGTAAATTCGCTACTTATAGACTGTTCGTGAGTTGAAGTCAGGAAACAGATCAACATGGGCGGTATATAAATATAGTGTTGCATAGTATTCTACATTGCAATCATCATTGTGAATATGTCACATATGATCTATATAGTGTTTATTTAGTACATATCAGCGTACATACTTGTAACGGATAAGTGCCGGAAACACGAGATTAACATCATACCGGGCCGATTGTGGTCAGTAGCTAGCCAATATTGTGCGGGACAAGAATGGCAATTGCTCATAACAATAAGCTTTCTTAATAATGAAATGTTGCGTAAGATATTTCTATCAAATTCATTATTATTCAATCTATATAAGCCCTCACTCTTTTGAGAAAAGTCGCAGAAAGTCTTAACCACTGGATTTACTTGGATTATCGCATCACCGGCTGTGTAACAGTTCACGTGGGTTTAGGATAGGCCCATGTAATTGCCGTTCTGGTTTTATAAGCGACTGCACAGTGATTGACGTAACACTAAGAGAGGCTTTGACATGAGGGTTACATTTTACCTAGCAAATATAGGAACGTGTAGGGGCACTACTTTTAAGGCATTAAATGTTGGAATATAGTATCGCGAAATTGTAGTAAACATAGTTGAATTCCCCCTGCATCAACTGGTGGTACAAAAAAGTCCTCGCTTATGGCGACTTGAAAAAAATACTACACACCATGAGAAAAATAAAAAACTTCTGGACAACAGATGTAAAAGTGCTCAATAAGTTACACAACCGTCTCTCGTCATTGATTGTAATGTTGTTGGTCTCCAGATGCTAATTCAAACATTTACATATTCTATGAAAGTGGTTTTTTTTCAGTTAAATATGTAATAGTGCATGGTCAACCTATGCCTTCGATGACCGACAATTTTTATATGTAGGTTGGGAGGGGATGATGTCGGTTGGAACAAACAAGATGAAAGTACACAACACACCAATTTCTTTTATCTATTCGTAAAATTCTGTTCCAGCAATCGACTCATCAAACATATTAGTATGCTGGGAACATAGAGGCTCCATCCAGCATATTGCATGGGATTCATTTTTTAAATAACCTTGCCTATCACAATAAGTACACATGAAACTACGGACGGGAACAGTGGCTAACCACACACATCTATTGACCCAACAAATAACAAAAACCTATGTATTGCCAACAATCTTTGAGTGTGTTTCTGTTAACATTGATGTCATTCCAAATTGCACCCACATGGAAATTTCTCGGTCAATTGAGTTATTTACATAACAGTAAGTAAAGCGCATTATTCTGCACTGCTTGAGTCAACCAATCAGTCAAATATATCCAATGAGATGCAACCATGAACATTATCTCGAATGTGTGTGTTTGTGATTGTGTTTGTGTTTGAGTTAACTCGTGTTGGTATGTTCTCTTATTAGGAGGGTAACATATCCTTTGATACCATTTATCCCTCGTATTTATGAGAAGGTCTGAAACAGAATTTCTGGTTTTGTCATCAAAATGACCATGCTAATGAGTGACGGGGAGCAGGTTCATGATCCAAGCGCTGTAACATTAACGTCGTCGACTGAAGGCTAATACCGCCTGGGTGCTGTAACCTCCACTGCGTCAACATTGCCATCTTCAGGCGATCTAACAACGTTAGTTAACGGGAACTACTCAGTAATTTCACAACCCCCTAGGCTGCAATACGCACTTGAAAGTTACCCGATTCACTCGGAGACACCCTTTCAATACACCTTTCAACATGTTTTATTGCATTCTTACTTTATTTTGATACCATTAAGCATATTTCTAATACACAAATAGAACAGGTGTTGTTATGAACAAATAGAATACGATACATAATCAAAAATACTACCAGTCGCACATAACAAGCGTGTACAGGCATTGTTTCAGATACAAAATATATCGGATCATGGAACTACATGATCGTTCCGGGGGTGCACTGACCCGCATTCACAAACTGATGATGTCCACTTGCAAGGCTTTGATGGCTCTACCGGTATTTTTCCCTGGTCACCTATTACAATCAGGTATTAAATTGCCACCATTGTAGATCATTGTAAATCTCTGTAGTGCATGCTGCTTCTTCATTAAAGTCGGTAAAACTGACTTGATTGTAAGTCTAGTTTTTTAAACATTAATCCCTGAATGCAAATTATTGAGTATGTATATTGCCATTGGCGTTTCTAACACAAAATATCCCGTTAAGTATATGCCTTCCTTGATACATGTTTAGTGCTTCGGCCAAATGTTCTTTAAAAGCTAAAAAGACATGCCAAAGGCCTAGCTACCATCATTAAAGTTTATTAGCCTCGGTTGCATTGATAATGATATTGTGCCGGTTATTTAGTACAACGCGAATGGAAAATGAGAGCGGCAGTCTTGCATCATATAGGTGATTGATGTTACTTTATTGAGGGTTCTTCAATCAAGTAGAAAAGGCTAATCAATAGATATTATGAAATTTAAGATGTGTGAACATTGTGTCCACGGTGCTGACAAAGTCCCATGTTTCATCAGCGGATGCTTCGTTGATGGTCAATAAGAGTCTATCGTCATTACCAATGAATACATATCGATACTTTGTCAATGTTGTTTTCAATTGTGATTATATTTTGTGAATGAGAAGGAATAAAATAACCATGTATTTTACAATCTGAAAGAGTCTGAAGCGGGACAAAACCTGGACCCTTGCGAATATGGAAGGTTCTTGCGATATTAGCTTCGTCGCTGCTGTTAATAGATGGTTTATTAAAGGCGGGCACAGGCAATGCATCCATCCAACTTCTCAAATGTATGCTTACTACGAGCTGTCATGAACTCGTTACATTCAAAACACACATTATAGGGAAGTAGGTAGCAACGGAATAATTTACCGATAACAATACCCCCGTCATCCGACAGCATATCTTATCAAACAGGAATACAATACCTATATTATATGTCGTTAAGCTTGTCACATTTATAAATAGGGCTTGGAATGTACTAGGCATTTTGCTGTAATTTTCGATGCAACGAATTATTAACATCCGTTGTAAGAAGCATCTGCGAGATACAAAACGTAAGAAGCTTTTTGATTATTCTAGAAACACTTTACAAGTATTAAAATAATTTTGTACAACAGTCAAGGTTCTTGGAAATTGGTACATACACTAATTAGTAAGTTTTGCATACTTTCCAAAGGTGAACCAAGATCCACAATTCAACAAAAAACAATTGTAGATAATCACTTGATCGATAAACTGCTAACACACCATTTAAAATGCCTGGCCGATAAGTAAACGTCGTGTGTAAAGTTGCTTCGTTTTATGATTACTCTCCCATGATGTATTAAGTAACCTTTTTAGTACAACAAACATTTAGCTAGGACCTTCACGAATTTGATAGAGTATTTACGCATCAAATATCACCAAACAACATAGTAACCAATAATTATAGCCGCATAGATCTCAGTTATACGGTTTGGCGATAATCATTCATTGAGTAGACACAATCAGCACCAGCTTATATTGTTTCATGAATAAACCAGATTGTTTGCACACACCAGCTAACAATACAAATGCTCACAGAATGCAAATTGTGGGCATAAACAAAGTTGAAATAGTGCTGTTACGGCAGTTCCCGCGTTTAATTTGCTTTACAAGGAATCCGCGCCATTCGCCAGGTGGCGCTCTGGTTGTTGTTATGCTTCCGCCCAAACGGAAAACGTGCTATCGAAATTTATCTCCCCAAATCTCCCGGAAAAGTGTATGTAATTGTTTAATTCCCATGTAATATGAAGTAAAACCTTCCCTATATCACATGTATAGTGAGGCTGTTTGTATGATTCAGATCATGACAATATTTCGTGTAGCATCGTTCCAACTTTCTAATTGAATGTCACTTTTGTATAAGAATATATAACATTGTGCAGATATTTTCATAGCTTTATTGTCCCTATTATTATAACACTTACCAGATCTCTCTTTGTGAAATGCAGTTTTCACGTTACGAAAAGACGGCGTAAAATAAACGGATGATGCACCTTAACTAGCGTCATTATTACTCGGCGCCGACCGGACCCAGTACAAGTGCTAATGTCACCGTGTGTTGGGTTTGAACCTTAAAAATTCACATGAGCTGCCCGTTCGACCAATCCGCTGTTGAAACATGTTTGATTCTGATCTCAAACGCTGCTAGTTTAAACTTGAGTTGAGTATAATATATTCGATAGATGACAAATGCCATAGTTTTGTTGAATGATATATGCATATGGACAACGACAAGTTCGCAGACGAACCCATTTGCTTTAGGTGACAGGTGGTTTAGGAACCGCTGGTAGCCCGATCGTAACCCTTGTATGCATGGAGTAGCACATGTATTTGAAAACAAGGGATAGCATCACCAAAATATGTTAGTTTGCCAATGTTTAGAAACATTATTTACGACTGATATAGGGAGCGTCATATCGTTCGGATGATGGAGACAAAAAATACATTCATTTAGCCAAGAATGTTGTTAGAGGAGACAATGCGCGGAATACAAAGACCTTTGCTCAGCTGATGCCAGCTATTATTTTGTGAGTATGCAGTGAAGTACATTATCTTTAGCATTACCGTTGTCAAATGATACTTATTGGTAATCAATATTTTCGCTTTGCGCACGGATGTCTAAGATTTAGTGCAGTAACACTTTCAGTTAACACAAGGCAGTTAACACAAAGGAGAACACATTTCATCCTTTACCACTGCAGACGAAAACGTAAAAGATAGAGGTAAACGGCTGCAAGACCTGATAAAAGCAACCACCAGCACTATCATAGACGTCAAGCACCGTTTTAACTATTAAAACAGTAAAGAACGAACCCAAATGACAAGCTATCCGAATAAAGCCTGTATGATACAGTGCTAAGTGTCATAATGAACCTGATATGCAAGTATCAACGATTAAGGGGGCAGAGTAAATGTTGTTTGTATGTCCTAAGTAACCAACGCAAAAGCCATGAACTGGGCCACAATAAATACGCCGGTTATGTATTGTTATTTCGAGCTTTCACTATTAGATGATTAATTATCCACGGAGACACCAAAGGCCTAGTTATAGACATGGTTACTTAAGATATATTTTATTTGCGGACTGTGTCTGAGTGAAAGCGTGTCTAAGTGCACTAACTTTGAATATAGGTACCCAACAGTTAAATATATTGGCCGTAAGTGCTTTAATAAAAGCTACACTTGACGGTTTGAACTGTGCAATAGAGATATGGTGTCAGACAGGACAATTTATGGTTATAGCAAGAAACGTATCAGAGTTGCTAGTCATATATTTCAGCAACAGCGTTTACAAGATATGTTTACTGTGTGAGTCGCGCAAGGAATCGCGTCTGCCACATTGATAATATTTATGGCATTTTATATTCATAAATAAGCTTGGTTTTGTAAACCGCGTTCCCGCTAATAGTTAGAATGTAGCACTTACTTTGACAATAGGTATCCTTTTAACATGGACCACGTCAGAATATCCGCGCAAATAACTCTGCAATATATGATGTGGAGCTTGCATGGTACAATTTGCGACTTTGCAACAAGTCGACGGAGTGAGTGATATAATCAAGTTATTATGATTTCCTGCCTTATTCTGTTTGCTGGAACCAAAACTATGTAAGGCCAAATGTTACAGAATCGACTATTTTAGAAAAAACTCATGAACTTAACTTTCTGGCGAAATTAGGCAATCTTTTCAACAGTTATATATGCGTTCTGAAAGCATTTGGATTAACGCCTGATTGATAACATTCCAGTAACATATCATGAATGTAGAGGCTGTTTGTTTGCAAGAAATGTTTCCTAAAATTTGTCATCAAATATGAAACAACATTTGATCATGACACCAATGCCATAGATAAACCAGGTGTGTAGATGTGCCATTATATATAGGCGGATAAGCGTCATAAGGGGACTAACTAACCAGAGCCGTCGGGGCCTAAGTGGTATAGTGATTGGTACGTTCAGGTTCGATTAGCGCAATTCCCTTACCGCCTGCAGTATGGAAAACTCCATAGCTTGATAAGAGTCTGTAGTCCGCACGATGTAGATAACCCCCCTAGCTCCTCTGCGAACTTCATCGGCTACTAATCTGAAAACGGATGAGATCTTCATTATGACATTCAATGTGTTTTACCGAATGACTCTTCCGGAATACCTAGCATACCTGCTGTAGTCTGGAAGAACTCTCCAATCCTCCTATAAGCATTGCAGCTTGGCATCTCCTGAGCGAGCCACATCGTGAGTGATAGAGCATTGCTTGCCACCACTACAGACCTCAGAATGACATTGATGATGACCTACGCCAGGCATCATCAGTGGACTGCCACAAGAAGTGTCGTTAGACCAATCTTGTCAGTGATTACCACATGCTCACTCCCAACGCGCATACAAATATGCTGCACATATTATTGCGCTATTGATGCGATACCCACATTACGCATTGTATGCAATTACATAAAACGACATAAAAAGCCCATGATTCGACAAGTAGGTTTTTACATGATCTTGTTTAATTCATGTCCAAAAGGGTACATTTGTCAATTAAAATGAATAGCAATAGCACCACTTATTGACAATTTTCTCCGTCAACTATAGGCTCACACCTTTTATTCAAACACATACCAATAGATCACGTCGTATCATGAAAAGAAGCTCTTCTAGATTATTATTTACAACTATTTAGTGGATATTAGGGCTTCCAATACTGATTAATCAATGACGCCAGTGAGAGTATTGATGACAGAATGGTGTATATGTTGACCCATGACATGCATAGAGCATTTTGTATAATCGATAGTATCACGAAAACTTCCACAATAGTTCCACTGTAAGCCACTACTGTTAGCCGTTCGTGTCAATAAGAACTACTGATGACATCGCACAATATAAAGCATAATATTTGTGATCCGGTAGTGGTTACACAGTGATAATAGTGAAAAACATTCAACTCTTTGCCTTTGCTCAGCCTGCTAGATTTTAAATGTAAATTAATTTCCTCATTTGAAATTGGTGACAAGTTAACTAGAGAATAGTATTGCTACTTAGAATATACGTAACCTGTATTAATTTCTATCACTGTCGCATAAGCACATATATTTCTGTTCGTGGTGCTTTTGTTCGGATTATACTGCGGGCCAGTTTAAGGGGCAAATTTATAGACAGCGTTAAAGTTGCGATTTTAATATTTTCGTAAGCCTTGGGGTTCGATCAAATCCTGGAGGATATATATTTTGAATTGATAACCCTTACCACCCATTTGTCGACTGTTATAAACTATTTGTGAAACTAACAAGAGGCAGACGTGGGGTTACAAGCAAAATCAGGGTGTCTATGCTGTTGAAGCGTTAATGGGTATGAAGTAAGTTTTTTGGTCTGGTCTTGTGCTCTATTGGCAAATATATGGCTCTAGTCAAGAATTTATGGTTGCTCAACCGAGCAACAAACATGCAAACAAAGATTCTACATAATACCCGAGTTGACGTCGAAGCTGGCAGGGGATGATTTGTAATAATATGGATCGGATCAGCGCAGGTAATATTCCACAACAAATACTTGTTCATCTACCCACCATGGTGGCCTGCATTCTGTATTCTAAATACACCAGTAAAGGTTTATATGTTAAGCCAATTTCAACAAACGTTGAGTATGGTTTGTCAGATCTGTCGCTAAAACAATGATTGAAGTGATCCACCAAGCGTAAGGGGGAGACTTTTTCTGCTGCTTTTAAGCATTTGGGTATTACTCGAGCTCTCTCAAATTAACAAGCTTATCGCAGCTCATTTGATGGAGTAATTAACATTTTAATAGGTCTTAATTCCTAGATCGCTGATTGGTATTACTTCCAACGATAAAATTCAGCACGAACACATTATGTTGGCTTGTTATAATCGGATTCAACTATAATGATACGTTAATATCGTAAATGCTTGTTAAACAGCGTGTGTAAAAATTACAAAACTCGCCAATATTGACATAAAATCTCATATTCTGTATTAATGTGCAAAAAACGTTTGTAAACGGGCCAATCATACCTCTGTACATTTTTACAGTCGCTACATAAATTCAGGGATGATAATGTGGTTGTAAGAGCTCAGACTGCAATAGAGTGGTCTGGAAATGCTTCATCGGGGCATGGTTCATACAGATACTATTAGTGCTTAAATCATGAACAATGATCGGCTGATAATTTGATTGATGGAATTGGAGCCAAGATAAATAACCGAAAGAGTCCGCGCGATTGGTTGCTAACAAAAGTATGTTCAGACCAACTGGGTGCAATTGACCGAATTAAAGGACAGGTTACCTCAAAAACTACGGAAACATAGTCGTATAGAGGAAGTATGGTGCAATTATTTAAAGACAGCTACGTCTGACAATCAACGCATTTGTACATCTAGAAACATAAAGTGTCAGCATAATTTGGTACGGAGATTATCATATGATATTATAATACAAAATTATTACGTTAGTAATGTATTATATGGTTTCTTATTGCAGGTAAAGCTGTCGGCAATCATTGTGCATTCGACATTTTAGACACATATTGCGTTATCAAGCAGGGATATATCACAAAGCTTAATTGCGGATGTTATTTATCAGGGCGCCAATATATTTAGCGGTTATCATACACTTTGCGATGAATTGCGCCCTGTTGAAAGACACATTAAAATACCAAACCTATAAAATATATATTGCATTCAATCTTAACGAAGGTCCAAGGTCGTGACAGGCCTTATTTCTCGCGTTTGATCAACGATACTTTCAATATAAAAATCGTAGCACATCTTGCTACGACATTGTGCTATACAACTGTACTGTTCAGAAAACTCACCACACAACGCAATAGTAATGTCTATGACCATGGCAATGACTGATGTGCATAGGTGGTAGTCAAATTAGCCGCCAATCGACCAATCGACGCCATAACGTTGCGTTTATGCCGGGCATATAGGAAAGACTTGATCGATTTTAAAACGGATTGGATCGTATTTATTATCAGCAAATATATGCTGGCGTCAATTTGCTTGATATGCCTCTTTATGTCTCTCCCTGAATGCAATATAAAGAAGCCGCTGAACAGCAAGACAATATTAAAAGATGTTATATATTCCAGATTAAATCTATCAACAGAACACCTTTTTTGTTTGTTTTCGTTCGTACACTTTGCAATATATAACTTTGTCATCGATACAAAGTGCAAAAAAGCGCTCATGGTAATGGGTCTAATCCTGTTTAGCTTATGAGCTCGACTTGTTTCGTTGGTTGCGAATTATAACCTGCTTTTCAGGCTTAACATTTAATGCTTGATAAAATTCCATGCATCTGCCAATTTGTTTGAGCTGTTAGCAATAATATAATTTCACAGTCCAGAAACCGCTGATTTGAAAAGATATGTCAAATTATGGAGTGCATTAATGCATTATTAAAAGCTGTCCGCATCGTTAAGGGGCATTATGAATTTCCTTATTTGTTATTGTAAGTGTTCTTGGAATTCTTGTGAATAATAAAAATGACAATCTGCTTACAATACCAGCTTATAAATGGCACGCAGTCTACGGTAGAAACAATAAAACAATATAATAACCATGAAATGAGTCATCATTAGGGTGTTAAGCGTCGTTTATGATGGCTTTATCGGCCTAGTTGGGCATAATATCTGGCGATCCTCGTATCATAGATATCCTCACAGCAATCGAATGTAATTCTCATACATAAGAGAAGCTCCAAACATTCTTGCGCCGACTGTCTATGAATGCAATGAACCTATCTAATGTCGGATAATGGCGTAGCACTGATAGGAATACGTGTAATCGCGGATAATCATGTGATGCCATCGTCTTTGCTGCTGTAACTGGTCTCAATAATATTACGATCCTGTATTTCATTGCCCCATTGATGCAATTATTCGGTTTCTAGCAATCAATTTAGCCACTAATCGACTACTCAACGTCTATAACGTTCTGTTTATGCCGGGCATATGAGAAAGGCTTGATTGCTAGTAAAACGGTATAACTCGCATCGATTCTCAGCAAGTATTACTGGCGTCAATTTGCCGGATTAACGTGACTGCTCCTTTATGGCTCGCCTTTAATGCTGTATACGACAGCCGTTACGCAACACGACTATATTAATTTAAGGATGTCATATATTCCGGATTTAATCAAGCAATCAATAGAAAACAAAATTCGGTTGGTTTTATTCGTACAATATGCATTATCTAACTTTGTCATCGTGACAAAGAGCCACAAGGTACTGAAAAGCGGCCATACAAAGGAGCCTGATCTTATTGATCGTCTTAGAGTCTCATGTGCTCGACTTGTTTCAACAATTGTAAATTATGACCTGTTTTACAGGCTTTACCGGTATTGGTTGATGAAACTGATAAAAGTTATTGCATGTACCTATCTAATTAACTTAAGCTGTTGGTTATTACATAATTTTGCTGGTCAATGATCGCTGATACTTAAAAGATTTATCAATGCATTGCGCTAATGCATAGTTGAAAGCTGATTGCATGTTTAAGGGTAATCATGTATTTTCTTGCTAGACATTGTAAGTGTTCTTGGAATTCCTGCCTTCCTTTAATTAACTTTGATATCTAAAACATTTTGAGCACATTAGTAGCATTTAAGGGTGAGTCCACAGGTTTGCATATCGAATAAACGGCATATGTTCTATCCAGTGATGCTCGGTGCTAATGGAACATATGATCATGACGTTAAACGAATGGGAATTAGCGACAGAATAAGAACTGACTAGTCTGGAAGGTGAATAGTCGCTTACGAGCGCACCAAGCGCTTAACCTGAGACACACAGGTGCTTACGGGCCTGTAGGAAGACGAAGTAGCCACAGAATAAATAGTGACTACAATGGAAGGTGAATAGTCCATCCATCTCGTCAAAGCAAGACTTCGCCATTGATATTTCGGCTGCAGTATAGGTGATTGTTACTCGACGGCACTGTCTGGTTTTGCACTATAGTCGAATGTTGACATGACCGCTGCAACACATGCCTGCTTTTGATACGTAATTTTGACCACTTTACAAACTAGTCAGACCACTGGCCGTAAAGCTTAACAATTAGGGTGCATGAGTCAATAATGTCCCCATGTATTTTAACACACTTCCTTACATTCGTCGATAGTGTCGAAGCAGATATAAAATTAATGCCGACTTTTCACAGCACGGTTTTGGTTGTATTACCTTATTCTCCCAATATGTATATCCATAGTTTCCCACTTTCCTAGGTAATGAAATGATGATTGATCTCTATCAGTGACATGATAACAGTGTTTACTGACAAGAGAATGATAGAATACATCAATAAATTGAACGCTTGACGAATCTTTATGAGCATTTAATAGGGCCACAGTTACATTGAGTGTGTGCGTTTGTTGTTATATACAGACGAGATTCTGTTATACTGCCAAGTCGTAATGTTCAGCAGATATATTTTGGTGAACAGATTTATGTTTTAAAATTGATAAGTGAATTATTCGATAGAAATGTCTGTTAAGGTTGAACTAGCAAATTTCTCGAGATAATTATCATCTTTCTCTTACACTGATATTGCGATGACAAATCATCTTTTCTCCATGTCATAATATGATGAACTTTTGGGCCGTTTTGTCACTTCAGAATCAAGTAAAGCAGCCCAGCTGTGACTGCGTCTTATGCCACAATATATTATGATTGCATCTCCGAGGAATACGTCGGACGAGACAAATAAATGAATAGTTCCATAGGTTAAATGAAACATTTGAGCTGAGCCGTTGCATGCATACTGAGTGCGGATTTGAGGGAGGTGGGGTGGGGGCTGTCCAGAATGCTTGGAACGCGCTCGCACACACTGGTACATGTCTGGTCATCTGGTCATAGCACTCACTTAACGGATATGTACTACATCTCTTAGATCAATGAAGGCGTTCATAAACAACTTACATTACACGGTATGAAACGCATGAGGAGACATAAACCCTCCAAGATTCGTGATATCACCGCTCAATGTCATCACGGATTATGTCCAGTAACCACTTGCGGCCAGCAATTATGGATAAAAGAGTTTTACCGACGTTAGGCATGCCCTTGTAGTATATTATTAGCCCAATAAATGAATACGTCATCGATACGCTGGTTGATGACTGCTGAATTTTCACCTCGTCTGAATGCGACAAAAGTAATGGCCACTGGGCGTAATCGTTTCAATTGAATAATGATAAGCATCAAATGTACTATCTTAGAACAACCTCTGCATACAAAGCACTGCATGTGATAAACAACATTTTCCGGTTCTATTGCTCCAAAGCATCTCTTTTATATATTTGTATGTCTGCTCTGCGCCTTATTACAGAAATCATATCCCGTAAAATATTGGCAATCTGAGCTAACAGGGGCTTTTAAGCTAGCATAGGTCTTTACATGGACTTGGCTTTGCGGTTATCGTTTACATTCGTAATGCGAAATCACCGCATGATTTCGTATAATGTTGTTTAAATAGCTACATGCAACACCAGATTTGTTTGTAATTTACAGCCAATAGATCAGCCTAATTGATATCGGTGCTGTTGTCACAATACAAAGTACGTCGCGTGATGGGTTCATATTGTTTACAATTACTGTGTCTCATTTCAAGTACCTGGCAGGAATAGATAATTGAAATAACAACGCAGTTGCTTCGAAACGAGGCCCAGATTGGGCAGCTTCACTGACGAGCTGATTCATGATAGGTTCTGCTCGGCGCCTTGCACGCATAGGCAATAAATATGTAGAAAAAGAACATGGGCTGCTCTTCTAATGTTAGAATAGGTATATATGTAGCCAAATAAATTTATGGGAGTGCTGAAGTTTGGCCGCAGATCTAAGACAGCCAATTATGCTATTTTGTTTATGCTGTCATGTCTTTATAAGCATATACCTTACGGATATCAGGCTTGGTGGTAGAAGATATGAACGTATACTGTTTCATTAATATCCCGCACAACCAGTTTAGTAAACTCCATTTCAAACGGTGCTTGTCTAACATTCAACATTTACTGTTTTCAGAGGGAGGATGCAGGCTCGTCGGTCGTGATATGGCGGTAGCCAAACCATGTGTGCACCTTGAATGTATCGAACAACAGCGGCTTTTATGATGTCTTGCGTCATCTCAGCTACCCTGTTTAATCATATATATATATATAGTGCCACTCAAATCATCCAGCATGTCTTAGTCTGGTCTACCTCTGCTAGTATTTGTCTTAATTACTGAAACTCAAGGCGATCCTTTGGCAATGACACATAGCCATTTCCAGACTAAGGCTGCTGGGTGAGATCAATCACTGTAGGACGCATTGTCATTGTGACATAGCAATCGGCCAGAAACAAGAAGCAGAAACAAAGAGCCCTATGCATTAAATATCTGCGGGGTTCTGCGGATATTTTGCCATCACTTTGGCTCTAATGCGTACTAGAAGCTTTCCGATGCCTTTAGATAAAGTATTCTGTGAGGCACAAAACTATTTCACTAATTGCATATTAAATAACCCAGTATCGTATGCTGAGAATCAGTGTTTACTCATTGAAATTTCAAAAATCGTGCGTTTGAACCATTCAGGAAAACAATTTAATGTTGCCCTTAAAACCTCGTATTAAACAAATATACAGGTAGATTCAATAAGCATATTTGTAGTTAACAAAATTACAGTTCTTCCTCTCTTACTATCCATCAATCATTTGTACCCATTATCTGGATTAATTAAATTGCCAAAACCCGGTACATGAATCAGTAATGTGTCACTTTATTTCCGATGGTTTGGCTTATAAATTCTAAATGTTCCTTTCAATATATTGGACTCGCTTGACGACCTTTGCACGAGATGATTTCGTTTGTGTTGTTCTGTCACATCGAATGAAATTTTGCTTTGTCTCAATGGCACATAAGTATGTATCCGCCAAGAATGGAGCCGGTCTTAACTAGTCATATATAACTTGCTTGTAACATTCAATGAAACGAGTTTCTGTCCCCTTTATTTGCTGGTTTAACGCCGAAACGCCGATCGACTTAAATATTTACAAAGGTTGTTCAATCGTTACAAGTATCGATGAAACACCACAAACCC
Source organism: Urechis unicinctus (assembly GCA_034190875.2). Taxonomy (NCBI): domain Eukaryota; kingdom Metazoa; phylum Annelida; class Polychaeta; order Xenopneusta; family Urechidae; genus Urechis; species Urechis unicinctus. Next base: position 11,037,450 of record CM067350.1, on the reverse strand, counting down.
TTACAACTTGAGTTGCAATTCATCTGAGTAGTTTGGGTCTTGGCAAAATACAGTTCACAGGATAAATTGAGGAAAACTGCTGGATGAGTGCTGTAACTCATGGACTACCCATGGAGGGAGATATTGTGTTGACGATGTGAAGAGGATCACATCAGTCTAACAAAAGACGGCATGGTAATTGTGTTGTGACATGGTTTGAAAATATTACACAATGCTCTGTATAATTTATTTCGATTACGCTGAGACATATTATATTTGTGTAGTTAAGCTCAATGTTGACGATCGATATGTTTTATCAATAATCTTGTTCAACATGTTTACAATAATAAATGCATCGTTTGAAAAAATCATTGATACCTCATCCACATATATAATTGACGCTTGAACATGCATTTATTAAAACAATTGGCGTCAAACTTGTTCAAGAAGCTATCTGGTCATTGGCTTAAAGTTGATGTACCTATTGATGCAGATAGGTGCATTTCTTATGTAGCAAACACTTTGCAGATTTCTGCTATCTTTGGTCCAATGTAAGTATCATTTGGACCGTTTACCGGCGAATTTTCGCACACCCACAACTTTAGGTACACTAATGCTATATTCGCAATGTAACCAAAAAGCACATACTTGATGTTTTACTAATCTATTCAGCATTACGTTCAAACCTCGACATCAAATCTATGTAATCATCGCATCGTATGCGAGTGCAGTTTGATTTGACTTGATATTGTATTGAACTGATAATACGTGTTTCGCATCAGACAAGCATAAGAAAGTATCTTAACCAATCCAAAAATGAAATTTTTGTCCACGCATTTATATCATCTCGGCTTGATTACAGCAATTTGCTGCTGTATGAGGAAAATTCTATACCTTGTCGCAAAACAGCAGCACGAATAAAATACTGCCACCCGCCTTGTTGCAAAAGGAAAGTGCGGGGATAGCATTCAACACATCATGCGTACCCTTCATTGGTTTCCAGTGGAAAAACGCATTATATACAAAATTCTTCTACTCACCTTTAAGGCTGTCGTTAGAACCGCGCCAAACTGCCTAGAGGAACTTACTGCTGAATACCAACCTGTAGGGGATCTTCAATTTATAGACAAGTATCTAATTCAAGTCACAAAATCTCCAAATGCGTCTTCATACGGTGTCAGAGGCACGAATTACATTCCTATCGTGCTCATTAAGGGTAGCATGCTGTGTAGACTTTCTCATGAACAACTTGTAGTTGTTATCAAAGGAACATTACACATACATGGGTATGATGGCAGCTGTTGCAGCGTCTGCAACATACTAATTGTTCTGTTAAATTTACCTGCCGATTGGGCCCAATCAGCTTGCGTTAACCTTTATATACCTGTGGGATATTTGTTCTGAAAGTGGCTATTTGCATCATAGATCATCGCTTTAAAACACGCGCCAATCTGAGCACGCTGTTGTTGTTAAGCGGAATTCAAAAGAAAATGTTAAAATGTTGTGAAAAATTGTAGATTAATTACACTATAACAATGATATATGGAAGTTTCCTTTTTCAAAGATCATATCTCTGTATTTATGAGGATCATTTTGTTGGCACATGTTCTGCATTTTCCTCCGTAATGGAAAAACAGGCGGCATGGTGCATATGTACCTGCGCTTTCAATGTTAGCTTTGGTGCTCATTCCAATGTCAGTGCCTGTTCATTCGACGCAATATTCTGTGCTTGTTGACAGTCACTCATATATGAGTGTTGCTGATTGGTACTTATTACAATTACCCGATGACTTTCGATAGCACTACATGAGCATATAATTCTGTATTTAGATCGACACACCGCATGTACGGGTGTGCATTGTAGAAGCCACACTGAGTTACCGAAACATGGCAATATCTTCCACTCCGCCTACTAATCCCACACATTGATTGTATGTCAATAGAGATCATCACAAATCAAACGCTTAATTTTAGCTAGTGTGGCCACGCGCAGGCAATGAGAAACTACATACACGAAGGGAATGATATTTTTCCCGTTCTTAAACTAGAAATACAGACACTGCTACCACATTGTTAAAATCAGCCAAACAGCGCTGTCTTGTGCTGTCTGGAACAACGCGATAGCTCAATGCGTTTTCTTACAATATATACGAAATGCAATATTGCTGTTAAAGTGAAAGAGTGATGAAGCATCGCAAAATCGCAGCTTTACCATGGTGAGAATAGAAACGATCAGGATGTTTGGCAAGAGTCGGCTTGAGATGAAATCATGGAAATAGTTTCCAACGTCTCCATCGTGAATGGATAAAACGTTGTCGATGCATGGTTGTTTCATTCGACGTCAAAACATAAATTTAGACGCAAGGTGTGTAACAATATATGTCAGAACATAAGTAATTCGAATGTAAGTAAAGTGTTCTCTAGTCCGTAGCTAATATGATATGAATATACCTTCGCATATATCGCAGCCGCGCGCTTAAACAAATAGTGGCAATGAAGTTTTTATCTCTCACAAAACACCAGACAATGTTTGGTTCGTTGAACATTTTACAGCATTCAAGACTGATCCATGGTACAGTTCACTGTCATAATCCTCGAGCGGATGCAGAAGTCAAATAATGTGTTATTCCAATTGAGCGAGATATTTTAGATATAAATGATTGGCAACATCAAATATGGGTTAAGTCTATTGATAAGCGGCTTTGTCCCGTCTTGATCCAATACAGACACATAGGGAGTTTTTGTAGACGGACTTCCCATGATAATCGAAATGTAACTGATCCGATCAATATGTCAAGATTGGCGGTGGCCAAGTATTAGCCACATATATGTAGCATAATTTGATCCACTGAAATAACTTAGCAAATTGTAATATTCAGTTGACAATTCACTATATTCTGATGTTAACTTTGCATTCGTTTGCGTCAACAGGAATTGTGTTCATGATTTACCATACAAGATGCAAATTGCAATTGCAGGTGGCAAGTCCTCATCCCAGGTCCAAATATTCGCAAAGTAGCCAGATTTTCTTAATGTACATTTCATGGGTTTTGGCTGTTCTTAGCTACATATGGCGGTGTCGCAGCAACAGCACGAATAGCATTGACACGATGTAAGCGCTCTACACGACGTAGAAGCATTCAGATGTAATCAGCTTATCCTAACTGTATTTGGCCCCCATCGTGTAATATCAGCAGTAACAATGACGTAACAAATCGCCAGCTCGGATATGTATTCAATGAGGGCCTTTATTTGCTTCATCGTGTCAAATATTGGAGATTGCTTAAGCCGTGGGTATTAAGCACATACTTGTGACGTGCCTCAGGAGGGCATTAACGGCTGGCTATAGCTTACGAACCGTTACTAAACGGACAATCAGGCTATTTTCTTCATATAAAGCTGCAATTATATAGCGACTAGCTACCCGTTTTTAGACGCATCCTCGCTCCACGAGAGGCAGCGCAATGCGTAATAACTTGCAACCGATAATCATACAGAGGCGATTTCTCTTCACAGTAGTGACATTTAAAATGTAAAATTGCGACAGGTTATGGTACGACTGGAATGTAACAGTGTGGATGGGAACAATTTACTCATATTTTATGGTATGTTGCCATTTTTTCATGTATACGACCTAGATATTATTCGCCTAATAACCCGCGACGGCTATCGGCGATATGAGAAAAACACCGATCTTTTTCTCGAGCTCTGATTGGCTGAGAGGAGGCTGCCATGCCATAAAATCACAAACCGGCTTTGCTGTTTCATATTTGCATTATTTGTATTACACATGTTATTGCAATAATTATTACCATAGCGCATCGCAGGGATTTTGAGTCATCAGCATGACAAATCGAAGCAGGCACCCAATGGTCTGTTTATCAACGCTATCATAAAAGCACATCTGGCTTTGGTTGGGAGGTAATAACCGAAATAAGTCTTCTTTGCTGCTCTAAATATTATGCAACATAAGCTACATAACATGGGCCTTTATTATAAGACCTATTCAAAGCTTATGATAACCAATAAAAGCTCTACAGACTTGGACCCAGCTATGGTCATTGCAATACATATACCATGTTTTCCGTCGGTTATGACTTGCTACAAAGCTTTTGATATTTGGGTACATAAATAGACAGGATGCCTTCAAAATAGCAGTCATAAATAGCAACACTGGCACAAACTTTTATTTTATGGGTGGTCAGGGATTTTCGGCAACCATCAATGGCTGGAGCCTGAGATCAAATAAGCTAGACTTTTGATGATATTCAATATCAACTTGGCCAATTTCGTTATAATCCTGCCATTTACACTTGCTTACAAGGCGTGTAATATAGTTGCAGGGTTGGGGATGACAAACGAAGATATGTCGTACATATCTTACCCTTTGTTCTGTTCCATGAACAATGCTAACTATTACTACCAAATCACCACATTACGGAATATTCACATATGAAGTGATAAGGGGTGGCTGCGGTGGTTTTCCGGGACCGTTGCCGAAGCAAAATGTCATTTAAAGAGGACAACAATAATGCCCAATCTGTTGTTACCCAAACACTATTAAACATAACTCCGCATTTACCCTTCACTCACACAAATGCCTAGCCCAATAGAAGACATTAACTTTGGCAAAGTTACGCCCAATGAACCAGCCATGGACCAACGCTAGTTTATTGCACAATAATGCCGGAGATGGAGAATAGCAATAATCCTTACATCCACGAAATGCACGCCTAACCAACAACCGGCATAGATAGAGACGCATATTAATCACGAACTGTGAACGGCAGTACAGAGACCAATATCATTAGTCTACCTGCACCATCCCTATCACCGGCTACCATTACTAACGTAGAAAAACTTATAATAAGTGTGAACGCAATTGATCTACAAAAAGCCCCCTGTTATTCTTGTTTCACTTATTCGGCAAGTACCATTTTACCTGTGATCAAAACATAGGTTTTTGTTTCATTTGACCTTTGCTCAGATCACATTGACACCCATCCCGATAAGACGCAACGTTATTAAAACCATGACAATTTTAAAATACATCCTGCTAGCTGTGGTGCATATAATTCACCTTTATCTGCGAGCTATAATTCTACGTGAAATATATAATTAATGTCTGATGATGGTAAGAAAGAGGCCTTACAATGCAAGACAATGAATCTTTGCGCGTGTGGGAGAAAGTGGCCTACACAATATTGCAGACACTCTTGAAACTCTAATTATATGTGCGTAGAAAAGGAGGCTTATATCAAATGCATGCTTGTCCTCACAACGCACGTTTTTACGGTCCAAGTTCGAAACTGATGATTTTTATCGTAGCTTTAACAACACATCTGGCATAATATATCCCAATCGTATGATCACAAAGTTTCATGTACTACCGTCATATCATTTGATCTAATCCTTTGATCAATTTGGATTCACTTTGTCTTCCGTCTTTGTGTTGGACCATTTGCTGGATCAGAGAATGAACGTTGCCTTGGTCTGTTTACATTACAAACACCATAGTAGTCTTTGTTTATGGCAATACAAAATCTTAACCTAAATTTAGAGTTTGCACATTGAGGCCCACGTAAGTGCTCTTACGTGTCATTCACTAATCAAAATATATTCAAAAAGATTTCAGCAAAGAGCGGTCTCCAGCTGCGGCATGTTAGCTTCAACTTTCTACTATTATGCACGTATCACTATGGCTGTCACACCACGTCCGAGACAACTGCAAAATCATAATAGCCATGACTGCCCTCTTCGAAAATAACCGTACCACCTGTATTACTGTTGTCGTCAGTCATTCGTGTCACCAAGAGCGTATTTGTAATGACTACCGGACGGAAATTCCATACGCACTATCATATTCATACTTTAGCAACAGATAGACATTACAGCTACAACACAGAGAAAACAAAAACAGCGCTACCAACCACGTTTACGGGACAGGTTGTAGATTATCGTGGCATGTTGCAAAGGCCGAATTTGTGAACATGAAGGATTTTAGCGGACAGAGGATTAAATGGCGTTAATAACATTCATGGGCAGCGATAAAGGGAAAGACCAGGCACAATTATATATCAAAACACCGTTACTGCAATATAGCTAGCTAACTAACTTACTAGTATGTTATGTATGGAGGTGGTTAAAGGATAGCAGCAAAATATCAGCATTATATCAGTGGCTTTTGCAGTGGCATACGCGGCAAACATTTTGAAGGAACAAAATAAACAGTTATACTCTAGTAAGCCTTTTCTGCCACCTTGCAAACATTTGGATGTCGCGCCCAATAACAATGAGCATCTGTTCCTTTTATAACAGTTTTCTATCAGCTGGAAAATACGTAATATTCTGTCAGCAGGATCTAATTGAAAATCGTGATTGTACCATGGACGACAAATCTCTCATTAGAGGCGTTATTTTCTAATACTGTATTATATTGCCAAGCTATGGTATCTAAAAGGTAAACAACATGCATACATTGAATTACCCCGACACCTAGATAAAAGGACACTTTAGGAGATGCTGAAAGTATATCACATGAGCCAACCTCCTCGCGTCATACAGATTGCGCTATGTGAATCAAAGAGTTACTCCATATTAACGTTAACCTTTGTGAATTTGTTGTTGGCGTTATTTGCTAGTCATCTCTGTTGCTTGCAACCCATGTAATATGATAGAACAGTGTTGCCTCTCACGTCGCCTTCCGCACGCTGAATAGTAACTGATGTGATTGATGCATTATGATACGTTTGTTATCCATTCAGTTACCATTGACGTATTCACAGCAACAGAGAAATCAGGAAACACGCAGTGATTCGCCATCACATATTCACAGTTGGTGGCATCATAATAAATACGGCTGTCATTGTTATAGATAATCGGAGATGAAACAATAAAGATTCTTCCAGCAATACAGAAAACATTATGCACATTACATTTTATTGATTGCAGCGCATTTTCCAGGAAACATTTCTTTGGTAACCACTTTACATAAAGAACTAACACTCGCAAATAGCCAGAAGGTTTTGCAATGCATTAGCAAGATTGAATCCACAGTGAATGGTGGCGTTTCGTAGCAGGTGAAGCAGGGGCTGGTAGACACCGATAATTCAAGCGGCGTCGGAGATATTCACTTGGTAAATAAAATGTCGATTCATTTTTATAAGAATAGGCTTAAGTAGTATGGATATATCATTAATAGTAGCTGACCACGCTGAGAACTCATCAACACGCATAGTGAAGGGCGTTATTTCAAAATACATCTATGCGTCCGCAGGTTCATCCCTTCGGTAGTGTATTTACCTCACTGAGTGACAATATACGCCTTAATATACCCACATATTCTATGACTGGCAACTATGACGTTAATATGTGCTTAGTTGTATGACGGCTTATTTCATTCATAGCGGAAAATGAAAGAAAGTATATATTTTTTCCATGAGATAAATTGGCAATGGCAGACCAAACATCTTTACATCGACTAATATTGAATGCACACAGATATTGTAGATGCCTCTCTTGGCCATACCCACTACCGAATCAATCAGTTTTGCGCCGTGTGAAATGCATGAAAGGAGTTCGGAAGTTCTTACGTTGATCCACTTCATCAGCCTTCGCTTATCTCTTTCTGGACCACTGTATGTTACAGCAATCACATCTAGCCGACAGGGAAGTTCACCGGTTCCACATCGTCCCATCAATATATTTCTCCAGATCGGCACCCTGGTCATATACCATAACTACGTAAATTTAATTGGTATTTATTTGTCGAAAGTTCGTAAATTATACTTCATTGCGGACAACTTCCAAAAACCTTTAGTGATACCAGCGCATTACGCGCTGAGCTTGAACTACCGACTGAATATTAACAACATATTCTTAGGTATTCTAATCATGATATGTGTTGTAAGCATAAGTATGTGACATGCGAAAGTTACAGAAAGTCATTGAGAATCTGGCTATTCAATTCTGCGCGTGAAACATTAATATGCTTACAGATAATCATTCAAATTTAAGAACAGTTGAGTTGGCAGTTATATATGGAAAGAGTCAAAAGGGAAATATAGGTAACACCGTAGAACAACGGGAGAAAAAACTGATCTCAGGACAAGCCTATGCTAATATTTGGAGCAAAGTTGTCACAAATGATCCAATGCGCTTGAAATGCTCGTTCGCAAGTGATTGGACTGAATCTGAATAGGATATATTCAGACAAAACTGAATCACCTAAATATAATCATAAATTATTAAGCCATGATTATAGCATATTATGTAGATAATTTTGGGTCCTTAATCCAGGTGTAGTTACATTCGTAGTGATTATGTATAGTGACTAGCTTTAAGCTGATATGTAATTTGGGCATATCTGATGTACTTATAGGACAGGGAGGACCAGTGAGTAGTGCCTACAAAGTCTATATCCTGAGCCTAAGGCTACTTAAGCCAGGCCTGGATTCGGTTGACAGGTACAACTAAACATCCCCCGAATTGTAAAGCAGTATATCTGCGTATGAAGAACAAAAAGCAGAAATGAAATAAATCCGTCTGTATCACCAGTTCCGCTTGAGGACACTTAATGCTATATTATTTATGATGTATGCGGAACGGTATGTTTATCTCGGGAATTCTTACTCCCTGATCGGTGCGATCAATACCTTACATTTAGAACCACGTAAAAATGCCTCACCAAGATGATGAAGTATGTGTAGTATTGAATGCTGGCACACACGACGTCCGCTTAAAATCAAGCTTCAAAATCCTTCGTGGAGATTACATAATCATTGCTTTACCACGGAAGTACCCTACTGCTTCAATCACTAGATATACTTAATCGGAGAGTGACCTCAGTGGACGGCATTTCACCAGTCTGACATCCAAGGGGAGTACCTTGATTGTACCTCCTTAAGTTCAGTTTGAAATTGGTACTGGCAAAATATGTGGTGTGCTCTAACAACCGAGTAAATATGTTGATTAGACAAGGGAGTATGTCCGCTTACAGCACACAGGTAGCGAAATTCTTGAGATCTTATTTTGTGCATCAAGGCTGACAATTTTAATGAATAAGTACCGATTAGTCATATTGTGGTCGACATGCCTGCCCCAAGACCACGCGGAAACAGTACTTGATGAGGAACTGCTGGCCTGTTTGGAGGCAGCATATTAACAATACTCTTCTAGACACGGACATAACAGATGGATAGAAAATTACAATGGTCAAGCAGCACTTATATCTATCATTCGTAAGGCTATAGCAGTCGACCGTGACAGCAGCGATAACCTCTTACCCAACTTCATGGCATAAAATATATCCAGTCTTCGAATGAAATCGCTCACTCAGCCCTTGCTACTGTTTGCTCCATGTTCAAATGAGCGATGTTTTTGCCTTGGTCATTCAAATCATGCCTTCTTATTTCTCATATGACTAAGTCTCTTAATTTTTGTTCTTAATATGTTAAACCGCTAGCATTAAAGATATCCGATATGTTACCACTGCTATTTGTAATTGTATTTGGCTTGTTATCGCCTTATCAGTTTGATTGTACAAGCCCAAGGTTATGTACCTTATACCACGTTATAACCAATCACAGCTCTCAAACTACACTATATTTGAGATCCATTCGTACCTGAAATAACATTGCATTGTATGTCCCGGAGGTATTTATTCAATAATGGTGGATGAATTCACGGAAAGAAATCATTTCATCACCCGTAGCCATGCCTGTCAACATACAGGACTAACGGCAGTTGATGTTGGTGAAGGTTGGGGAGCGCACGAATCGTATGTACCTGATTGTGCATTAACATAGAAGCAACAATTACTACTATGAAAATGCCTTTTCTAAAAACAAAAGTAACATGAGAAAGTCGTAGGAGTTGATTAAAAATGTCCTAAATAAGAAAAAGCAGACCAAACTATCAGAAGAATTCATCATTGATGATAAAACTACCACCGATAAAAAATTAATTCCTAACAAGTTCAACCAATTCTATCTAAATATAGGACCTACGCTTGAAAAACAGATCCCTGCTTGTAATGCAGATGTTCTTAAATATTTAAAGTATACGAATGCTGACTCTATATTTATTAGAAACACATATGAAATAGAGGTAACTAATATAGTAAAATCCCTGAAACACTCAAGTCCAGGTTGGGATGACATATCTCCAACCATAATAAAAAGCACTTTAACACACATTATAAAATCCTTAGTTCACACGCTTAACATGTTACTTATAAGTGGAATTATTCCAAAAGAACTAAAAATCGCTCGAGTTATACCAATATTTAAAAATGGCGACTCCTCTCAGATTAGTAATTATAGACCAATATCAGTTCATCCGTGTATTTCTAAAATACTAGAACGACTCATGCATACACGACTTACTGAATATATATGTAAGCATAATATATTATATAACTATCAATTTGGTTTTCGTAAAAAACACAGTACAACTCAAGCTATAAGCTACTTGATTGATAAAATTATTAATGCTCACGAAGAACATAAATATGTTTTAGGGATTTTCATTGATCTAAGTAAAGCGTTCGACACCATCAATCACCGCATTCTTATAAGAAAATTGGAACACTACGGCATTAGAGGCATCGCATTAGAATGGATAAAAAATTATTTGCTCGAAAGATACCAATATGTTACTTACAACAGTGTCCACTCTGAACGAGGGCGTATTACTTGTGGCGTTCCACAAGGCTCAATCTTGGGGCCACTCTTGTTTTCAATCTATATCAACGACATTGTTAATGTTTCGAAATGTATGCATCCTATACTGTATGCAGATGACACTAATATGTTTGTAACAGGTAATAACAGTGATAATATGATAAACTGTGCAAATGTGGAGCTTAAACATTTAGTACTATGGCTGAATGCCAATAAGCTTTCGTTGAATGTCAACAAAACACATTACCTGATATTCGCACCTGGGCGCTATAGCCCAACACCAACTCAACCACTTTATATCAATAATCAGGTTATAAGGAGAGAGAACTCGACAACATTTTTGGGAGTCAAGTTAGATAGCAAATTGACATGGCAGTCTCACATTCAACATATAAAATTGAAAATTGCTAAAAATATCGGCTTACTTTGTAAGGCGAAAAATAATTTTAGAACAAGTACCTTAAATACTCTGTATTATTCGTTTATATACCCATACATAATATATTGTCTTGAAGTTTGGGGTACAGCTGCAAAGAAATATACAAACTCTATTGTCAAATTACAGAAACTATGCTGTAGAGTAATTACCGGTTCGCCAAAGCGCACATGTTTATTGACATTATTTAAATCCTTAAATATGTTACGTTTTACTGAGTTGTATGAATATTGTATCATGTTGTTTATGTTTAAGTTATATAGAGGTGATTTGCCTAATGTTTTCAAATTAATGTTTCGACGAAAATCCTCTAATCAAACAATTACTACAAGACAATCTAGAAATTTTATTGTGCCGTTATTTAAATCAAAGGTTGCCTATAATAGCGTGCGCGCGAAAGGCGTGAATATCTGGAACGCAAATTGCACTAAGTTTAATGTATATTGCTCATTGCATTCTCTTAAAATAGCTCTTCGAATTCATTTTCTTGCTAAGTACAGTGTATGAAGTATGCTCTCCTGGCACATGGTTTTGTTTATTTTTATAGTACTATACTCATAAGTGTATGATAAATTATTTTTTATTCTGTTGAATTTCCTTCTCTTAAAAGCAATTTATTCTGTTGAATGTCCTTCTCTTAAAAGCAATTTATTTTTTTGAACATGTTACGAGGACATATACATCTAATGATGTCTCGATCTCATTGTCACAACAAACTTTGCATATTTTACTCGAATTATTATTTATAATGTATGATATGTTGTTGTTGACAAATAAAATCAATCAATCAATCAATCAATCAATTAATCCTTTCTCGAAGAAAAGGTATTCCAATTGTTTCCTCACGGCTTAACAGGAATATCGGTTTCAACTTCGACATGTAATTGTAGGTCCCCTAAATATGCATTGCGATGTGATTTACACATAATATGCGGAAAATAGACCACATTCTGTATGAAGAGGTATTTAGCAAATCAAAGGGTGAAATAATTTCAAGGCCATAATTCTTATATAGTGGTTCATTAGATTCACCAACCAATGCGAATCACAATATTATCATCCATGTCACATCTCACAATAGCGCGCAGAGTTATTTTGGAAGCTAAGGCATATTCAGAACACTCAATTTATCCTATAGGACTAAACCGCCCGATTTATATCCCCAAGGGTACCTGTAAATCTAATCCTACAGTACGATGAAGTGCACCTAAGAAGTTTTTGGTGATTTACACAGGATAGCTAGTTGATTGGGCGCTGAGCACGTAGAAACGAAAACATTCAGGGTGGTTTCTAAAGAGGTAACAGCAGAACGGCAGGTCGTCTCTTGAACCGCTAAGCCTAGATATATTTAACGCCGAGCCGTTTATCCGATCCTTCCGATGCTAATATCTAACAATATAGTTTTAACAACATTTGTATTGAGGTTATCCGTGCAATTCATCACCAACACCATTGATAATTGTGAACACTCAAAGCATCCCAATACGTTTCCGATTCACATCATATAACTGAATAACGGTGAATGATGATGTGGGACACGTAACGATTAACACGTGGGCACAGCTCAGCGCTGATTCTCCTAAAAGGAGAGTACGTTTATATATATATATGAGTATCAGACTAAAATAGGAAATGACGGTTGAGCCTTGTTACGGACGTTCACAATACCAGAGTCAATGTCCAAAGCAGATCGTCATCCAACGCCTCAAAATCATGCACTTGAAATTCTTGTGAACATTAAGAATAACAATCGACTTACAATACTCGCTAATAAATGGCACGTAGTCCACGATAGAAACAACAAACCAATATAATAACCATCAAATAAGTCTCTTTTAGGGTGTAAAGTGGCGTTTATGCTGATTTTATCGGTCTAGGAGGACATAAAATCGGGCAATCATCAAGGCATCGATATCCTCACAGGAATCGAATGTAATTCTTACACGTAAGAGAAGCTCCAAACATTCTAGCGCCTTCTGTCTATGAATGCAATAAACCTGATGTCGGATATTGATGTAGCACTGATAGGAATACATGTAATTTCGGACAATCCTGTGTTGTCATCGTCTCTGCTGCTGTAACTGGTCTCAATAGTACTACTATCCTGTATTTCATTGCCCCATTGATGCAATTATTCGGTTTGTAGTAATGAATTTAGCGGCTAATCGCCACTCGACGTCTATAACGTCCTGTTTATGCCGGGCATATGAGAAAGGCTTGATTGATAGTAAAACAGTATGGCTCGTATTTATTTTCAGCAGGTATTACTGCGTCATTTGCCGGATTTACGTGACTGCGTCTTTATTGTTCGCCTTAAATGCTGTATACGTCAGCCGTTGCGCAACAAGACTATATTAATATAAGGATGTCATATAATCCGGATTTAATCAAGCAATCAAACGAAAACAAGTTTCGGTTTGTTTCATTCGTACAATATGCATTATCTAACTTAGCCATCGATACAAAGAGCCACAAGATGCTAAAAAGCGGCCATGCAAAGGAGCCTGATCTTATTGATCTTCTTAGAGTCTCATGTGCTCGCCGTGCTTCATTGATTGTAAATTATAACCTGTTTTGCAGGCTTAACCGGTAATACTTGATAAAACCGATAAAAGTTATTGCATGTATCTATCCAATTTACTTAAGCTGTTAGTCATTACATAATTTCGCTGGTCAGTGATCGCTGATATGTACAAGATTTATAAAATTTTGCAGTGGGCTAATGCATCGTTGAAAAATGTCAGACATTGTAAGTGTTCTTGGAATTCTTACCGGCCTTACATTAAACAATAACCAAAACATTAGGAGCACATTAGTAGCAACGCAATAACTAAAGGTCAAAATTGTCCATTATCCATCCTTCCGGGTTTCCGGTTGGTTGTGATCACATATGTTCCATCTAGTTGCGGGGGTTCACATATGGGCGTTTAAACAGGAATTTCAAAATAAATAGTGACTAGAATGGGGTGGGGGGAGCTAGCTCTTAACAGTATCAGAAGAACCAGGTGCGTGCACTATTGGGGCCCAAGAGAAAGACTGCGCACGATGTGATCAATAAATATTGTATTGGGCGTTCTACAGGTTCTTATCTCATATGCGTGCACTATCTACACCCGCATATAAATAATAAATATTGGATTGTTTCTTATCTCATATATCTACACAATCATTTTTGCTCAATTATTGTTAACTGTGCAGCTTAACATGAAAGTAAAACTATCCACTGCTTGAACGATTATTAACTCAGAACAAGAGTGGATGGTGAATAGTCCATCCATCTCGTTAAAACAAGACTTCCCCATTGCAATTCGCGGCTGCATTAGAGGCGAGTGTTAAGCGACAGCACTAACTGGTTTTGCACTATATTCAAATGTTTACATTGCCGCTGCAACACAGCTCTAATCGGATCATCATGCCTGCTTTTGATGCGTTTTTTTACCACTTTACAAACTAGTCAGACCACTGGCCGTAAAGCTTGCAATGAGGGTGCATGAGCCAATAATATTCCCGTGAATTTTAACAAACTTCGATACATTCGCGATAGTGTCGAAGCAGATATAAAAGAGAAAAGTAAGGCCGACTTTTCATAGCACGCTTTTTACCTTATTTTCCTAAAAGGTATATCCATAGTATCCCACTTTCCTAGGTAATGAAATGATGATTGATCTTTATCCGTGACACAATAAAAGTGTTTACTGACAAAAGAAGGATAGAATACATCAATAAATCGAACGCTTGATGAATCTGTATGAGCATTAAATAGGCCGCAGATAGTTTTTATTGACTGTGTGCGTTTGTTGTTATATACAGACAAGATTCTGTTGAAATGCCAAGTCGTAGGGTTCAGCAGATATATGTTGGCAAGCAGATTTATGTTTTAAAATTGATAATATACAAATGTCATTTAAGGTTGAATTAGAAAATTCTTCGAGATAATTATCATCTTTCTCTTCATTGATATTGAGATGACCGATCATCTTTTGTCACTTCAGAATCAAGTAAAGCAGCCCAGCTGTGACTGCGTCGCATGCCACAATATATTATGACTGCATTATGCTATGCACGACACCCGAAGCCTGACCTATGGGTTACATCGCAAAATGACGGCAATTGTGAAGTAGCCCCTGAAAAAAGTGTAGACTGTCTTTAAACTCCAGGCAATTTTATTAAAGAGGTAAGTTCATGTATTCATAATGTTTCTTTAGCTGCTTTGTAAAAAAGAATTCTCTAACCATCATCGTCGACACGCCTAGGTTCTGCAAGCATGCCCATCACAATGTTTCAAAATGAATAATTGACATAGCCATCAACTCATTCATCTGCCATATGCTTAACAGTTATGACCCTCATTTCTACTAAAAGTACCACGTTTATCGCCAGATAACCTCAGTTGGTTGTTTGAACCTGATATTTATCACAATGATTAACCACCAAAAAGTGATATCCACTTTTCAGTTAAGCATATTAAAGTCATACATGGCTGGAGTATATATGGTCATTGGAGAAAATTACATAATGCTCCGCCAAGGAACAGGTTTGAAGCTGAATTGCCGTTTGGTACCAGGATCACACAACACTGATGAAGTTAGGCGCGGTTAGCTGTTTAATATATACGGTGACCTAAATGTCCCAACCTACATGGTGAATAGTTAATACCCACTGCAATAACTGAAGAGCTAATGTACATTAGACTAACCTAATTAAAGTGGAGACGTCCCCGAGACGTCGTGGTAAATGACTGCAATGCATTCGCCATGTATGCTTATATATTTACTTATGCTTGTTTACGTAATTTAGACAATGCCCCGGATAGAGTCCTTGCTTAAACGCCAACTATATAGAACAACCTTTGCGTACAAACTACTGCAGTGATAAATAAAATTTTCCAAAGCATCGCTTTTATATATTTGTATGTCTGCTCTGCGCCCTATTATTTACAATAATCATGTCCCGTTAAATATTGACAATCGCGTTTAACAGGAGCCTTTAAGCTAGCATAGGTCTTTGCTTAAAAACGCAGTTGCTTCGAAACGAAGCCCAGATTGTTTCACTAAAGAACCTATTCATGATATATTCTGCTCGGCGCCTTGCACATATAGGCAATACATATGTAGAAATAAGGTTTAATCATATAGATTGTCCCACTCCAATCACCCAGCCTGTCTTGGTCTGGTCTACCTCTGCTAGTAATTTGTTTTAATTACTAAAACTCAAGGTGATCCTTTGGCATTGATACATAGCAATTTCCAGACTAAGGCGGCTGGGTGAGATCAATCACTGTAGGACGCATTGTCATTGTGACATAGGAATAGGCCAGAAACAAGAAGCAGAAACATAGAGCCCTATGCATTAAATATCTGCGGGGTTCTGCGGATATTTTGCCATCACTTCGGCTCTAAGAAGTACGTGAAGCATTCCGATGCCTATAGATAAAGTATCCTGTGAGGCACAACACTATATCACATATTGCATATTCGATAACCCATTATCGTATGCCGAGTATCAGGGTTTACTCATTGCAATTTCAAACATCGTGCTTTTGAACTTTTCGGAGCGACAATTTAATGTCGTCCTTATAATCTCGTATTTAACAAAATGCAAGTTAGATTCAATAAGCATCTTTGTTATTAACAACATTACAGTACTACCTCTCTAACTATCCATCTTTGAATCGGTTGTACCCTTTATCTGGAATAATTAAATCACCAAAACCTGGTACATGAATCAGTAATATGTCACTTTATTTCCGATGGGAGGGCTTGTAAATTCGAAATGTTTAATATATTTGACTCGCTTGACGACATATGCACCAGATGATTTCGTTTAAAGTTGTTCTATCACATCGAATGACATTTTTGCTTTCTCTCAATGGCGCAATATTCGCAATGTTACCAAACAGCACAGACTTGTCTTTTTATTACTCTATTTAGCATTACGTTTAAAGCATCAAATCTACGTAATCATCGCATAGTATGCGAGTACAATTCATCGTCAAATTTGTCTTGATAATTTATTGAAATGATAATACGTGTTTCGCATCAGATTAGAACAGTTTCAACCAGCAGCATAAGCAAGTACCTTAACTAATTCACAAAGGAAATTCTTGTCGATGCGCATTTATATCATCTCGGCTTGATTACTGCAACTTGCTGCTGTATGAGGCCAATTCCTAACATATCGCAAAACTGCAACGCGCACAAAATACTGCCACCCGCCTTGCTGCAAAAGGAAAGTGAGGGGATAGCATGCAACACATCATGCGTACCCTTCATTGGCTTCCTGTGGAAAAACGCATTATTATACAAAATTCTTCTACTCACCTTCAAGGCTGTCGTTAGATCCGCGCCAAGCTACCTACAGGAACTAACTGCTGAATATCAACTTGCAGGTGATCTTCGATCTATGGACAAGTATCTGCCTCAAGTCACAAAATCTCCAAATGTGTCTCCATATGGTGCCAGGGCGTTTAGTAATGCCACAACAAGTTTGTAGAACGTACTTCCTATCGGCGTTTGTCAGTCGAATATAATTGATGTATTTGAGTCCAAACTCAAGACATTTATTTTTAGTCAGTGCTATATCAATAAACTTCATTATCCCGGAATCCGGCACTATAAAAATGCATTATTATATGTTTTATATGTTTCCACTAATATAAGATATTTGACTGACAAACGTGATATAAAAAGTTGTCAATTTGATTGATGGGTTCATTTAGTTCAGAATCAGACGTTACGAGAAGAGAAAATGAATCCCATGTGACCCCTAAGAAAATTGAATATCCCCATGCGATAATTTCTTATGTCGACATTAAGTCCAGCCCGAATGCTTTATTGTCTTCCGATTTTGTCGGACCAAAATTAATCTCAGTTGGCAGATATTTTGAATCCATGTCCCCTTGGCAATATAACTGATTGCGTAATGATATTTGTCTACTCAATGGTATCCACATGTTTATGCACAGATGATTGCAATTTGCAATTATCATTACCAGTACTTATCAAATTGTAAATCACCTTTTACCTTTCCGGGTGTAAATATCTAGTAAGCAGCAGGAAGACACGTTTTCGGTTCATCTTTCTTTCTTGTCCTATTAGGTAATTGCTTGTTAGAGTGCATGTGTGGCCGTTTTATACAAAGCTGACTGACGCATCTCCTCGAATCTCAAATAAAATGTGACTGACATAGATCAGCAGCAGTTAGAATACGCGCGTATGTGAATATTGTGTATAACCACAGCACACCGTAAGAGTACACGGTTGTGTGTTTAATTCAAAGCTTGTCCAACCACAACAATCCAGATTAAAATGCTAAATGACTACAAAATGTGGGGCATTTTTAGCGCAATAAAAAAAATTTAAATCTCAGTAACCGAAAGGGCCGCATCATTCTCAGCTTGACAAATGTAATTCAGAACGATAGCAAGGAAGGAAATAGTAGTTTACAGCACAATCCAACATTGTACAACATACCTTGGAAACCTTTCTACTATATGGACTGCAGGACTTTCAATCAGTGAATAACTCCTTGGTTATGGCTCTTTAAGACTATTGTCATATCCCTAATATATATATCCTCGATGGTGAGGTTAAAAGGCGTAATGGAAGACAATAAGTGTGCAACGAATACAGACACCGAGTCTACTAAATGACAATGACACCAACCACCATATCAGTGTCTTGCTTACCACATACTCGCTGGAAGCCATTACAAAACTCGTACGGTGCTTTTGACTGCCAATGTAGTTTGTCACACCAGCTTCTGATTGCCTCATCAGAAACCTAATCACAACAAAACCAAACTTACCGCGTTGGATAGCGTGACCTCCCGGAAATAATGCCTATTAAGTTACAAGTTATGTTTTCTGGAATGTTTGGCGTGCTCTGAATATCGAATATACTTAATAAATTTCGGCTATAAAAATTTATATCATGCGAAGCAAAAACGTCCAATATGGCAGAGATTGTAAATGAGTCCCTATTATCGGTAGCAACATTGTTAATTTCTGGTCCAGCGGTTCCATTTCAGGATTTAGCGCTCGTTTTGCATGCCATTAGCCGAACTGAGCTACCTTAACCGATGTTATAGATGGCAAACGTACTTCATCAGATCACTATTACCTCAAAAATCCGTTGTACCATCAAAATGACCCCACATACAATTAAAATACCTTCGGAATTGAACGAGCCCTTGTCATGGTTTGCTCATGAAGCAAATAAGAATGAGAAATATGCTTCACCTCAGAAATTCCCTCAAAATTTTCATTGTCGTTCAATAATCATGCGTCATTTCTTATGCTACAAATGGAAGGGATGCAAGATAGAATCGGATGTGAAGCGGCTAACTTCGGATAAAAATCTTGATGGAGTTTTCCTAATTATGGCTGACTATCAAAAGTCGTTGTGCATTTATATTTCACTGACCCACAATGAGTCAGTACGATAAATGGCAACCAACAGATCCATGGCATGAAAGGGGTTACGCAGCAAAGATGGAGTTCTTGAAAACAACTGTTTAGTTCAACACTTTGGATCGATGCGCATACAAGAGCCAGCTAAGAAAAGGCACGAATAACATTCTTATCGTGCTCATTACGGGTAGCATGTTGTGTAGAGACTCATGAACAACTTCAAGTTGTTATCAAAAGAATATTCAAATACATGAGTATGATGGCAGCTGTTGCAGCGTCTGAAGTTTAATAATTGTGCGGCTAAATTTACCCGATGGGGACCAGTCAGCTAACAGTAACATTCATATACCTTGTTGGATCTTTTTCTGGAAGTCGCTATATGCGTAAAAAATCACCGCTGTAAAACATACACCAATCTGAGAACGCTATTGTTGTTGAACAGACTTAAAAAGAAAATATTACAATGTTGTGGTAAAATTGCGGATTAATCGTTCTATAACAATAATATATGGCAGTTTGTTGCCTCAAAGATCATATCTATGTATTAATGAGGATCTTTTGGTAGGCACAAGTTCTGCTTCTTCCTCAGTAATGGAAAAACCGGCGGCATTGCGCATATGTGCTTGCGCTTTCAATGTTAGCTTTGGTGCTCATTCCAATGTTCATTCGACTCAAAGTTCAGAGATTTTTGATGGTCATTCAAACATGAATGTTGTTGATTGGTATTCATTCCAATTACCCAATAACTTTCGATAGCAACAAATGGACATATTCTTCTGTATTTACATAGACACACCGCATGTACGGATGTGCATTGTAGAAGCCACGCTGAGATGCAGAAACATGGCAATATCTACAACTGCGCTTACTAATTTCACACATTAACTACATCAACGAAGGGAATGATATTTTTTCCATTTTTAAAATAAGAAATACAGACACTGCTACCACATTGTTAGAGCCAGCCAAACAGCGCTGTCTTGTGCTGTCGGGAACAAAGCGATAGAAAGCCACCTTTAACTTCGCCAAGAGCTCACTGCGTTTTCTTACCATATGGATGAAATGCAATATTGCTGTTAAAGAGAAAAGTAATGAAGCATCCCAAAGTTGCATCTATACGATGGTTAGGATATAAATGATCAAGATGTTTCGCAAAAGTCGGCATTAGGTGAAATCATGGAAATGTTTCCAACGTCTCCATCATGAATGGATAAAACGTTGTCGATGCATTGTTGTTTGATTCGACGTCAAAGCATAAGTTAAGACGCCAATTGTGAAGCAATATTTGTCAGAACATATGTAATTCGAATGTAAGTAAACTGTTCGCTAGTACGTAGCTGATATAATATTAATATACCTTCGCATATATCGCCGCCGATGCTGCTTTAGCAAATTGCGGCAATGAAGTTCGTATCTCTAGAAAAAAACCTAGTCAATGTTTGGTTCGTTTAAC
>CM067350.1:10906490-11011490 GCA_034190875.2 Urechis unicinctus | reverse complement strand
TTCTCAAATCGATTAGATAGCTTGATGACAATGAGGCACAGTCCCAGTCATCGCGCGGCTATTCGGCGATATAAGAAAAACACTGAACTTTTTCTCGAGCTCTGATAGCTGCTCTAAATATTATGCAACATAGAGCTCATGATCACCAATAAATGCTCAACAGACTTGGACCCAGCTGTGGTCATTGCAATACATCCGAGAACGGTCGGTTATGACTTGCCACTAAGCTTTTGATATTTGTTGGGTACATAAAAATAGAGGGTGCCTTCAAAATTGCAGACAGAAATAACAACACTGACGCAAAAGTTTATTTCAGGGGTGGGCATGGATTGTCGCAACAACCAATGGCTGGAGCCTGAGGTCAAATAAGCTAGACTTTTGATGATATTCAATATCAACTTGCACGATTGCGGTATAATCATCCCATTTACAACTGCTGGCAAAGCGTGTAATATGGTTTCAAGGTTAGGGATGACTCACGAAGTAATTTTATGATCAACATCATTACCAGTAAGTAACTCCAAGCGTACCACTAGAGATGTAGGCAATCTTAAAAACTAATATTGGTTTGCGTACATCGGTAGGAGAGATTTACCTTAGATAAGCCGATACAAATGGTCTAACTCAGGAAAAACCTTACCGTGGGCTTAACCGCTCCCCGTCGCTTGTACAACCTTGATTTATGTTCCATCAACATTGAAATGACTTGATTCTGACTTCCCGATAGACAGGAGTTGGTTACCAACTAATGTGCTTACCGCAGCAAAGCTGAGCGACATTGAAGCCAAAACTATAACTAATTTGGTTGAGTTATTACGACACGCCCACCATTTGCTGCATTGAATGCTGCCCCTTTATACAACAAATGGTTTTCACTGCAATAGATAGTCAGGGCTAAGGGACACCAATTAATGTTCAGCACACTGAATAAATTGCCAGGTCGTTCGAGTCATATTATATCAACTTTGACTCAGAGAAAAGATTCCTAAATATGGAGAGTTATAATAATACACGTATAGATGATAATCTAACAAAATAGCCCGCTACAATAACGAATTTGGAGCACATTTTGGTTGATGGCCGGTTTATTTCAGGAGTAGTCAGGGGCCTCATCTATATACGAAAGCAAGTAACGCTTTAAGTCTCGACAAAAATGAATGCAATAAATGCTGAATGAATTTGTTGATTCCAAGGTGATTCCATAGGTGATGGTATATATATATATATATATATATATATATATAGAGATATATATATATATATATATATATATATAGATATATATATATATATATATATATATATATATATATATATATATATATAGATATCTATATATATATATATATATATATAATATATATATATATATAAACAGATATATATAAAGATATATATATATAATATATATATATACATATATATATACTTACATATATATGTGTAAAATTGTGTGTTATACATGTGTATATATAAAAATATATATATATATATATATATATATATATACTATATATATATATATATATATATGTATATATATAGACATAAATGTATATATATAAATATAAATTTATTATATATATATATATATATATATATATATATATATATATATATATATATATATATATATATATATATATATATTTAAACATATATTGATATATACCGGAGTAATACGATATATACAGGAAGAATAGTTGTTGCTGTTCTACATTCTATTCAGAGCCATGTATTTAGCCGAATTGCCGCGCCAATCGTCACATTCTGGCACTAGTAATTCTACCCTAAGTGTACTCCAAGCACCCTGTTTTAAAATCAAGTCGAATTTTTAAGTTGAAGAACAGGATTAAAAACTGTGTCGGTTCCAAACATTCATAATATACGTGATATGGTCTCTTCATAGAGGTTCATAGAATAACAATCACATGTCATCTTGCGCAAGACATGAAACCTCCAAATACGACAGATATTCCAAGTCTGTACCATCCAGTTAGCAAAACCTCAAATAGTATGTTAGGGATACATTAGTGGGTTCTATAATATATTGGACCTGCATACTCACCTTGTATATTGTCAATATATATATACATATTATATATATATATATATATATATGTGTATATACATATATATATGTATAGATATATATATATATGTTTATATTATATATGTATATATATATGTGTATATAATGTGTATAAATACACATATATATATATATATATGAACATATATTTATATATATATATAAATATATTATATGTATATATATATGATATATATATATATATATTATGATATATATTTATATGTATATATATGAGATATATATATGTATACATATAGAGGATATATCTATATATATCTAGATATATATATATATATATATATATAGATATATATATATCTATATATATATATATAGATATATAGAGATATATATATATATATCTATAGATATATATAAAGATATATATATATAGATATATATACTACCTCTATATACATATCTCTATATATATATCTCTCTCTCTATATATATATCTCTCTATATAATATATATATATATATATATATATATATATATATATATATATACATTCATATATACATATATACATATGCCTAGGCTTGTGAAAACTTAATGTTGACCCATATAGGCAGTATTCTTTCGACAACAAACAGTAATGCAAACATGTGCTTGCAGTCAAGAATTGCGTGCTTCAGATAGGGGCCTGTATACAAATGACCTCTACCTTGCCAATGGTCACTGAAACTGGCGGTTAATATACTAACAAATATATATTGGTTTTGGTAAATTGTGTCATTACTAAAAAGACGTTGATTCCACCAAATTCATCAAATTGCTCATCCTATCCTCTTATTTATTGGTGTATTAGATATTCTTTGGTTCATTCCTTGTGTTGTCAGTACTATGTACTTTAGCCGCATGATGGCGTTTTGCTTCCTCCCTAAGCCTCACTTTTCAGCATGCAGCCAATGAACAACATGTATCTTGAATTTTCACAGTTTGTCTATATTCCGCAGATGAGTGCAGATTTACTATCTGACAATATTGACAGCTTTACATATGATACAACATGGGGTTCTACTTGTATCGACCATCATCCGGAAATGTAGATACAGCCTGTAAACTATCGCAAACAAATGATTTACATAGTTAAATAATTATCTTAATTGATGATCTTAATCGGGGTTGTTGTAACTGAAAAATGAATGAATTTTGCCTTACAAATAATATAACTTACCGATTCGCACTACTTAACATTTCAGTTCGCTGCTTGATGTTAGAGGTGACAACTCACATCGAGTTTTGAATTAGAATGTAACTAACCAAGAACCTGTTTACTTAATACGTAAACAAATAAACCATGAAAAATAAAGTCAGTAATCGTGTGTGGTCAATTGCATGTAAGATAGAGCATTTGATATTGCTGAAATTAGCCGGTTTTATCTGTAAGAGAGCGCTTCTGTGAAAGAATCCGAATGCAGTGTTGGGTCCTTGCTGTACGTAGCGGATGTATGCACCACGTGGAAATCTTTCTAGATGCGTGGAAAGTACGCAATATAAAACTGCAAATGCTGCAAAAAGGTAATGTAATTGCCGTCAATACTGTCCCGGCTAATTACACAGACCCTTGTAGATGGAAATCTACTTGAACGGTATGTCACTTACAATATTGTACAATACCTGGAAGCTATCAACCCCTTTTACAACGGAGAGGGAGGCTTAGACAAAATAGTTATATGAGTATCGCTGATCCTTCAGCAACGAATCAATTGATATGTCGCACTAAAATGTCATGGAAATCGCGGTAAATGCTGATCTTGAGAGACATGGATCAAATGAATATATTTCTAATGATTGGCACTTTTAGCTCATCAAGCCTCACAGCAAGAAAGGGTTAACTGTGTACGTTTAAATATAAGATTTCCGTTATATGATGATAATAGTAATTTCTCTGTGTTCGACAAAGTGACATTGGATCGGATATTCAGCCAGTTACACATCATAATACGCAGGAATATATAACCCCCATCTATATTTGTCGCTCTTAAGAACATGTCTGTTGACAAACTTAAACGAAATTAAAGACGAAATATCCCTCTCCTTCAATTAACGAGGATTAAGTCGAAGCATTAGCATCATATACCCTCTGTAATTCTTTGATTATTAAGGTCAATACAATTTTTAATGTGATAGTTGAAAACCGAAGGAAGTAAATATCGCATTAATCACGTGCCAGCTAAAAGAATAATTCACCAATCAGCGAGGATGTTGAGAAGTATTTCTTGCTAGCGAAGGTCCATGCTTTCGACATACTTCCTCTAGAATCTGGGCAAATTGGCTTCAAGACACCGCTCTGAAGAACGATAGCCGGTTGGGAAATTACTGCATTACTTAAAAGTGGTCAGATCATTTAATGCATTATTCTGTGCTTAATAGAACATTTGCCACCGATGGTATCATATGTCATATAAGTGGGCATGTTCCAACACTAAGTCTATGAGTAGGATCACAACTGAGTTTACCTCACGCCAAATACGAAGCAGCGACAACAAGCTGTTAAATACATTTATCATTAAGATGATAGTGTATATTATTTATTGTTCGCTAGACAATGTCAAACAAATTATTTTAATCAACTATAACGGTGAAACTTAATATTTCATTTCTTTGGAGAGACTAGTGAACGTTCGTCTTACCATACCGAGATAAGAACAACCCATTCGGTATTCGGTTTGAATGGCTTATATGCATTATGTTAAGAATGTTGCAGAACAGGATATTCGATCACACGAGCAGTCATCCCACAAACACGCGTCAATACAAGACTTAGCCGTGTGTACAAAATCAAATCGGGAATAACGCAGAATGCATGTTTTACGATTAAATTCCGCTGCAAATAATATGTGTGTAAATTGCATATATAAAGCTAGTAAAAGTGTACCATCTAAGCTCAGCACAATATACTGTAACGGCCAAATGTACTGTTCTGCACCTTAATCGTCGACCGGAAGTTCTATGTAAGCAGCACGACGTGCATTAGGCAACTAAGGGTTATGATGTTCGATAAAAGATCTTGTTATAATAAGATACCCGACTCGGCAGCTCAACGAATTCCGTGACACCGCGTAGTCAGCGCTCCTTAATTTGGTGGAAGCTACTAGACGCGCAGCAGCCAGCCAACTTCGCTATGACTTGCGAGTATGTCTGAGTAGAAATCAACCACAAATGGGCATTTCTGCGATTAACTGTTTGAATTGACAAAGGCCCTTTCATCCAGGAAGTGAATGTTACAGCAATTGTCTCTGGCTATATTGCCCGGAAATTAATTTGTGTGCAATATGCAGAAACAGAATTTCTGTAGTAAATGATATACATGACCAGAAGAATTACCGAAGTGAAAAGGAAGGGCTCGTTGTCCCAAGCAAATCACTAGTAGATGCATTATGCAGGCTTAAGGAACATTGCCGCAAATTCACTTACACAGTATTATACAGTAAGCATGTACAGCATTCTTGCTAAAGCATGTTAGAGAAACTCCACCATGCTGGTGGTTTTGTAATATGCAGCATTCTAGCATCATTCCCTTGACAAGCTGTCTAAGGGACCATAGAGAGAACAAATCGTAAACATTGATATTTTCCCACAAGTTTGTGAATCAGTGCTGTTGTAGATTTCAAGTTTCTTTCTGTAGGATATACATTATGGTAAGAGAGAGAGAGAGAGAGAGAGAGAGAGAGAGAGAGAGAGAGAGAGAGAGAGAGAGAGAGCGAGAGTGTAAATTATGATTAAATTCATGCTGCATCAATGTTGTTAGTATATGCTATTTCCTGAAATAATTCATTGTTATATTGTTATTCACAATAGGCAAGAATGCATGTTACAGTACTACATAATAAACTCATACGTCTGCACAGGGCACCCCATCGACCGACAGCGCAGTTTGTTGATTCGGTGGAGATTCGGGTGACAAATCAAATATCATTCAATCGGGAAATCATGAGCATGTATCTGAATCAACTTCTTATATTGCGCCGCATATATGTTCACACTAATGACAAAACCAATATGTTTGAGTAAGTATGTATTTTACAGTCCGATCGGGGCTAGGCCTGGGGTAGATACTGATATATGCGACTTCGTTCAAAGGTTCATAAAAAAATATTGTAGTTAATAGATCGTCACACAAATTGATAAAAAGGTGTCAGTAGTAATTGGCTTTGTTTTTATGTATTGGCTCTTTCAAAAATTTTTTGTGAGTACATACCATCGCCGATCGTTCTTTTACCACTGAGCCACGCGCTTTTGTTTGCATTTTAGCTTCCATGAAACCAGGTAGCGCGCTGGGGTATCGGGTTCGATGGACTGCGCCTCCGCCAACGTTAATTGCCTTTTAAGTACTCTTGGATTCTTATGTTGCCAAGCTGAGTATGAGAGTACTTAAGGCTTCATTAAATAGTGCCTGAGTTGAATAATGAGAGAAAGACGGACTGCAATATACTTAATATGTTATCTGTAAAACTGCTCGGATTACAACTGCAGTTATACGACATGTATTATCTTTGAGTATCAAAAGAGGCAGCTAACGATCTAACTATACGTTAAATAAAAGTAAGAACCAATGAATGTTGTTTAACATGGAAATATAAACGTGCATAAGGCAAACAACTGTACACCAATAATGGGTAATATTAATGGTATTTTTAAAATCTTACAGAAACTAATACTTATCAATTAAGGTCGCGACTATATTGCAACAGTTTCTATTTGTCAGCGCCAATCAGTTGCTCTGGGCGACATCATATGTAACTATGGCCTACAACTTTATGCAGACTGATATTTTACTTGGGAATGTAATATTAATGTTTGGTGTCATAATTTCATTGAAATATATATATATATATATATATATATATATATATATATATATATATATATAGATATATATATAGATAAGATATATATAGAGATATATAGAGATATATACATATATATATATATATAAAATATATATATATCTCTTATATATATATATATACATATATATATAAATATATATATTTTTATATATAAACAGCCCCATTTATATATATATATATATATATATATATATATATATTTATATATATAACAATCCCCATATATATATATATATATATATATATATACATATATATGTATATATGTATACATAAATATATTGGTATAAATATATTGTCTCTATTTACTTACCATAATAGTGTATATGTCGTTTAGCTGGTCGTTTAGCTGAGCATTGCGTGTTGATGTGTGCGTTTGTTATCCGCTCGGTTACCATGATCGTGTTCACATCAACATAGTAGTCAGGAAACGCGTATTAATTCGCCATCGCTTATTCACAGTTGGTGGCATCATAGTAAATACCGCTGTCATTGTTACAGCGGAGATTCTACCTGTAATACAGAAATAATTTTCAACATTAAAAATGATTGGTAGCAGCGCATTTACCGGAGCACATTTCTTTGGTGACCACTTTACATAAAGAACTAACACTTGCAAATAGCCAGAAGGTTTTGCAATGCATTAGCAAGATTGAAGCTACAACGAAGAATGGCGTTACGTAGCAGGTGAATCTGGGGTTGGTAGACAATTCATGCTGCGTCGGAGATATTGGTTTGGTTTGGTGTATTTACCCTAACTCATAGAGTGACAATATTCGCCTAAATATACCCACATATTCGACTAACAAACTATGATCTTAACATATCGCACTTGCTTTAGGAGCGCTCAAATGTATGAAGGCTAACTATATTCAGAGCGGAAAATAAAAGAACATAAATATTGTTTCCATGAGATATATTGGAAATCAGGGGCGTAGCTTGGATGGAATCTTTGTGTAGGCCGAATTCTAGTTGGCGACTGGGGGCATGGTCCCCCACCCCCTCAAAATGCTTTGACCCTAGAATGTCAGAGTTGCGTTTTGGCGTATATTTGGTGCAAATAAGAATGTTTCATAGACCATATATATCATGACCTTAAGTCTCATGATTGGAATAA
Organism: Urechis unicinctus; assembly: GCA_034190875.2. NCBI lineage: Eukaryota > Metazoa > Annelida > Polychaeta > Xenopneusta > Urechidae > Urechis > Urechis unicinctus. The sequence goes on along the minus strand of CM067350.1, from coordinate 11,003,419 downwards.
ATTTGACAGCAACAGAACGTTGATTTTATATTGTTAATTAATACACAATTGCTGGCTATTTTCTACTTGAGTTTTGTTTTCTGCAATAACATAATTATATTGATGAATTAAATATATGCTATGCCGTTATGTCAAACAATATGCTTGAACCCTCGAGTATTTTGTATACCTTATAAATGTTTTTGAAATTCATAAAATATAAGCGATTATTGTAAATAAAAGACAAGAGGAAAAACTAGCGACATCAACTTTCAACATCTGAATGCGTTTCAAGTAAAATGTTCACAAGACGGAACACCGGCCGGCCCGAACTTTACAATATGCGGGCTCCAGTCGTTCGCACTCTTCCTTGGGGTATAAAGACTATAAACCATTCCATCCGTATAGATTCCGACAACTCAATCACTACCTGTTCTGGGCAAATATTGTTTTATGGTGTTCTATCACACCTACCCCATTCTCCCACCGATTTTTAATGTATTTTTGACGTTTTATTTTTTCGACTTTCCAGGAGAATGTGTAGGTCGCGGCCTACACGGCCTATAGGAAGCTATGTCCCTGAAAATGGCAATCCAAATATTTTTACATCGACTTATACTATATACACACAGATATTGCAGATGCACGAAATGAGATTGGGAATTCGTTCGTTGATCCACTACATCAGCTTTCACTTATCTCCTTCCGCACCACTGTTTGTGATTGTAATCACTTCATTGCGGACAACATCAAAATACCTTCAGCGATAACAGCTCATTATGCGGTGTTCTTTAGCTAGAGACTTATTTTAACAACATATTCGTAGGTATTCGAATCATGATATGTGTTGTAAACATAAGAATGTGACATGCAAAAGTTCCACAAAGTAGTTAAAATCCGGGCTATTCAGTTACGTGCGTGAAACAAGAATATACTTACAGCTAATAATTCAAAATTAAGAACAGATGAGGTGGCAGTTAATAAGGAAAGAGTCAAAAGAGAATAAGAGGCATGATAGTAGAAAAACGGAAGACAAAACACCGCTTAGGACAAACCTATGCTAATATTTGGACCAAAGTTTTCACAAATGATCCAATGAATCCGAGGGGCTCTTTCGCAAGTGATTACACTGAATCTGAATAAGATGTATTCAGACAAAATTGATTCACCTAAATTTGATCAGAAATTATAAAGCCATGTCATAGCATATTTTGTAGATTAATTTGGGTCATTAATCAAGGTGTAGTTACATTCGTACTGATAATGTATTGTGACTAGCTTTAAGCTGATATGTAATTTGGGCATTTCTGATTACTAATAGGACACAGAGGTTACAGTGAGTAGTGCCTGCAAAGTCTATATACTCAGCCTAAGGCTACTTGAGCCAGGTATGGATTCGGTCCACAGGTAAAACCTAACATATCCCAAATTGTGAATCAGCATATCTGCCTTGCGTATGAATAACAAAATACAGAAATGAAATCAATCCGTCTGGATCACCAGTCTCTGTTTGAGGACATTTAATGCTACATTATTTTTGATTTGTGCGTAACGGTATATTATTCTCGGAAATCTTACTCCCTGATCGGTGCGATCAATACCTTACACTAAGCACAACTTGAAAATGATGAAGTATGTGTAGTATTGAATGCTGGCACACACGACGTCCGTTTAAAATCAAGCTCAACAAACCTTCTTGGAGATTATATAATTATTGCTTCACCACGGAAGTGCTTCTGCTGCTTCAATCACTAGATATACTTAATCGGAGAGTGACCTCAGCGGGTGGTATTTCATTAAGTCTGGCGACTAAGGGGAGCAACTTAATTGTACCTCGCCGCGTTCGGTTTCAGATTGGTACTGACGCAATATGCGGTATGTTCTAACAACCCAGTAAATATGTTCATTAGACACGGGAATGTGTCCGCTTACAGCACACGTTCTGCCAAATACTTAAGATCCTATCTTGTGCGTCAAGACAATTTTGTTTTTAAATGAAAGTACCGATAAGTCATATTGTAGTCGATATGCCTTACCCATGATTACATGGAAGTAGTCCTTGATAAGCAGCTGCCTGCCAGCTTGGAGGCAGCATATTATCAATACTCTTCTAGACACGGACGCAACAGCTTGATAGGAAATTGCAATGGTCAAGCAGCACTTATATCTATCACTTGTTAGGCTATAACCGTCGATGGTGAAGGCTAAAACAGTAGCATGAACCTCTTACCCTACTTTATGGCATACAATATATTCAGTCATCGAATATATTCGCTGACTCAGCCTCTGCTGTTGTTTGCTCTCTGTTCAAATGAGCGATGTTTTTGCATTGGTCATGGAAATCATGCCTCTTTATTTCTCATATGTTTAGGTCTCCTAATTATTGTTCATGATCTGTTCAACCGCAAGCATTAGAGACATCTAACATTTAACTTTTGCTATTTTGAAGTGTATTTTGCTTGTTATCGCCTTATCTATCTGATTGTACATACCTTATACCCCGTTTTAACCAATCACAGCTCTCAAAGTACACCATAGATGAGATCCATTTTTGCGTAACATTGTATGTTCCGGAGGTGGTTATTCAATAATGGTAGATGAATTCACGGGAAGAACTCATTTCATCTGATACCCCAACCACTGTGTATTACAATATTATTTTGGAAAATAAGGTAGAACACTCAATGCATACTATAGGACTAAACCGCCCGATTTATATCTCCAATGGTAAATCTTATCCTGCAGTACGATGATGTGCACCTAAGAACGGTGATTTAAACAGGATAGCAAGTAGATGGGGCGCTAGGCACATAGAAAGGAAAACATTCAGGGTGGTTTCTGAAGATGTAGCGGCAAAACGGCGGGTCGTCTTATGATCGTAACCCTAGTTATGTTTGCCGCCGTGCCGTTTATCCGATCATTCCGATGCTAATATCCAACAGTATAGTTTAACAGCATTGGTATTGAGGTTATCCGTACAATTCATCACCAACAATTCGGAACACTTAAAGCCTCCTTACTATGGAACGCATTCCTATACGTTTACGATTCACATCATATAACTGAGTAACGGTGAATGATGATGTGGGAGACTTAACAATAAACACGTGGTCACAGCTCAAAACTGGTACTTCTAAAAGCATTTACGAGTAACAGACTCAAATAGGGGATGGTGGTTGAAGAGCGAGCCTTGTGCGTATGTTACAAGCTCGCGCCTGCCGACGCTATAAAATGTATATAAAAATACCTTATAATTACTCCACGATAGACTGTATCATATACTTGTAGCCGGACTTTCAAAATACCAGAGTCACATGTTTTTAAGGCTCAAAATCCTACATCTGGAACACCTCTTTCTTTCAATAAAACTTGGATGATGTGACGGAATGTTTGCCTTATTCGCCCAATTACAAATGGCCATACAGGCCGTGCAATGTCCATTCGATAAACAGCAAGATATCGACTGTTCTATAGCTATAACATTAACCACTTACGAACTAAAACGAGCCGTGAGGTGATCGGTAGCCAAAACGTTTACTAGTCTATCGGAATAAAAGACGTACAATACCTTGATCCTCAAATATTCAGCCGTTTAAGCAGAATTTCCAATACCGTCTAAAGATGCCATTACAAGTGAAATCAGAGCAAAGAAGAAAATACAATCGGGACAATATAACATAACAATCGAAGCGTTCACATGGCCGGCCTGTCGGTTTGTTATTAATATTGTAAGATATCGGCAAATTATGGTTTTTTATTCGTCACTAACTAAACGATTTATATTTAAATATGCAATCTGGAAAAAGTGATGACAATTTTCGTTAAGTGTTTTAGTTGGTTTCCCACCGCCACCCGTTTGGTGTGATTTATACGCCTTTTTCCGTCTTCTTTATTGAAATTGAATATGAACTTAGCATATGAATTTTGTCTGTGGACCATGTGATAGTACACTCACGCACACACCCACACACACACACACACACACACACACACACACACACACACACACACACACACACACACACACACACACACACACACACTTGCACGCACGCATACACTCATATATTTTATTATATGTGTAGTTATATCTAAATGTATATATATACTTATATTTATATATATATATACAAAAATATATATGTATATATATGTATGTATATATATACATGTATACATATATATATGTATATTAATATATATATATATATTCCTAGATGTATATATTATATATATATACATAGATATATATATATATATATATATATATATATATTAATATGTATATATATATATATATATATATGCTTATATATATATATATATATATATATATATATATATATATATATATATATATATACGTATATTTCGAGCAATGCTACTTAAAAAGCAATGCATTTGTTGGCAATATTATTATTCTCACCGTCTGTAGAGTTGCTTGACTCCTTTGTAGAGTCCTTTACCGCAAGTATAAAGGACATGAAATGTAATTGTTAACATGAAGTGATCACACTATGTACTGAATGGTGAATTTGTTAAGCTGTGAGGCTGAAGCTTAGGTGGGAATATGATCAGAATGGAGGACGATGAATTTGTAGCTGAACTTTGCTGCAATAATTGAACTTGAATGCATGAATGTTGACTGTGACATGTTTTATATACCCTTAATTCACTTTCACTCACGTTATTTTGTTATGAATACTAAGGTTATGTTTCTAGGTTGGAGTGCAGCAAAGTAGATTTTACAAAGCTGGGTACTACGTTCCTGACAACGCGAGTCATTCCTTCATTCGAGATGACAACAAGCCGATTGTTTAGTCTCAGCGCCATCTACATGCAACTACTACATGCATATTGATTAGAATGTTGTATGTAGAATTTTCCCGTTCTCCTTATTGTATGAAGCGATTATACAGGTAAGATTATGCACCACAGTTTTCAATAAATGCATGTTCGACAGTCCGCTGCTAAATTAGTTATGTGCATTACAGAAATAGGTGTTAGATAACCTAGCAAATATCCATCAGGTAGGTAATTAGGTAAGGTGGTACACAGACAGCTATGCAGGCAGGCAGACAGGCCGGAAGGCAGGCGGATATGAAAGTTTGTTGGAAGATAGGTAAGTAGGCAGGTAGACAGGTTCGTGTTGAGATAGGTAGGTAGGTGTAGACGGGTAGGTAGATATGTGGGTAGAAAAGTAGGTAGGTAGATAGGTAGGTAGGTAGGTAGGTAGGTAGGTAAGTAGGAAGGTAGGTAGATTGGTGGGTAGGTAGGTAGGTAGGTAGGTAGGTAGGTAGGTAGGTAGGTAGGTAGGTAGGTAGGTAGGTAGGTAGGTAGGTAGGTAGGTAGGTAGGTAGGTAGGTAGGTAGGTAGGTAGGTAGGTAGGTAGGTAGGTAGGTAGGTAGGTAGGTAGGTAGGTAGGTAGGTAGGTAGGTAGGTAGGTAGGTAGGTAGGTAGGTAGGTAGGTAGGTAGGTAGGTAGGTAGGTAGGTAGGTAGGTAGGTAGTAGGTAGGTAGGTAGGTAGTTTGTTCTTCAATGGCATAGGTACCACAGGTCAGGTTGAAATATAGGTATCTAGCAAGCAAAATCAGAAGTGCAATTATCTGTTATATACGACGCATAAAGCGTGTACACGCACCATCGTCTGCATTGCTATTGGCAGCATGTTTTGCGCCACTAAATCAACTAATTTATGATAAAAGCTATCGAGTGCGATTGACCTTACCTTGGCTGCGAAACAAACGGTTATACCCTCATTATTAATGTCAGCTGCAATCAATGCTCTGGACAGTTTCTCTTCGAAGTAAATACCCAACAGGGCTCCCTGAAGAATGATCAGATTGATTGATTAACCCTGACACGAATTTGGAATCTCTGTGATGTGTTTTTTTTTTAACTGTCCTGCTTTCGGACGGCTTATTGTGCAGGACATGAAAAAGACCTCGGTAATCTTTCATACACCAATACGAGTGACCGGTGAGATTTCGCTGGTCTTAATTAGTGTAATCGAATTGACATGAGCATGACCAAAAACTAGCATGCTGATTAAGCAATATGTTTATGTTTTAAGTCAATCATTTAATATAAATACATCAGTTGGCTGAATCTATGATAATTGCTATATAAAATGGTAGATACTAATGATGAAAGCTTTTGGCAACATTTATTTTCTTCATTTAACTGGGTCATGGATCCGTGTCGTCGAATGCTTATTCCTAAAGTCTGATTGCACTAAACGCGATGGGATGCCTAAGAAACAGTCATCTGCATGCGAGTAAGATACATGCGCTATATTGAGACTACCACAAAAGAGACGTCCACTTGCTGTGCTCTTCTACTCCGAAGTGGTTAGATCGATCAGCTGTTTTTCTCTGGACAATGAAGCAACTAGAAAAGCAGCATTGGTTTTGAGAGCTGCGATCAACATGCCCAACGACCAACATACGCTTGATCAACTCACCGCAAACGTAATCAGTGAACTAGGTTTCCCAGTACATTGTACATCCCGTAATAGAAAAGGGTCCCTTCATGATGGGTAATTTGTATAAATGCATGAAGGGTCAGACAGGCCGGAAGGCAGGCGGATATGAAAGTTTGTTGGAAGATAGGTAAGTAGGCAGGTAGACAGGTTCGTGTTGAGATAGGTAGGTAGGTGTAGACGGGTAGGTAGATATGTGGGTAGAAAAGTAGGTAGGTAGATAGGTAGGTAGGTAGGTAGATAGGTAGGTAGGTAGGTAGGTAAGTAGGAAGGTAGGTAGATTGGTGGGTAGGTAGGTAGGTAGGTAGGTTGGTAGGTAGGTAGGTAGGGAGGTAGGTAGGTAAGTAGGTAGGTAGGTAGGTAGGTAGGTAGGTAGGTAGGTAGGTAGGTAGGTAGGAGGTAGGTAGGTTGGTAGATAGGTAGGTAGGTAGGTAGGTAGGTAGGTAGGTAGGTAGGTAGGTAGGTAGGTAGGTAGGTAGGTAGGTAGGTAGGTAGGTAGGTAGGTAGGTAGGTAGGTAGGTAGGTAGGTAGGTAGGTAGGTAGGTAGGTAGGTAGGTAGGTAGGTAGGTAGGTAGGTAGGTAGGCATTACATGTGCCTTTCTAGTTAGTTAGTTCTTCAATGGCATCTATACCACACAATCACATTTGAAATCATATAAGTCGAAGTATAGCTTATATCTAGCAAGCAAAATCAGAAGTGCAATTATCTGTTATATACGACGCATAAAGCGTGTACACGCACCATCGTCTGCATTGCTATTGGCAGCATGTTTTGCGCCACTAAATCAACTAATTTATGATAAAAGCTATCGAGTGCGATTGACCTTACCTTGGCTGCGAAACAAACGGTTATACCCTCATTATTAATGTCAGCTGCAATCAATGCTCTGGACAGTTTCTCTTCGAAGTAAATACCCAACAGGGCTCCCTGAAGAATGATCAGATTGATTGATTAACCCTGACACGAATTTGGAATCTCTGTGATGTGTTTTTGTTTAACTGTCCTGCTTTCGGACGGCTTATTGTGCAGGACATGAAAAAGACCTCGGTAATCTTTCATACACCAATACGAGTGACCGGTGAGATTTCGCTGGTCTTAATTAATGTAATCGAATTGACATGAGCATGACCAAAAACTAGCATGCTGATTAAGCAATATGTTTATGTTTTAAGTCAATCATTTAATATAAATACATCAGTTGGCTGAATCTATGATAATTGCTATATAAAATGGTAGATACTAATGATGAAAGCTTTTGGCAACATTTATTTTCTTCATTTAACTGGGTCATGGATCCGTGTCGTCGAATGCTTATTCCTAAAGTCTGATTGCACTAAACGCGATGGGATGCCTAAGAAACAGTCATCTGCATGCGAGTAAGATATATGCGCTATATTGAGACTACCACAAAAGAGACGTCCACTTGCTGTGCTCTTCTACTCCGAAGTGGTTAGATCGATCAGCTGTTTTTCTCTGGACAATGAAGCAACTAGAAAAGCAGCATTGGTTTTGAGAGCTGCGATCAACATGCCCAACGACCAACATACGCTTGATCAACTGTAGGTAGGTAGGTAGGTAGGTAGGTAGGTAGGTAGGTAGGTAGGTAGGTAGGTAGGTAGATAGGGTAGGTAGGTAGGTAGGTAGGTAGGTAGGTAGGTAGGTAGGTAGGTAGTAGGTAGGTAGGTAGGTAGGTAGGTAGGTAGGTAGGTAGGTAGGTAGGCATTAGGTAGGTAGGTAGGTAGGTAGGTAGGTAGGTAGGTTCTAGGTTAGTTCTGTTAGTTCAATGGCATCTATACCACACAATCACATTTGAAATATAGCTTATATCTAGCAAGCAAAATCAGAAGTGCAATTATCTGTTATATACGACGTATAAAGCGTGTACAACAACCATCGTCTGCATTGCTATTGGCAGCATGTTTTGCGCCACTAAATCAACTGATTTATGATAAAAGCTATCGAGTGCGATTGACCTTACCTTGGCTGCGAAACAAACGGTTATGCCCTCATTATTAATGTCAGCTGCAATCAATGCTCTGGACAGTTTCTCTTCGAAGTAAATACCCAACAGGGCTCCCTGAAGAATGAGCAGATTGATTGATTAACCCTGACACGAATTTGGAATCTCTGTGTTGTGTTTTTGTTTAACTGTCCTGCTTTCGGACGGTTTATTGTGCAGGACATGAAAAAGACCTCGGTAATCTTTCATACACCAATACGAGTGACCGGTGAGATTTCGCTGGTCTTAATTAGTGTAATCGAATTGACATGAGCATGACCAAAAACTAGCATGCTGATTAAGCAATGTTTATGATTTAAGTCAATCATTTAATATAAATACATCAGTTGGCTGAATCTATGATAATTGCTATATAAAATGGTAGATACTAATGATGAAAGCTTTTGGCAACATTCATTTTCTTCATTTAACTGGGTCATGGATCCGTGTCGTCGAATGCTTATTCCTAAAGTCTGATTAAACTAAACGCGATGGGATGCCTAAGAAAGAGTCATCTGCATGCGAGTAAGATACATGCGCTATATTGAGACTACCACAAAAGAGACGTCCACTTGCTGTGCTCTTCTACTCCAAAGTGGTTAGATCGATCAGCTGTTTTTCTCTGGACGATGAAGCAACTAGAAAAGCAGCATTGATTTTGAGAGCTGCGATGAACATGCTCAACGACCAACATACGCTTGATCAACTCACCGCAAACGTAATCAGTGAACTAGGTTTCCCAGTACATTGTACATCCCGTAAGAGCAAAGGGTCCCTTCATGATTGGTAATTTGTATAAATGCATGAAGGGTGAGTGCGTAGGATACCCTTTCTAATGATCATCATCTTACTGCAATATACGAACCGTCACTTTAATTTCTTGGCGCTGTGGGCATATCATGTCAATGTCTGTAATCACTGACACATGCTCAATTTATGCTACCGCGAAACAAAAGCACACATTTAAATCATATTGCAAACGGAAACTTTAGCTAGTTAGACACCAATAGACATTGAGCAAACCCTTGTATCTTTAGCAAGCAGATATATGGGTCAATGTAACATCGTTGCAAAATATCACGTAGCTTGGTGTTTTCTGAAGACACATGTTTCATTGCCGTGCATCGTTTGCTTTGAGGCCACGTTACCGTACTGAAACGACTGATTTGCTGGCCAAATTAATGTCCCGACTGCACTATTTCCTAAAGAAAGCACCTAACGATAGCTGTAAGTTGTGGTACTAAACAGATGCAACATCTTTTGGTAGGCATCTTCAAGTGTAACATCATCAACCGATTTGTTGTTGATTATGAACTTTTAACTGGTTCGACAGAAATTATTAATCGCGCACGTATCTTGTCATGCCATTTAATCAAAAATAACTTTTAATGAAAAGCCAAGGTGCCATGTAATTATCTTCGATGAAGCATTCGGAGAAAGGCTAACAACATCAATCTCATGCAGCGCTTAAATCAAAGTTTTCGTCCGCCATCCGCATCAACAATAAATTCGCCACCGGGAGTGAATAATATCATAATACAGGTTAAGCCATATTTTGCCTCGACTATACTATAATCACCGAGTTATTAAAACGTCTTTTTTTCGCGGGAATTAGTAATAATGATGTGTCCAAATCTTCAAAGTAGACGCTTTCCAGCTTGCGCAATTTAAAATTCGAATCTTGAAATGAAATTGTTGTAATTTAAAGAAACCAACTTCTTAACCTTTACCATGATACCTCACCTGCACGCTTCGAAAAACCGTAAGAAAGTTTTCGTCTTATCAAGCGATTGCTTACTATATTATTCAATGGTCGACCACCAGCAAACTGCCCATATGCATTAATACTATTGACCCATACAGTCCATGGTCGACCACTATACGCAACCACACTGTAGCCCCGCGCACGGAAATAAACGCAGAGCTCTTCGCATCTTGATACAGCTGTCTGGACTCTAATTACCATAGACACGTTCTCTCATAGATGTGAATAACATCCCTGCCATTACCCATTCTGTTATCCCCTTCTAACCAAGCGTATATATATATATATAGACTAGGTGCCGAATATACAATTTGCAATGTAGCAGAGGCCCAGCGTTACTTGCATACTGTCTAGTTAGCTGCCTGGCGCTAGGGAGCGGCTAGCCGCTCGCAAGCTCGGCATTGGCACTAATGACAGTAATTATGAAACGCTCATCTTTCATATGAAACGTACACGTATATCAATATATTACCAAGCTCTAAATGATGTCATGTTTGGTGAGTGGGACGAAGTACATTATATAACCGATGCTTGTAGAGATATTTATTTTATCATCATGGATGCAGCTACAGCTCAACAACAGTAGTGCAAGTAAGCTGCTTCGTTACATGATATTGCTGCCCGGCGATTGTATCGTCCTCATAACAATTTGCACAACTATTGTGAAGCTATGGGTGGAACATGGCATACATACATATCAAAAGCAAAGCCATGAACACCATGGGTCCATATCGTGCAGAGTTTGCACATTTTGCTGTTGGGCATACATGTTAACTGATGTTGTACTAAAGGGGGATGCAGAATAAGACATGATATGTAATGCCAAGAAGCACGAGTCACAAAACGCTGTACTGCACATTGCTGTTGATGGACAAGTAAAGGTTTGACATTTTTCACGTTCATGATGGCAAATACACTGTATGTGTTAAATGGCACGCAGCTGTGTTAGGGGGAGCACTGGTGCAGCTTAACCACCTTGTGCCAATTCATGATATTGCCTTCAGTTTATATTTTGCACAAATACAAGGTTGTACCCAAGAGTAAAGTTCCTGCGATATAAAAACCGCGCTCACAACACTGATCATCACATCGAGACGGTTAAATATCGTTGTCAATACTACGTTTGCACATAGAAAGCAAATATAAATTGTCTGGTCGGCATGCATACTAATCATATGATGCCCTGAATTGCGATGTGTATCCTGCTGATGTTAACAAATTCTGCAAAATAATGATTATCACATCACCGGCTGTGTAACAGTTCCCGTGGGTTTAGGATAGGCACATGTAATTGCACTTCTGGTTATATAAGCGGCTGCACTGTGATTGACGTCACCCCAAGAGAGGCTTTGATAATCGGGTAACATTTTACCCAACAAAACATTGTACAGTATTAGCAAATATTGGAACGTGTAGGAATATTGCTTTTGATGCAGATGGCAAGTAAATGTTGGAATAAAGTTCGGCGCAATTGTAGTTAACCTAGCTAACTTCCCCGTGCATCAACTGGTGATACAAATAAGTCCTAGCTTATGGTGACTTGGTAATAGCTTCACGTCATGAGAAATATAAAAAGCCTTGATGTGAACGTTCACACTTTTAGAAGATAAATAAGTTACAAAACCTTCTCTCGTCATTGATTGCAATTTTGTTGACGATATCGACTGAATATTGTGTTCTAAGTGCTAATTCAACTAATTCTATGAAACTTAACTGTGTAATAGTGCATTGTCAACAGATTACTTTCATATCCTAAAATATGACCTATTGAACTGCATAGAGCAATCTTAAAGTTACGGAGGGGATGGAGTTGGCTGAAACAAACAAGGAAAAAGTACACAACACACCAATTGCTTTTACCTATTCGAAAAATTCTGTTACTAGCAGTCGACTCACAATAAGTACACATGGCACCCACTAACGGAAACAGTGGCTAACCACATACATCGATTGACCAAACAAATAACAAAACCTATGTTTGATTGCCAACAAACTTTGTGTGTGCCTTTTAACATTGATGTCATTCCCATGTTTTACCAGCGGGTGGTTCGTTGATGGTCTAGTCATTACAAGTCAATACATATCGATATTTTGGTAATGTTGTTTTAAACTTTGTGAAGCAGGAGGAATAAAAGAACCATAAATTTTACAATCTGTAAGAGTTAAAGAGGGATAAAACCTGGACCCTTACGAATACTCTTGCGATAATGGCATCGCCTCTGCTGTTAATAGATCGTTTAATAAACGCGGATACAGGCAATGCATCCATTAAACCTCTCCAAGTTTTGTTTACTAAGTGCTGTCATAAACCCGTTACATTCAAAACACATATTACAGGGAAGAAGGTAGCAACGGTATATATCTCGTGAATATTATGCTGCATACAATACCCCCGTCATCCGACAGCATATGTTATTAAACAGGAATACAATATCTATGATATATGTCGGGTAACATTAATAAATAGAGCTGTAAATGCACAATACGTTTTGCTGTAATTTTCGAAACGAATTGTTTCGCAGGGCAATGAATGCAAACAAGCAGCAAATTATTAACACCCTTTGTCAAGCAACATCTGTGAATACAAAACATAAGAAGCTATTAGCTTATTCTGGAAAAAAATTATAAGTTATAAATAATTTTGTACCACAGTCCAGGTTCTTCGGAAATTGGTACATACACCAGTTATTAAGTTATGCATGCTTACCAAAGGTGAATCAATCTCCACAATTCAACAAAAAAACAATTGTGGATAATCGCTGATCGATAAACTGCTAACACCATTTATTATGCCTAGCCAATGAATGAACGTCATATGTAAAGTCGCGTCGATTTTTTATTACTCTCCCATGATTCATTACGTAACCTTTATAATACAACTAACATTTATCTTGCATAAATCGAATTTGATAAAGTATATACGCGTAAAATATCATTAAACAACATACTAACCCATAGTTATGCCCGCATGGATCGCAGTTACACGGTTTGCTGATAATTAGGCATTTAGTCAACATAATAAGCAGAGGCTAATATTGTTTTACAAATAAACTTTGTAAACCAGATCGTTTGCACACCCCAGGAAACAATCCACATACTCACAGAATACAAAAATAATAGGCATATACAGAGTTGAAATAGTTGTAGAACGACAGCTAACGCAAATGTCGCAGTGTGTTGGGTTTGAACTCTCAAAATCAACGTGAGCTGCCCGTTCGACCAATCCGCGGTCGAGATAATTTGATTCTGATCTCAAATGCTGCTTGCTCAATTTAAACTTGAGGTGAGTATAATGTACTCGATAGATATGCTCTTTAGAGAGACAAATAAACCTGGTTGCACTCTTCTTTTGTTTAATGACATATGATCTATGTAAATGGACAGCGACAAGTTCTCAAACGAAACCATTTGTTTTATGTAACAGCTGGTTTTAGAACCGCCCAGTCGTTGCCCCCCTTGTATACATGTAGGAGCACGTGTTTTTGAACGCAAGGGATAGCATCATCCAAATATGTTAGATCGCCAATGATCAGTAAATATTTACGACTAATATGGTTGGCGTCATATCGGTACGATAATTGAGGCAAAAAAACCTTCCTTTAGTAAAGAAGGTTGTTAAAAGGAGACAATACGCGGAATACGAAAAAACCTGATGCCAGCTATTATTCTGTGATCCTGAGCATGCAGTGAAGAACGTCCGGTAAGTACATTGTCTTTATCATTACTATTGTAAAATGATACATTTTGGTAATCAATCTTGCCTCTTTGCGCACGGATGTCACAGATTTAGTGCACTTACACTTTCAGTTAACACAAGGAGCGCACTTTCCATCCTTTATCACTACAGTCAAAAACGCGATAGATAGAGGAAATCTACCAAGCCAGCTGCAAGGCCTGATAATAAGAACCTCTAGCTACTATCATAGACGTCAAGCGCCGTTTTAACTATAAAAACAGTCAAGAACGAATCTATCCGACTTGCTATCCCAATATAGTCTGATTGATACATTGCTAAGTTTAAAAATGAACCAAATATACACTATAAGTGTCAATGAATAAGAGCGACAGAATAAATGTCGTTGATCCTAAGTAACCAACGCAAAATAAAAAAACCGCTCAATGCACTGCACCACATTAAATTGTTATAAGGTTATTTCGAGCTTTATCTATAAGATGATTAATTATACACACATACATCAAAGGCCTAGCTATCAACATGGTTACTTAGGATATATTTGCGGTCATTGTGTCCGCGTGAAAGCGTGTGTAAGTGCATTTACTTTGAATATAGGTACCCAACAGTTAAGTATATTGGCAGTAAGTGCTTTAATAAAAGCTACATTTGACGGAGTGATATAATGTATATACATCTTTGTCACGTACGAATCACAATGTAATGTATATCGTAAGTAAGTGCCTTTTCGCAATGAATTGAAATACCGAGTTATAAGTACGAAAAGCAAGCACAACTAAATAGAAGAGCCTTTCTCTAGCCTGTCGTGTGGGCATAAGCATACAGAACATTCAAGCCGCGACCGCGGTGATGAATGGCAACAGTGCTAGATGCAACAAACTAACACTATTGATAATTCAACTGCAACAGGACGTCGTATAAAAAGGTTAGCATTTGCACACAATGTGCTCCCCTAAACGAATATACATCCCACAATATCGCAATGCCAAGTTACATACAATCACCATTCCTCAACAAGACACTACATTATACACGCTACATTAGACATCAAGTTATATTGATCTCCTTCCTTATTTTCTTTGCAGAAACCGAAGCTATGAACGGCCAAATGTGACAGCTTGCAGAATCGGCAATTTTAGAATCTCATGAATTTGACCTTCAGCTGAAATTGGGCTATCTATTCAACAGTTATATGGGTTCCGAAAGCATTGGAATTAACGCCTGATTGATAACATTCCCAACGCGCATACAAATATGCGACACACATTATTGCCTGTGAAACTAACAAGAGGCACAAGTGAGGCTCGAAGCAAAATATGTAACACCAGGGTGTCTATGTTTGTGAAGCGTTAATGGGTACGGAGTAGGGTTTTCGGGCTGGACTTTTGGTTTATTGGCAAATATATAGCTCCAGTCAAGAATTTATGGTTGCATTTACTGAGCAACAAACGAGCAAACAAAGTTTCTCTACATAATAGGCGAGTGACCATCGAATATGGCTATATTTACACTCTCTGGTGACAGGGGATGATTTGTCATTATATGGATCAGATCAGCGGAGGATATATACAACAACAAGTACCTGGTTATTCACCCATGCTGATGGCCTGCATTCTATATTTTATGTACATCAGTGTAGGTTTGTATGTTAAGCCGATTTTAAAGAACGACGAGTATGGTCTGTCAGATCTGTCGCACGAAAAAAATTGATCCTAACAGAGGGAAACGCTAAGTCAAGTATGAAACTTGTGTGTGCTGTTTGTTAGTGGCGCATGCAATGAATAGATGTTATGCATAGACGTTAATGAGATTAAGTATAGGTTTATTGGCTATGATGCGCTAGATGAAAACATCCAATTAACACAATAAATTGGCAGCTACTGTGTAACGAATTAATTTGATTAAGATGCAGCATATTTTACATATTCCATATAGGACTTCCTAACGGTTAATGTACGTGAGTTTTAGAGCACGATTTGTTTACATTAACAGTATAACAACGAAGCTGTTTTAGCAATTAACCTTGACACAGGACTATATTGACACATAATGCTACGACATTGTGCTATAAAACGGCACTGTTTAGAGAACTCACCATGCAACGCGTGTTGCACAGTAATGGATATGGCAATGACAAAGACTGATATGCATAGGCGATAATCAATGTAGCCGCTAATCGACCCTTCGACGTCTTAACGTTGTGCTTATGCCAGGTATATGGGAAAGAATTGATCGTTTTATAAAACGGTTTGCATCATATATATTGTCAGCAAGTATATGCTGGCGTCAATTTGCCGGATCTATGTGACTACGCCTTTATGGCTCTCCCTGAATGCAGTATAAAGCAGCCGCTGAATAGCAAGATAATATTTAAGGATAACATATATTCCAGATTCGATCAATCAAGTTTTGTTTGATTTCATTCTAGCATTGTCATCGATACAGAGTGCAGAAAAGCGGTCATGCGGTCCATGTACCAACTCAATTTATTTAAACTGTACGCAAAACTATAATTTCGCAGTCCAGAAACCGCTGAAATTGAAAACATATATCAAATTATGCAGTGCGCTATCGCATGATTAGAAGCTGTCTACATGTTTAAGGGACATTATGTATTTCCTTATCCGGTATTGTAAGTGTTCTTGGAATTCTTGTGAACAATACAAATGACAACCACCTTATAATATCCGTTTATAAATGGCTTGCAGTCCTCGGTAGAAACAACAAACCAAATATAATAACTATAAAAATGAGTCCTCATTAGGGTGTAAAGCGTCGTTTATGATGACTTTATCGGCCTATTAGGGCATCATCTTGGCGATCATCATAGCATCGATATCTTCACAGCAATCGAATGTAATTCTCATACATAGGAGAGAAGCTCCGAAATTCTTACGCCGTCTGTCTACGAATGCAATGAACCTATCTAATGCCGGATATCGACGAAGCACTGATAGGAATTCATTTATTGCGGGCAATCATGAGATGCAATTGTCTTTTCTGCTGTAACTGGTCTCAACAGTATTACGATCTTGTATTTCATTGCCCCTATGATGCAATTAATCGGTTCTTAGTAATCAATTTAGCCGCTTATCGACTACTCGACGTCTATAGCGTTCTGTTTATGCCGGGCATATGAGAAAGACTTGATTGATAGTAAAACGGTATTGCTCGTATCTATTGTCAGCTAGTATTACTGGCGTCAATTTGCCGGATTTACGTGACTGCGCCGTTAATGCTCGCCTTAAGTGCTGTGTATGGCAGCCGTTGCGCAACAAGACTACATTAATTTAAGGATGTCATATATTTCGGATTCAATCAAGCAATCAAAAGAAAACAAGTTTCGGTTTGCTTCATTTGTACAATATGCATTATCTAACTTTGTCATCGATACAATGAGCCACAAAGGGCTGAAAAGCAAAGGAACCTGATCCTATTGATTCTCTAAGAGTCTCATGTGGTCGACTTGTTTCATCGATTGTAAATGATGACCTGTTTTGCCGGCTTAACCGGTGATGCTTGATAAAAACGGATTTAAGTTATTGCATGTATCTATCCAATTTATTTAACCAGTTAGTCATTACACAATTTTGCCGGCCAAATGATCGCAGATATTTAAAAGATTTATCAAATTATGCAGTGCGCTAATGCATCTTTGAAAGCTGTTCGCATGTTTAAGGGGAATTATGTATTTTCTTATCAGACATTGTAAGTGAAATTCTTGCCGGCCTGAGATTAAATCTGATATCGAAAAAAATAGGAGCACATTAGTAAGAGCGCAATATCTAAAAGACCCAATTGCCCATTCATCCTCCCTGGGTTCAGGTTTGCATATCTTTGTGTTAACAAATGACATTTGTTCCATCGAGTAATGCTGGGTGGTAATGGCATATATGATTATGATGTTAAAAGAAGGGGAATAAGCGACATAATAAGTAGTGACTAGAATGGGAGCATCAAGCTCTTAACTTAGTCATCTGAGACCTACAGGTGCTTACGGGCCCGTAAGAAGCCCATGAGAAATCATCTGCGCACGCAGTGGTGATAACTTGCTTTGCGTGTGTTCTGCGGGCGTTCTACGTGTTCTTTTCGGGGATCCTGTCATAGTGTCGACAAAACCAATGCGTACACTATGAGGGCCCATAGAGGACCCACAATAAAACAGTACGGGCCCCGCAAGGGCCCCTTTACGGCCTACGGGCCTTCAACGGGCTTAAACCCGTAAAGAGGTTTGGTGTGACCAGAGTGCATGTTCAACGTTTGGCCACGGGCTGTACGGGGCCCGTACGGATCCAAACATCTTCCACAAATAGTTCGGGCCCCGCACGGGACTGCACGACATGCTGTGCGGGCCCCGCACGGACTCGCATGGTAGACAGCTCTCATGTGACTTGGGCGTTAACCGATGAGCCTACGCATTATGCAAAACAGTATATACATTGACGCTTAAAGTTTGTGAAAGCAAAATCCAGGCGTCGGTATCTAGGCTTTAGTAGCTGGTGAACGGAAGCACTTCATGCCATCTGATCTTTTTACTCCTAAAACTAAACATCATGTCTGATCTCATCCCAAAATTATGATGTTATATAAATATTTCTTATTTCCTATGTCTACACAGTCATTTGTTGCTAAATTATTGATAAATGTGCCGCTTGACAAGAAAGTCAACTATCTACTGATTGATTGATTATTTACTCAAAAACAATTTCAAAGAACTTTGCAGTCTCCGTTAACGTGAACACCTCGAAAGCTTTATTAATTTCTGATATGTCACGGGTCATACGGTAAGTAGCTGACAAACATCCATCTCGTCAAAGCAAGACTTTCCCATTACGATTTGCGGCATCAGTAGAGGTGACTGTTACGCTACAGCACTGTCTTGTTTCACCCTAAATTCGAATGTTGACACGACCGCTGCAACACAGCTCTAATCGTTTGATGCGTAATTTTGATCACTTTATATACTAGGCCGACCACTGTCCGTAAAGCTTGCAATGAGGGTGCATGAGTCATTAATGTCCCCGTGTATTTTAACACACTTCCTTACATTCGTCGATACTGTCGAAGCAGATATAAAAGAGAAATGTAAGGCCGACTTGTCATAGCAAGCTCTTGGTTTTATTACTCCATTTTAACAATAGGTATATTAATAGTATCCCATTTTCCTAGGTAATAAATGATGATTGATCTGAATTAGTGACATAATTCTAGTGTTTACTGAGAAGAGACCGATTGAATACATTTAAAAAAATCGAACGCTTAATGAATCTTAATGAGCATTAGATAGGCCACAGTTAACTTAAATTGAGTGTGTGCGTTTTTTGCTATATACAGCCGAGATTCGGTTTCAATGCATACTCGTAAGGTTCAGCAGATATATGTTGGCAATAAGATTTATTTTTTAAAATTGATCAAAGAACTTTTTGAGGGAAATGTCAAATAAGGTTGAGCTAGCAAATTCCTCGAGATAATTATCAACTTACTGTTCATTGATATTGAGATGACAGATCATTTTTTGTCCATGTTATAATGCGATGTACTTTTGGGCCATATTGTCACTTCGGAATCAAGTACAGCAGCCCAGCTGTGACTGCGCCGTACGCCACAATATATTATGATTGCATTAAGCTGCGCAAGATACCGACCGCCTAACCTGTTCACCGAATCACAGCCCAGGAATTAAATGGTAGAAATGTCAATAATTATAATGGTCGAATCCTAATATACCTAAGGTTTGTGTTGGTCTCCGAGGATTACATCGGACAAGCCAAACAAATGAGCAGTTCCATAGGTTAAACGAAACATTTGAGCTGAGTCGCTTCATGCCCAATATGCACCTGTGGTTTGAGATATTTACTTATCCGAACTACTTGGCACACGACGTGTTTATATATATATTTGCACAAACGTTCAGATAGCATCGGACATGTACATTATCATGAATACAAAAGGAATATTACTTCTTATGTTGGTTTATATTTGGGATTAGTCAACAAAAAAGGTATTAAGGCTTATCGTTAGAAGATATCTTTATTCTGCTGCAGTATTTGTGTATAAGTTTTAAAGAGGATTAATGGATGTCATGCCACGCATGCAATAACATAAATGCCCTGGCTATTGCCCTTCCGATGCATATGCAGGTCATAAATCTGTTCACAATCGGAATCATTGAACTCTAAATAGAATGATCATATGATGGGTCAATGCCTAAGTGTGATGTTACCGGTTACTTGCGGCTAGTTCTGTTCTTCTCGCATTTACCTATATTGGTTGATATCGTGCCGACGTTCAGCAGCATAACAAGAGATTCCTCACCACAAACACAGCATGACACCGTAACATATGACAGTGACACTTAATGAAAAGGGATAGATTAAATGATAACTTGACTAATATTACCTAATAAGCAATTCTACATTTATTTATTGAAGTGGGATACTATTTTATACAAGAAGTTTACACTTGAGAATGTAGGAGTAGAGAGGATTAACTAATCTGAGAGACTGTACAGCTAGGCCGCTTAGAGCTCACCCCTTTATTCATGAGGTTACCAATAAACGTCAAATAACATCAGCATCAGCATCCCACTGGTACATGCCTTGTCATAGCATTCACTAAACGGATATTTACTACAACTCTTAGGCGAATGAAAGCGGTCATTAACCACAGCAAACCAATAAAACGCCATCATGTTCGCTACAAACATAATGAAGAGCGTAACGTAGGATCACCTTTTCAGTCTACGGAGACGTAAATCCTTTCAAGATTTGTAATATCACCGCTCAAGGCCATCAGCTTCAATGTCAAGTAACTAGTTGCGGCAAGCAATAATGGGTGAAAACGTTCTATCGACGTTAGGCATGTCCTTGTAGTATATTATTAGCCACATACAAGCCATATATGAATACGTCATGAATACGCGGATTGATAACTTCTGAATTCTCGATTCACCTCGTCTAAAGACGACGTCAGTAATGGCAACTGGGCGTAACGCCATGTTTGTCTGACGAATAGACCGCATAGCTATTGATATGCCGGTCTACATTGATACCGGGTTTAAGCGACAACCTTAACTGTTCGTTAAGGTGCAGTGACGAAATCATGCTCAATTATATTTAATGCAATATCGCAACCGTAAACACGTACATTATTAGCTAATATACAAGCATTAAATTAGATGATATGCTATTATTTCCGATCTTCATGCAAATTGTATGCATGCAATGGCAATATTTTAATGATGTGACCCCTGCTTCTTCGAACAATAATTCTTACAGCTGTTGCATTATGCCATTACCTTCTACTTTTTTGCATTCGCTAACAATGTCAGGATTATCTATGTCAAAGATTTTATGTAGGTCATAGTAATATACAACGAATAGCTCAATATTTTACACTGAGGTGGTACGTATGAGTGATTATGTAACAATAAAAAGTATTACCAGTGGTTTTTAATATCTAAGGCAAGCATCGTCATAACATAGCGTCGGATAAACATGTGTAACTACCTGATGCGCGTTTCTTTATAGTAAAGTTCCTTGTTTATAAGCCTGTCTAACCGCGCAGCGATATCCGTATGACGTCACTGTACAGTTGAAGTGCTTTCAAACATACAAACACATCTGATTGTCATGATACGCTATACATGATTTATTTCGATTGCGCAGAGACAGTATATATTTGTGTATATAAACTCAATGCTGACGATAGATTTGTTTTAACAATAATCTTTTTCAACATATTTACAGAAATAAATGCATCTTTTGTAAATATCATTTATACTTCATCCACATATATCATTGGCGCTTGAACATGCATTTATTAGAAAGGTTAACCACAAACTTGTTTGAGAAGGTATCTGGCCATTGGCTTAAGTTGGTGTACCTATTTATGCAGTTAAGTGCATTTCTTACGTAGCAAACACTTTCCAGATTTCTGCTATCTAACGTCCAATGAATAGTATCATTTGGACCGCGAAATAATAATACGGGTTTCGCATCAGACTAGAACACTTTCAACCAGCTGCATTGAAAGTGATTCATAACGTAAGGATGACAAAATGCCACCCATTTGAAATATTAAAATATAGATATGTTCAAGTTAATATGTTATTTCATCAATTAATATAAATCGTACAGTACTTGTAATTGTCGCTTAGCTGTGTTAGTTTGTTTTGTACTATATAATTAATAAAGAGAAAATTAAACCAAGCGTCGTGTGGAAAAGTTAAGGGTTTGTTGGCGTTTCATTACGCATGGGATTAACGGGGTTCGTGACGGTTAATTAAATATAAATAACCTTAAAGGAATGACGATTGCATCATTAAATAGAATATTGAAATAAACAAGCATAATATCTTTTATTCAATAACTCAATAGATTCATTAAACTCAGGTGGATCTACTCTTTCAAATTATTCTGTCGGACATTGAATTAGCAATCCTTTTATTTGCATTGTGCTTTCCATGCTAACATAAAAAGCGGTTGTATATTCAACAAAATTATTGTCAGACGTAATAGCATAGATGGGGCTAATGGAACCGGGCTTGTTGGTATGTCGCGGGAGTTTCTCATGTGGAAGCGGAATCCCTGACGCAAATGGCGAGTATAAAGGCAGTAAGTGTCATATATATCTTGCCAAAATCCCCAAGCAGCGCCATAAAGGATCCGAGAGAATCGACGCTGCATTTATGATCAAGGTAGCGCGATACAAAGAGGGTATTTGATATGAATATCGTTTGTATTAGCGCAAGGTCTGTCGCGCTGCCAGATGGTTGCTATTGTTGCATAGAAATAACGCTACAAAATTATTAATTTGGAATATATAAGAATATATGAATATATTATGTGATATCCTCACATTGCAAACATCGTTCGATAGACAATAGGTCAATTGATTAAGCTGCCATTCAGGATAAGCATGGATGTATCCAACATAATTGCGGAAACAAAGCCGTACTTGGAGATAAAAATCTTGCACTTAACACAGACGTTTTATCGAATTCTCTGTGTCAATATGCTTGTTAGTTGCCAAAAGCTTGCCAAAGCATATTTTGCCATGCGGCTAATAAAAGGGTGTTTCATACGACAGACGAATGAATTGCAGTTTTGCAACGCAAACAGTGATGCCGTTTATTTGTCCTTCTCTAGTGCTTGCTCTCTTTCAATCTTGCGTCATTAGTTTTTTCTGCTGAGCTTTAACGAAAAAGATTCTTGCTCCGTCAAAAAAATTATAAACTCAGCGCGCCTGACGATGATGGTTCAAAATCGATTTGTGCCGATCACACCTCTCTCAGACTTTGTCCGACATCTAACAATGCATCTCTTGGTGTTATTTGAAGATTTATTGTAGGGATGAAACGGCGCCTGTGTGACAGTTTCGACCTAAACGGAATTAGCCTCGCATTTCTCAGGTCATACCTCTCAAACAGCTGACAACGAGTTCTTGTTAATGGCAAGTATTGTGTAACACATCAGCTAACATGTGGTGTGTCACGAGTATTAGTCCTAGGGCCGTTATTATTTACTGCCTACATATCACCACTTTGGAACCTTTTCAATGAACCAGCTCTGCAAATACCACCAATATGCTGATGATACCCAAATCTATTTAACATTTAATCCTATGTAAAAAATATTCTAAGATGCACAAACCAAATTAGGAGAATGCATTAGACACAGAAGATCAGGGATGGCAAACAATTTTCTACAACTCAATGAGGACAAAACTGAAATTCTATTTTCCGCATCTCGGTACAAACGCCAGCCGTCCTTTGGTCTAATATTAAGTGGGTATATGACTGTATCTACATAAGAAAAAACCCAGAAAACTCGGTATTCTGATGGACTCTCAGTTTAATGGAAAACCACATGTTAGTCAACTCAATCTCTGTATCATCAGATTAGAAAATTAGGGAGCATATGAAAGTACCTAAACAAATCCACAACAGAAATTCTTGTCCGCGCATTTATATCATCTCGGCTTGATTACTGCAATTTGCTGCTGTATTGGGCCAATTCGTACCTTATCGCAAAACTGCAACACGCCTTGTTGCAAAAGGAAACCCCGGGGATAGCATTTAACACATCATGCGTACCCTTCATTTGCTTCCTGTGGAAAAAAGTATTATAAAAAAACCCAATCTACTCACCTTTAAGGCTGTTATTCGAACAAGGGATCTTCGATCTATAGATAAGTATCTGCTTTAAGTCCCCAAGTCTCCAAATATGTCTTCAAACGGTGCCAGAGCGTTTAGTAATGCTGCACCAAGTTTGTGGAACGCACTTCCTATCGGCGTTCGTCGTTCAAATATGCTTGATGTATTTAAATCCATACTCATTTATTTTGAGTCATTGGTATCGCAAATTGTCTGCTTAAGCGTCTTTGCTCAGGATCATATCCTGGCACTGTAAAAATGCATTAATATATGTATATATATGTTTCTACTAATTTAAGATATTAAACCGACGCACGTGATATGGTTAGTTGTCAATTTGATTGATGGGTTTATTGATTTTAGAACCAGACGTTACGTGAAAAGTTAATCCCTATCAATTATCGTTGACCGACTTTTATACGGCTAAATGTGCTATCTGTTTATATATTTATAGTTTGCACTTTGTAACCGTGTGCAGTTGTCATAAAATGCAAAAGATAATGGAAAGCTTCGCACATGTCCACATTGATAGTCTGCGAAGTCATAATCAGGGGAACTTCATGATACCACGTAACCCAGTGCGATGCAATTAGGCAGGATGTTACATTGATTTTAGGCTAGTTCGTGCGTGCATGCGCTTCGTTAGTGCGGCGTCTGCAAATTACTGTGCATTTTAGTCTCAGCACAAGCGAAAAGATTTTTACGTCTGGCTACGATATTTTGAAAATGTCACTTCTGCTGTAACTCGACTCTACGGTATTAGGTCATTGAGCTTGAATATGAGACATTATTGCAAAATCATTCCAGCAGCTTTCTGTTTGGCTCTTGAAACATTGTAGATATAATAAGTAACAAGACCTTGCACAGTACGAGTTCAATGAGTACACGACGATTAGCGGATTATTGCTCATTGGTTCCATACTTTGTAAATATAGATATTAATCAAGTTAACCTGCTTAATAATAGGACCTTATTATTTTCATTAATCGCACATCTACATCAACTGCGTCTTAGTCGAATTTAGTTCAATTGCAGCAGTTCTAAAGCCTATTTGTCGATGATTTTACATAATACTTCGATGGCATCTGTTATGCCATTTTTATTTGAAAGATACAAATTGCCATCTCTGGAAAAGCATTATACGTAACTTTATGCGTGATGATTTCGTTTACTATTGTTAAACCATGACCAGTCCGGCTAATTGTTCTGTTTTATTTGTTTGTATTATATAATTTCTGGAAACGATATCGGCGTGTCCGGCTCTTAATATAGCATCTATAATGTCTCTTCTAATTATATATTCCCAAGCGATAAGCTCTAATGCCGTCATTACGTCCAGCCCGAATACGTTATTTTCCTCCAATTTCTAACTGAATTACTTAAAGATATTTGTCTACTCTTTTGTATCCACATGTTTATGCACAGATGATTGCGATTTGCAGTTATTACCAGAACTTATCGAATCACCTTATGTCATTCCGAATGTATATATCTATTAAGCAACAGGAAGACACGTTATTGGTGCATCTTTATTTCTTGTCCTATTGAGTAATTGCTTGTTCAAGTGCATGTGTGGCCTTTTATATAATGCTGACTGAAGCATCTCCTCGAATCGCAAAATAATATGTCACTCTCAAACATTTAACCTCGTGTTCCAGTAGCTGTCAGAATACTTAAAAATCACTTGCCACCTTCAGCTAAGTTCATCCAACTGTCACTGCAAGTTTGACATTTGAATACGGGTCAAGTTGGGATGGGCTGATGCACTCACATTAAATGCTACCAGGATCATATAGTTGTCTACTTTGCAGAGACCTTTGCAGTGTATTTATGTTCATTCCATCACGACAGGGTATTTGCAAGCGGCATGTCAAAATTCATATGTGTGCCATTTGCGGTAAGTTTGTGCATGCGTGCATGAAATAGCTAACTAACGGTTTTTAGTCAATGTATAATGTTCAATGATTAAATTAATAAGAGGAAACCGGTTGACCCAATACCGCAGTGATGGAGTACATTCTTAGCAGAAGGGGTACCTTGTTTGGACTGCTCTATTGATCTTTACAGATTATATCATTAAGTAGGTTTATAAGAGGCTTCCCAGGTTTTGCAGATATTCACTGCGTGATAATATTTGCACCACCAGGAATTTAACTCATCAGGAAGCAACCAATCAAATATATGCCGAAAGTATACTAAATATTTCGGGCGCATGATTCGGTAAGTATTACATGCTCCATTGCTGCGGCAGTGGTTACACCGTTTGTAAGCACCTTTGGCATTTCAATATTATTTATTCATGGCAATGGATAAGCAATATGATCGAATCTCATCATAATACTAGCACGATTTGAGGTCTTAAGGCAAGTCGAAGGTTACCATTTCTTTATATGCCATTTAGATACAGAGGCGTTTTTGGTATTTAGTACATGTTATTCAATTATTCGGTGGATTGATGAGTTCCGACTCTATCTCGGGATAATCAAAAGCATCCACACATATATGACATTCAAACACCATACTATGAAATGTAACTAGCTAGGGCATTTTCAAGATGCCCAGTTTAAGCACATTTATTTCCTGGCCTAAATCTTCATTCCAATGGTTGTAAATGTTCATACATCAACATACAATTGGCTGATTTAAGTCTGCCTCTTACTTACTGACCATGTCGAAAGGTATATTTGTCGATAAAGGTATATTTGTCGATAAAGATCGGTACAGCATACAGCACCCTTCTGCACATTCGCAAATGTACGCATCAAGATGGCTCTGTTAAACGATTGGTCCGCAAGTGAATAAATCAAACATTATATCACATTAAAGTAAGGCTGTATCTTAATTCCATAAACATTTTCAGTTGTTACTCCACGAGCAAACCACCATTGAGGTTTTGAAACGCATCATAAGCAAATAGCCATAACGTCAAACAAATAGGAGCTATAAATACTGATATAATACTGACACGCGTATCTAATCATTGTGCATAACCACAGCATAAGTCGAAGCTTGTCCAACCGTAATAATCCACATTATAATGTTGAATACCTGCAAAATGTGGAGCTTACGAGCGCATTGAAAAATTTGTTAATCCAAATAACCGAGAAGGCCGCATCATTCTCAGTTTGAAAAAAATTAATTCATAACGAGCACATTGATAGCAAGTAGTTTACGGCCTAAGCCAACACTATACAGCCAACTTTTAGGAACCTCTCTTCTATATGGACTGCAGGGCTTTCAGTCAGTGAATGACGGCTTGTTCATGGTTCTTGTCGGACTATCCCTAATATATCTATCTTCTATGGTGAGATAAAGAAGCGTGATAAAAGATAATAAGTGTAAAACGAATACAGGCACCGAGTCATACTAAATGGCAACGACACTGGTTCGAATTATAAATCATCCATTTCGTTGTCGAATCCTTGGATACACCTGTCAGATTTACAACCGTTCAATGTTGTTATAGTGTATATCAAAGCCTCTTGTTCATTGAACAACACCTCATTTTGAATTAGTTATGCGATATTAGGCATCATATCAATTTATGTGTCGATGTTGTTAAAATATCTACGACAAGCAATATTTCGTCCTAGTGATCGAAGGACATTATAACAAGCATATTTATCGATACAGCGTAGCGATGCATTTTATTCTGGCGCATCTTATTAATCATTTTAAACGTTTCATGGGCAACACAATTCTAATGTAAAGCTAACCCTAATATCCAATATACATATATATATATATAGATATATATAGATATATATATAGATATATATATAGATATATATATATATATATATATATATAGATATATAGAGATATATAGATATATATATATATATATATATATATATATATAGATATATAGATATATATATATATATATATATATAATAGATATATATAGATATATAGGATATAGATAGATATATATATATCTATATATACTATATATATATATAATATATATATATAAAATCCCTATATATATATATATCTATATATATATATATATATATATATATATATATATATATCTCTCTATATATATATATATATATATATATATATATATATATATATATATATATATATATATATATATATTTATATACACGATACGCCCCCGCAATGATATGCCCGCGTTTTACAGTTAGTAATATACTGAATGCTGAATATTTCATTTAATAAAGGAGCAGTATCAATGAATTAATTATCTCGATATGAATAAATTTTAGGCATAATGTCAACCGTTCAGAGAAACCATACATTGCACCGGTTAGA
The DNA here is from genome assembly GCA_034190875.2 of Urechis unicinctus. Lineage (NCBI taxonomy): Eukaryota > Metazoa > Annelida > Polychaeta > Xenopneusta > Urechidae > Urechis > Urechis unicinctus. The sequence goes on along the minus strand of CM067350.1, from coordinate 10,975,057 downwards.
GGCACGGAGAAGCTTGGATGCGCTGATGTTCTTGGCCTCGTTGTCTTCCCACAGCGTGGTTATCTTCCTTTGCAGATCCACGATTTTTTTTCGTTGATGTCGACGGAGCTTTCCTTCTGACACCAGTCGGACGTGAACGGAAACCAGGCGGGCCTCTTCGAGGAGGATGGTGAGCAGCTTGTAGAAGTTTATTTGGCAACGTCCAGTCCTTGAGTTCGCCCTGGTGTGCCATCCTTCGACGTCGTTGTTGGTCCTGATGGCGATGTGCCAGGTAGTTGATGTGAGCCAGGTGGTCGAGACGTAGACGAAGAGCTCCTGCGGTCTGTCGTTGATGGTCCGGTCTTGAAGTTTCTTGAACGCAGGCTTGGTGTGTTCCGCTGGAAGGAAGGGGAGAGATAGGAGAAAAACGTAACATCTTGCAAATAACAGGGTTCTCAGTGTATGCCGTACAAAGGCCAACATCCTGGACCTCCATCCATACCGGCTGGGTCCAGTGGAAGGCACAGCCTCGTACCTGGACGTTAGCAAAATTCTTTCGAACGCCATTCCAAATACCTGTTGCACATAAAACATCTTACTTGCTTAATTCAACCAATACTAACCGTAACCAAAACTACCGCAGCACTAACCATGTAAGAGCCAAGAAAGATACCTTTTTCAAAGTCCGTCAAGACTGTCTCAACCTGAGCCTCCTGAGGCAAAGACCTTTTTAGAGCTTTGCACACGCGCTTGTAATCCTTCTTCCTCCTCCGGCTCATCAAACAAAAGTGAACGGATGTCGAACGACTTTGAAAGTGGCATCGACATACCATGTTTTGGCGGGGGACATGATAGCCAGTTGGTGCGGTGACGCGAAGACCAGGTGCATCTTGTCATCAACGCGGACATCTTTCAGAAAAAAATCGATTGGGACATGCTCTTCTGCAAGCAAAACACAAGAACAAATACAGTAATAATTTGAACCAACTGCCTATGCCGTTTTTAATAAACTCTGAATATACAAATGTATACAGTTGAAAATATTAGAGTTGTTATCCTTATATCGCTGATATCTGCATTGATAGAGCAATAACCTGCACAATGCAACGCTGAAGTTTACCGCGTCTGTCTCTTATCTATGTAATGAAAGCTATACCAAAAGGGGCCTCTTCTGGTGCCAATGATGGATTGCAAAGTCCAAATGAATGTCTTTCGAAAAAACTTATATAACATATATGCATTTGTTTATGTGGGAATGATATTTGATTGAGTGAATATTGCACATGATCTTGTGAAAACACCCTTGCTATCGGAAGCTATTTTCGGTTTGACTTGATCACAAGTATGGCTTGATTTGTACCTGGCAAAGCGTAACGTCAATTTTGAAGAGGATCGTAATTGTTATTGTTTATAATAGTTTTAAAGATGACAATATCTGTATGAGTTGTGACGGTGGCTCGTAAAAAATGCTTGAAAAAGCAACCAAATAACTAAGAAGATGAGGTTGTCAGAGATTTCTAGAGCATTCAAGTCGTCGATTTCACCGCGGCTTTGATAAATGCTTTAGCCGGAAAACCAAGCTGTTTTTAGGTGTAAAGAAAGAGCTAAACAAGTAAACGCGTCAAACATTCGATCAAGGTTCAATATTCTTCAAACTGTATTGTTTGTTCCATTTGGTCGTTATGCAGTAATAGTACGAGCACATTTATGTTTCCGAACATGCAGGCCGAAAATTCATTGTATGATTAAGTTGTTTAGAATAGAATAGGCCCAGTTGAACGGATCCCATTTTTTCAATGAAAGGAGATAACTATGAGCGAATATGTCTGCCACCTAGCGCTTAAAGCAAATGGTTCAGCAGTAATGGGAGAAACGGGTTTATATCAACTGACGTGGATTGTTTCTTTAATATATAATATGCGATATACAAGGTATGCATCATGCGAATTTTATGTTGTGAATCTCCATATTCAACATGAATTAGCTTTGAAACAAAGTCATTAAAGTCATTGTGCGGTCTATAATTATATTGTCATTTAGAAGATTTGGTATGAAATTATAATTAATGCATAAGCTTGACACAAATGCATTTCACTGAAGCAATGAGGTTAGTATTGCATTAAGCTTTTATCCGATGACAATTCGATGGAATATTCAATTGTTGCATGAAATGGGAGTGCGACGCAGTTTTTCATAACGTGATATCGAAGCACATTTGTTCATATCACTTTATGCCGAGAAAACTAATATCAACATAACAAGTGGTACTATGAACTGATTTTGGGCACGGTGACATACACAATACTTTTAAATGGATAGTATCAAAACATGGACAAGGAATGCTTTTAAAAGAATGCTCAATCATGTGGTAAACAGGTGCAAAAATGTCATTTAGAGCATTCGTTTTCAGTACTAAGAGAATTGGTTCTTTACTCGTATTATGCTTAATATTTTGCGGATATTGCCTTCATGGACAAAGACTCTACAGGCTTTCGTTTATATCAATTCCATGTTCGTGGAACAAGGTAACCCAACATTTCAATGTAGGTTTCATGTTAATGAATATCAATGTAATCAAGTCAGTGGCGAGGCTGCTGCCTTAACTAAAGTCACGTTGAAAACGAACGTTTCTCCTTAAATGTGACTGATAAGTCAGTGAACCGCTTACTTTACAGGCTGCCGTGCTGCTGCTACAACGAAAATAGCTGGTCATATAGGTGATACGTATCCTACATAAGTCGAACTAAAAAAGAATAGAACTGGACATCAAACATGAATGTCACTGCTCAAATTACGCGCTCGGAGTAATATTGTTGTGGCCTTCAATTATTGATTTCCTTTGGATTTGACTGATCACTCACAGTTGTATTGTCCATTGCTAGGCTTATTATAGTCTTCATAACACACCATTAATTCATGTCACATTAAAACCTACTGCATCGCGATAGGGTTCATATTTGGTATCACTGACGTTAAAAGCTAAGCGAAATTTATGTAGGTTCTAGCTAATAGCCCAAAACAGAAAATAATACTCTAATAGCGGCATCATGTTATCTGCTGTGTTATTTATTTCATGGATTGCGCAATGCAAAGCGTGGAGTAAGCATAATCGTGTGTCTTCCCGACTTGGTGACAAAACCACTGCAAAATCAGTTGGTGATGGCAATCCGGGATGGTTCTATTGGTCATCCGACTTCAACTCGGACCCCTCTTTCGTCCACAGTACCTGACTTCAACTTCAGCTAAATTATTTCATAGTTAAGCGTTATTTTCTTCCAGATGTGCGCCGTACAGGTGGTGAAATCAAATATTGAGTGGTAGCATAGGTTTGTCACCGTTGTACATGATATTCATAGGTTTGTATAAGAATGATATGAAGCCATTAAGGCTGGAAAGCATTTGTACATAATCAGTCAGAGAGAACCTAATGCGCCAGATGATATGATCTCATTTTGTATATCAAATATATAAGTACCTTTTCTGCGAAAAGTTTCTCATGATATGTACTTCCCGTTATAGATACAATATTGAATTTGCACCGTTGGAAGTAACTTCGAACCACAAATATCTTATAGCGTTTTATTATTTGATCTCTAGTCGAACCATTTATTGGTAATGTCACTGTGATTACTTTAATAAATTCTGTATATCTGTACGGATATATTCAAAGTCGCCACATAAAGTTCGCTAAACTGCACTGTGTTATATGCAATATGCCGTTTACTGTGGACGTTCGGAGCTTAACGACCATACAAGAGGGCCCATTAGTGCCTCTTTCATTTACGAAGGTGCAAATGGATGAGATGGATCTGTGTATATATCAATTTGAGCACAGTAATATAAATAGTTGTACATTGTTAAAATAACAATATTGTTTGTCACAAAAGAGCTTTTACAAAGGGAAAGACAACATCCAATAGAAGACTTCTATGTCACTATTCAAAACGAGATATTTACATATTATATTTTGCTTGAATATTAAACAGAGGCGTAGTGGTCAGTATTGTACTTTATTCTATGCATTGTTAGCAAAGCAATCTGACATTTTTCTATCCTACGATAAATGTCAGATATATTGTCTTGCTAATTCGTTTTTGTATCTAAAATATTGGCGGATATTTGCTTCCGTTACGCTGGCCGGTGGGTTTGGCTAAGAACACGAGTATTCACGTTTTAGCAGGCGTTGTAAAAGCCAAACTACGCGATTATTCCATATTTGGAAATATTGGTGCAAAGCAAACCTCACTTACGGATTGCTGTGCCGTCATTCTCTTTGTCATTACACCAGAAACCAGTCTGTAGACCTTTGCTAGTTAACTTGGCAATTTTGCTTTCACCAGGTTATGTTGGTCAGTCGCGTTTGTTTATATGTATGTATGTTTGTATGTATGCAAAAGGTCGCAATTTTCTATATTTTTCCCATTTTTTTATGACGCGCAGAACCCAGACGTTTTGTTTCGCCCTTGACCTTAAGGTAGGGTTAAGGTTACAAAAAACCTGACAATTTTTACAATGACTACTTTCAAAAAATTGGGGTGACTAACAACACCGAAAGTAAAGATTCAATAATCATAAAAAAACTGCGTCAAGTTTAGTCTTCAGGTAAAATTGTATTAATGACCAAATTATAAAAAAATTTAAACCGATATTTAATGCCCCGTAAAACCAAAATCTTAACAAATTTGGATTACGCAATTAACAAACCAGTTTTTCTCCGATTGTAAAAAAAAAATCACAATTTGCAAAAGCTGAGTCAGTCTAACAAACTAAGCTTGAAGTACATTTCTGCTGGGTTTTCACCCATTTGATAACAACAGCCTATTCATTATGCTGTACTAGCATATCCCCATGTCTAACCTGGACCTAGTCTTCGTAATTTAGCCTTGTATGCCTGTATGTCCGCCAATTAGCCATGACACAAGATTATAATGCGGTGGTGGGGGGGGGGGTGGGATTTGTGTCTGCCACGCCTTGATTCACCGGACATGATTATGGTAAGTTGCCAAACTTAATGGGGTGATCCAATGTCCCGTCTCATAAAGGATACCTCTATGCTACAATATTGGCAGGTTTATACGAAGGTTAAATAAAGGCACAATGTGGGCATCATCTAGCTCATTCGAGCAATCATTAACAATAACAACCCACTGGTGTGTGTAAATGCTTGTACTGTAGTTTGTTTGCATTACTGTAAAACCGCTGTTTACAGTCACACTGGCGTCGTATGAAAGGTGACAATCAATGAAGGCTCCATTAAAAGCTCTTAATATTTTATACTAGATTACTGTAGACAGGATGCACATTCAAACCTTGAAAAGTAAATGTTATGTCAGCGCTGTAATTCCGCAGATTGGTTAAGACGAATTCAACATACCAGATACATCGGCATGCATCGGCATAGATTACACATCTCGAAATCGAGATTAATGAAGCTTGTGAGGTGCAGTTCTGTAGAGTGTCCAGGTAGTACTGTTACTGTCACAAGTAAGGGGATGGACGTCTTTATGCAAACACATTAAGCTAAAACCTGTTACAGCATACTCCTACGACCCGTGAACACATGTCTACGATGGTCTCCAACTGCAGTATAGAATAGTTTACTACACGGAATAGTGGACACCAGTTTTATGTTAACAACGAAATGGCCGTTTGGTAGCGATGTTTGAGAACACTTCACTGACGTGTCAAATAATGATACCAGATGCCATCAAAAATACCGATGCGCAAAACCACTTTTCATGTATGCATTATTCATTACAGATGATATCCTCAGCAACCCTGATGCCCATAACAGCAAAACAAGATTGTTTCTAACCTGTGTGGCTTATTTCACAATTATATTGTAGACAAGATCCCTTACTCACATTTTTACCAATTCAGTCATTCTTTGTTTGGTGGCTAAGAAACTTGGTGGAGTTCACTAGCTGCTGTGATTATATTACGGCATTGAAAAAATCATTTGCAAAAATGACGAGTAAATTGTTGTACCATACCTGCCATTTATGCTCAGTCCTCCGAATACATCATACAAACCGGTGCTGGGTCAGAACGAAGCAATAATTAAATCTATTCGTTGTAGGTACCTGGATTTGCCTAATTTATTTACATCGGAACAGGAGAAGGAGGATCTATTATGTCAAGAATTCTACTGTTTCAGTAGGTTTGTGATTGATATAATGTGTATAGAGAAGTAATTGCTTCCAAGCACTTACGCAGCGTTGCAAACAGGACGAAACATTTGGTGATGTAGATAAAATCATAATTCCAAGTAAAAGTGTTTTCTAAAGATCATGGGTAACTTTATAGTTTATTTGTATTCCTCATTATGTAAGGTTGATATTGCGCTGTGTTTCATGCAAACGTTCATTATATTAAAGCGTGGTGAGCCTCAGCTATGTTATAATTTGTGAATTGTAGATCCAGTTACATTATGGTATTCTACCCTACTCCCATTAATGTCTACATCTTAATATGGAGATGCAAACACTTTTTTTCCTTGGTCCAGCATCATATTATTTAGCTGCCAGGTCGGAAGGATTACCTTTCAGACGCTGTGTAACGTGATCCTCCAATCAGCGAGTACCCAGTCAGGTTTTCGCACCGTGGAATTAAACCCACCACCTGTGGTTCTAAAGGTGACGTATTTAACCACTACACCATGGAAACCGGCTATTAAAATACATTTCAATAGGCAGCTTTGCCAAATGAAATATGCCCACAGGTAATTGACCCGCAAAACGGAAGTTATTAAGTAATAGTTTGACTCCCCGGAAATTCCCCCAGGTACTAAATGTTCTTTTTACTTATGCATTTATCCTTTTTGGAGGTAGGATTAACTAGTTCAAGCAGCCAATATGAGACAATATTTACCATTGTACTTCCATATCGTTGTTAGGGTCGAATGCGTCTCCTTGGTGCACCAATCTTCATTGGTTTGCCAAGTGAGAATCGTCATACAAAGGTTTATAAAGACGACTCATTACCATGACTGTTCTACAATTTAGCGAAGTATGGTCACATATTAGCTAGGGTTTATTGCTATTGTTGGGGTGTCATTGAGTGTTTACAACTATACTTACCATGCTACGGATATTGTTAATGTAATATGCTTCCGAGGATGGAATTTGTCGGTTTGGTCTTGGCTTTCACTCGTCGGTGATGATTGTACATTCTTAACCAACTGTTCTGGCCGCGGAAATCCATCATCACAAATATGACCAAAGACCGTCGTACAAATGATTATTCTTAAAATAAACATAAAACGTCTACTGATACAGCTCTTTTGAACGGTGTTTTATATATACCTGGTTATTTATTTATTTCGGGTAATGTCTGTCAATTAAAAAAAATATTGGCTCCATGTTAAACACACATTCTGTCGTGAGATGTGTGTTCAGGCTATAGCTAAACATGCATAAACCAATATTGTACCTCAAGTTATGCTATGCTATAAAAATATAATTTGTTGTTATCTATAAAGCAGTCATTGATATCCTATGACGTCATACCGGAGTGATCTAGCGAGCTGGCATGCTGGATGTATGGGAAGAATCGGATCGATAATAAGGACATGTTGAAGTAGCATGCGTGAGTTCCTGTAGCTGATGGTTGGTTGCACAAAATACCTGCTGACGAATACAACACGAGAACGGCAGGAGATAGATGAAGATAAATGCCAGAACGATGTGAGAAACATGCACACGTCTTAGGGTTACAGCCTGAAAAACAATGGCAATCTCATGAGGAGCGGACAGAAGTGATACTGTCGTTCAATAGTAATAGACATCTCGGCATCTTCCATTTGATGCCGAGTGTAATTGTTTGATCTTATACATATACAATAGGGAAAATGCTGACTTGCTAGAAGGTTTGAAAGTCAGCAATTAACTGCGAGACTGCCTTCTGTGTGGAACTGATCGCATCTCACCAGTCTGTTATTGCTTCTATTAAATGCCACTTTATACGGCAAATATCAGGCAATTTCTAAAGTTGTATCAAGCCACAAGTAAGCTGTAATTGGCGGAGCACTGCTCTACTCACTAAAGGCTACTGAAGCTACAGGCAGATGACTGAACATATGTAAATTGGAGACACTGCGCAGGGTGGTGTCTGTGGGGTTGCGACGTGTTGTGAAATGTCGGGTTATTAAGCAAAATGATCAATCCAAAGTGTATCTATGATTTATCATATCTATTAGAAGACAGTAGCGCTATGTGCGCTTCTTAAGCCAAGTTAATAACTTATCTTAAGATTCATTTGTGTTCATGTCTCAAGAAAATAGTTGCCAGACCACATGTCAAATAATTGATTAATGATGACGGCGGGGGAGTTGTTGCTAGTTGTGATGAACCAATAGATACTTTTACTGAAGAGTGCAAGTGACAATAGACACTTACGACTCTTCAATTATTCATATCCACATGGTATGTCGTGATAATAGACATTTTGGTGCTATCCATTAAATATTATCAAAATTGTGTCGTGCAAAATAACGAGTCCAACCTGTAGCCCTGTCAAATTGCAGACTTTGGTTAAATCCCATTCCATATTTTTGACAGGAAGTGAATCTTCAACTATTTATAGCTTGAGGTAGACGCTGCTAGAAAACCGGAACTGTGAACAGATGCAGTTTGAGTAGTAATACATTAACCCGTGTGCTTTTTATACACTTATCTTTGTAAACGAAATTCTGAGGTGGTTGTTGATGGCACCGATATTGAAATATTATCAATTATTTCGTGAGAGCCAATTTAAATGATAAACTTTTTCTATCATTGATATTCGTCTGAATTAAATTTCTTCCTCATTGAATTACTACATTTTCTATGAAACAACAATGCTGTACCGCAACAAGAGAAAATCGGAGTTGAAATCAAAATCAGAACCCGTAAGGTAAGATGACCTCACACATACATTATGCAAGGTAAAACTGCTTGTGTTACTCATTTGTGTTCTCCGAAGATTTATTTCAATATTCGGTATTCTCTTGAAACTATATGAAGCGACAAATAGAAGAGGCGTCAACTGGCGAATACGGAATATGATAGAACGGGGTGAAGCACTATTTTATATTGATTCATGCTGCTCGTGGAATAATCGCTTTAGAATCGTTAAGAACGCTATAAACACCGACAAACAGTTCCTGGTTGAGCGTTATCTATTAACCATTCCAGTCGTTGAGGTGACATTAGGCGGCCTCGAGAGTAGATGTGGTCATCGTGCTCATTGTGCTTAAGAAGAAGAACATATGGGACTGTTTGGGTCCTATAACATTTAATATGATCCATTTTCATCAACAAAAACCTTCATTCTTGTTGTCTTTTTCATAATACTGACTGTGATGTCTACGTATTCATTTAATTAAGATATTTAATATAAGTGAATGCAAGTGGTAGTAAATGTTTGCAAAAATACGAAGTTATTTATGGTTCTTTATTGCAAAGTAACTTTTGTTCAAGTATATCCTGTATATAATATATATATATATATATGTATATATATGTATATATATATATATATATATATATATATATATATATATATATATATATATATATATATATATATACATATATATATATACATCTATATACATTGGCTTCAGTAAATTCCTGTTACCTGATTGGGAACTATCTTCACTGATATCACCTGTTTTATCACGCTGGTCTTACATATCTAGTATCAAAGACCCACTGTTTTATGGCATGTATTTTATGTCAGGAGCGGGAAATAAACTCAATGTCGTCTGGGTGTCTGGGTATTGCGCTCGGCAGTTTTGGACCAATGTTCGTTTCTTTAGCGGCTTTGTTATTTAACAAGGATCAGCAAGCTTTACCGGGACTTTTACATGGTCGATTGCTAGATAGGTGGATCATTATTGCTGGTCAATATAATGCGGCGCGTGGCTCCTCGTCTCCAGCGCAGCTATAGAACCAGGAAGTGAGCAGCCCAGTAACGTAGAAACTGGTTAGCCATCATCAATAGGCTACGCTCTAGTTCCGTAATTGGGCCTTAAATACACATTTTCATCCCAACTCTACTTGATAGTTGTGATCCATTGACCTGTACATTATGAGACGTTATACAGAATATGGCGTTCGTGCAACAGACGGTAAACAAGAGTCAAGTAGCTCCCGCAGGCTTGGGTTTTGTAAGGCACAGAAAATTACCGCTATTTCATTATGCCTAGAGATGCTAGAAAGACGGTATAAACGGATATTAAGTTGTATTAGGAACGTTGCATCGCATATTCCATTTGGAAATAGGCGTAAACCATCACGACAGAGTGATACATTTACCAACTCATGCAATGTAACCCTGCGTACAATGTGGCATGAATTGACGCTGCAAAATCTAGTTGTGTTATCTAGCATTCTCTAATGCTTTATATAATTGACGATATTATAGCCGATTGTATGTCACGAACATTTAAATCATCTGTCAAGTAAAATAGCGATAATGATTGCTTATGGACGATTCTTCATCCCAGTATTGCTAAGGGTTTGTGTATGAAACCCTTAACAATGCTGGGATGAAGAATCATTCATAAGCAATCATTATCGCTGTTTTACTTGACAGATGATTTAAATATTCGCGTTCAGTATGAACAGAACCATCTAGCCGTGATAAGCACACATGCCAAAGTGCCGCATCGCAGTGCTTTGTCGCGCGATCGCGTGACGTAGATCCTGTAAAGTGTAATCAAAGGGATGACTCCCAAACGCTACTGATGCGCCGAGCACATGAAAATATTTCTATAAGTGTGCTGACCTATCGAAATACACTATATGGTCAAATGATGGCAGTTGAGAAATGTGTCCATATATATATATTTAGGTTGATCGGCTAATGCTGTTCATGTAAGATCGATAATCTGAAAGTAGCAAAAACAATTCTTCTTCAAGTTCGAGGTAAGAATTGCTTATCACCCGCATTTAGAAATAATTACTGGATCGTTCTACTTTCTACAAAACTGATCACCACTTTAAATGCGGTATCATTTCATCAATAATATATTCGAATGACATTACGCATGGAATATAGAGTTACTCGAAGCTTTGCGTTTGCATAAGAATTTTGCATAGTTATTTACTGCAATAACGTGAGTATATAACATAGTTTGCATCAATGCGTGATGTACCGGGATGTTTCATATTGTAGCTTTGGCCCGTTCGACTAACGATCGATTTTTTAAACTAGGGTGTTTTTGAACAAGAAATATACTGCGCCGTATTCAGGTTAAGTGTTGTTGTTATTATTGTAGATTATCATCTTATACATAATCAATTTATATCCCTATACCAGATTGCCATTTGCAATCGCACATTAATATTCGCTATTTCTGAGGGCACTATTTGGCGTCACACAGCAATCAATTAAACGGTGGTGCAATTGAACTTCCCCGGGACCACTTCCTTGGTTAAAGTTACACGCAAGTAAAACAATCGATTCCAAATATACATACAACATACACCTGAACGGCGCTATTTACGTGATTATATCACCGAAACAATGCGCTCCTACATAAACACCCAACCTACCCATAATGATTGGTTTATTTCGTCACACACCAATGAATTAAACGGTGGTGCAATTGAACTCCTCCGGGATATTTTTCCTGGATAATGTAGAGACTGGTTCACAAAAAGAAAGCGTTTTTGATTTTTTTTATCTAGTAACCCATTATCATCACTGATATACGGGGCGATATGCTATGTTTATTGCACAACCATATCAACTGCATATCATCCAACATAAGATATGAGTATGAATCGGTTCGTTATCATGACATTTAGTATAACGATCCGACAAATGGATCTCACTTTTATTCTTGCCATCACCCATATTATTGCGGTAGTGGGTTCTAGCTCTAGGTGGCCTGGGCAACATTAGATTAGCTGTTATCGATCGAGGATATATTTTCTGTCTTCGCATCACACGGAAGTGTCATGCCTCACGCATGGAAATGGTAGGTAGCTAAACGCTTAGACCTGTTTATTATAGTTATGCGATATTAGGCATCATCTCAATTTATGTGTCGATGTTGTTAAAATATCTACGACAAGCAATATTTCGTCCTAGTGATCGAAGGACATTATAACAAGCATATCTATCGATACAGCGTAGCGATGCATTTTATTCTGGCGCATCTTATTAATCATTTTTAAACGTTTCATGGGCAACACAATTCTAATGTAAAGCTCACCCTAATATCCAATATACAAATATATATAATATATATATATATATATATATATATATATATATAGATATATATATATATAGAGATATATATATATATATATATATATATATAGATATATATAGAGAGATATACATAACATATAGAGAGATACATAATTATATATATATATAAAATATATATATATTTATATATCTACATCAATATATATAAATATGTATATATGTATATATATATATGTATATATATGTATATATATATATATATATATATATATACATATATATATATAATTATATATATATATATAAATATATATATATTTATATATCTACATAAATATATATAAATATATATATATGTAGATGATATGCCCTCGTTTTACAGTTAGTAATATACTGAATGCTGAATATTTCATTTAATAATGGAGCAGTATCAATGAATTAATTATCTCGATATGAATAAATTTTAGGCATAATGTCAACCGTCCAGAGAAACCATACATTGCACCGGTTAGAGGCACGGAGAAGCTTGGATGCGCTGATGTTCTTGGCCTTGTTGTCTTCCCACAGCGTGGTTATCTTCCTTTGCAGATCCACGAATTTTTTTCGTTGATGTCGACGGAGCTTTCCTTCTGACACCAGTCGGACTTGAACGGAAACCAGGCGGGCCTCTTCGTGGAGGATGGTGAGCAGCTTGTAGAAGTTTATTTGGCAACGTCCAGTCCTTGAGTTCGCCCTGGTGTGCCATCCTTCGACGTCGTTGTTGGTCCTGATGGCGATGTGCCAGGTAGTTGATGTGAGCCAGGTGGTCGAGACGTAGACGAAGAGCTCCTGCGGTCTGTCGTTGATGGTCCGGTCTTGAAGTTTCTTGAACGCAGGCTTGGTGTGTTCCGCTGGAAGGAAGGGGAGAGATAGGAGAAAAACGTAACATCTTGCAAATAACAGGGTTCTCAGTTTATGCCGTACAAAGGCCAACATCCTGGACCTCCATCCATACCGCCTGGGTCCAGTGGAAGGCACAGTCTCGTACCTGGACGTTAGCAAAATTCTTTCGAACGCCATTCCAAATACCTGTTGCACATAAAACATCTTACTTGCTTAATTCAACCAATACTAACCGTAACCAAAACTACCGCAGCACTAACCATGTAAGAGCCAAGAAATATACCTTTTTTAAAGTCCGTCAAGACTGTCTCAACCTGAGCCTCCTGAGGCAAAGACCTTTTCAGAGCTTTGTACACGCGCTTGTTATCCTTCTTCCTCCTCCGGCTCATCAAACAAAAGTGAACGGATGTCGAACGACTTTGAAGGTGGCATCGACACACCATGTTTTGGCTGGGGACATGATAGCCAGCTGGTGCGGTGAAGCGAAGACCAGGTGCATCTTGTCATCAACGCGGACATCTTTCAGAAAAAAATCGATTGGGACATGCTCTTCTGCAAGCTAAACACAAGAACAAATACAGTAATAATTTGAACCAACTGCCTATGCCGTTTTTGATAAACTCTGAATATACAAATGTATACAGTTGAAAATATTAGAGTTGTTATCCTTATATCGCTGATATCTGCATTGATAGAGCAATAATCTGCACAATGCAACGCTGAAGTTTACCGCGTCTGTCTCTTATCTATATAATGAAAGCTATACCAAAAGGGGCCTCTTCTGGTGCCAATGATGGATTGCAAAGTCTAAATGAATGTCTTTCGGAAAACCTTATATAACATATGTGCATTTGTTTATCTGGGAATGATATTTGATTGAGTGAATATTGCATATGATCTTATGAAAACACCCTTGCTATCGGAAGCTATTTTCGGTTTGACTTGATCACAAGTATGGCTTGATTTGTACCTGGCAAAGCGTAACATCAATTTTGAAGAGGATCGTAATTGTTATTGTTTATAATAGTTTTAAAGATAACAATATCTGTATGAGTTGTGACGGTGGCTCGTAAAAAATGCTTGAAACAGCAACCAAATAACTAAGAAGATGAGGTTGTCAGAGATTTCTAGAGCATTCAAGTCGTCAATTTCACCGCGGCTTTGATAAATGCTTTAGCCGGAAAACCAAGCTGTTTTAGGTGTAAAGAAAGAGCTATACAAGTAAACGCGTCAAACATTCGATCAAGGTTCAATATTCTTCAAACTGTATTGTTTGTTCCATTTGGTCGTTATGCAGTAATAGTACGAGCACATTAATGTTTCCGAACATGCAGGCCGAAAATTCATTGTATGATTAAGTTGTTTAGAATAGAATAGGCCCAGTTGAACGGATCCCATTTTTTCAATGAAAGGAGATAACTATGAGCGAATATGTCTGCCACCTAGCGCTTAAAGCAAATGGTTCAGCAGTAATGGGAGAAACGGGTTTATATCAACTGACGTGGATTGTTTCTTTGATATATAATATATGATATACAAGGTATGCATCATGCGAATTTTATGTTGTGAATCTCCATATTCAACATGAATTAGCTTTGAAACAAAGTCATTAAAGTCGTTGTGCGGTCTATAATTATATTGTCATTTAGAAGATTTGGTATGAAATTATAATTAATGCATAAGCTTGACACAAATGCATTACACTGAAGCAATGAGGTTAGTATTGTCTCTGAAAAATTGCATTAAGCTTTTATCCGATGACAATTCGATGGAATATTCAATTATTGCATGAAATGGGAGTGCGACGCAGTTTTTCATAACGTGATATCGAAGCACATTTGTTCATATCACTTTATGCCGAGAAAACTAATATCAACATAACAAGTGGTACTATGAACTGATTTTGGGCACGGTGAAATACACAATACTTTTAAATGGATAGTATCAAAACATGGACAAGGAATGCTTTTAAAAGAATGCTCAATCATGTGGTAAACAGGTGCAAAAATGTCATTTAGAGCATTCGTTTTCAGTACTAAGAGAATTGGTTCTTTACTCGTATTATGCTTAATATTTTGCGGATATTGCCTTCATGGACAAAGACTACATTACAGGCTTTCGTTTATATCAATTCCATGTTCGTGGAACAAGGTAACCCAACATTTCAATGTAGGTTTCATGTTAATGAATATCAATGTAATCAAGTCAGTGGCGAGGCTGCTGCCTTAACTAAAGTCACGTTGAAAACGAACGTTTCTCCTTAAATGTGACTGATAAGTCAGTAAACCGCTTACTTTACAGGCTGCCGTGCTGCTGCTACCACGAAAATAGCTGGTCATATAGGTGATATGTATCCTACATAAGTCGAACTAAAAAAGAATAGAACTGGACATCAAACATGAATGTCACCGCTCAAATCACGCGCTCGGAGTAATATTTTTGTGGCCTTCAATTATTGATTTCCTTTGGATTTGACTGATCACTCACAGTTGTATTGTCCATTGCTAAGCTTATTATAGTCTTCATAACACACCATTAATTCATGTCACATTAAAACCTACTGCATCGCGATAGGGTTCATATTTGGTATCACTGACGTAAAAAGCTAAGCGAAATTTATGTAGGTTCTAGCTAATAGCCCAAAACAGAAAATAATACTCTAATAGCGGCATCATGTTATCTGCTGTGTTATTTATTTCATGGATTGCGCAATGCAAAGCGTGGAGTAAGCATAATCGTGTGTCTTCCCGACTTGGTGACAAAACCACTGCAAAATCAGTTGGTGATGGCAATCCGGGATGGTTCTATTGGTCATCCGACTTTAACTCGGACCCCTCTTTCGTCCACAGTACCTGACTTCAACTTCAGCTAAATGATTTCATAGTTAAGCGTTATTTTCTTCCAGATGTGCGCCGTACAGGTGGTGAAATCAAATATTGAGTGGTAGCATAGGTTTGTCGCCGTTGTACATGATATTCATAGGTTTATATCAAACATATAAGTACCTTTTCTGCAAAAAGTTTCTCATGATATGTACTTCCCGTTATTGATACAATATTGAATTTGCACCGTTGGAAGTAACTTCAAACCACAAATATCTTATAGCGTTTTATTATTTGATCTCCTGTCGAACCATTTATTGGTAATGTCAATGTGATTACTTTAATAAATTCTGTATATCTGTCCGGATATATTCAAAGTCGCCACATAAAGTTCGCTAAACTGCACTGTGTTATATGCAATATGCCGTTTACTGTGGATGTTCGGAGCTTAACGACCATACAAGAGGGCCCATTAGTGCCTCTTTCATTTACGAAGGTGCAAATGGATGAGATGGATCTGTGTATATATCAATTTGAGCACAGTAATATAAATAGTTGTACATTGTTAAAATAACAATATTGTTTGTCACAAAAGAGCTTTTACAAAGGGAAAGACAACATCCAATAGAAGACTTCTATGCCACTATTCAAAATGAGATATTTACAGATTATATTTTGCTTGAATATTAAACAGAGGCGTAGTGGTCATTGTTGTACTTTATTCTATGCATTGTTAGCAAAGCAATCTGACATTTTTCTATCCTACGATAAATGTCAGATATATTGTCTTGCTAATTCGTTTTTGTATCTAAAATATTGGCGGATATTTGCTTCCGTTACGCTGGCCGGTGGGTTTGGCTAAGAACACGAGTATTCACGTTTTAGCAGGCGCTGTAAAAGCCAAACTACGCGATTATTCCATATTAAGAAATATTGGTGCAAAGCAAACCTCAGTTAAGGATTGCTGTGCCGTCATTCTCTTTGTCATTACACCAGAAACCAGTCTGTAGACCTTTGCTAGTTAACTTGGCAAATTTGCTTTCGCCAGGTTATGTTGGTCAGTCGCGTTTGTTTATATGTATGTATGTTTGTATGTAAGCAAAAGGTCGCAATTTTCTATATTTTTCCGATTTTTTTTATGACGCGCAGAACCTAGACGTTCAGTTTCGCCCTTGACCTCAAGGTAAGGTCAAGGTTACAATAAACCTGAAATTTTCACAATGACTACTTTCAAAAAATTGGGTGGACTTACAACACCGAAAGTAAAGATTCTATAATCATAAAAAACTGCGTCAATTTTAGTCTTCAGGTAAAATTGTATTAATGACCAAATTATAAAAAAATTAAAACCGATATTTAACGCCCCGTATAACCAAAATCTTAACACATTTTGATTACGCAATTAACAAACCAGTTTTTCTCCGATTGTAAAAAAAAATCACAATTTGCAAAAGCTGAGTCAGTCTAACAAACTAAGCTTGAAGTATATTTCTGCTGGGTTTTCACCCATTTGATAACAACAGCCTATTCATTATTCTGTACTAGCATATCCCCATGTCTAACCTGGACCTAGTCTTCGTAATTTAGCCTTGTATGCCTGTATGTCCGCCAATTAGCCATGACACAAGATTATAATGCGGTTGGGTGGGGGGGGGGGGGGGTTGGGATTTGTGTCTGCCACGCCTTGATTCACCGGACATGATTATGGTAAGTTGCCTAACTTAATGGGGTGATCCAATGTCCCGTCTCATAAAGGATACCTCTATGCTACAATATTGGCAGGTTTATACGAAGGTTAAATAAAGGCACAATGTGGGCATCATCTAGCTCATACGAGCAATCATTAACAATAACAACCCACTGGTGTGTGTAAATGCTTGTACTGTAGTTTGTTTGCATTACTGTAAAACCGTTGTTTACAGTCACACTGGCGTCGTATGAAAGGTGACAATCAATGCAGGATCCATTAAAAGCTCTTAATATTTTATACTAGATTGGGAGTTTACTGTAGACAGGATGCATATGCAAACCTTGAAAAGTAAATGTTATTCAGCGCTGTAAATTCCGCAGATTGGTTAAGACGAATTCAACATACCAGATACATCGGTATGCATCGGCATAGATTACACATCTCGAAATCGAGATTAATGAAGCTTGTGAGGTGCAGTTCAGTAGAGTCTCCATGTAGTACTGTTACTGTCACAATTAAGGGGATGGATGTCTTTATGCAAACACATTAAGTTAAAACCTGTTACAGCATACTCCTACGACCCGTGAACACATGTCTACGATGGTCTCCAACTGCAGTATAGAATAGTTTACTACACGGAATAGTGGACACCAGTTTTATGTTAACAAAGAAATGGCCGTTTGGTAGAGATGTTTGAGCACACTTCACTGACGTGTCAAATAATGATACCAGATGCCTTTAAAAATACCGATGCGCAAAACCACTTTTCATGTATGCATTATTCATTACAGATGATATCCTCAGCAACCCTGATGCCCATAACAGCAAAACAAGATTGTTTCTAACCTGTGTGGCTTATTTCACATTCTTACCAGTTCAGTCATTCTTTGTTTGGTGGCTAAGAAACTTGGTGGAGTTCACTTGCTGCTTTGATTATATTACGGCATTGAAAAGATCATTTGCAAAAATGACAAGTAAATTGTTGTACCATACCTGCCATTCTTGCTCAGTCCTCCGAATACATCATACACACCGGTGCTGGGTCAGAACGAAGCAATAATTAAATGTATTCGTTGTAGGTACCTGGATTTGCCTAATTTATTTACATCGGAACAGGAGAAGGAGGATCTATTATGTCAAGGATTCTACTGCTTCAGTAGGTTTGTGATTGATATAATGTGTATAGAGAAGTAATTGCTTCCAAGCACTTACGCAGCGTTGCAAACAGGACGAAACATTTGGTGATGTAGATAAAATCGTAGTTCCAAGTAAAAGTGTTTTCTAAAGATCATGGGTAACTTTATAGTTTATTTGTATTCCTCATTATGTAAGGTTGATATTGCGCTGTGTTTCATGCAAACGTTCATTATATTAAAGCGTGGTGAGCCTCAGCTGTGTTATAATTTGTGAATTGTAGATCCAGTTACATCATGGTATTCTACCCTACTCCCATTAATGTCTACATCTTAATATGGAGATGCAAACACTTTTTTTCTTTGGTCCAGCATCATATTATTTAGCTGCCAGGTCGGAAGGATTACCTTTCAGACGCTGTGTAACGTGATCCTCCAATCAGCAAGTACCCAGTCAGGTTTTCGCACCGTGGGATTAAACCCACCACCTGTGGTTCTAAAGGTGACGTATTAAACCACTACACCATGGAAACCGGCTATTAAATTACATTTCAAAAGGCAGCTTTGCCAAATGAAATATGCCCACAGGTTATTGACCCGCAAAACGGAAGTTATTAAGCAATAGTTTGACTCCCCGGAAATTCCCCCAGGTACTAAATGTTCTTTTTACTTATGCATTTATCCTTTTTGGAGGGTGGATTAACTAGTTCAAGCAGCCAATATGAGACAACATTAACCATCGTACTTCCATATCGTTGTTAGGGTCGAATGCGTCTCCTTGGTGCATCAATCTTCATTGGTTTGCCAAGTCAGAATCGTCATACAAAGGTTTATAAAGACGACTCATTACCATGACTGTTCTACAATTTAGCGAAGTATGGTCACATATTAGCTAGGGTTTATTGCTATTATTGGGGTGTCATTGAGTGTTTACAACTATACTTACCATGCTACGGATATTGTTAATGTAATATGCTTCCGCGGATGGATTTTGTCGGTTTGGCCTTGGCTTTCACTCGCACAATCTTAACCAATAGTTCCGGCCGCGGAAATCCATCATCACAAATATGACCAAAAACCGTCGTACACACTATTATTCTTAAAATAAACATAAAACGTCTACTGATACAGCTCTTTTGAACGGTGTTTTATATATACCTGCTTATTGATTTAATTTCAGGTAATGTCTGTCAATTAAAAAAAATATTGGCTCCATGTTAAACACACATTCTGTCGTAAGATGTGTATTCAGGCTATAGCTAAACAGGCATAAACCAATATTGTACCGCAAGTTATACTATGCTATAAAAATATCATTTGTTGTTATCTATAAAGCAGTCATTAATATCCTATGACGCCATACCGGAGTGATCTAGCGAGCTGGCATGCTGGATGTATTGGAAGAATCGGATCGATAATAAAGACATGTTGAAGTAGCATGCATGAGTTCCTGTAGCTGATGGTTGATTGCACACAATACCTGCTGACGAATACACAGGAGACCAGTTTAGGGTAGATGGAGATAAATGCCGGAACGATGTGAGAAACATGCACACGTCTTAGGGTTACAATCTGAAAAACAATGGCAATCTCGTGAGGAGCGGACAGAAGTGATACTGTCGCTCAATAGTAATAGACATCTCGGCATCAAATGGAAGATGCCGAGTGTAATTGTTTGATCTTATACATATACAATAGGGAAAATGCTGATTTGCTAGAAGGTTTGAAAGTCAGCAATTAACTGAGAGACTGCCTTCTGAATCCTAAAGTGTGGCACTGATCGCATCTCACCAGTCTGTTATTGCTTCTATTAAATGCCACCTTATACGCAAATATCAGGCAATTTCTAAAGATGTATCAAGCCACAAGTAAGCTGTAATCGGCGGAGCACTGCTCTACTGACTAAATGCTACTGAAGCCACAGGCAGATGACTGAACATATGTAAATTGGAGACACTGCGCAGGGTGGTATTAAAATGTCTGTGGGGTTGCGACGTGTTGTGAAATGTCGGGTTATTAAGCAAAATGATCAATCCAAAGTGTGTCTATGATTTATCGTATCTATTAGAAGACAGTAGCGCTGTGTGCGCTTCTTAAGCCACGCACTAGTCCAAGTTAATAACTTATCTTAAGATTCATTTGCGTTCATGTCTCAAGAAAATAGTTGCCAGACCACATGTCAAACAAGTGATTAATGATGACGCCGGGGGTGTTGTTGCTAGTTGTGATAAACCAATAGATACTTTTACAGAAGAGTGCAAGTGACAATAGACACTTACGACTCTTCAATTATTCATATCCACATGGTATGTCGTGATAATAGACATTTTGGTGCTATCAATAAAATATTATCAAAATTGTGTTTTGCAAAATAACGAGTCCAACCTTTAGCCCTGTCAAATTGCAGACTTTGGTTAAATCCCATTCCATATTTTTGACAGGAAGTGAATTTTCAACTATTTATAGCTTGTGGTAGACGCTGCTAGAAAACCGGAACTGTGAACGGATGCAGTTTGAGTAGTAATACATTAACCCGGGTGCTTTTTATAAACTTATCATTGTAAACAAAATTCTGAGGTGGTTGTTGATAGCACCGATATTGAAATATTATCAATTATTTTGTGAGAGCCAATTTAAATGATAAACTTTTTCTATCATTGATATTCGTCTGAATTAAATTTCTTCATCATTGAATTACGACATTTTCTATGAAACAACAATGGTGTACCGCAACAAGAGAAAATCGGAGTTGAAATCAAAAGCAGAACCCGTAAAGTAAGATGACCTCACACATACATTATGCAAGGTAAAACTGCTTGTGTTACTCATTTTGTTTTCGCCGAAGATTTATTTCCATAACGGTATTCTCTTGAAACTATATGAAGCGACAAATAGAAGAGGCATCATCTGGCGAATACGAAATATGATAGAACGGGGTGAAGTACTATTTTATATTGATTCATGCAGCTCGTGGAATAATCGCTTTAGAATCGTTAAGAACGCTGTAAACACCGTCAAACAGTTCCTGGTTGAGCGTTATCTATTAACTATTCCAGTCGCTGAGGTGATATTAGGCGGCCTCGAGAGTAGCTGTGGTCATCGTGCTCATTGTGCTTAAGAAGAAGAACATATGTACAGCAATGGGACTGTTCGGGTCCTATAACATTTAATATGATCCATTTTCATCCACAAAGACCTTCATTCGTGTTGTCTTCTTAATAATACTGACTGTGATGTCTACGTATCCATTTAATTAGGATATTTAATATAAGTGAATGCAAGTGGTAGTAAATGTTTGCAAAAATACGAAGTTTTTTATGGTTCTTTATTGCAAAGTAACTTTTGTTCAAGTATATCCTGTATATAATATATATATATGTATATATATATATATATATATATTTATATATATATATATGTAAATATATATATATGTATATATATGTATATTTATATATATATATATGTATATATATATATATTTCTATTTGTCTGTTTATGTCTATTTTATATATATGATACATAAATATGTATCTCTATATCTCTCTATGAGATATATCTCTAGGAGAGAGATAGATCTATCTCTCTATCTCTCTCTCTCTCTATCTAGATATCTCTCTCTCTATATCTATATCTCTATCTATATATCTATATATATATATCTATATCTCTCTATCTCTCTCTCTATCTCTATATATATCTATATGTGTGTATATATATATATATATATATATACATTGGCTTCAGTAAATTCCTGTTACCTGATTGGGGGAACTATCTTCACTGATGTCACCTGTGTTATCATGCTGGTCTCACATATCTAGAATCAAAGACCCACTGTTTTATGGCATGTATTTTATGTCAGAAGCGGGAAATAAACCCAATGTCTTGCGGGTGTCTGGGTATTGCGTTCGGCAGTCAAGGACCAATGTTCGTTTCTTTAGCGGCTTTGTTCTTTAACAAGGATCAGCAAGCTTTATCGGGACTTTTACATGGTCGATTGCTAGATAGGTGGATCATTATTGCTGGTCAATATAATGCGTCGCGTGGCTCCTCGTCTCCAGTGCAGCTATAGAATCAGGAAGTGAGCAGCCCAGTAACGTAGAAACTGGTTAGCCATCATCAATAGGCTACGCTCTAGTTCCGTTATTGGGCCTTAAATGCACATTTTCATCCCAACTCTACTTGATAGTTGTGATCCATTGCCCTGTACATTATGAGACGTTATACAGAACAGTGCGTTCGTGCAACAGACGGTAAACAAGAGTCAAGTAGCTCCCGCAGGCTTGGGTTTTGTAAGGCACAGAAAATTACCGCTATTTCATTATGCCTAGAGATGCTAGAAAGACGGTATAAACGGATATTAAGTTGTATTAGGAACGTTGCATCGCATATTCTATTTGGAAATAGGCGTAAACCATCACAACAGAGTGATACATTTACCAACTCATGCAATGTAACCCTGCGTACAATGTGGCATGAATTGACGCTGCAAAATCTAGTTGTGTTATCTAGCATTCTCTAATGCTTTATATAATTGACGATATTAGAGCCGATTGTATGTCACGAACATTTAAATCATCTGTCAAGTAAAATAGCGATAATGATTGCTTATGGATCATTCTTCATCCCAGCATTGCTAAGGGTTTGTGTATGAAACCCTTAACAATGCTGGGATGAAGAATCATTCATAAGCAATCATTATCGCTGTTTTACTTGACAGATGATTTAAATGTTCGCGTTCAGTATGAACAGAACAATCTAGCCATGATAAGCACACATGCCAAAGTGCCGCATCGCAGTGCTTTGTCGCGTGATTGCGTGACTTAGATCCTGTAAAGTGTAATCAAAGGGATGACTCCCAAACGCTACTGATGCGCCGAGCACATGAAAATATTTCTATAAGTGTGCTGACCTATCGAAATACACTATATAGTCAAATGATGGCAGTTGAGAAATGTGTCCATATATATTTAGGTTGTTCGGCTAATGCTGTTCACATTGTTCAAAGGGTTAAGTGCTCGCAGCAATACGATTCGAAAACAAAACTCAAAAAACAATATGTAAAAAAATTGATTCTTGCTAGAAACGCTCAGGGATTGAGAAAAAAAGTGTTGTTTCCGAAGAGACTCAGGAATCAAATATCGTGGTTAAATGTCTTGGCCATGAATTGATCAACCGACCGAATCCAACGTACCTAATCATGACGTTTACACACACACACACACACACACATATATAGAGATATATATATATATATATATATATATAGAGATAGAGATAGAGAGAGATAGAGAGAGAGAGAGAGAGATAGAGAGAGAGAGAGAGAGAGAGAGAGAGAGAGAGAGAGAGAGAGATAGAGAGAGATAGAGAGATATATAGAGATAGATAGAGATAGAGAGAGAGAGAGAGATAGAGAGAGATAGATAGATCTAGATCTCTATAGAGATATATATATAGAGATATATAGATATATCCATATATTTATATATATATATACATCTATATATATATATGTATATATATATATATATATATGCACACATATATATATATATATATATATATATATATATCCATATATTTATATATATATATACATATGTATATATATATATGTGTATATATATATATATATATATATATATATATATATATATATATATATGTGCATATATATACATATATATATGTATGTATAAAAAATATTATATATATATAGCTATTTATATAAATATTTTTACATGTATATAGATATATGAATAAATATATATATATATATGTATATATATATATATGCATATACATATATATGCAAATATATGTATATGCATATATATATACATGTATAAAATGTATATATCTCGTCGGCCAGATATAATAGTTGTTATCCCAAAACAACAATACAACCTTATATAAATAGGCATCAAAACTGCAATTATCAACATGGCAATAAATATATATATGTGGTATAGCAAATATCCACACTTTTTTTGACCGTGCTCCTAGCAGTGTTATGCATTGTGTTATTACTTGCCTGGAATGGCATTCTTCATTAAGAGCGATCACTTTAATCTAGCATATTCATAGCATACTCCAATGCCAATTCATATTTTAGTGTGATCCACGCTTTGATTCATGGTACCTTTAACTACTCTTACCCCATTTCAGAAACCAAACATCAGATATATTTATTATGCTAGACCACTTAAAGGTTTATTTCATGAAAACCACTCGATTTATTACCGTAATTGTGAGTTGTCTGCTTTAAGTGTAGCTCAAATGGTGCTGATATCCGCATTCCTAAGTGGAAATGACCATATATAAATGCTATGTTTTTCAAATAAAATAAGACCAATTCTTGGTTTTCACGCCCCTAAACGAAGGGATGTCATAAACCTTTCCATTTATAATGCAATCAATTTGAAGAACCAAGCGCAAACAAAAGAAGGAACCTTGAGCTGGTAATTTAATTGGCAGATTATTTACACCGCTGAAAAACTCTGCGAAGTCCGACAACTGTCCTAGAATATTTTCGGTAGCTGATCGTGACGTAGAGCGCCTAGTCGCTAAAGATATTTCATGGAGGTTGTTTTCGGACACTGATGTATTCAAAACTCGTACCTGCTTAGTTCACCACATGGCTCTATAGTTGTCTCAAGATAATTGAGATTTGTGGTAATATGTTTTAAGACTAATTTACAGTGTCCTGTCAGGTATCTGTCCCACCTCGCCCATTGTACATTATGCACACGCGGTGCATAATAGCCCACGACAGACACAGGGATTGGACAGCCAATACAAGCATCTCGGTTTCCAGTGATTAGCTCTCCCGAATCTTTTAGATTGCAGAATAACTTTCAGGCAGCTGATATCTTTGTGACGCATGTCACAGTGCTGTATGTTAGTTGCAATCAATTCACCAGTCAGGCTGAGAGATATAACAAAACACCAACTGATGTCTCCCTGCTGAAACTCGTCGCAACATCAGTCAACATATAGCACCACTCTACCAAATACGTACTGCTGCACTATTTCACTTTAGGTAAGAGTTATTTGGAATATTTGTAATAGTCATTTTGATTACAGCTATTATGTTATTCAAAGAAGATTAATATTTGAACTTCAATAAAACATTACAGACATCATGATTCAGTAATTTTTCCACGTAATAGAGACATGAGCAGAAAACAATTCAAATCTGCAGAATAAAAGCCATGATCCCAGGCACCCAAGTCAAAAAGCGCGTTCCCCGAGCGGTATTGACATATTTAATCGAAGAGGATGGGTAATACTTAACGAGTTCTGGGTGCGCTGTGGGTCCTTGGCCAACCATACCTACGTTTTGGACACATTTTCGGTTCATATATACGAACGATGGATTGTATCAATACTTTATGGGTACTTATTCGGGCTATAAATATTTTACAAATGTCTTAAGTGAATATTTGCGCTGGAAGACATGAGAATTACGCTGAAATTAGGATCTGTTGTTCGGGTGAAGGCATTGGCCATCGGGCACCTTAATTGGCTACAGATGAAGATATCTCGTACGAGCCATTATGAAAGGGACACATTTGTATTGCTCAAGTCGCCTGAAACGTCTTTCTTGGAAGGCGTTTACCCTGTGAACGAACGTTATTGATGTGCGGTTGGCCTTTATTGAGTACATCGCAAGGGCTGCTTCCAAGAGGCTGGGTCATCGGGATAACAAACCGTCATATATACACATGAGTCACACAAAACCGAACACTGAGGAAAACACTCGTTAAATGAATTGACTCGGGTGCCTGGGGCCATGATAAGTTAACAGCTACAATGCTGAGTAAATAAATTTAACATAATCATGATGGAAAACGCCGGCTGCTGCCCTCTCTCAGATCGCTATGGATCCACAGAATAAATTGACGGCAGGCCCCACGTCTGACCATCTTGTACTGGTCCTCAAACTCCCCTAACAAGCCTACTTAATGGCCTGCCATCCCATCGACCATTTAAGGCAGTATTGAGGTGAAGAGGGTAATTGTTGTAGTACTGGTGCTCAACAGCGATTGACATCTCTAAGCGCTAGAGATTTATGGTTAAAAACAGAAAACGAACAACTATTCTTATACCCACCCCCTATGCCAATAGTAAGTTCTTTTCCTCTCAAATGGCCTCCCGAAAATGTATACTTAGGCATCGGGAAAATTATTAATAGGACTTTAGAATGGACAATAATAAACCTCGAACCACGGACCTCGTCTTCTACAGGGACGTATTGCAAAATATAAGCGAAGGTCAAAAAGTTTCAATAAGTTGGTTGTAAGGCACTTATCAGAAGCCACTTCCCCAACCCGCAAACACCCATCCCACCCACCGCTTGTAGTCAATATCCCAGCAGGAGACTTGTGTTGTGTTCATGAGGTCTTTCGAAGCGTCGTTATTTACGAAACAACGATGCACACATCCTCAGAATGACGTTATCAGGTAAGAGAAAACCCAATCATTTTGAAATTGCCGAAAAATACATTTTAAAGCGACTACGATATAGTGATATTGCTCAGGTTCGGTCACGAGTCTGACAGCGACTATTGTTTTGCCGTGGGTATTTGTGCAGCCATGCAGTTTGATTCACAAACCATGCATGCTTTGGACATTATTTTGGTGACATTATGACCAAATTCATCAACCAACTTCAAAGCACGTCGATGTTATGAACACGCGACACTTTTTGTCATTACACGTTGCGTACATGTGATGCTGTGGTTGCAAAAGGAAAACGAGCAGTTAGTGATGAATACCTTTCAATGTTGTTTTAGATAATTCAAACATTAATATTTTTTAGGTTGTTGAGTTTGCTCATTGTCATGGATGAGCTCTATTTAAACTGGTGTTTCGATATTAGTATTTCTTTGATTCGTCAATCAAATAGGATAAATAATTCTATTGAACTCTTGCTATGTGTTAATGCCGAATGGTGACCAGAGACAAAAGGTATATTATCGCACAGCATTTATAGAATAAACACCCACAGTCATTTTACGACATTGCCTTGTAATCGAACACATAGCTGTTTGAAAAGCTGCTATGAAATGTGATTTTGAATGCTTTGATCATATTTGTGAACCTAACCTTCCCTGATTTTCTAATGTTGCGGCGCTATGACGAGTAAATCAACGCTTGAAATAATGTCCTTCCTTTATTATTAAAATGTGTATATAGGTGTTATCAATAACATAAACATTATTTGGCCAACGCTGACCTATCAATTTGTGAACAATTTCCATTCCAACTCCTTTGACAGGGAAATTGTTAACATTCCCTATTAATATATTTCAAACAACAACAGTTAAATGCAGTATCGCTTGTAGCCTAAATTAATATACACGTAACCGCTTCAATAACAACATCCCTTGATATCCAACTCAAACCCTTATAACTAATGTAACATGAGCGCAATTTCCAGCAGGTTTACATTTGCAAATGAGACAAGCAGAAAGTAATTTCATCACACTGTCTTGTTTCAACTCAAGCCGGAAAAAAAATGTTTTCAACCATAACACTTAGAATTGCCCTAATTGGCCAATACAAACAGTGATAGTATAAATTAACTACCACCCAGATGAATATATATTTATTTTCGTCACATGTACAGCTGAAAAAGAGTGTAAAAAGTATTTTTCTGTGACACACTGAAGTGATCACATTCAAGGTAAATCACGCGATGTAGCTCTGATTGTAACCCTAAACAACAAATACAAATACGCGCTTGGATATGAGGATGCTTGGGAGGAGAATATTTGAAACTGCCTGCGCTACTCATGCCGTCTTGCGCAACAGTTTTTTGTTGCTCAAGTCAAGTAGCACAATGTTATGTCACTATTTGCCGAGTTTTTATCGCATAAGGTTCATATCGAAGGAGTTGTGTTATGCAGTAAGACTCCAGCGAGCCAACTAACGCCCAAAGCAAGGAATGAAGAACGACATTGACGCTAGATAATCCATGGAGCTTTATGCACAATATACATCGACCGTGGCCTCGATTGTTTATACAGACATCTTAAGCAATTAATCTTTGAAATAGGACGTTATGAATTGGTGTCATATAGGCTAAATAAAATGCGATGTTCTCTTGAGACTACATCAAGTGATAAATGACCAAGACCAACACCAAATATGTGAATTTCTGAAGCTGATTAAACGCTTTAGAATCGTTAAGCGTGATATAAAATCTTGCAGACACTCTATCTAAGTTTTAGAAGTAATATTGGGCGTCCTCGAAAATATCTCGGGTGATCGCACGTAAGATGAAGAGTAGCTGTAATGCACTTACTGTTTTGGTCCTATAACATTGGATATGACATTCATAAAGACATCTGTTATGTAAAGCTCATACGACAGATCGTGATGTTGACGTATTTATATAATCTTAGCAGTTTTGCTTGTGAAAACATGCGGTAGCATTTGTCTGATGCATTGCGAAAAGGTATATGTAACTTCGTTTGGTATCGTTTAACGCCATAGCGGCACGGAAAACCCCTTCAATTATTAAACACATGTATCCGCTAACAAAAGAATTGAATGATACATGCGGCGTTCAGCAAATTATTTGTGTGATATGCATCCACACAATTAATGTAATCAATCACGACAGTCATATTTGTTATATAACGTGCGCGAAAAGACGCACCATCATTTTGTGTAATATATATATGTACATATATATATATATATATATATATATATATATATATATATATATATATATATATATATATATATATATATAACATATATATATAAATATATGTACATATATATATATATTAACATATATGTATATATCTAAATATATATTGATATATATATATATATTATATATATAAGTATATATATATTTACATAGATATATATGTATATATATATGTTTATATATATATATATAAATATCTATATCTCTATATATATATATATATATATATATCTGTATGTGTGTGTGTGTGTGTGTGTGTGTGTGTGTGTGTGTGTGTGTGTGTGTGTGTGTGTGTGTGTGTGTGTGTGTGTGTGTGTGTGTGTGTTTAATCGCTATCCGGCATGTTTTGAAACTTTGTTGACATTCTATTGTAACATCAACAAGCGCCACTGTAGCAACTTAGTAGGGAGGAATTGTCTTCACTAACTTGGAAAATATAGCAATTACCCGCGGGAGAGCGTGCATTGTACATGGCTTGCATTCGGCCCAGTAATCACATATTATTAAGCTCTAGTGGCACATAATAAGTAAAAGGTTTCGAAAATAAGGACATATGGCAAGACCATTATGTTTGTTCTCTAGTGAAAGTCGCTCTGAATGTAGACAGTTGACAGAAATCATCTATTGCTGCTCAAAGGGTGTATTATCGAAACTAAGCACGGCAGTCACTCGCTAAATGTAGTGTGAGATTCGAGTTTAGATTGGAGTATTTGCCTGACAAATCTTAAGTTAGTAAAAGAGGTTCTTGATGATTGATGAAGGACAGCTATGCAGATATCTTTTGCAAGTTGTCACCGCAAGAAATAGGATGTCGAGGAAATGTTTCTGTGCATGTCAACATCCAAATAACGAACACTACTTAGTGAGTGGTTTTTGGGGCAACATTACCGGTGTTTTAGAAATACTAAATAGTTTTGATACTAAGACAATTATGTTGGTATAAATTCTTAATTTGTAAAATAAATATCACTAAGTAATTACGTCAGAAGGCTGGTATACCATTAGTAAGTTCCCATCACCACCAACAGATTATCTAAGGATCATGATCTCATTTGCGTCTGCTTACATTGCCACATCATTAAATACAAAAGATGAATATCGTAATGTTCCAAGATGAGCAGCGGTGGAGTAGGTAAGATATATTATTGAAAACAGTTTTCACGAATTCACCCAGGGGGTTATCAGCCGATTGGTTGCCTACTTAAAAAATGCACTGTAGAGCTGGCTGCAACTGACAGGAATTACACACCACCGCTAATTATCCTCTGTACTTTGTGATGTGTTATTTACAGTGTTATGTTTCACCACGCAGTGCTATGGCTTGATATGCTACGTTGTGGCTACTGTGACGTTTTGTAATTGCATACATTTTGTCTCTTTGTACTTCGAGTATTATGCCATGTCGTAGTTTGCTTTGTGGTTTCGTAGTGAAGTGTATTATTTACTTAACTGCGATATCGTCTTTTAATAGCAATGAACTAATGCCATATTGCGCTTCGGCATATTGCCGGTTATGCTGGGAATACCACCGCATTTTCACTGAAGCAAATGAGACACACGCTGTGATATACATTGTACTTTGTCGAGTGATAAATCTGATTTGATTGAAAAGTATTGTTATGAAGTACAGCCATATCTGAGCAGCTATATTAAATCGTATGTTGAGAACAGTCTGGTTGTTGTATGACGATTCAGTCTAATTCCCCGCTGCTAAAGCAATAAGTATATATAGATTTACGCTTTTGTCACACGGGTTATTTTCTAGTGTCTATAATGGGTTGCAGCGTCTACACAAATACGCCCGTGGAGTGATATAAGTGTTATAGTTCATTTGGAATGATATATGAATCATTAATATTACATATCATCTACATAACCTAAGCTTTATGATGCATATGCTGTCGGAGGTTGTCAGTGGATGTAATTAATTGCAGATGCTGAATGAGTTGCAAAATAAACGGCTTTAAGTAAGCTTAGAATTACATCATTAGTTTGCACAAGAAACGCTTTTCATAATTTATTCGATCATTGCCCCAAACTATATTTAATGAAAAGAATCAGCAGTCAATCAACCGAGAAGATTCAATGTGCATTCAAATTAGGCGTTTTATCGAAGCCTTTTGCCAGCGGTCCACTGATAACTATTGATAACGTCAAATGAGCAGCACATATCTCCTTCTGAAATTTAGGCGATAAATCAGGCTAATGCACTCTGACAGAATACGGCATATATGGGTCAACATTAACTTTTCACCAGCTCATGTATATGTATATATGTTTATATATGTATATATAAATATACACATATACACGTTGGGTCGCATTTCCATCATGTGTTTGGCCTCTTTGGGCGTAAAATCAATTAGGGCAACGTTTCTCCATGCGCTGTCGAGTATATATCATGACCAATATATACAATCAATGATATCAATGAGCTATCTTGCTCTGCATGTTATAATGCAAATGTGTAATACAATACCGTACAATACAAGATCGCAGAGGGAGTAATATGATTGCAGGGTCGTGATTCTATTTTCAAGCTCCATGTAATAGACAAAACAGCTGAACAGGTTAACGGAAAAGGTTAAAGTTTGCGTGGTTCTATAAATCATTAACTAAATTTATTGCCAACGCTGTGAAGCTGTTGTTCACCATGAGAAGAGTACATGCATGTTGATTTATTTTTGAGTATCCGCTGATCGGAATGATGTCATGATATGTATCGCTAATGTTTGCATTAACGAGAAGCAGCTACCAAGGCAACAAGTGCTGTTCACAAGTTATTGCTCAGCACATGGCCGCCATAGCGTTGGCAACTTACCTCGATAAATACACGAGCAAAATGTTATGAATCCAATTAAAAGCAAATGTGACGCAAAGGTATTAAAATAAATCAAGGCTGTAAACCAATATATTAGGTACGCGCTCCTCACGATATACTAAAAAGGTGATTCGTAGTAGTGATTCGTTATAGTTTTGGCTCCAACGTCGCTCAGCTGTACTGCGGTAAGCACATTAGTAACTTCAAGTCA
Organism: Urechis unicinctus; assembly: GCA_034190875.2. Taxonomy (NCBI): domain Eukaryota; kingdom Metazoa; phylum Annelida; class Polychaeta; order Xenopneusta; family Urechidae; genus Urechis; species Urechis unicinctus. The sequence continues at coordinate 10,942,577 of CM067350.1, read as the reverse complement.
TTTCAAAGTTGATGGAACGTAAATCAAGATTGTACAAGCGACGGGGAACAGCTAAGCCCGCGGTTAGGGTTCTGCCTAAGTTAGACCATTTGTATCGGAACCAATATTAATTTTTAAGAAGGCCTACACCTCGAGTGGAACGCTAGGATCAACTTACTGGTAATGATGTTGATCATAAAAAAAACTACGTGTTCACCCGACGGGTAGTGAGGTGTTGATTCCAAAAACAACGAACAATATTATGCTAAGCATTGCATACAGCTGTGTAATATGCATTCATTATGCTTTACTTAGTCATAATATATTCACATCTAATATATTTAAAACGTTACCGTAGGAAATCTGAATTTATCATTCATTTTATAAGTACAAAATTCAACCTTCAAGCTTCACCCTCACACATAGATTAGTGCAAATAGCTTCGGTAATTAAACTGATAAGCATCTGCAGGATATATCTAAATACATCGACGTATCTAGTTTTACACTACTATACTGGTGGTGAAAGCAAAACTTGCTGCATTGGTCTATACACCAATGTTTTATATAAATTAAAGATGCATCTCACTATCTGAAATCATCATAATTCCGCTGTAAAAAACTCATGGACCAGATTTTGGCTCCTTATAGAATTACGCTGATGTTTAAGTTGCGCTCTTCGCGAAACTTCCTCGTATTACCTTTAACTGGTACTATTCGGCACCAAATCCCTCGAATCAAATGTTCTGAAACGAGTTCCCTGTTATATATTAATAAATAACGAAGATGCCTTGATCGATGACATGCAGTGAAACTGAGCAAAGGCTTTGGTTGATTGGTGACAGGAATAGTCATCGATGATTTGTCGTAAGTTAAAAACGGCCTTTGTGGTTTCAATATGATGAGCTGTAGCAGGATGTAGGTAGCCAGTGTTTCCATAGTTACTGATCATGCGCTGCTAGGTTCTTGTGAAGTAGATGCTTCAAGGTACTGTCGGTAACATCGATGGTAAGTGCTGGTAGCTAAAGCAACTGATGACGCTGGCGACCATGCTTGCTGTATCTTTGCCGTTAACTGGTGAAATGTAGGACTACAACATTGGTGACAATTCTCTAAGCTGACGAAACCTATTGTAACATTGACTGGGTCAGAACAGACAGCCAGAATTATATCTGCACAATCGGTGGAAACTGTTCACACCTAATATAAGTTTTTCTACGTGAGTGTTTTATAGCTGGTGATAGGTATAGTGCATCTATTCTTATTGTATTGGTTTCTGTGCTGCCGTTCACAGTTCATGATCTCTATGCATCTTTATCCATGCCGGTTGTTGGTATAGCGTTGATTTCGGGGCTGTAAGGACTATTGTTCTTCTCCAATTATTCTGCAATAAGCATACGTTGGTCCATGGCTGGTCCTTTGGACGTTACTATGCCCAAGTTAAGGTCGTCAGTTAGGTTAGTCATCTGTGTAAGTGAAGGGTAAATATGGAGTTATGTTCAGTAGTGTTTGAGTAACAACAGCCTGGGTATTATTGTCGTCATCTTTAAATGACATTTGGCTTCGTCAACTGTCCCGGAAGCCCACCGCAGCCACCCCTTATCACTTCATATGTGCATGTTCACTAATGTGGTGCTTAGGGAGTAATAGTTAACATTTTTAATGGAACAGAAGTAAGAGTTAAAGGTATACGTCATTTCTTCGATAGTCATTCCTAACCATGCAACTAAATTACACGCTTTGTAAGTAGTTGTAAATGGGAAGATTATGCGCAATCGTGCAAGTTGATACAGAATATCATCAAAAGTCTAGCTTATTTGACCTCAGGCTCCAGCCACTGATTGTTGCCGACAATCCATGCCCACCCTTAAAATAAACTCTCACGTCAGTGTTATTATTTCCAACCGCAATTTTGAAGGCACCCCTCGTTATTCATGTACCCAACAAATATCCAAAGCTTTGTGGCAAGTCATTACCAATTGAACCATTCTCGGAAAACATAATATATGTATTGCAATGACCGTGGCTGGGTCCAAGTCTGTTGAGCTTTTATTAGTGGTCATAAGCTCTGAATTGGTCTCGTAATAAAGGCTCGTGTTATATAGCTTATGTTGCATAATATTTAGAGCAGCAAAGGAGATTTATTGCTTTGATTATATCCCAACCAAAGCCAGATGAGCATTTATGACTGCGCTGATCAACAGACCATTGGACGCCTGCTTCGATTCCCGGCGATGCACCATGGTAATAACATATGTAATACAAAGTTCAATTATAAAACACAAAAGCCGGTTTGTAACTTTATTGCATGGCAGTCTCCTCTCAGCCAATCAGAGCTCGAGAAAAAGCTCAGTGTTTTTCTCATATCGCCGAATAGCCGTGCGATGACTGGGCCCGTGTCTCATTGTCATCAAGCTATCTAATCAACCTCGTTCCAAATATGAGGCTGAACAGTCTCTTTAACACCCACGGCTTAAGCAATCTCCAATATTTGACACGATAGAGCAAATGAAGGCCATTATTAGTTACATATACGAGCTGGCGATTTGTTACGCCCTTGTTACTGCTGATATTGCACTATGGGTGCCAAATACAGATGGGAAATATCTGAATGCTTCTACGTCGTGTACAGCGCTCACATCGTGTCAATGCAATGCTGCGTCTAAACTTATGTTTTGACGTCCAATCCAACAACAACAATACATCAACAACGTTTTATCCATTCACGATGGAGACGTTGGAAACATTTCCATTATTTCATCTAAAGCCGACTCTTGCCAAACATCCTTAGCTCAATTGGCGTATGTTATACATCGATGATCTTTGACGCAAACAGCCACTTCCAGAACAAAAATCCAACAACGTTTATAGAACACCGCTGGACCAAAAGACAGCAATGTTGGTACCGATAAAAGCGACACTATTACAATCTCTGCCACATTGGACGTTTTTCTGCTTCACCCGTTTTTAACTTCTTATGGCCGAAAATATATATATATATATATATATATATATATATATATATATATATATATATATATATATATATATATATATATATATATATATATATATATATATATATATATATATATATATATGGTAATGACCGTTTGGCTCTCCCCTAGATGAAAAATGAGGGCCGTTAATGTAAAGTGGTGTGCAAGACACCGATATGGTGCTTTGTGTCACTGTCGTTTCGTTTGACCCGGTGCTTGTATATGTTGTACACTTATCATCTTCCATCACGCTTATTTATCCAACCATAGAAGATAAATATATTTGGGATATGACAATGGTCTGAAAAGAGCCTTAATCAAACAGTTATCTACTGATTGAAAGCCCTGAAGTTCATATAGTACAAAGATTCCCAAAGGTATGTTGTATGATGTTGGTTGGTTCCGTAAACTACTATTTTCTGCCTTGCTATCAGTGTTCTCGTTCTGAATTTATTCTTGAAGCTGAGAATAATGCGGCTCTCTCGGTTAGTGGGATTAAAAAAACTTGGCTTTCAAAATGATCCACATTTTGCCGGCATTAAGCATTATTATCTGGATTATTGAGGTTGGACATGCTACAAATAATGCAAACAACTGCGTACTCCTTCATTATGTTGTGGTTATGCACAATGTTAACATATGAGTGTCAGTACTACGCATAGTACCTATCTCCGGGAAGTTTCTTATAAATCTACGTAATGATGTAATCTGTAAAGATCAATAGAGTCGGCTCGCGTTTTGGAAAGGTACTTTCTTAGGATGCGCGCACCCCTTCCGCTAAGAACGCACTCAATCATTGCGGTGATGTGTAGACTAGTTTTCTTCTAACTGTTTAAATCAAGGAAAATTATACATTCACTAAAAACCGTTAGTTTGCTAGTTCAGCACGCTTGCACCAGCTTACTGCAAATGGCACACGGAGAAATCTTGACGTGCCGCATGCAAATGCCATGTCGTGATGGATTGAGCATCAGTTCACTACAAAAGGTCTCTGCAAAGTAGGCGGCTGTATGGTGACGGTAGCATTTCAATTCGAGTGCATAAGCCAATCCAAACTTGACCCGTATTCAAATGTCAAACTTGCCATGACAGTTGGGTGATCTTAGTTGAAGGTGGCCAGCGATGTTTCAAGTATTTTAACTGCTACTGGAGCACGAGGTTTATATGATTGCTAGTCACATTTAATGATAACTGCAAATCGCAATCATCTGTGCATTAACCTGTGGATACCATAGAATAGACAAATATCATTACGCAGTTCAGTTATATTTCCAAAGGGGACTTGGATATAAAATGTGTGCCAACTGAGATTGGTTTTGCTCCGACGAAATGGAAGTACAATAAGGCATTTGGGCGGGACATTATGCCAGCATAAGACCTTATCGCTTTGGGATATTTAATTTGATTAATCAAGGGAGACATTATATATGCTATATTAAAAGAACGACAAAGTCCAAAAAAGTGGGTGATATCATGCGGATCACACTGCTATAGTTCCAGAAATTATATAATACAAACAAATAACACAGAACAATTAGCCAGACTGGCCATGGCTCCACAATCGTGAAGGAGTTACGTATTATGCTGTACCAGAAATAGCAATTAGTATCTTCCAGCAAAAATGACACAACAGATGCAAATTGAAGTAATACGTAAAATCATCGACAAATACGCGATTAAATGCGAAGTGTGGCTTAAGAACTGCAGCAAACCTATTTAAACTGAACTAAATCCGACAAAGACACAGTTGAGGGAGATGAGCGTTTAATTACAATTTAGGGAACTATTATTAAGCAGGTTAATATCTATATTTATAGAGTAATGAACCAATGAGCATAGATCCACTAAACGCCGTGTACTCATTGAACTCGTACTGTGCCAGGCCCTGTTACATATTATGTCTACACTAATGCAAGAGCCAAACAGAAAGCTGCTGGAACGATTAGGAAATAAATGTGCCACGTTTAAGCCCAATCACCTAATACCGTTGAGTCGAGTTACAGCAGAAGTGACTTATTTCAAAATATCGTCGCCAGAAGTAAATATCTTCCTGCATGTGCTGGGACTAAAATGTGCAGTATATATATATATATATATATATAGATATATATATATATATATATATATATATATATATAGATATATATATATATATATATATATATATAGATATATATATATATCTATATATATATATATATATATATACTCTATCTATATCTCTCTATATCTCTATATCTATATACTATCTCTATCTCTCTCTATCTCTCCTTAATATATGTATACTATATATATGCATATATATATGTATGTATATATAATTATACATATATATATATATGTACATATAAATGTATATTTACATATATTGATGTATATAGATACTTATAAAAATATATACATTTACATATATATATATATATATATATATATATATATATTTATATATGTATATATATCTATATATATATATATATATATATATATATATATATATATATATATATATATATATATATATATATATATATATATATATATATATATATATATATATATATATATATATAGGGAGAACTTTTCGACTATTGTAGGTACAAGCTAACGAGCATAAGGAGCACTATGGCAGTATATTTGTTGGTCATACAGACGGTTCTTAACCTTCCTCGCTTTTATATGGGCATCTGTCCGCTTTATGTATTTCCTGTGCTGTTGATCTGTCATAAGCACCTGAATAACTCATTATCATCTGAGAGGTCACAGGGGATTAACTTTTCTCGTAACATCTGGTTCTGAACTTAACGAACGCCGATATGATGTGCGTTCCACAATCTTGGCGCGGCTAACTTAACGCTCTGGACCCGTATGAAGACATATTTGGAGAAGCACTTGAAACAGACACTTGTCCATAGATCCAAGATCCCTTGCCGGTTGGTATTCAGCAGTAAGTTCTTGTAGATGGTTTGGCGTGGGTGAGTAGAAGGATTTTGTATATATTGCGTTTTCCCACAAGAAGCCAAAAAAGGGTACGCATGATGTGTGGAATGTTATCCCCGTGGTTCCCCTTTTGCAACAAGGCGGGTGGCAGTATTTTGTGAATGTTGCCGTTTTGCAAAAAGGTACGAATTGGCCCCATACAGCAGGGAATTGCAGGAATAAAGTCGAGATTTATATAAATGCGTGGGCACGAATTTACGTTGTTGATTGGTTCGGGTACTATCTTATGCTGCCTAATATTCTAATCTGATGATAGAGAGATTGGGTTGACTTCATAACATGTTGTTTTCCAGTAAATTATGAGTCCAACCGCGAGGTTTCGTCCTGTTTCTGATGTAGATATAGTCATATCGCCATTATTAACTGGACCAAGCGACGGCAGGCATTTATACCGAGATGCGAAAAATAGAATTTTAGGTTCATCTTCATCAAGTTTTAGACAATTGTTTGTCATCCATGATCACTCTGTCTAATGCATCATTTTAATTTTGTTTGTGCGTCATCCGCATATGTTTGCGTACGAGTAAACGTTAAATAGATTTGGGTATCATCAGCATATTGTAGGTATTGCAGACCTGTTTCATTTGAAAGATTTCCAAGTGGTAATATGTAGGCAGTTAATAATAATGGCACATGTAAGCTGATGTGTTTCAAAATAACTGCCTTCCTGAAATCGATTGGCTACAACCTTCTCTGTTAATTTGGATATGAAGCTCAAATATGATATTGGTCTATAGTTGTTCATTAATTAAGGATCCAGATTGCTCTTTTAAGCAGTTGTTTTAGGATTGCATTTTTCCATCTTTCTGCTCTATCTTTCCAGATAATGTTAGCGGGATCGGACTGCAATAATCGAATAACATTATATAGATATATTTGAAATGCAATTACTTCCTTTTTAGAGTAACAAGATATTTTGCGTACATTAATCTAAGTCGGGGGTTAGAGTAATGCAGCCTTTTATTGCTGTGTTTTATTTTGAACGATTGGATAACGTGTAAAGCATGTATCTTATTAAATACCCGATTCTATGACCTATTTCATAAAAGATAGACCCACAGTTTCAGTTGCATGTTAACTGGTAAGTATGCATCGAGTGCCTATCGTGGTGAACAGCTCTTTACTGTCAGAAAATGCTGTTCTTTAACAATAATGGCCTCACGCACTGTCGCAATTATTCCGAGCCATTACCAAGCATAATGAATTACAGATATAGCCTAGTTGGCAACGCGTGCATGTGTGTTTGTGTTCAGGCTATAAGGCAGTGCCAGTGTTTGTCGTTGCATATTGGCGTTAACTTTACATGTAGGCATCGGCAGCTAAATTTACAGTACAATTGTATTGATAAAACTTACAAAGGAACGAAACATAAAAGATTTCGATGTCATGAGGTCATAATTCAACATGTTAAAATGTGACGCTTACGCAAATGACATATACTTACCAGATATCAAAATGAACCATGTTTATTCCTATGGTCGCATAATGAAACCATAAACCGCTTAACTATTGCCACATCTCCCGCCCAAAACGTATGTGCATTCAGCTGATGAAGTTATTTTTTGTATTCACAAAAAGATACACTTTGGTAATCACTAATATTGACTATGACCAAAGAAAGCTGGATTTCTGCGCTCGTGTTTCACCCCCACAACAAATCTTCAAAGAACGCCAAGAGATGCATTGTTAGATGTCGAACAACCAATGAGGGAAGCGTTATGGGCGCAACTCGATTTTGCATCATCATCGCCAGGCGCGCTGAGTTTGGAAATTTTGTGACTGAGCCAGAATGCCTTTTCGTTAAAGCTTAGTAGAAAAAACAGATGACGCAAGATTATAGAGAGCATGCACTAGAGAAGGAGAAATAAACAGCATCACTGTTTGCTTTCCAAAACTACAGTGGACTTGCCGTTGCAATTCATTCGTCTGTTGTATTAAACCACCTTTTTATTAGACGCAAGGCACAAAATGCTTTGGCGAGCTTTATTTGGAGACTGCCAGGCAAAATTGATACAGAACATTAGATAGATAGCGTGCTGTGTTAAGTGCAAGATGTTTATCTTCAAGTACGGCTTTTTTTCCCCCAGGGCAATTATGTTGGATACATCCATGCTTATCCTGAATGGCATCTTAATCAATCGAGCTATTGTCGACGAACGATGTTTGCAACGCGAGGATATCACATAATATATGCATTTATTCTTATATATTGCGAATTAAATAATTTTGTAGGGTTATACTTGTGCAGTAATAGCAACCATTTGGCATCGCAACAGACCGCTCGCTGACATAAACGATATTCATATCACATACCCTCTTTGTATCGCATCACCTTGATGATAAAAGCAGTGTCGATTCTCTCGGATCCTTAATGACGCGGCTTAGGGATTTGGGCAAGATATATATGACACTTAGTGCCTTTACATTCGCCATTTGCGTCCGTGATTCCGCTTCCACATGAGAAACTTTCGTGACATCTAACAATCCCGGTTCCGTTAGCCTCATCTATGCCATTACAATATGACAATAAATTGATAGAATATCAACATCTTTTTGTGTCAGCATGGTAAGCACAATGAAACAAAATTATTCAATGTCGGTCAGAAAGAATTAAAAGAGTGGATCCAACCATGTTTAATGAATGTATATGAGTTATTGAATAAAAGATATTATGCATGGTTTATTTTAATTTTGTATTTAATGATGCGATCGTAATTGCTTTATGGGTATTTATATTTAATTAACCGTCACGGACCCCGGTTAATACCATGCGTGTTGTAATGCCAACAAACCCTTACATTTTCCATTTGACGCTTTGTTTAATTTGCTCCTTTTTATATCATATAGTACAACGCAAACTAACACAGCTAAAATTCCCCGGTAAAACGTACATTACGCGGTCCAAATGATACTGACATGGGACGTTACATAGCGGAAATCTGGAAAATGTTTGCTACATAAGAAATGCACCAAACTGGATTAATCGGTACACCGACTTTAGCCAGTGCCCGGATAGCTTCTGCAACAAGTTTGAGGTTAACCTTTATAAATAAATGCATGTTCAAGCGCCAATGATATATGTGGATGAAGTATCAATGATTTTTACAAACGATGCATGTATTCCTGATAATATGTGAACAAGATTATTTATAGAACAAATAAATCGTCTGCATTTAGCTTAACTACACAAATATAACTTACTGTCTCTGCGCAATCGAAATAAATCATAGAGAGTGCTGTGTAATATGAGCAATAGCTCCGCTATCCATATGACTTCACTGCATGGTGGAAGCGCTTACTGCCTCTACCAATCGAAATAGATCATTGTGCAATAACTTCTTTCGCGCTCACTCTACACAATAAAGTGAAGGATAGATCTATTGTACAAGCGCAAAACTGCTTGCGCAGCGTCATCGTAATTTCATTATTGACTGCATAAAAGCTCAGTTCAAGTCATTGCTCTTTAAATGTGAAAGTAAATATTCAGGCAACAAAGATCATATGTGTTTGTGCGTTTAAAAGCGCTTCAACCATGCAGTGAAGTCATATAGATAGCGGAGCGTGGTTAGACAAATATGAAGACAGGCATATAAACTAGGAATATTCCTATAAGGAAATGCGCATTCGGTTGAAAACACGTTTATCCGAGGCTATGATATGACGATGCCTGCCTTAGATATCGAACCGCTGGTAACACTTATTACAGTTACATAATCACTCATAAGTACCACCTCAGTGTAAAATATTGAGCTCTACTTTGCCTATAACTATGACCTACTATGGCTCAACATAAAAACGTTGATATAGGTAATCCTGCCACAGATAGCAAATGCAAAATAGCAGAACATAATGGCATAATACAACAGCTGTAAGGTTAATTGTTAGAAGAAGCAGGGGTCACATCATTAACATATTGACATTGTATGCATACAATGACAAATTGTCATTTAGATGATTGTATATTAGCTAATAATCTACGTGTTTAGGGTTGCGATATTGCATTAAATATATTGAAGCATGATTTTGTCACTCCTTAAACGAACTGTAAAGGTGAGTCGTGTTGGATATTACATGGCTAGGAGTATAACATCGAAGGGCTCGAATTGCAATCTATGTGATCCACTGCAGCCATGTGAGTTTTCACGAAAATTGTACATCGGGAATTAAAGGTATTTGCAAATACTGACAGTTAAGCAGATGAGGCAATCACCATGCCGTCCTTTGTTCGACTGATGTAATCACATTCACATCGCAGACACAATATCTCCCTCCAAGGGTAGTCCATGGGTTATAGCATTCATCCAGCATTTTTCCACAATTTCTCCTGTGAACCACGAACCGACTAACTTAGATGACACGCAACTCATGTTGTGAGGGTTTTGTGGTGTTTCATCGATGCGATAAAATACTTCAAACGAAAATCATCTGGTGCAAGTGTCGTCAAGCGAGTCCTATATATCAAAAGGAACACATGGAATTAACAAGTCAACCCATATGAAATAAAGTGATACATTACTGATTCATGTACCAGATTTTAATTTGATTATTGCAGATAGTAGGTACAACCGATTCAAAGATGGATAGTAAGAGAGATAGTACAGTATTATTGTTTAGAAAATGCTCATTGAACCTACCTGGGATATTTGTTAAATACGAGGCTCTAAGTACAACATTAAATTGTCTCTCTGTAAAGTTCAAACACACGATTTTGAAACTTCAACGAATAAACACTGATACTCAGCATACGATAATGGTGAAATAGTTGTGTGCCTCACAAGATACTTTATATATAGGCATCGGGAAGCTTCTAGTACTCCTTAGAGCCTATGTGTGCAAGGCACCGAGCACAATCTATCATACATTATCTCTTCAGTGAAGCTGTCCCAATCTAGACTTTGTTTCGAAGCAGCTGCGTTGTTATTTCAATTATCGATTCCTGTCAGATACTTTAAATGAGATGGCACAATAATTGTAAACAATATGAACCCATCACACAATGCACTGTGACGATAGCACCAATATCAGTTAGGCTGAGCTATTCGCTGTAAATTACAGGCAATCTGATGCTGTATGTAGCTAGTTGAACAACATCATACAAAATCATTTGGCGGTGATTCCTTACATGTAAACGATAATCGAAAAACCAAGTCCAAGCAAAGACCTATGCTAGCTTAAAGGCCCCTGTTAGTTCAGATTGCAAATATTTAACGGGATATGATTTTTGTACCGAGGGCGCCGAGCAGACGTTTTAAGACATACAATAACAAAAGAGACGATAAATGTTATCTATCACGTGCAGTAGTTTGGGCGTAAACTACTGAGGTTTGCGTTCAAGAAAGGACTCCATCCGGGGCATTGTCTTAAAAACGTATTCAAAGTATATTTAAATATAAAAGCATACATGGCGAACAAATTGCAGTCATTTACCACGACGTCTCGGAACATCTCAGCTTCAATGCTGTTAGTCTAATGCATATTAGCTCTTCAGTTATTGCAGTGGATATTAACTATTCACCATGTAGGTTGTGACATTTAGGTCACCGCATATATTAGACAGCTTACCGCGCCTAACTTCATCAGTGTTTTGTGATCCTTCTACCAAACGGCAATTCAGCCTCAACTGTGATTTGGCGGAACATTATGTCATTTCCTCCTATGACCACATATACTCCAGCCATGTATGACTTTAATATGCTGAGCTAAGAACATGGATATCACTTTCTGGTGGATAATCACTGAGATGAATATCAGGTTCAAACAATCAGTTGATGTAGTCCGGTGGTAACCGTGGTGCTTTCAATAGAAAGGAACGAGGGTCATACCTGTTATGCATATGGCAGATGAATGAGTTGATGGCTTTGCTAATACACAAAATAAACAAATATATCTTGATGGGCATGCTTGCGGGACCTAGGCGTGTCGACGATAATGGTTAGAGAATTCCATTTTTCAAAGCAGCTAAAGAAACATTTTGAAAACATGAACTTACATCTCTGACATTTTACAGACAGTCAACAATTGTTCCAGATGCTACTTCAAAATTGCCGTCATTTTGCGATGCAACGCAAATATACACAGAGCGAGCTCACGAATTAATTGTGAGGAGGTTCGCCATTTCCATCGCCATTTCCATCGCTAAATGGTTTAACAATACCTTGCATGTACAAGTCACCTTATAGGGTCCATGTTGGTGATTGAAAACATTTGCTTGATCATTTTGATCATGAAAATGACGATTGGTTGTGCCGAACGAACGCATATTACGTGCCGGTAGATACATATCTGTAACTCACGATGTACCATAAAGATGATGCGATGCTGTTGTGTGGTTGGCACATAATCATCTGTCACGCTCATAGCAAAGTTAAATTACATTTGTATAATCCACTTTCATCCGTTCGCATAGCATACCGAACGATTCTAAATTGATTTAACTTTGTGTAATGTGCTTTCACGGACCCATTAAATGTTATTGCCTCATACACAAATCCAGACATTGAGCTGATTAAATATTCGACAATATTTCTCAGCACAATGTCTACTAACAAACTATGGCATCTTTGGTACATGCAGACATGTGCCTAACATGATCAATGATAGTTCGTATATTGGAGGCTTATCGTCATTTCAATACTACCATTACGTCATTTAAATACTACCAGTATGTCATTTAAATACTACCATTACGCCTAGCTGCCATTACTTACGTCGTATTCAGACGAGGTGAATCGAGAATTCAGCAGTCATCAATCAGCGTATCTATGACGTATTGATAAATGGCTCGAACGTGGCTAATAATATACCACAAGGGCATGCCTAACGTCGATAAAAGTTTATTTATTGCTGGCCGCAACTAGTAACTGGACATTGAACTTGATGGCCTTGAGCGGTGATATTAAAATCGTGGAGAATTTATGTCTCCGTAGGCTGCAAATGCGATCATACGTGACGTTCTACTATATGTTTGTAGCGTACATGATGGTGTTTTAGCGGTTTACTGTCACTGTAGACGATATGCGTTACATATTATCGTTAATTGTTTATGACCGCCTTCATTCGCCTAAGAGTTGCAGTAAATATCCGTTGTACCAGAGGGTGCGAGCGGGCTCAAGGCATTCTAGAGAGCTTTAAGCGGCCTGGCTGCGTAATCCCTCAGATTAGTTAATTCAATGTAAAACTTAGATTCTCAAGTGTAAACTTCTTGTATGAAATATTATTTTGATCCCACTTCCATAATTACATTCGTTTGCTGTATGGATATCGATGCCTTGATAATCGCCTGTTTATATGTCCTCCTAGGCCGATAAGTCATCATAAACGACGCTTTACACCATAATGATGACTCATTGTACGGTTATTTTATTGGCGAGCCATTTATAAACGGGTATCGTAAGTTGGTTGTCGTTTATGTTAACAACAATTCCAAGAACAATACCAGATAAGGAAATGAATAATGTCCCTTAAACATGCGGAGAGCTTTTAATAATGCATAATTTGATATATCTTTTCATTATCAGCGGTCTCTGGACTGCGAAATTATAATACTGCTAACAGCTGAAATATATTGGGTAGATACATGAAATTTTATCAAGCATTAAAGGTTAAGCCTGAAGAACATGTTACAATTCCAAACCAATGAAATAAGTCGAGCTTATAAGATAAACAGGATAAGGCCCCCTCGCATGACCGTTTTTCTGCACTTGGTAGCTTTTTGTATCGATGACTAAGATAGGTAGTGCAAAGTGCACGAATAAAAACTAACATAAACTGGTCTTCTGTTGAATGATTGAACCTGGAATATATGACCTCCTTAAATAGTGTCTTGTTGTTCAGCGGCTGTTTTATACTGCATTCAGGGTGAGCCGTAAAGACGCAGATCCGGCAAATTCAAGACTGCATATACTTGCTGACAATATATACATTTTAAAATCGATCAAGTCTTTCCCATATGCCCAGCATAAGCACAACGTTAAGACGTCGATGGTTCGATTAGCGGCTACATTGATTATCGCCTATGCATATCAGTCATTGCCTTTGCCATATCCATTACTGTTGAACATGCGTTGCATGGTGAGTTTTTTGTATTGGAAGTATCGTTGATCAAACACGAGAAATAAGGCGTCACGTTCTTCGTTTAGATAAAATACATAATATTTTATAGGTTTGGTAATTCAATGTGTCGTTCACAAAGGCGCAATTCACCGCGTAGCATATGATTAATGGCTACATTTTATTGCGCCCTGATAAATAGTAGACGCAATTAAGCTCGCTGATATATTCTTGCTTGACTACCCAATTCACCGCGTAGCATATGATTAATGGCTACATTTTATTGCGCCCTGATAAATAGTATACGCAATTAAGCTCGCTGATATATTCTTGCTTGACTACCCAATATGTGTCCAAATACAATTGCACCCAGTTATCAACCAATTGTAGGGCCTCTTACGGTAGTTTATTGTGTATACCAAGCCGAGTGACAGAACTTGGCTCCATTGCTATCAATAAAATTATCAGCCGATCAGTGTTCATATTATAAGCACTAAAAGTATCTGTATCCAGCCCCGGCGAAGCATTTCCAGGTCACTCTATCACCTTTGAATTTATGTAGCGACTGTAAAAATGTGAGTGAGATCAACACTTTTGCAAAGGTATGATTGGCTCGTTAACAAACGTTTTATTGCACATTATTACAGAATATGAGATTTGTTGCCAATATTGGCGAGTTTTCTAATTTTAACACTCGCTGTATAATCAGCATTAACAATATTAACGTATTGTGATAGTTGAATCCGACAATAACAAGCCAACATAATGTGTTCGTGCTGAAAATCATCGTTGGAAGCAATACCAATCAGCGATCTGGGAATTAAGGCCTCTTAATATGATCATTACTCCACAAATGAGCTGTGACAAGCTTGTTAATTTTGAGAGAGCTCAAGTAATACCCACATGATTAAGAGCAGCAGCAAAAGTCTCCCCCTTACGCCTGGTGGATCACTTCCATCATTGTTTTTGCGACATATCTGACAAACCATACTCAACAATTGGTGAAAACATATAAACCTTGAATGGTGTATTCAAAATATAGAATGCAGGCCACCATGAACGGTAAATGAACAAGTATTTGTTGTTGAAGATTACCCTGTGCTGATCTGATCAATACTATGACAAATCATCCCCTGCCACGAAAGCGTGTGAATATAGCCAGCTTCGACGTTAATTCGTGTATTATATGGATAATCTTTGTTTGTACGTTTGTTGCACAGTTAAGCAACCATATATTCTTGACTAGAGCCATATATTTGCCTATAGAGCACAAAACTAGACCAGAAAACCTACTCCATACCCATTCACGCTTCAACGACATAGACACCGTGATGGCACATATTTTGCTTGTAATCCAACGTCTGCCTCTTGTTAGTTTCACAAATATTTTACAACGCTCGATAAATGAAAGAAGGTGATAAGGCTTATCAATGCAAAATATATATCCTGCTTGATCTGAACAAACCCCAAAGCCTACGAAAATATTAAAATCTGAGCACTGTTTATGACATGTTTTACGCATATAGTTCGCGGAGGAGCTAGTGGGGTTATCTACATCGTGCGGACTACAGACTCTTATCAAGCTATGGAGTTTTCCATTCTGCAGGCGTTAAGGAATTGCGCTAGTCGTTCCTGGACGTACCAATCAGTATACCACTTGGTCCTCGACGGCTCTGGATAGTTAGTCCCCTTATGACGCTTATCCGCCTATATATAACGGCATACCTGGACACCTGGTGTATATGTGGCATTGGTGTCATGATCAAATATTGTTTCAAAATTCATGACATTTTTGAGAAAACATTTCTTGTAAATAGATTGCCTAATTTCAGCTGAAGGTAAAATTTATGAGATTCTAAAATAGCCGATTCTGCAAGCTGTTACATTTGGCCTTACATAGTTATGGTTCCAGCAAACAAAATAGGGAAGGAGATTAAAATAACTTAATGTCTAATGTAGCTAACACCATGAAGTGTCTTGTTGACGGATGGTGTTCGTATGTAACTTGGCATTGCGATATACATACATAATGTTAGATCGTTGGATCTCTCAATGTGGACGTTTATCACCATGGTCGAGGCTTAAATGTTCTCTATGCTTATGGTCACTCGACTGGCTATAGATGGGGGCTTTATTTAGTTGTGTTTGCTTTTTGTACTCATAATTCGGTATTTACAATTTTGATTTGCAGATGACAAAGATGTATATGAAATATATCACTCATTCGACCAGTTGCAAAGTCGCAAATTGTGCCATACAAGCTCCGTATCATATATTGCAGAGTTATTTGCTGCTATTTTTGTATAGCAGCTCTGAACTAATGTTTAAAGAATACCTATTGTTAAAATAAGTGCTATATTCTATTGTACATGGAAAAGCGTATCCGTGATTAAACATGAAAACTAATAACGGGAACGCGGTTTACAAAACCAAGCCCATTTATGGAGATAAATGCCATAAACATTATCAACGTGGCAGACGCAATGTTTGAAATTTTTGACTAGAAACTCTCATACCTTTCTTGCTATAACCGTAAATTATCCTGTCTGACACAATATCTTTATTGCACAGTTCGAACCGTCAAGTGTAGATTTTATTAAAGCACTTACGGCCAATATACTTAACTTTTCGGTATCGATGTTCAAAGTTAATGCACTTAGACACGCTTTCAAGCAGACACAATGATCGCTAATGAAATATATCCTTAGTAACCATGTCTATAGCTAGGCCTTTGGTGTTTCCATGGATGATTAATAATGTAATAGTGAATGCTCGAAATAACCTTACATTACCGACGTATTTATTGTGACCAGTGCATTGAGCGATGGTGGTGGTTCATTGCTTTTGCGTTGGTTACTTTGGACCAACAAACAACATTTATTCTACCGCACTTATTCATTGTCACTTATAGTGTATATTAGGTGCATTTTGACACTTAGCACTGTATCATTCAGGCTTTATTCGGATAGCTCGTCATTAAGATTCGTACTGTACTGTTTGAATAGTTAAAACGGTTTAATCAGGTCTTGCAGCCGGTTCGGTTGATGTTCTCTATCTAACACGTTTTCGTCAGAAGTGGTACAGGATGAAAAGTGCGCTCCTTGTGTTAACTGAAAGTGTTACTGCACTTTATCTCAGACATCTGTGCACGAAGAGGAAATACTGATTATCCATAAGTATCATTTGACAACGGTAATGCTAATGTGCTTATTGGACGTTCTTCACTGCATGCTCACACAATAATAGCTGGCATCAGCTGTGCATTTTTGTCTCCATAATCCGACCTATATGACGCCACCTATATTGGTCGTAAATAATGTTTCTGAACATTGGCAATCTGACATATTTTGGTTATGCTATCCCTTGTGTTACAATACATATGCTCCTACATACATGCAAGGGGGGCAACGATTGGACCACCAGCGGTTCCTAAACCACCAGTTACCCAAAGCAAATGGTTTCGTTGAATGAAACCAGTTACAGACAGCTCGTAGTAAGCATACATTTGATAGGTTTAATGGATACATTGCCTGTGCCAGCGTTTATTAAATGAGTTATTAACAGCAGAGACGATGCTATTATCGCAAGCAACTTACGTATTCGCAAGGGTCTAGGTTTTTTCCCTATTTAACTCTCTCAGATTGTAAAATATACGGTTCTTTTATCCCTTCTCCTTGGAAAACAACATTGCCAAAGTATCGATATGGTAATGATTGGACTTGATAAACTAAACGTACTGACCATCAACGAAGCACCTGCTGATGAAACATTGGACTTTGGCAGCTCCGTGGATACAATGTTTCACCCATCGAAAATTTCATAATACCTATTGCTTTTCTATTTGATTAAAGGACCCTACATGAGGCAAAACATCCGCGCTCACTGTCCATTCGCGTTGTACCAAAGAACCGGCACTGTATTATCATCAATGCAACCGAAACTAATAAATGTTAATGAAGGTAGGTAGGCTTTTGGCATGTCTTTTTAGCTTTTGAAGAACATTTGACCAACGCACTTAATATTAAGAAAGGCATCTACTTGACGGATATTTCATGTTAAGAATCACCAATAGCAATATATGTACTCATTAATTTGCATTCCGCGATTAATTACAATCTAGTCAGTTCAACCGACTACAATGGAGGGAAAGCATGCACAACAGAGATTTACAAAGATTCATAATAATGGCCATCCAATACCTTATGGTAAAAGGTGGCCAGGGCAAGATATCGGTAGAGCCATCAGTTTATGAATGCGTGTCAGTGAACCCTCGGGACGATCCGCCCCCGGGTCGATCCGCCCCAGGTTAATGTGCCCCGGGAACGATATACCTCCGAATTATACGCCCTCGTGTTACAGAAAGGACTCTTCTGAACGCTTAATATTTCATTCGATAAAGGAAAAGTAAATTTAAAGCATCATTCGTACCATTGGGCGATCGTCACGGCGACCCGATACCACATTTAGTAAAAACATTACTTAACGCGTTTGTTTTTAAAATGCATATCAAGTTACGTTTTACAATAGTTCAGTGGACTAAAACTATATTGGCCGATAAAACTATTTTTTCTTCATTGTTTCATAGCCATGTGCTCGTCAAGGTAAACGAATGTCTTCAGTTCTTAGCACTGCGAGGCTGTGAAGAAAATCAATCCATTGAACGTTTTGTATTCTTGTAAGATGCATCCAAGGAGCCGTGTTTTAAGAGTCGTCAGTCCTCACATGCGAACTCTGATTCGTAACTCATGCATATCGGTACGGGCTTAGTAGCACACCTTTGAGCTGTGTTTTTACATATCTATTCGTTGAGGCAATGGTGAGCATGACTCGATTTCATATTATAAATGGGTGCGTTATTAAGTTTGATAAAGACTTCCTTAGAGCAAATCGTAGACAAGTTTACAGAACGGTTTCATTCATATAATTGAATGGAAATACGTTGTTTCCATACATCAATACGTACCTACCTACAGCCGCTCGGTTGTAGTTCCAACTGTATATCCATCCAACTTTCAAATGCTACATGCATGATTCAATGTGGTTTGAGAGTATTAGAGCGAACACCTTTGTATCTGAAGCAATGCACGCTTGTTATGTACCGACGACTAGTAGGCTGCACCTTTTATAATGTACATTGTTCTATTTGTCGATAGCAAAACCTGATTCATTTTTGTATTAGAAATATACTTAATCTATCATAATAAAGTTAAGATGTAACAACATATGTTGAAAGATGCATTAAAAGAGTCTCCGTGCGAATCCGGTGACTATTAAGTGCGTTTGGCAGCATATAGGGTTGGGAAATTACTGATTTGTTACCGTTAACCAGCGTTGCTAGATCGCCACAACATGGTAATGTTGGCCGTCAAAAGACGCGATGGAGGTTACAGCGCCCAGGCGGCGTTACTGACGAGGTCAACGTTACAGCGGTCTTGACAGTGCGCCCCGTCATTCATTAGCACGGTATTTCTTCAACCCTGGCAAACGATGTACACCCAGGCAACTACAGAACAACATAGACACTGTTAGACGACGACTTTATCAATCGTCGGTGAAGAAAAATAAACATAATCAGATAGGGAATTCACATAACGGAGGGCATTGTAGAATACAATAATCTTTTCTTGGTGACGAGAGTTTATGGGCGATTAATCGACAATTCTGCCATTGAAAGTTGTTTACAAGTGTTTTACATTACGCTATGAGTAATAGCGGAATAAATGTTTAACAAAACTAATATCTAGTTAATGTAAACTCTAGTGCAATCTAAATAAGTTTCGTTCCATGAATATCCCTAACACTAAAGCAATAGGTAGTAGGGCGCGGGGGCTATGCCAAGGAATGGACCTAATCTCTAATGTAATTTTAATATTCCGTATATTATCATTGAATATGCGATTGGATAGATGTGACGCAAATAAATCTAGGCAGTATACCAATGTTGAAACACACACACACACACACACACACACACACACACACACACACACACACACACACACACACACACACACACACACACACACACACACACACACACACACACACACACACACACACACGCGCGCGCGCGCGCGCGCAAGCACACACACATTTGAGATATAATGTTCACGGTACTTCTCGTTGGATTTATTTGTGAAATGACTGATGGGTTTATTCAAGAAGTGTAGAATAATGCGCTTACATAGTGTTATGTAAATAACTCAATAGACCGAGAAATAGTGTGGGTGATATTCGGAATGACATCAATGTTAAAAGACACACACTCAAAGATTGTTGGCAATCCAACATAGGTTATGTTATTTGTTGGGTGGTTAACCACTCTTCCCGTCCCAAAGTGTCATGTGTACTTATTGTGAAAGCCAAGGTTACTTATATAATGAATCCAATGCGATATATTGGATGAAGCCGCTATGTTCCCAGCCTTCTTATATGTTTGATGAGCCGATTGCAGAATTTTACGAAAAGGTAAAAGCAATAGGTGTGTTGTGTACTTTCACCTTGGTTGTTCCAACCAGCACCACCCCCTCCGAACCTTTACGATTGGTCTATTCAGTTCAATAGGTCTATATGTGTAAATTGTCGGTAATCGAAGACAACTGTTGACCATGCACTATATCATATTTCAGTGAACACAATTTCATATAAAACGTAAATGCTTGAATTAGCGCCTGGAACACAATTTTCAGTCGAGACCTCAACAACATTGCAATCAATGACGAGATACGGTTGTGTAACTTATTTAGCACTTTTACATCTGTTGTGTTGTCCAACCAAGGCTTTTTATTTTTCTCATGGTGTGTACCTTTTCCCAAGTCGCCATAAGCGGGAACTTATTCCTATCATCAGTTGATGCACGGGGAATTTGGCTGTTTTCTGCGGTATTATATTCCAACATTTACTGCCTCAAAAGCAGTGCCCCTACACGTTCCAATATTTGGTAATAATGTACGTTCTTTTGTTAGGTAAACTGTTAACCTATAATCAAAGCCCCCCTTGGGTTGACGTCAATTACAGTGCAGTCGTTGTTACCATTCTTGTCCTGCAAGATATTGGCAAGCTACTGTGAGCAATTGGCCACGTATGATGTTAATCTCTTGGTTCCGGCACTTATCCGTTACAAGTATGTACGCTGATATGTACGAGATAAACACTATATAGATCATATGTGACATATTCACAAGGGTGATTGCAAAGTAGCATACTATGCAACACTTTATTTATATACCGCCCATGCCAATCTTTTTCCTGACTCCAACTGACGAACAATCTATAAGTAGCGAATTTACATTGGTTGGGAGTCATTTACATTGATCGTTTAAAGAGATGACATCATGTCCATACAACCTTAAATATGCATGACAGGTGTTCTCTAGGGATACTAAGAATCGTGCTGTAACTATAGTATAAGCTTGCTTTGCGCATTTTTGCTCCATGTCATAGCGGGTACATTTTATTATTTCTCAGAATTTGTTAACATCGGGAGGATACACATCGCCATTCTAATGGCATTTGTCATATGATTAGTATGCAAACCGACCAGACATTTTTTATTTTTAATAAAAACAATTTTTTAATAAGAACAGAATGCTATGTGCAAACGTAGAGCTGACAACGACATTTAACTGTCTAATTTCAGATGAATAATATACGCGGTTAGATAACAAACTGCCTTTGCAATGTTTCACCTTGCGTCATGCTCCAAACTGCCCCGCAGCCGACACGGCTAATTGTGTACTTAGGGCTAATTATGAGGCTAGTTAACCACTTGATTTCGTAATTAAACACACTAAACGTCAACAAATGCACGAATGCCTACGCACAAAACGACACCTTGTTGGTCGTCTGCATATATCCGGACAGGTGATGAAGATTGTAACGAAATACACCATTTGTACTGAATTTAAGCAACAGCCTCTGAGGATATCGATCAACTATGGCTTCATCACAAAATAATGGACATCTAATGTATTGATATTTTACTAGTAAAGTTGGCAAGAATGCTGATCACAAAGATTATCCACCAGGCTTATCTCGTTTACATATCAGTATAAATTGATGGCAATATCGTTAATTGGGACAAGGTGGCTAAGCTGCACCAGAGCTACCCCTACAACAGCTGCGTGCCAAAGAAAATATTGAGTGAATTGGTCATCATCAAACCTTGTCCATCAACTGCAATATGCAGTTCAGTGTCTTGTGATACGTGTCTCTTGGTGCATCATATATCATATCTTATTATGCATCGCTGTATGGTCAAGGTCCTTTTACTTGTGGCTATCAGTTAACATGTATGCCCCGCAGCAAAATGTACAAACTCTGCAAGATATGGACCATGTTGTTCAGGGCTTTGCTCTTGATAATAAATGTATGCCATTTTCCACCCATAACAGTTGTACACATTGTTTTGAGAACGATACAGTCGTCGCGCCGGGCAGCCATATGATGTTACTGCTTCGTCCATGTTGATCAACTGAATATCTGTACAAGCATCAGTTATAAAATATACCTCGTCCAACTCACCAACACTAAGATACATGACATCATTTAGAGCTTGATAATATATTAATACACGTGCATGTTTCATGTGAAAGGTGTGCGTTTTATGATTACTGTCATTAGTGCCAATGCCGAGCTCCCGAGCGGCGAGCTGCTTTCGAGCGCCGAGCAGCTAACTATACTAGTCACTATGCCAGGGACGCCGAGCCACTGCTACATTGCCAATTGTATATTCGGCACCTAGGCTATCAATACATACTTGGTTAGATTGGGATAACAGAATGGGCGATGGCAGTGATTGTATTCACATCTATGAGAGCACGTTTCTATGGCAATTACAATCCAGACAGCTGTATCATGATGCGAAGAGCGCTACGTTTATTTCCGTGCGCGGAGCTACAGTGTGGTTGCATATATACAAGCCGCTAGTGGTCGACCAACCTACCAAACCTGCCTACCTACCTACCTACCTACCTACCTACCTACCTACCTACCTACCTACCTACCTACCTACCTACCTACCTACCTACCTACCTACCTACCTACCTACCTACCTACCTACCTACCTACCTACCTACCTACTACCTACCTACTACCTACCTACCTACCTACCTACCTACCTACCTACCTACCTACCTACCTACCTACCTACCTACCTACCAACTACCTACCTACCTACCTACCTACCTACCTACCTACCTACCTACCTACCTACCTACCTACCTACCTACCTACCTACCTACTTACCTACCTTCCTACCAATCTACAAACCCAAACACCCACCCACCTTACCACATACCAATCTGCCTACGAACCTACCTACCAACATGCGTTCATATCCGCCTGCCTGATTGCCTTCTTGCCAGCCTGTCTACCAGTTGGCTTGCCTCTCTGACAGCCTCTCTGCCTGTCTGTCTGCCTGCATATCTCTCTATGTACCTACTTACTAACATACCTACCTGATGGATGTTTGCTAGGTTATCTAACACCTATTTCTGTAATGCACATAACTAGTTAGCAGCGGACTATCGAACATGCTTATAATGAAAACTGTGTTGCTTACTCTTACCTGTATAATCACTTCATACAATCAGGAGAACGGGAGAATTTTACATGCAACATTCCAATCATATGCCATAAATGAACGACTCATGCGTTCGAAAACAGAGTGTACGGCTTTGCTGTACTCCAACCTACAAACATATCCTTAGTACTCAAAACAAAATAACGTGTTCTTTATACTTGCGTCAAAGGACTCTACAAAGTAGTCAAGCATCTCTACAATCGGTGAGAATAATTTATATTGTTGGCAAAAGCATCGCATTTTAAGTAGCATTGCTTTGAATAGGCGGGTCAGAATAAAAATGATTAATATCGTGGAGTAATTATACGGTATTGTTTATGTGCATTTTCTAGCGTCGGCAGGCGCGAGCTTGAAACATACGCACAAGACTCGCCCTTCAGCAACCATTTCCCATTTGAGTTTTATACTCATATATGCAGGCGTACTCTCATTCAGGAGAACCAATGTTGAGCTGTGCCTATGTGTTTATAGCTATCTTCCACAATATCATTCACAATTACTCAAATGATTTAAACCGTGAACTTACGGGAATGCGTTCCATAATAAGGAGAATTCGAGTGTTCAGAATCGTAGATGTTGTTGGTGACGAATTGCATTGATAAGCTCAATACCAATGCTATTAAACTATATTGTTGGATATTAGCATCGGAAGGGTCAGATAAACGGCTTGGCGGCAAACATAACTAGGGTTATCGATCATAAAACGACCCGCCGTTCTGCTGCAACCTCTTCAGAAACAACCCTGAATGTTTTCCTTTCCACGTGCTTAGCGCCCCATCAACTTGCTATCCTGTTTAAATCACCGGAAAGGTGCACATCATTGTACTGCAGGATTAGTTTTACAGGTACCCTTAGGAATATACATCGGGCGGTTTAGTCCTATAAGGTTAATTGAGTGTTCTTAATATGGCTTAGTTTCCCATATAACCCTGTGCGCTATATTGAGATGTGACATTGATGATAATATTGTGATACGCATTTGTTGGTGAATCAGATGCAACACTATGTACGAACTATGACCTTGAAATTATTTCACCTTATGACTCGCTAAATACATCTCCATACAGAATGTGGTCTTTTGTCCGCATATTTTGTGTACATAAATCACACCGTAATGCACATGTAGGGGACCTACCATTACATGCCGAAGTTGAAACCTATAATCCTGTTGAGCGATGAGGAAACAATCGGAATACCTATTCTTCGAGAAAGTATTCATTGTGGCTCCTAAGTTTAAGCACATTCAGGTATACACAATTCGTGCGCTCCTCAACCTTTACCAACATCAACTGCCGTTAATCTTGTACGTTGATACAGGCATGGCTACGGGTGATGAAATGATTTCTTTCCGTGAATTCATCCACCATTATTGAATAAATACTTCCGGAAGATACAATGCAACGTTCTCTCAGGTAAAAGTGGATCTCACATGTAGTGTACTTTGAAGCTGTGATTGGCTAAAACATGGTATTATGTAGATAACACGGGCTTGTACAATCAACCGTATAGGACGATAACAAGCAAAATACACTTAGATATAGCAATGGTTAAATATCAGATGTCTTTTATGCTTGCAGTTGAACGATCACGAAACAAAATTCGGAGACTTAGTCATATGAAAAATAAAGAGGCATGATTTAAATGACCAATGCCAAAACATCGTCTATTTGAACAGAGAGCAAACAATAGCAGAGGCTGAATAAGCAAATTTATTCGTTGGCTGGATATATATAATGCCATGAATTTGGGTAATAGTTTCTCGTTGCTGTTCGGGTCTTCACGGTCGACGGCTATAGCCTTACAAATGATAGGTATAAGTGCCTTTGACCATTACAATGTTCCTATCCAGCTGTTGTGTCCGTGTCGAGAAGAGGATTGCTGTCTCCGAGCTGGCCAGCAGTTGCCCATCAAGGATTGCTTCCACGTGGTCTTGAGGGAGTCATGTCGACCACAATATGACTTATCGGTACCTTCATTCATTAAAACTGTCAGCTTACGCACAAATAGGATCTTAAGTATTTGGCAGAATGTGCGCAGTAAGCGTACATAATCCCGTGTCTAAGGAACATATGTGCTGCGCTGTTAGACCATACCGCATATTGCGTTAGTACCAATCTGAAACTGAACGCAGGGAAGCACAATGAACCCCAGACTAATGAAATGCCACCCACTGAGGTCACTCTCCGATTTAGTATATCTAGTGATTGAAGCAGCCGGTAAACTTCCGTGATGAAGCAATGATTATATAATCTCTAAAGAGATTTGTAGAACTTGAATTACTGATCCAGGAGTAAGCATTCCCGAAATTGATTTTTTCATATGCAATTATCGGTGCTTTTTCACGGCAAACCAGTTGAATATTCCTGAACCTACTGTTAAATTGCATTATAAATCACGTTGGGTTCGCCCTTAGGACGTCTACGTTATAATGAACTGAAACATCCGCGCTAGAAGTAGGAATTCGGGGTGGTACGTATTATCGTGTCGGTTGGGTGGGACAAGAGACAGTAGACGGGTGGGGAGGTTTTGGTTATGATTTGTGGCATTTTAAGTTTGTTGCAACCCTCTTCGATGAGAATTTTGCGTATGGTTTGGAATGTGTCCGTAATTGCCCATTTAAACACCATGCTGGTGTTGTAGAAGCCTCGGAGAGCTGACATGACTTTTTCGAAATTGTAGTGACAGATGTCTGAGATGACCTAAAATCTGTGTCAATTTACAAATTGTTTTGGCAGAGTTTGTCAATTATCAGTTGTTCAGGCTTCTGGCTCAAACACTGTAATAATTTAAACACAATTGATTTAATTATTCATGTCACTTACAATCATTGATTAAATTGAGCCAACTCACTTTCAAATTTTAAAGGAAACCCAAACGCCAAGAATGGGATCACATATAGGAAGAGGCTGGGGTAGGGGTCGTGGTACAGATTATGACAATCAGTTTGCAACTTAGTTTGGTTCCTATATTATCTTATTTGGATTCTTATCACAGGTATTTTAATGAACTCTGTATATCTGTTAGGACTTGGAAGGATGCGCTTAATGCTTTCAAATTGTTCATCATGACAGGTGTTGTGCAAGAACGAGACGGAGCTGGCAGACCAGCCCAAACAGGAGGCAAAGGAGCCTCACCTTTTTCAAACAATGGACTATTGATCTTGCTTCACTTAATTGAATCGCTGAAGGTTTCTGTAAATAAAGGGTCCCATATTGGACTATATGTTTACTGGTTCTCATTGGTTTGTATACCTCGACAGGCCGAAAGCGAGTCAACCTGGTTAGCAGAGGCTTCCTTGGCAACACTCGAAGATCAAACCAGGCCCTACAGATGTAAAGTGGCTACTGTATCTTAAGAGCTGTCACGGAAAGAAAAAATTGAAGGTATTGTACAACTCAGCAGTAAGCACTCTTCAGTTGCTCGAAAACACTTCATGCAATTTTAGTTACAGAGAGCGATTTTCAGACTGGTGCATCTGCCTTCCATGTAGGAAGATGCCTACCCTTCTGCAAATCTGCATTACCTCAGATGGTAAGAGTTGTGCTCAACCCGATGGTCATCGAGGTAAATAACTGGTTTTGCCCTGATGCATCGCAATTGCAATCTGATGAAGATGTCGAGGCAGTTATCTGTGTTTCAAAAGAATTTTTCCTTTTATTGTGATTTAATTGATCGTTATATGGGGTTGGTGCCATGATAGATAATGCAACTTACCTATCGACTTTTGATCTACCATCCATTTCTGATTCTTACTTGTCAAAGAGAGAATGGGGTGATGTCATCTGTCATCAAGGTCAGATAGTATGATAAGCTGTTTGTTTATCGATGAAGCTGTGCAAGTTGTTCGTCGTTCCCAACCAGAACGTTAAATCTGTACGGCCTGATGTAACTTAAGCCATGTTTTGCTGTGTAGACTTGATGCCAATCTACTTGTGTTATAGAAAAATATGGTTGTGACCTACTGTAGTTGGCGTTTCTATGCAGATTTAGCGGTACAAGCTTCTCGGAAAATATCGAAGCAATGTTTATAAGAGTAAATGAAACATTGCACTTATATATACGGGACAGCAATGTAAGCACGACGCGAATAGTGAGACGCGAGGCAAGAATGCTGTGATGTGGGTTACAGATAATGCAGTAATACACAACATTGTTTTGTCACTGTGTAAAGCTGTTCCAAAATATTTTTTATATAATAGCCGTCATAGAAGGTCACCTCAACCTTATTAAACAATGACCGGCAAATACAACTGCGTTGAAAATGCGTTATATCGTAAAACTGCTCATCAACATGTTAACAAAGATAAAACATAATTTCTGTACTTCTGCTTCCTATGTACATACGATGCTAATGCACAAATAAGCATGCAATCTAATAATCGTTTATGAGTCTTCATTACGAGTGATTTTCTCAGCCACTATTACCGAACTCTCAAAATTGATAATGAATCACCCGAGACGAATGGTCGTTAAGCCTGTGTATTGTTGAAAGTTGTCTTTACTATGGACTGACTCAATCCCTATTTGGTGCAGCCTCAAACACTTACTTAATGAAACTACATTTATCTTCCGTATTGCCCAATAATCTTAATGCTTTCTTTGCATTCAATGCAGTACAAAAGACGATGCATGATAGAGTAATGCCAACGTAGGACAATATCTATATCAAACTGCGTTTATCCTATTGTTTGCTTTATCCCATCGTTTTTATGTCTCTGCCATGCAATGCGCCGCAATAGGCGATGTGCATCAGGGTGACTTACGCGACAGCCTTTTCCAGGAAGGTTCAGAACCGATTAAATAATAATGCCAAGTTACCTGGACCGAAAAACGCTGTTACAACCATATGGCAGTTTTCTGAACATCCCGCAGGATACTGTCCTCTTATAAGAGCAGTAATGATACAATTTGATTGACATTGGCATATACATCGGTGCCTTTGCATATAGAACGCGGTGTCTGTACACAAATGGACAGTGCTAAATTAACAAGAAGAAGCCTGCAGTATTTGCGTCGTGGTGCTTTGAAAGATATGTGGTGAGCAGTGTACATCTCTGCTGACAATTTTGTTACATTCTGCCATTAACAAAGTACCCCTTAGACAGTGTATCATCAGTCGGACATTTGCACAGCGCGACTCTCACATTGATATAGCACAACTCGGACATTAATGTGTAAGTCATGAACAATTTGTTGATGGATAGGTGGAGAGTATGCAATATAAGAAGTGAAGTAATGCTTATTAATGTTACATAACCATTAAGCTACTGATAACATATATTTTGAAATTAAACTAAGCACGTGAATTCAGCCAATAAGTTCTGGTACTAACAGTCTGTATTTATGTTTTACATGCGAAACCAGTAAACGGCGGAAATGCATAATGCATATAGCAAACCATAGTTTATCCAACAAAATAAAAACCAGTTGTTTTAAGTTTGCCAATTGTTTTCAATTTATTATGACATAAACCAGCCCGCAACCAAATGCGATATCCGCTAAGATAAGCAAGTAATCCACAAAGTCTATTGGGAACATTGTCATCGCGTCATGACTACTTAACAATGTCTCATTCGAAGAGAATGAGATTCTAGACAATCATATTTAACCTCGCCATGTGTTGATCACTTCTAAAGTATCACATATATCGGATCAGGTGGCAGGAATCGACATACGAAAACACGACTATTAGAGTAAATCTCAAATTGATAGATAGCATCTACAAATTCAACCCCTCTTCTATGCAAAGTACAGATGAGAAGTGTCGACGGACTACGCGAGCTCAGTAAACTCTTGTCTATTAGACATCTATGACATTTAACCAGGACTTTGACTTCAGAGTTTCTACGGAATGTTTATCTATTCGTAAGCGTATAAAACGGAGATTTAGTTCAGCCCTAGCAGTAGCGCATGATATATATTTATGATGAAATATCAGGAATTTTCCCCTATAGACCCAATGGTCACTAGAAACATTTCGGATGCTAGTCATCTATTCATCCACGATCCGTGTCCGTGTCGGCGTTAGTGTACGCGTCTGTGGAAAATCGCGACTATAGGGAAATAAATTAGATTCAGTTAGCAATCCATTCAATGGTAATACTCATTTCCGAGATTTTGCGCAAAACATAAGTCGCAAGAGCGGAGCAACACAGTATCCAGCCATGGTCTTGCACAGAACCATGCATCATTACTCAAGCTCTGCTAACTCAAAACGTACCCAGTGGTTGCCATTACACAGGCAATAACAGCAGCATCAACGACAAACCTGTTGTTCATCTTCGTGGTAGTGCTGCAAAAGCAAAGTATTTCGTTGAAGTAATGTGGTAATACTGGCATAAATTTGTGAACAATGGTTATCAGTACTGCATATATAGCATACGATAGAATAAAAATATAAGTTTTTCGATGAATTACTATACATTTATGTTCCTAGAATTGATTGGTACAAGAGACGGTAATGATAATTTGTAACTAGTATCTAATACTTGCAATAAGATGAGCGACTACTGATGTTTTGGTTACGGTCGAATTATTATTGCGCATAAAGATGGCGTATTTAAACAATGAACAATGAGAAAATCTGATCGTTGCATGTGTGCATTTGCCTTATAGTCGTTGCTTCCATTGCCTAACATGCATTTGTCAAAGCTGCTTCTACCATGAAGAGCGCGTTTCCGAACTAATCACTAGTAAGTCAAACATCTTATTGAAACTATTCGTCATTCAGTTGTAGTGGCCACAAGATAGAAAACACCGTTGAAGGATGACATGCACTCACCACTAATGGTTTCGACACGCGTTGTCTTCTGGCGACGAGAGCCCCAGTTATAACAGTCGAATAGCTGGGGTCAACTTACTTTCGGTGCCAGCGAGCTCCACATCTGGTATTTTCCACATTCTTTTTTTTCATGTTATTCTAATAGCTTTGCTTTGTGAATTGTGTTAAACATGCACTTAAGTACTCTTTGTCAACGCCAAAGAAAGTGAATTATTATTGCAATTATTGCCAACGACAATCCTCAAGCGCTGTAAAAAAGCGAACCATGGATATTGCTTCAATGCGCGGCTATGATTCAAGGGGTAAAATTGTGTGATTAAGCATACTGATAAAAAACGTAACGAGAAGTGCCACGTGGAACCAATTGCAATAAAGAAAATATGCGACTGAACTGGTGCGCAGGATAGAAACAACATTCATTGTATTATTATTGAAAATACGCAGCAATTAATATTTTACGTTTATCATACAAAGACTACCCAATGATTAAGTATAGATATCTAATGACATTTAACTTAAACCGACCATTCATCTAGCGCTATTCATGCTATGTGATATTGTCCAATTTTTGAAGTCAAGCAATCGTATAATTGTAATCCCGCCTCTCTATTGTGATAAAGCAAACGACTTTCTAGCTCTTGCAGTGAATCTTCACCAACACCTAAACAATCCGATTCGCACTGACGC
This sequence comes from Urechis unicinctus, assembly GCA_034190875.2. Taxonomy (NCBI): domain Eukaryota; kingdom Metazoa; phylum Annelida; class Polychaeta; order Xenopneusta; family Urechidae; genus Urechis; species Urechis unicinctus. Next base: position 10,911,503 of record CM067350.1, on the reverse strand, counting down.
TCGCACTGCTGAACGCGACATTTTGTGTGCGTAGATCTTCTGTGATTGCGCGCAATATCCTCATTTAGTGTATGGGTTAAAGATTTGGAGGAAATATATAATAAGTTGTTAGCGATGCTTTTGAGGATTGACATGTTAGCCCTGATAGGCAATCTATAATTTTGAAATATTAGGTTATGCGATGTGGAGTATCTGTAAGCGTCCCACTGACATATATATGTAGATATGTATATATGTATATGTGTATATATATGTAGATAGAGAGGAGATATAGAGATAGAGAGATATATATATATATAGAGAGATAGAGGAGGACAGATAGAGATATATAGATATCTAGGAGAGATCAAAGATCTATATCTATCTCTCCCTCTATAGATAAAATCTAGACCCTGATATTTAGGATCTAATCTATCATCTATATATCTATCTCTCTCTATATATAGATTATCTATCTCTCTCTCTCTATATATCTCTATATATCTCTCTATCTATCTCTCTATATCTATATATATATATCTCTCTCTATGTATTATTGCTACTACGAAGTGAACAGCAACTAGTGGCTCCGTATATCCAGATCCGATAATTGATATTTTATGATCATGTATGACGTTTATATACACTCTGTTCTATAAAGTAATTTAAAAGCTGCGCTACGATGGGGTACATTAGGACTAGACACGCGTGCTGCAGGTTTTTACTAATTGCTGAAAGTATGCATTTCTGTAGATTGTTGTCAAAGAAAGGTGATTTGTTTGTCAGTTTGGCTGCATGGAATGTTAGCGTTGTATAATTAAATAACTAGCGCACTCATTGAAGTAAGTTCCACTGAAATGTAGCTCTTATATTTGGCGTTAATATTCAATTCGATTAATATTAGCACAGCTTTACTTCACTGCCTATAGTGCCTATATATATATCTATATATTAGCAGGGAGGATATATATATATTTTTTTTCACTATATATAAATAAATATATGTATATAATAGATAATATATAGAATAATATATATCTATATATATATGCATATATAGCAATTACCTATATGTACGCTGAGAGCCTGCATTGTGCATATTTACATTGCCCACCATTGCCACTTAGCAGGGAGGATTTTTTTTTCACTTGGAAAGTATAGCAATTACCCGCTGAGAGCCGGCATTGTGCATGGCTTGCATTCGGTTATATTAGACTTACACTCGTATATTGCCCCGTAATCATATATTATTAAGCTCCAGAGGCACATACTGAGTAAAGGGGCACGTAAATAAGAGCATAAGAAAAAACCATTATGCTTAATCTTCAGTGAAGGTCGCTCTGAATGTCGACAGTTGACGGCATAACATCTATTGCTGCTATTATCCAAAGAACAAAACCAAGCACGGCAGTCATTCGCAAGCTAAATTTTGTTTGCGATACGAGTTAGCATTTGAGTATTTGCCGGACAAAAATAAAGTCAGTGGAAAGAAGGTTTTCATGAATAATAAAGGACAGTTATACAAATATCTTTTTTAGGCCAAACGCTTATCAGCCAGTCGGTTGCCGACTTAAATAATGCCCAATTCTCCTCTGCACTTCGTAATGTTATAATATACAGTGTTGTGGTAAACCACGCAGTGCTATGGCTTGATATGCTACGTTGTGGCTACTGAGACGTGTTGTGATTATGCACATTATGTCTCAGTGTACTCAGCGTGATGTGGAGAATTATGCACTGTCGTTGTCTTTGTGGTGCTGTAGAAAAGTGTATTTGGTTGATGGACAAATTATATATTTAACTGCGATATCATCTTGTAAATGCAATGTCATATTGCGCATCGGCATATTACCCGTTTTGCTGGTAATACCACCGCTTTTTACTGTTACAAATACGATGCATGCTGTGATATACGTACTGCTCCGCGCAGTGATAAATCTGATTAGATTGCAACGTCTTGTTCTGCAGTACAGCCATATCTGAGCAGCTGTGTATAATATAACCATATTAAACCGTACGTTGAGAACAGTGCTTGTTGCATGACGATTTAGTTTAATTCCCCGCTAAAGCAATAAATATATAGAGATATACGCTTTTGTCACGCAGGTTATTTTTTAGTGTCTATGAAGGGCTTCAGAGTCGACACAAATACGCCCATTGAGTGATTTAAATGGCAGATATGCTGTAGTTCATTTCGAATGATATATGAATCATTAGTATTACATATCATCTACATAATCTATGCTTTATGATGCATTTTATGTCGAAAGTTGTAAGTCGGTGTAATTAATTGCAGATGAGCCAAAAAAACGGCGTTAAGTGAGAATTTCATCACCAGTATGCATTTGATTATAAACGCAAATCACAATTTATATGATCATTGACCCAAATTGTATTCAATACAAGGAATCAGCAATCAATTGACCGGGACGATTGAATAAGCATTCAAATAAGACATTTTATAGAAGCCCTTTGCCAGCGGTCCCCTTTTAACTAATGATATCGTTCACTGAGCAGCAAATATCTCCTTCTGGAGTGTAGTCGATAAACAAGGCTACTTTAACCATTATTAAATTTTACCTTATGGTCGATCCAACTTTGCAGCAACACGGTAGAGATTGAGAGCACATTTATACTTCAGCGAGGAGAATATCAGACAATGATTGTATTACTCATTCGAAGAGGTGTGCCTGATGTGCTTTCATGACCCTAATATTGATCAATCATTGATGATTTTCTATTCCCAATCGCTGGTCAGTATAACACTTGAGCCATATTTGTGAATAGACGCCAAATAAGGCAACTAAGTAATAACCCACAATCACGACAAATGCACGCAACTGCATTATATGGTAGAGGACTTTTTGCTATCTGATATGCATCCACAAAGCGTGCAATGTCTTCTTTCTAGGACACCAACAGAAGCCACGAATTCTCTGTTAATATCTTGCTGAGATAATAAAGTATTATGTACAAAGCGGCACGTCTCGACAGTTCTCACAGAATCTCAATGCGGACTGCAGTACTGAGGTTTAAGTGTGGAATACAGTAATCAGCTGGTTTTCCTCTCTCATCTTAATAATTGTATTTCATAATCAAGTGTGTTATCATTTTTATTCAAGCTTGATTAAGACTGATGCCAACATTTTGACTGAGCATTTGCTCGCAAAGTCGTTGGAGATTGTTACTGCACAGTTTGTTTAAATGTACCCTAAAAAATCAATATATTAAAGTGCCCAAAATTTCTTTCAAGATGCAATTATATCAGAGAGTGTTATCGTTCACTCTTCTTGGCTGCAAATAAGTTATTCGCCAAGTCACTTTATTCATCATTGGAAAGCATTTACCAAAATCAAAAGGTGGAAGGGTATTTCATTTTAGAATTAGAAAGCCAACTCCAGTAGGTTAGGATCAGTGTAACCCGTACATAATTCCGGCTTTGTAATATGAACAAAGAGCGGTGATCGCTATCCTTATTATAATACCCTGCAATCGTGAGGTAGCGCTGCCGTGAATACTGGGCTGACGTAACTGCGATTAATGATAGCGGGAATAATGTTGTTTCGCAGAGTCTTTCCCTTTGCCAAAACACGTCGCACAATGCGATTAAAAATAGCGAAAATAATAAGTACACTACTTAATTACTGTCACCTTGATGAATTTCCCCGTCTGGAGTACACCTATCGAAAACAGTTCGCCTTTCATAGCATCCGTGCTGTTGATGGTGGTTTTGGATCGTCTGGAGCAAAGATTTTTTTGCTACGCTAAGCTATTTGGTGTGCATGAAATGACGCGAAATACACCCCCATCATTAGGCGACAATACCATGAAATTAATGAAAGCACATGATTCAGCGCTTAGCTGAATAGCACATCCAATTTGAAATTATGAAACGTTACACACGTTGGCTTTACCTGTGATGTTTTGCAAATAATATACAGAAAGAGGGCAGGACGTGGTATACACCATCTAACTTTGTTTAAATGCCTTCTGCAAATCGAAAATATGTAGTAGATCAAATTGTTATGTCGATGGACTTTGGATCAGACATGCACATTTATAAAGCATTATTATGAGTAAATGCTTAGGGGGTATTTCATGTTAGCACACACTTACTGGTGACGGTTATATGATGATGATGCATGTACAGCAGTAGATTGCTGCCGACAGCTCCCGACCACCTCTTGGTAAAACGTTGTTGCGATGAATAAAAGGCGAAGTAGCAGTTGGTACCAACCCTTGTACAGCCTTAAAACATTGAAATTACCTATGGCGGCCGCATAAGGGCAACGTTTGTCATCCACTGGTTCAGACATTTATCGTTGTATTTGACTTATAAATTTGGTAACAGTTAGAAGCGTTCAAGCCACAGACGAATTTTGCGAAGAATGGGGAGCAATAGCAACAGTATCAAAGTGTATCATGCTTACTAACTTTACTACTTCTACACCGGTGTGCAATTTCAGGCATAGGCTTCACTTATTACGATGGAATGGTTTGAAGCAAAATCCGACATAAAATCTATCAACGGGTCTGGAGGTAAAGGGTAAGACTAGGGTAAACTACAATAAATGATAACAGTCTATTCCCTGTGAGCTCATGTAAAGCACTGAAAATGTCACATGGTCTTTAATAATTGTATTCATAGCTAGATGACAGATGCAACCGACGTCAGGTATCGCGAGGTTGCCTCGTTAATATTCTTATATAATGTCAGAGTGTTGGTCACTTTTTACTAAGCTTCATTGACCTGGCGGTTAAAGGACTCAACACGATTATATTGATTTCATTCATCTGCAAAATTGATGAATTGTCCTATGAGGGATTCGATTTGTATAGCTTGTTCTCAGTTGAAGTAGTGTACATCAATCCTTATGACTGATTGATCTATAACGCTGTTGTACTTTTCCGTGCCTGTACGATGTACAATTATTGTGACCATGAGGCAAGAGATTCATATTGGCATTGTTAAGGATCTGCAGATGTGATATTTCTTTATTGTTGGTACAATCAAAGTCGATTAGTGATATGTTG
>CM067350.1:10801490-10901490 GCA_034190875.2 Urechis unicinctus | reverse complement strand
ACGCAGCAAAACGGTAGTCTTTGAATAAAATTTCCTCGAGCGCAATGAGCTACTCGTCATATGAATCCAAGTGTCATATGCAAATATTATTGCACAGCTTGATTGCAGACTTTGGTTGAATACTCCAAACACTCTAGACTGATAAGTTATGTCACGACTCAACGAGAGTAAATGACATGTTACAGCCACATGTGGATGTACTGTGCCTCAATCGCTGTTGTAATAGAATACCTTCTTTGGTTAAAATGTTTGCGAGGTTAATGTAACAGCTCATTGCTTTATTTCAATTTTGTTGGCTATGCGTTTAGGTCAAGTGGTAACCTGACGAAAACCAGCGGAGTACCGGGTTCTAACACATATTTGTATCGTCTACTGGCGAGTGGTATCGTTCGTATTGTTTAACCTCGTGCCTGTTGTTGTAAAAAAACAAATACATAGGGCACCATTATGTGTAAATTGGGCAAATAGGGTTGTTCCAAGGATGGCCGCTGCACGATTCTATAGTAATGATGCAATCGGTTCGTTAGAAAACTGGTGATAAACAGGGTAACCCACCCCTTTTGATGCTTTCTTGGTAAATCCCCTCCTGCTCATAGAATATATACTTGCAAATGTCAACCTACTTCGCGTTTTCTTACACGTCTTACATCTTTAAATGCCATTCTAGACAGTGTTCAGGTTGTGTCAATGAACATCCTAACAATGCGATATTTTAGGCAACTAAATGTTGTAAAAGCCATCGATTAGTTATCGGTGAAGAGCGACATTTTAATGATTCCCTCATATCTTATTGCATACTTTAAAGCTATATGTATGAAAATAAATTGTCAGTACGATTGATACATGGCATTCGGTCTCAGAGTAACGTAAGTGCATGGAGAATATTGTTTTGTGTGATGCATCTGGTAAAGCATTGAATATTGTCGCCAGCATTGCTGCAATATTCTCATCAGATTGTATAGGGGTTGAACGACGTACGCGATTACATGTAATCAATCGAGGATTTGTTTGCCTCATGCCAATCGTTGTCTTTCGGTATTTACACTGAGCTCTGTTACACAATATTGTCGTCTGTCATCAGTATTCCACATGTTGGTTTCTATTGGTTATTTTGTAGCATCAAGCCGTAGTTTCTTACTACGGCAAGAGGGTCCAATTGCATTTAAAGTAGATAAGTGAAGGGAAAAATTGTGCTACGAAGTCTGAAGCAATTGCCGATCTTGTTTTAACTATTTTCCATTTATTTGACGTGTAATTTTGCGCAATTCGAAGTTTCAAAGTTCATGTAAACCTTACATTATCGATTACTGTATTGGATTGGCAATTCTTCACAGGTAACGAATCCAATGTTCGAAAATCTGAACTCGACCACAATTTTAAAGATCAATCATTTGCGTTCATCCTTTAGAAACTACCGATAATCGACCGCTACCGAGCTAGCGTCAGACCTGGAACACAATGCGAAAACATAGTCGGCCTAGGGTCTTCTAGAGTTTATTCTCTCAGAAGATAATCGCAGTTTACATTTAGCGCAAGTTTGTTCCCATACGCCAATTTAACCACACATTTATTCTAAACCTGCACTTCACAAGGTAAGGATTAGCGTAAACATGTCAATGTAAGTATTTGTAATGCTTTTGAGCTTATTTAAAGAACCCGACCCTGTTCAAAATTGGTATTTTGTTCACTTCTTAGCGGCTTTATAATATACAAAATTCATAATAATTTATTTCTACCGTTAATTTAGCATTTCAATGGATAAAATGCAGTAAAGCTATTATATGCAACCAACCCCTCCGTTGCATTTAAATATATAAAATGTTATTAGATGCACTTTAAGTTTGTTTGGCTGGGCGCAATTATGTTTTATGTCTCACGCACCCATAATATGACCGGAAGCAACATCTATTAGTATAAGTGAATCAGCACTATGATGCACATATACTTGTTGCTCGACAACTCCTGCAACACAGCATAAATGCGTACCATATTCACATGCAGATGCATATGAGGGAAATATTTTCAATTCGTAAATTTATTAATGCTCATATCGGTTATCCTTACATATGAGTAAAGTAGAGTATACTATCGTCATCTGCATCATTCATATGACGCTCGTGTTTATCATATTGTAATGCACCTGAGCAACGTATGCGGTTCAACTTTGAAGGAGAAGAGACGACTGATAGGATGGTTCATACTATTGTTAGAATGTTGTTTGTGTTAGATGTAGAACTCGACCATTCGTAATGCTATTTAGATCATTGGTCTTATGCAACACTAATAGCTATTTGTGGATATGCACGTGTCCTATATTTGGATCCATATTAAGTGTCACGTAGGAATTTTTATTCAACCACAGCGTAAAAGTACATATTGCCCACCATGCCTGAGTAAGTTTCATACAAAATAACTTATGTGTTGTAGTGCGATAAATTAATTGTATATATGAGAAAAAAAGCAAATTAGATGAGCTATTGCAAGCGAAACTATGCAACTTTATTCGTGAAGTTCGCGTCAGGTGAGGAGATATCGCAGATGCGGTGGTAGAATTTATGTACCATATGGCAAGAGAAATTGGTTCCATTCTGAGTTTACCAGAGGTTCTGTATTGACTAAGAGAAGCGAAGGTACTAAAACAAAATACATTATGCCTCCGTGTGTTCCATCATAACTACAGTGTGCAATGTGGAGCATTTTGGGCGATTGACACCACATTGTTGCTCTATCACGAGTGGATCGTCACCGGGATGAATCAATATTTTCATACTCTACTAAATACATGTCAACTTGATAAATAGGAAAACGGTTCACCTCTAACAGCATCTGCGCAGTTTACGATTCTTGATCTTTTATGTCCGCACTATGTCCGCACTGTGAATGGTAGTTTAATATTTTCAATAAATGTCTGAAGCGAGGGAACTGACCTGGGGTTAACATAAACATTTTTGGCATGTCAGGAGAAGTTGAAGGTTTCGAGCTATGAATTTATAGCTACGCTGAGCTGCGTGACGATTATGGAATTACTTGAAAGACACCCCCGAATCAGGCGACGATACCATGAAATCAACAAAACCACTTGTGACTGTTGATCCAACGTCTCGAAGTTCGGCGGCTGTTAAATATTGGAGTCATCTGATTGGTCGAGACGACTACAGCTCCAAAGTAAACAGAACATTCCACGTGGTTTTAAGAGACGCTATGACAAGACGCTATGACAATAACCCTGAGCTGGCATCTTCACATATTTTCTCGGGCGGAAGGCTTTAATGAGCTCTCTTAGCGAAGCTATAAATTCTTTGGTGGTATGTCCACAAATGCTGAAACGCTATGATTGATAAGACGACCTGCAAAGCCTATAGGCATTGCTAGGCGGAGACCTGCACACGCTACTCACAATGCTGGTTCTAGAATCGAGCATTAGTGCAGCATTGTTTGGAGTGAGATACTGTATTTCATTGAATTTGTCTCGCATCTGTACGATTTGATATTATGATAGTGAGAATTTAGGTCAGTGATTCATCGACATGCGAAGATGGCCTGAATTGCTTTGAAAAGAAGGCAGGAAATGACTCGCAATGCATGGGTGCCTGCGCGTTTCACTTTGATAACTAATTTCATCTAAAGGGTGGATGTTTATGACAGACGATGCTGTTTTTTTCGTCGTGGAGCAACATTTTGACAGACTAGCATCTCTCACTCAGTGTGTTCTATTGTTATACCTGCTCCAAAAAGAGTGGTTTTATGAAATCCTGTCTGTGTGTGTGGTTCTCCATTGGTAAATGAATTACCAATAAGAAGGAATCACTAAATCCATTAAATTCACTAATCTTTATTTCGTGGACTGCATACAATATATGAATAAGAGATATTGCTTTGTCTATATTTATTTTACAACACATGCGAAGACAACTTGAGCGATAGTGCGAACAGAGTTGCGATGTGCTAGTCGTTATGAAATGATTGTCATGAAGGGAATCACGTGGCTTACGCAATCAATAATTTTAAAGTTAGACCATTGGATTATTTATGCAGTCATAATACATTGTTTGGTCAATGTGTTATAATAATTCCATCGTTTGCAACACAGAGTAAATCACGTTAATCGATCAGTTAAATGATTTTTGGCTGTTTTTGGTCTTCATCCTATATGATTTACCTGTTCCAAAGATGAACTTTGTATTTACTTTATGCAGATACATTACTAAAGGACATGCTATTGCCAATATTTGAAATACATGTTTACAGCAGTCGTTGGGTCATTGCGTGGTATTTCCAAATCGCACAAAATGTCATAAGCGGCCAAAGAGCCAATGAGTATAAATAACAATGAAATGTAGCTTGCTTTGACGTGATATACTAAGCTCTGTCACTGCTGGCCAGTTTATTGCTTCGGTCGTTTAGCGTTGCATGAATGGGTTGCATGAAGGAGCATAAAAATTAGTACTTCGCATTTACTCTTCATGTTTACTTCATCGAATATAAGACAACAATGTTTTTATATTGATTGATTGAGCCTATTTGCCAATCATGAATTTTAAATGTCAGAACCAAATCCATGAATATCAACTTTGATGATTTTCATCAGTACTATATATATATAGGAGTGCACAATGTTTTCTTGTAAGTAGCAGGAATCGCAAGAGGCATTGGGTATTTTGTAATTTCAATGACACAATCCATTTGCATTACCACTTAAAAATTTAATAATATAGAACGTATTTTAATACACACAATTGATTCGATTATATAAAGTTCTATAAATGTATCATATCCCTTGAAAGGATGGGTTACCAGTAAAATCCGTTATTGTACTATGTGTATAATACAAAGTCAGGTTGATTTAACACAACGACAATTACATGTCGAGATCTAGTTGTGTTAATATGCTTGAAAGTTGTGAACATACATAGATGGACATGTTGATTCTATTACTTGATGGGCCACTCTTTGAGCAGTCATATTCAAGAAGTTGGGTGCCTTGATCAATATATGGGGAAAATAATGCACTTAATTCATAGCCGGAATATCCACGAAACGGACGCCTTTATAAAGCATCATATAATCTAAGTCGTGCCCCATTTCACAGCATATAATCAAAACGACGCCCCGTAAATCATTCGGGGAGTTGGTCAGAATAGGTCTGTGTTCACTGTTAGTGAAAGCACTCACATATTCATAGGCAATTTGATAAACAAATCAAGATGCACTTCCCGTTAAGCAATTTGATGACATCGCATTTTGTCGAGCTGCATACGAATATGTAATCATTATATGCAATGATCTCTTCAGACCAACGGGTTTAATAGCCGGTGCAGGAGGAAATTATTTTAAGTAGCATGACGCAAATGCTAATTAAGCTTTAATTTTCTACCCAGTATTGTTAGTAAGCACTTGTATGCAATTGCGCATCATTAACTACTTTTTTACCTTTATCACCACATGCCATTTACAGACACATTTTGAGAGCCACTCTGCTATGGGATAAAGTTTCAACCCATTACACATATGTGCGGTGCAGCAATAGTAATCTGGGTTTATGCATTCTGCCATAATATCAAAATAGAAATCCCAAAAGAACCCTTAGCGTAAGCATTTCAGACTAGACGTCGGTACAATGAAGAATCAATATATGGCATTAATTTAAGTTGAATAGCGCTTGTCGTGTTGATCATTAAAGGTTTCGACACAGGCTCGGGTTCTATGACAAAACCTTGTATCATGAAGGTTAATGGATTCGTAAATCAAGGAACAATTCTCTGCAGCATTGTACGATTCCGACCACGTGTAGTTCATCTTCATTTATATTAAATAATCAATCATTAAAGGTATGATGGCTCGATTGCAGTCGTAATTCGAACTTTGTTTAGGTTCAGATTATAAAACGTGCCGACCAATACATAAAAGTATAATTTTTCTTGATAGCCAATTAACAGCAACACGAATGTAACATATATGTCGATTTAAATGAGCAACACTGATTATGTGCAATACTATAATGTAGCAGCGCAACATCGTGATCACGTTTTGTGTAAATTTGAAAAAAAATCCATCTTGTGCAAAATACAATATTGAAACTAATTATAATAGACACAGATATTCGGTAATTCCTGCATTGTGTTGTCATAATATGATAACCACATTGTGAAGCATTGTGCATTCAATAATTATTTTAATTGCTGGAACGTTTAGGTGTTCGTGAAGCATTAGGAGCATTCACATGTATCAAGTGTAAATTAATATATCATATAATGTATTGTCACCGCAGGGTCATCAGTTACGCGGTGAAGTTGTTATATATATTCATGTCGGCGATGACGTATTGTCAGAATCCGGGTCTGAGCGAATAAGTTGAGACTAAGACTAACAATTATTGAGTGCAGATAGTAACCTACACGAAATTATAATTACATTACAAATTGTCCCTGGACCATCATAGTATATACTCCTCTATGTACCAATGCAACGAACTGATAAATGTATCGCCCCGGATAGGCGATGTATTTTGCCTTGATGGCCAACTCTGGATAAGCCACCACAACTATCTGATCAACGCATCATAAAATGCTGCTTAATGCATAAGAGCGAACTTCAGAAGATGTGATTGCTCCTGGCAAAAAGCACTTCAAACGCACGCCCACTCAAATCTAATATTACAATCACAATATCAACTAACAACGATGGGTGCGATATTGGATGATGTGATGATGCAAACTCATCTGCCATTCAACGGCGTACACCTGCGTCATTGTCCGATTGTATTGCGCTGCGTGACATATACAAAAGCAAATTGAATTACCGCCGAGCTTTGCCAAATTAGGAGGCAAACATCCCTCGGCAAAATTCGTCAAGTGGGAGGCTGCGTTTAGCATAATTAACACCTTGATGCTTTTCACCATTCCTTTAGTAATAAGACAATCAGGAGCACACACGCATATTTGTACTGTTTATATTTAGCATTAACAGCTGCCCAATGCCTGTCGTTGACGTAACACATCGTCTTTTGTGCTGTATCCGTAAAGAAATAAATGAATTAAGGCAATTATCGAGACACAAAAATAAGAGATAAATGCAGTTTGTTCTAGCTAGCGCCCGAGCACGTCAGCCGTTACAGATCTTTTGATGACAGCCGAATGAAGCTTAATCTGTTACTGTTTTTTGTACCGGATGTTGCATATTCGGCACTTCCTCTCCTTAGGCAAACAATTCACAATTGTCGGTTAAACATCACCGTTGTTATCTATATGCTTGCAGTCCAATTTGCCTGCCATTGCGTGGCAGCAAAGTTCAGCATACCACACTCCACAGTCGTAATAAATGTCCCGCGAATGCTGCAATTAATGCCGCGATTTAACAGAAGTAAAACATAAATTAATGGGAGTAAAAATGCACCTGGTTTGCTAAAGTAATAGAACTATTCCGGATAGCATATGGTTACGACATTGCTTACCTGTTAGTGAAGGTTAGGTAAAAACTGATGTTTCATTTTACTTTTATACTGGCAGTCGTTATAGCACAATTATGCCGATAGCAACCAGTAAACACAGAACCATAATTGCTTTAGAACTTCTCATCTGTGTCTTCTCTTCAGAACAGCTGCTTTTCTACATAACTCGTGCTCAACAAACATGACTCGAATTTAGGTTTTAAATGTGACATGCCATTATATGCAATGACGGTCATTCAATGCGTATTGAGCAAATGATAACCAATGCAAATTTGTCAGCCAATAACGCCCATTGTCTTGATATTCAAAACCTTAAATGCAAAGACAATATCTGTTTTGCAAGCTTCACTTTACCTTTTTCACATCTGCGGACTGTACCAAACATTGGCCAGTTGTCGAAGATGGGACATTAAGTCTAGAGAAGCTATTTGTTCCTTTGCCATGATTAGGATTAATATGCATCGTGTAGTGAAGAAGTTCCCGCATAGCTCTTAATGTCTGAAGGGAATGAACTAAGGATTAATAAAATTAATGGTGGTTATTAATATCGCGGATGTTTTCATGCAATATTTGCAATAAAAAAAGGAATGAAACAATGTACATTTTGAGCTTACCTTGGACGGTTTGTCAAAAATTATCCTATTTTCAGTAATCGTAACTGATGGTTCCATTTTAACATGTGCTAGAATAGAGTGTTGAAAAACGTTGATATTCGTCTGTTAATATAGGGCTTTGCAGGTGGTTGACCGTGCATGTAAGCCATACTTTAAAACAATGATAGAAAAGTAGCCGTTGTAGCTTCAACTGAACCAGGCCTTTTTCCCTACGTTATTCACCTGGTCATAGTCCGGCGCAATTGATATACATATACACATAAAACAACTCAAGCATCACCTCAAACACATAAACGCTTCGGACATATTCACCATGGTTATAAAATTCTACATAGTCGAGCATACGGGTTAGAACCATTAGAAACTCTTAGGACGCAATAGTTCACAGATTATTGTGACATGAACGCGGTTCGTCGGTGAGAGAACAGAAATTGCAATCGCACATTTAATTGATTTGAAAGCTATAAACCTTATTTGATAGATAGTTTGAAAACCTTATTACCTATTAACAATTACTTTCAATTAGTCGCCGCAACGTATTGTGTTTGCTAAACAATAAGTCATTTAGCACACTCTATAGCGATCTAAGATAGACTCTATGATTTAATCTTTTGGATTATATTATTCGCTCAGTCTACTCTCTTGCTGTATCATGTCAGTGTGCCTGAAATACCTGATTGGAAGTGCTGTTAGAATGCGGAATAAAATGATCTTTCGGCCAGATTTATGATGCTTCATTTCAAATAGTGCCGAGTTCTATTGAACGATGCTGTTGGGGAACGTGGAATGTTAGAAAGTACGCTAACGAGGTCGATTGTGCGTGGTACTGCACAGTGTGAAGCACTGTTTTGTGCAATGAAGCACAATATAAGAGGTGATCACTTTAGTGTGAAGTCCTCGACGGTGCTGCTTTGTGAAACTCTGTCGTTGGACAGTGTACTATATTCGTTATTAACGTGCTGCAGTGTTATCTAGTGAGGAAAACGGAATTTCGGCGTCCTGTGTTGCGTGTCTTTTACCATGTGAGTGAACACTGCGCTATGGTTATGAGTATTTTACCACGAGTTTTGTTGCATAGGTGCTTGCGCTATTCTATTTGATACAAGCATATTTACCACAATTTAGTAGCGTTACACTAGCGTAAGCACATATTGTTATATCTTTATTTTAGGCCTTACTAACTGAACAAATTGACGACGTATATCTCACATTAAGAGGACCAGCATTCTTACGATATTTCAACGATCACTGCACAAACATCTATTAATGACCAATCGACTCCTAACCTCGGATTGTTGCTCTTAACTGCACTAATGATGAACACGAGCTATACATAGCACCACAGATAACAATTAACATGATAAATGATATATGATATCATGATTCGCAAATATGTTTCTTCATATGCTTTTGTATAAACAGCTATGTTGCGGGAGTCTTAGAGATTGATGCACTGGCAGACTCAGTTGTAATGAATAAATTTACAGCATTAAATCCCTTGAAACCCTGGGTTACACTTTAAAACACATAATCTCAGCATAATATATTGCAAGTTTAAAACCACCACAAATCTATACAGACGTTGGGTTTATTAAATATGCGAGTAAACAGTGCAAATACGTAACTTAACATCTTTATGCTATTCTCTGATAGGCTGTTCTTTGAACTGTCAGTTTCTTCTAATAATTCGTTGTTCAAAATCAAAAGGCTTGGACTGTGTGGCTTTCTAAATGCGTTGGATTAAGAATGCACTAAATGTGTACTAAGAATATATAAATAGCGGACTTCATATAACGCGGGTTATCCAACTGTTTGGCTAATGGTCCCCGATATTGACGCATAGTAGTATATTAACTTACAGTATCCATATCAGTCCGCACTTCGTTGATAACTCAATGGTAAATGACCCAATTCAATGCCGTTGTAGGTTAAGATTAGTATCGGGACAGGGAAGCGATAAGCATGTTTACAAGAACGTACAAGACCCAAATGCGGTTCAGCAAAAAACCTAGTTCAGATTAATTGTTTACTTGTTAGCCCAAATTGTTTTCCAAAATTATGTACGCGTTCATAGATTTAAGCAACTGAATCAGATTATTCACAATTAAAAATTCTGACATGAATGTAACGAGTCGAGTTCTGAATTTGTAGTGATATGCATAGCGTTAACGTCTGTCCATAGATTAATCTCGACTTAGGATGAGAAGAACGATTTGTGGTGTAATGTGAACAAATGCATTTTGAATGTATCACAATATCAACATTAACGATGCTGTTTGCTCATACCTGTGCTTGTAACCGTTGACTAAAAGCAACATAGTACTTCGGACTAAATGCGCAAATGCTTCGTCCTCTTCTCCTAAAATCACCATTATTGCTCCGGGTGTGTAAGGGTTCGACGACATTTGCTGTCATTTATCGAGGATTCGTCTTCTTCTCTCAACCCGCGTTCCTAGTGACAACCATACGGTGCCAAGTTATATATTGATTTCATTTGTCATCAGCAAATGGTCTTTCATCATCTGATGGTTATCTATTAGGCATCAAGCGCATTGTTAGCCCAAATTGTTTTCCTAAATTATGTACGCGTTCATAGATTCAAGCAACTAATTAATTTGACAACTTTCGTTTCGTTGTAGACTACCGTGCTGCGTGGTTGAGCGCAATACAATGTGCTTCTGTGTTTCGGAGTATTGTTAACTGTTGGTGTGTTCTATATCGTGTTATTGTGTATCATGCTGTGATAATGAGTGTTTCGTTGCGCTTTGTTGTGTAACACAGTGCCGTGCTTTGCAATAAGGTGTTGTTTTGTTGTTTGTGCGTTTGACTATCATATCATACTCCATATCATTGCTTAACTGCAACAGCGCCATAGTGGTAGTTCAATGATTCATTTCTAATCTTCGATCATATTTCTTTTTCAGGGTGGATGTTTATAAACGACAATATTCGTTAGGGTAATGTTTGCAACGATGCGCATTTTTTCGCCCAGTATGCGGTATAATTATGTCCGCTTCCCTAGAATGTATTAAGATCTTGTTGATTCTAATGATTTATTCAATTATTTCTCAACCCTTCTTCAATATAGATACTTTACGGATATATTTCAAATAACAATTCTGTTACTTCAGTCAATTAGGTTTTTTGGTTGGCCTGGCTATCCGTTAAGTATGACAGTTAAGAGCGAATGTGATGATAGCGATGATAAACTGAAGAAAATGTACAAATGCCGGTGTCGTAATAGAGAGCTTAATTAAGACAGGTAATAAATGTCGTAGAAGCAACTGGGACAAGTATCGTTAGCGATGTCCTTCAGGGATCGGTCTTTGAATCCGTTATTACCTTAATCTACATAAACGATCTGGAAAGTCATGTTGATATTCTGTTTATAACGACTAAGCTCCCATTGGGCATTAAATTCGACACTTGGTTCGCAAATGCAATTTACCTAAGAAAAAGTACAACGGTTAAGTCAGACAATAAATTTTATTTTCTGAATCTTACATTTGCGATGATATTCCAATAACTATTGAGTTGGTTCCACTGGCATTTTATTCTATTGCCTGATACCTTAATATTTATGTTATTCTCGCACTTGCTTTACGCAAAACCAATCTCTGATATTGCTGAACGAGTCTATCCCACTTTGAGATAAACAGATCTAGTTGATAAACATAATCAACATCTACTAACGATTCGTAATTTATATCTATATCATATGACATAAAGTGTGGTTCATCCATTCCCTTGAAATAGTTCGCTGATGTAGCAAGAATGATCTGGAAGGCATTTGTGGCGTTCATCTGCAGTCATATAAAGATAACCCTCGCAAACCGTCATTGCATAGAGATTCGCTAGAAGTTGCAAATGCAGTCAAACTGGTAAGAAGACAAAGACAAGAGTGACTTCATCCCTTTGTACCCGTTCAGGTCGATGCTTATTCCACTATCTTGCAAATATAATGGGGCAAATAGTATAAGCAGTCGTTTTAATAAACTCCTTATATAAATTCATGTTGTTAAGTTCATATACCCTCCTTGCCTTGTAATACATACCCTTGGTGATTCAAAAACATCGCATTTTATGATAATCATCACCAGACTGTAAATATCCATGACCTGTCTGACTTTGGGGTATTAGCTGATCAATTAGCCGAATCTACTGTCTTACTATCATTGCATTTAAAGTATCAAATCCTCAGTAATTTGTTATGGACTTGAATTGAGGTCTTCATTAGTGAGCTAAACGTTATCACACACAAAAATACTGACTTAAATATGGAAATCTTTGTATATATAAATATATATATATATATTTTTTTACAAATATATATATCTAATTTTATATATTTATAAATATATATATTTATATATATATATATAAGGTATATATATATATATATATATATATATATATATATATATATATATATATATATATATATATATATATATATATATATATATATATATATATATATATATATATATATATATATATATATATATTGCTAAAAAACTAAAACTAACCGGGTGCTACATAAATGAAGAACTCACAAAACCGCGGAAAGAGATTGCCTATAACTGCTGGACACAGAACAAAATCCAAGACACATGGACTCATAATGGAGGCATCTTCGTGAAACACACAAATGACCATATATGACGTATAACAACTCCATCAGAACTTGACGTCATGGTCGCCACCGACATTTGATTCTACTTCATGTGAACTGTAAAACTAACATGATGCTACCTCTCGGGGAAACGCCTACCTCATTACGACTCAGGATGATTAAAAATAAGAAACATGGACTGTTTTATTTTAACATTAACTGCAGCGGTTTATAATCCAACTGGAATCAGTTCACTGAATTGTAAGCCGATCTAAGCAGTGGGGTAATCTCTTTTTTGACCTTATAGGACTCATTGAGATATTTAACATCGACCACGATAAACGGCTTTCGCCACCGAACTATCACAATCTACTTGCCAAAACACGAGTAGGCAGTGTTAGAGGTAGAGTAGGGTTATTTATGAAGGACAGTATTGAGTTTCGTGTGAGAAATGACTTGTCAATATTTATACCCCATGTCATTGAAACCTTGTTTATTGAGTACAAAACTAAGATAAAATCTACACGTGTACTTGGTATAGTCTATTGCCCCAAAACAGCACCTAATGCTGATTATGATGTTTTTGCAAATGAACTTTTGAATGCTTTAGATAACGTTAACAGTGAACATAAGAAATGCATTATAATGGGGACATGAATGTGGATTTATTGAGTTGGAAGTCTCATGGTAAAACGAACAATTATCTTGAAAATATGTATTCGCATGGTTTTGTACCAAAGATAACCAAACCCACAAGGTTAACACCAACATCAGCCACCCCGATAGACCACAAATACAGCAATGACTTATCGCCATCATCTTCCGGAATTATTGTAACCGACTTATCAGATCATTTTGGGACTTTTTTTTATTCTTATACAAGCAAATATTAAACACAAACTAAACACACTACCACTACAAGAGAGTTTAACGGAACAAATATTAACAATTTCATACAATTTTTACGCTCCACAGATTTTACTGATGTCTAGAATTGCGAATGTCCAAATATCGCATACAATATATTTAAGGCGATGACAAAAAGCAAATAATCCGCCACAGAATGTTACTGTAAATAATGTACAAATAGATGATAAACAAAAAATAGCCGATGAATTTAACAATCATTTTACAAGTAACACAACAGTTTTTGATTTACCTATAACAGCCGCACCTCATCAATCTTCAACAAGAATTGTTTCATAAAATTAAATGATTAATACGAGTATAATGATACCTGATGTATGTTCAAATATGACCGCAAGCTAGTACCCCGCTCTTTTTTAAATACCTTCCTATTTCAGCCAGACATAAATACTTCTAACAATACCAGGAATGTCAGCCTCATGGTCAACCCTCTTCACACAGCGAAATCCATAGACGCATTATCTCCAAACAAATTTCCAAAAACTTGGAATAAATGGTTTGCAAGATTAATTGTTGCTAGATCAATATCGCACGCGAAACATATCTTAATATGTAATGTACTATCCTCTTACCAGACTAATGTACCTATTCACGTATTTTACACTGTTTTGCATTTATATACGTGTACAATAATATATGTTTACTATATGTATTTCTAAAAGATGTTATCGTTACACTACATATGAACAGATCTTGAAACTTTGATATGTTGATATGAACATTTTGCTTTTATTATTAGTTACCTGTCCTCACTCAATTTTGCAATTAATTTTTATTGTAAACAAAATCAATGTCACCTCCGTAACATGCACCATTCTGGGACAATGGAAGGAAAGCCATCACTGGCTACATTGTGCCCATCTTTCGACTAAATCAGATAAAATAAAATAGAATTTCTTATTAAATATTGTTTTCAGGTACAATGTCAAGAGTAAAATAAAAAAATTCTTCTTCTTCTTCTTACGTAAATCTTTGTAGATATAAATTTAGATATTTAACGATGTATATGTAGTTATATATGTTAGTTTTAACATATATATGTGTATATACATATATGTATATATGTTAACATATATAGATATATAAATATAGATATAAATGCATATAAAAATATAGAAATATATATATATATATATATTTATATATATATACATATATATCTATATACATGTACACAAATATATATTTATATATTCACATATATACATATATATATATTATATATATATATAGATATATATATGTATATATATTTACATATATATATATATATAGATATATATATATATATATCTATATATATATATATTTATCCATATATATATATATCTCTATATATCTCTCTATATATATATATATATATATATATATGTATATGTGGTATATATATATGTATATGTGGTATATACTTTTGGTCCTCGAAACGTCGTCCACGAAAGGTTAAGACATTAATTTATACGTATAAATCCAACCTTTCGTGCCCATATATATTTTTAAATATTTGCGGAATACCGAAATATTTTAATCATTTTCAGTCATCATGGATTAGAAACGTAATATTTGTTGTAGATGTGATCATTATGAACCATTGGTAGAATTTCGCGATCTAATTCAGTGTTGTAGATTAATGAAAAAGGAGAAAAATAGAGTTTTTCGGTAAAGAAATTCAAGAATAAATCAAATATTTTAATTTTTCAAATAAATATATCCCACACATAAGATTAAACATTATTTCGGAAATTTGGATCGAAGTATATACGGTTGTATGGAAGATATCTAGGTGTGCGTGTTATGTCAACGAATGGTTAGTTGTTAAAATTTTATTTCGCTATTATATTCAAAATTCAAAGAAATCACGGGTGAAAGATTATTTGTGTACGTAACTAAGACTAGACTATCACATTCGACTGGTCAAACCAATATATTTTCAATTATTTTCGACGAAAATCAGCGTTGACTTTATGTGCACATACTGGTATATCCTTTCGTGGACCAAAGTCTACGAAAGGTTTGCGGTTTGTCCACTACAGGTCGCATTCGTTATCTATATATTCTCTATATATATATATATATATATACTATATATCTTTTCTCTCTCTCTCCCTCTATATATCTCTCCTATCTCTATCCTATATATATCTCTATCTATAATCTATCTTTATATTCTCTCTCTTTGTCTCTCTCTTCCAGTCTCTCCAAGCGCTGCGGGGCTTCTCCGAAGTATCAGTTATCTCCTTCGATATCATTCGACACGGAATTATATTAACACAGCGCACTACATGTACCCTTGACCCAGCTTTTGATGCATTTGTCAGACACAGGTGTACAGACAAATACCTTTGTTCATTTTCCTTTGGATAATACTTTTTCTTATGTGTTGATTGGCAAGGGCGGAAAATGAGGCAATTCCAGCTGTGTTCAAAATAAAGCTCTTTATTAGTTCGGTGAACTGTGCTATTATGAGCTGTTTGTCATAAACTAATGCATGTGTGTGGTGACAGGCAAACGTTTATGCTCAAGACAATAGCACAAGGCATCTTAAACCCCCAACTTGATTGTATACGTAATTTGATATTGGTGTACCAATTGCTTTGATTGAAACCAATGAAATATAACTAGTAACAACTACCGATAACAGTGGTGATATTATGATTTGTCATGTGTTAAGTTGGTCCGTCAAATCCCAATATGGTTGAATATACGATCAAATACTAAAAATACTGAGGCCACGGCAGAATGCGTTCATGATAATGTTTTTTATACACATTCATCGTCTCAAGCCATAGTTGTAGCCGTCCATAGCTTTCTGGTCTTGGAAGCGTAAATGTGTGTTTGCACCTAGGTTGGAAGCAACAGGCCATAATAAATGGTAAGCCTGGATATATGCATCTTGCCAGCCCATTGTCAGCTTGATATACATATATAGGGTTCCCTCAACGACTTCCATGGTTTACACAGCTAATAAGTAAGTAAGCCCAGCATCTGCATCCGGCGTGGGCTTGATAAGCGTTATCATTAGCTCGGATATGTTTTGAACAATACATGTACAATTTAGAGGGTGTATAGTTTCCAATGTCGCCGTAGTTGCAAGATGGCATGGATGATAGATGTCACGCCACCGTACATGGTCATTTTGAAGCTTACACGACAGATGACTAAACGAAATGATTGCACATTTTTGGCATGGGTTGTGTAAATAAGGCGTCAACGATAGTACCAGCAACAGCTTTAACATTCCCGCGTTAGAATAAACTTTTTTATAGCGACTCGCTCTGCGAATTTACGTAGGATGCAATCATCCCTCACCTATTCACTGCAGCAGCGATCATCAGGATAAAAGGCAGCTTTAAGTACTGATTCAGTGATTATAGTTGCAAGCGGGTAATGTGTAACTAATGTTCAACTATACCGGATATGGACAAATGTATATCGTGTGATTGATAGAACAAACTAAGAACATGTCATATGCTTACAAAACTCGCTTCAGTTATGGCACTTGAAAGCATTGTAAGCATGGTGTGTATCAGTTTTCGGCAACTTTAACGTATTGAATAATTACCCATTATAAACGTGACCTTGACGTGG
Organism: Urechis unicinctus; assembly: GCA_034190875.2. NCBI lineage: Eukaryota > Metazoa > Annelida > Polychaeta > Xenopneusta > Urechidae > Urechis > Urechis unicinctus. Next base: position 10,884,302 of record CM067350.1, on the reverse strand, counting down.
GTAAATTCAAATCAGGATAGGAATATGCACTATGATTTCAAACATCATATGCAAATTCGCCTTTAAAATGACAGCAACCGTTTGGCAATGTCAAATCTTTTGGTCTTGACCTCTGTGTGCCTGCATCTCGCATTCTCATAATTCAAAACACATTAATGGCGACCAAACACTGCTCGTGATCAGCTTTGAATATATAGCAGTGCATACTAAATACAATTTATGGTTTAAAATTCACATCATGTTAAAAATAATCAATCGGCGTTAATAAATCAGGGTCTGCAGAATGAACTCATATTGTGCATATCTTTGCAAAAATATATTTTTATCAAGCGCACTTTCAAGACATCTCATTTAATCTTCATTACGCCTGTATATTACAAGTAGCATTGTGTATTCTTACTCCTTTTGAATAACAATCTCGACATTCAAATGTCATAAGCAGCGTGTGGTTGCATATATCTCGTTTGCATGGCTGGAAGATGGAATACATTAATATCTACTTGAATGCACATTATTTTGGTCCTATTGAATTATATCATAATGCAATAAATGTACCTGAGTGGCTTCAATACAAATTGTGGAAAAGATGCGGATGTATCTTTGTTTAGGGTTATCTTCATATTGTAGCGATGCTAATTCCAATATTGAACGCATGATATATGCGCTGATTTTGGTGATTATGTATACATTTATCGGTGTCGTTAATCATTGTCTCAATATTAATAAAAAGGAATATTGGGATGAAATGTTCCGTAGATGTGTAATCAGAGAGTATGTTATCCCGAGGGTTCCCACAGATATAGTACATCGTATAAATGTGTAAGCAGACATTTCTTGTACAAATGAGCCAGCTGGCATTTTACAAGATTATTAACTGTTCCGACTTGCAGAGCTGACTTTCCCGCCATGGCACAAAATAATTCAACTGCAATTGCGGGAAGTATCTTCGGGTGAAGATACGTATGCGGCGAGCATGTATGTTCGGAAAACAACAAGCATATGTAACGGAAAACCTTTTGGAAATCCGTGCCGTATAATAAATCCACCAGTTAGATCTGACCATATATCTCATGAATAAATTAATCAGAACGTATCTGTTATAAAGTGATACATGGTAAGAACGCGAGACATCTAAGGTGGATGAACTAATGATCAATTAAATAGAATTAACGGATGAGCTTTTTTTGGATGCAAATAAGCTGAGGATAAACATACTTCTAAACCGATCATCTCGACTTAATCGAACAATGGCAGGCACACACGACTTGCAAAAACTCGTGTTATCGTAAAAATGCTCATTAACATGCAAACAAAGACAAAACAGAATTTCTGTATTTGCTTCATAAGCATGCAATATGATAATTGTATATCGAGTCTTCATTACCAACCACTATTTCAAAACGGGGAAATAAACTCACAAAATTGATAATAATTATTAACCAGAGAGGATGACACGCAACGGAGTGTTAAGCATGGGTATCGTTGAAGGTTTTTTTATTATGCAGTGACTCAATCACAGTTGCGACTAAAAGAGGCCCGAACAATAACTTAATTAAACTATGTTCCGCATAGCCAATTAGTAAGGCTTTTTTTGCATTCAGTGCAGCACAATAGACAACGCGTAATAAAGTAATGCCAAGGCATGACACTTGCTGTATTAAAATGCGCTTATCTGTTAGCATGTTAGATTAAATAATAATGCCAAGAACGCAAGACCGAAAATAGCTTTTACAACAATACATTTCTGTTGTACAAAAGCGAATTGATAATGTTGACATGTTGACAGATGCATGTTGTCCTCCAATCAGTACAGTGTTAATTCATCACTGCTTTAGCATATTGACAAGATGCTTGTACATGAATGTGACAGTGATAAATTAAAACGGAGAAGTCTACAACATTTGTGTCTGTGCGCTTCGAAAAATATGCCGAATAGTGTAAATTGCACACTGGCAAATTTGCCGACAGCGATATTTTATGTCAACTCTAACATTGTTATATAAAGGTGGATAGTATGCAATGTATGTAGCCACGTTTGGCTAATTAATGCAATATATCCTACTACTGGCTGCATGTATGTATAAATTAAACTCTGCAAGTGCATTCAACCGATCATTTCTAAACTGATAAGAGGCATAAATGCTCTTCATGCGCAACCAGTATGCAGCGGAAAAAATATAGCAAACAGTAGTTTATCCAACGAAGTTAACCAGTTATGTAAGTTTACCAATTGATTAGTTGCAGTACATTACGACATAAACCAGCCAGCCTCCACATGCGATATCAAGCCAAGACAAGAAAGCAACCAATAATGCCTACTGGAAAAAATTTAATAAGCTTTCAGACAACAATATTTAACGATGTCATGAGTTGGTCATTTCTAAAGTATTACAAACATCAGACAAGGTGGCAGGAATCTACATACAACAACACGTCTTTTTATTAACAGTCGATAAGATGGATAGTATTAACTAAATCGACCACACTTCCGTGCAAACTACAGCTGCCACAATACATTATTAATCTTCATGCGTGCTAAGTGAACTCTTGTCCATTAGACGTCGTCAAAGATATTCAACCACCAACAACAACGATAGACCTGATGTCGATCTTCTTGGTATTGTTGCAAAAGCAAAGCATTGAATATTGTTTAAGTAATGAGGTTTTACTTTTATAGAATTGAGAATAATGGTTATCAGTACGGCATATATAGCATACAACAGAATACAAATATCATGTTGAAGTTTGTACAGCGTTGTGAATTTATGTTCCTATAAACGGTTGGTTCGCCTCTAACAGAAAAAAAACAACATACAAATGACTCGTATTAGTTTTCGTTTTTTGACGACATGCGTTGTCTTCTGGCGATGAAAGTCCCAGTCGTTTTAATCAGATAGTTGGGTTCTTCATGCTTTCAGTGCCAGCGAACTCGACATCTAGTTATTCCAGATTATCGTTCATGCTATTCTGATCGTTTTATGCAAACATACACCTTATTATCCTTTGTCAAAGCCAAGAAAAGTAATTACTGCTGCAATTTATCCAACGACAATCTTTAAGTTATGCATGATAGACTAACCATGTAATTACGATATTACCCTTATGCGTGGTTATGATTCGGGGGTAATATTGTAAGATTTATGAGGTTAAAAAAACACGACAAGAAGTGACACGTGGAAAAAATTGAAATCAAGATGATAAGCGACTGCACATTTCAAACAAATAGCGCGCAGGACAGCAATTACATTTATTGGATTACTATTAAGTTTATGGAAAATACGTCGCAATTAAAATCAGACCCTGCAACATAAATATATAATATATATATATATATATATATATATATATATATATATATATATATATATATATATATATATATATATATATATATATATATATAAATATATGTATATGTTGATATATGGATATATATATATATATATATATATATATATATATCTATATATATATATATATATATATATATATATATATATATATATGTATTTATATGTATAAGCCTATATTTATATGCATATATATAAATATATATGTAAACATTATATATATACATACCTACATACATATATATATATATATATATATACATATATATATATATATATAAATATATATATAAATATATATATGCATATGAAATGGTTAAATAAATATATGTACGCACAAATAGGCAGCAAACGTGGTTTAGCATTATGCAGACATAGCGGTAGATTCATTTTTTTAAGTGTACGAGACGAAGGCGATTTTTTCTGCTTAAACAAGCGGACATTCATTTCTTTCGTGAAGCATGAAAAGGAGATGATATCAAATAACTAACGCTTTCTCATGTCCATTTACGGCTCATATCAAACAGCATAACTTGTGCTATCGAAATTGAGTATAATTCTGCGATGAATTGCAACCAAGATCAAGAAGAAAAAGGCACAGCCTCAAAATTCATATATCATGTGAACCGTCACTCAAGACATATTATCCGTTAATGGAGGCGTTGTGGTTGAAATAATGGCTTTGATCTTATATAGAACATGTCTAAGTGATGCTGGCGACCCATGAGTGTGCCATTTCCCTCCAGTGACGACCTTTAACAGCAATGTTGTTCGTAAAAGTGAAAGTAGTCACCTCTCCGGTTATTAATAGTATTCTGACCACCGTCCGTGGACTATATTGTATGAAGCGGAAATTGGAAGCCCACGAACCGAAAGAAAACTTGGTAACAAAAGAGTAAGCAAGGACATTTTTCACTTTTGGATTTATGTCACATTGATATTTACGAATATGGAGTCGTGTGCATACAATTAGAAGGACAGGAGTCAGTTGTGTAAATTTTGATGTTTGGATTTGTAATCAGTTAATTTCGATGAAAATGTCTTTGATGTGAATTCATGGTTAAAATTTGTAACCGCATTCATTGTATAATTTTTGGATGTATTCAATATTCACGGTGCTGCGATTTATCATGCATAAATGTCGGATATGAAATAAAATAAATAAAAAAATCAGTGGAATAACATAGACTCCGAATATCAATCACACGGTTATACTTGGATGAACATGACTACAAGACAACATTTACATCGTTTAGTTATTATTATACATTCCGTCATTATGACTGTGTCAAATTAATACCGCTGTTTTTATACATCACAACACAAGCGACTTTGTAAGCCATTAATTGCATTAGTGTCCTATTCAGCTAGTAAATATAATCCTTGCAAAAACGATTCTGCATTAACGACACTTGTTTACGGAGCCTTTCGGCTGTGTTTACGTTGTCGTGGTGACAGATTATGTATAGTAACTGAAGTTTTCCCATGGACTGCATCCAGCAATGAAAATATTATGGCTCTGGTATATTGCTATAGCATGATCTCATTTTTTTTGGGTTACACGAATTCGAAGTAATGGCTAACGACATTCATTAGTATACTTCAGAACATTATAGGTCAGAAAGTATAATGTTCATTGCAGATAAAGCATGGTTGACTATTATTCATGTTCCTAGAATCGATAATTAGACCCAATTAGTCTCCATTTCAACATGTGCAACACAAGCGAGTTCTTCCTGACCATGAGCAGTTAATGATAGCTGTATCAAAATTGACATAATTGTATATTTTACAACTCATTAAACAGCCATATTTGAGTTGAGCAGATTTCAAAAAGAGCTTTGCAACCTAAACGCCAACAAGTACTCTTTTAGTGACAACCATCAACAGAAATGTATACCTTTTGCAATAAGTACAACAGCGCGGCCTATTTTGTTCTATCTTCGTGCCACACTAAATTACTTTATAGAACAGCGAGTATATTAAAACGAAACTGGTTGATGATCACTGCTTGCAGCTGATGCTTGTCAATACCTAATACAATGCAGAACAAATCGATGCTGCTGGAAATACGTTACTGTGTATTTGCAAAAACACTACTTGTTCGAGACAATAAATTGCAGATATTCGTTGTTTTATGTAAATCGCAAGTCGTACACAAATTAAAATAATAGTAGTTCAATCGTACCTTTGTGACTAATCACCGTGCTTTTCTTTAAATATTTCATTTCAGCACCCAAAAAAATATTAGAGCGAAAGGTTCAGAAATAATGGGAAAACCGCTTGCAGTGATGGCCTAATGCGTGGCATTTTGTAAATTACTTTGACATTGCATCATTGTGAAACATTGATGTTGCAGACATTTAACGGGCATTTATACCTTTATCAAGGTAGCAAATCTCTGTTTGTGGATTAACCTAGATCTGATACTGTTTTGTGTCAATTGCTTATAATCTGTTATAAGAGCGATTTGGTCTTCTTCACCGCGAAAAAAAAATTTGCTAATTACTTGTTATTTGTCCTCACCACAGCTGACTCGATTAAGTTTGGTTTGGGGAACGTTAAGTTGTATTCGCCATATGCATTTAGGTTCCCTTCATGATATCGTTAATAAACTAGTTTGTATAGCACCATCATATCTGTTCGACAGCCTCAGCTGTTGTACAAAGGGGAGACTTTGATAATGCCCAATTGCAAATAGAGCAGTGGCTATCGACATCATAGCATGGCTAGATTTTTTCTTCCATCCACAAATAATGCAAGCATAATATTGTATTTTATATATATATTTACAATGCCTGAAAGACTACCGGACTACTTGTTAAGTACTCGAATGTTGGGACTCAAAAAGATGTCAAGAACTCTCTGTCTGCATAATTGATAGATATTTTTGCATGTATATCTCCATCAAACCAGGCTATGGTAAACCTTTCGACGGACTACAACTCTCGTCTACAGCACCCGACCTTAACTCCTATATCGTCCAACACCTATATCGTTCACACCACCCGACCTCAACTCGAATACCTCCATCGTCCATAGCACCACACTCAGCGATAGCAATATCAGTGTACGTCTGTGTTGGAGGGCACAGGGGATGAAAGCCATGCAGCCGATTCCACTGGTCCCAGTTCTTCGCCACTCAAATACTTATTATGAATCTAATATAGCGCTTATAAGAACGTATATGTTTGTAAATGACGCTAGCACAACTTAGTTCCATCACACTGTCTTGATGGAATTTTCAACTCAAGCGAGGAAGAATTGTTCTCAACCAGAACACCCAGAATAGCTCATATTCTGAACAAAACATATCCCGTCTGCGGAAATGACCTGCAAATGGTTTTACTGGGGGAGGGATAAGATATCCAAAGAGAGAGAGAGAGAGAGAGAGAGAGAGAGAGAGAGAGAGAGAGAGAGAGAGAGAGAGAGAGAGAGAGAGAGAGAGAGAGAGTTAAATAGCAAAACTGACGTAACATAAAGGGCGGGTCAACACAGTCATAAGCTAAGGGCAACTTAGCCGCGAGGACACAAATAACAACACAGCAGAGTGGGAATGACAGCATAGCATTAACGGTAGATCAACAGAGCAGTGAGGACAGATATATATAAATCTATATATATATATATAGTATATATATATATATATATATATATATATATATATATATATATATGTATATTAATATATAAATGTATATATATATATATATGTATATATATATACATATATATATATATATGTATATATATAAACATATATATTGTCTGTTTATAGAAATCAAACAGCATGATGTTTCAACATGATTAGCAAATATGAAAATGCGCAGACATCGACATTTCCGTTTGATTGAAGGGACGGATCCTATTGGCGACACCCTTTAGCGTCACTAGATTGACTTAGTAACCTCTCTATGGTTCTCTTTCCGACTGGTCATCAGTGCGTGCTATGTCGCGCAGCTCGAACATAAGAAGGCGAATCAATAAACAAAAACCCAGATATAATGCTCTACCGAAATGATTTCTCATGACGAATTTCTGATAACAAGTGTTCCTGCAAATGTCGGCAGCATGATGTTTTGTATGTAAAATGAAACAAAGCTATCGATTTTAGTTGACTTATCATGCAATACACACCTGCATATTATGTAGTTATAGCGGAAATCTCTGCTATTTCAATAATTGCAATATCAAGCATCTCAATTATTGCAGACGTGATTGAACTTACAGCGAATATTCTGTCGAGCGCTTGCTTGTCATCGACACCTAGTTATTATTGTCTATTGTGTAAACATTACTAAACGTGCTAATATATACATTTGTGATAGGTTTATATAGCGCTGCCCTCAGTATATACGAGCTTCAAACGCAAAATGCAATATCACACAAGAAAACGTCTTGCTTTGGGTCTGTGCAGCATATTAATATCCATACACGTCTTCTTAGTAACTAAACATGCAACATCAACTATGCGTTTCATACAACAGATTATGGATTATACATTATGAACAGCACAGTATCATCTTACGCAATGTCACTTTTTTGGGCTAGGAAACAACCTTCTTGATCATTTTGACTGACATACACCTGTTTCGGTATTGAATAATACATGCGGCATTCATCACATATTTTTGTTCCATACATCTACTAAATTAAGGTTAACATTGACGAGAGTCGTAGGCGTAGAAAGACCTTGTCCAATATCAAACCAATTAGTTCTACTGTTCAACGCTTAGTATTACAAAATCCCTAAATATTTAAGCGTTATCATACTATTGTGAGTCATTTACTCAGTAGGATAACCAACTGATCATTCTGTAGACGTTATGTAAACATCGATCACTAGCTAAGAAGACATGATTTACTATCAAATTCAAACCTTTACGCCAAGCTTTTACCAACCTGTCATGTTTGTCTCGGATAACCCCAAACAATGTCTATATTTTCTTTCTTTGATACGTAAATATTACTCATAAAGAGAATGGTACCGACATTTTCTCTATACCTTGAGACATTTGCGATATATTTGTTTATCAGAATTTATATCAGTATGCGACGGTAACCGCAATATTCCAATATCATGCACAGCTTGCTGTCGCAGGTAGTTCTTTGTTAGAGCGGCAACATTGACGTTTGGGCACTCAACAATCCGCATACTACTGTACACGGCTTACAATCAAATATGATGCTCACGTGTTCGTTGAAACATATTCCACCATAGTAGCCCACTCAAAGACATAATCTGTTCGATGTACATATTCCTCATTCTTGACTGGATGCTTAAAACAGACCATATCATACACATGGTTATCAACGCTCGACATTAAAAGAAGCGAGAGGAGAAAATGGCGAATATCAGAAATTAATTAACTACGACTTCGCAGAGAGTCAATCTTCCCGTTTGATTGGCTTGGTGCCTAATGTTTTAGGAGCCTAATATTGATTAATCATTGATCATTGTCGTTTCCTAATAACTGGATGGTACAGCACTTAAGTCGTATAACGAGGAATACACGCTTACTGCATAATTTAGGTAGAGCATGTACTGCAATCTATTATGCATCCACTCAACGTGTAATACCCCCTTTGTATATCAAAACAACTGAAATACTGAAGCTTAAGTGTGGAATACAGTAATCATTCGGTTTTACTCTAGCGTCTGTGTTTATCAACGGTATTTCATAGTCACGTTTATTTACATTTTCATGGAGGATTCATTTTGTATTAATAGTGCCAGCTATGTAAGCTTGCTTAAGAAGGGTGCGTAAATACTGATCGAGCATTTGCTCACATAGTCGTTGGATTTTATCGTTGCATAGTATGTTTGTGTAAATGTACATCAATATGTCGATATATAATAGTTCGCACACTTTATTGTAAGAAAGTTTATGTTGATGCAATTAGGTTAAAATGTGTTATCGTTCACTCTTCCTGGTTGCATATCATTTATTAAACAAGTTATTTTATTTATCATGGAAAAGCATGTACCGAAATTAAAGGTGGCAAGTTTATTTCATTTTTAGAAATAGAAAGCCAACCCCAGGGTAGGATCACTAACACCCGCACATAATTCTTGCTATCTGATATGAACGCATGTTGGTTTTGTTGACCATATCAGACAACTTATACAAGTACATGTTTAATCGGCATATCAAGCTGTTGGCATTTTTATTTGCTTTAACGAACACTGTGTGATTCACTGAAAAACGGGATACAGTAGGGGCTGTCAGCAGACGCCGTTTCGAATAACTGTCATCAAAGTAGGCACAACCACAACATTGACCGTCCACATGTGATTGCATTGAATTTTTAAATATGCTGTGGATCGTGTAGTTCTTTTTGAAATGAGGTACATTCACGATGTCAAAGCCTGGAGATACTCACGCAAAACAGAAGTCCGCACCTAACCCTGACACTTTGTCCCTCATTCCGTGATTGGATATTTGCAAAAGTCAGACATTGATATCTTGACAATTACGATGATGAGAACAAGCGTCGCTCGTATAACACACATGGAAGCATTTGAATGATGAGGTTGGGGTGAAAGTGACACTGACGATCGTTTTAACAAGTACTTGGAGATGTGTCCAATCCTGCGTTTGGCGCTAAGAGCACCAACTTGGTCATCAATAATCCCACTGCGTAACGTTCAGCGGTGAACATTTTACATTTTGTCTTTTGCTTTTAGCTTTAACGACTAGTTATACATATGGACTATGATGGTCGCATGTAGACGAATTGCAATTTGGATATATTCAATTACCGATTTTGATAATTGATAAGTTCGGCAATAAAAGCCTTTGATCGGGACATGTTGACCATATACAACTGCTCCTATACATATGGCAAATATATAAGGTTGTTTTTGTGACTTTTATTTCCAGCTCAAGGGGAGCTAAATACTTACTTATGACGCATTCCATACATTAACAACACACAGGTCTATTAACAAATCTACATTCTGAATCGTGACTCCAAATGCTTAACAACATGATGCACAATGCCCCGGTGATAGATTAACAGGCATACAGGCTAATCCCAACATTATAGTAATAGTTAGTGATTAGTCGAATTTTCGATTATTGTTTCTAATTAAGTGTCAATGCATAGTCGCAGGTTTAGTCTAAAAACTACTATTGCACATTGGTTTTTGGATTCAGCCCATGCGAACCACGATTGGTGGTTCAGATGGATTACTTTGACTAATTCTCGTAATAATGCATTGAGAAGCAAATCACACCATGAGGACCTGATACAAATCCACATTCGTTGGAGGCGGATATAACTATAGAAAATACTGAGCAATAAATGCCTAGCGGTCAAATCGTTGTCCCTCGACTTAAGGAAAGCATCATCGCTCATAAAAATGTACCGTTCAAACAGGATAATTCATCGAAGTAATAAAACTTCACCTATGCATTGCAACTCTTTTACAGCATTCTTTTGTGAGAAGAAAAGAATTATCGGTCTTATATCGAGTCGTATAGAAATTATATACAAATTATTAAAAATCTTATAACTCATAAGGATTAACCAATATCTGATCGAGTCCTCCTCGGTGGTAATGGATTCCCACAATAGTACAATAGTGGAAAGTGAAGCCTAGAGATATAAAACCCGTATTTATATAGCGAATTCTACAAAAGCTTATAATACAGATTAATATCATATGATGGACATTTACGGCTTTTTAAGCCACGAATCTCCCTTTGAGAATATAGCTCAGCCTGATACGGGTTTGTAAGCGTGTTGTATTCTCTGCTGTTATAAAGATTAGTTGCACAATCTTGGCGTTAAAGCAGAATTGCAAAATGTGCGTAAAACGTTAGCGAGCCTTATACATAAATCCGGCGCTTTGGTCACATTGTGCCTATGAAACCGCAATGTATTGCAGAGGGAAAACGCTCCTAATCATTTTGGGTTGGGTACCACTAAATCTGACTTAAACGCATAAAACGTATACATACAAACAATGGCGCTTTGGATCACGGGTCCATGCTTAACATTGAATGTCGGGGTTCTATTTATAACTAGCCAAGTCGTAGTATTCAAATCCAATATTTAAATGAAATCCGGCAGCTTTTGATACATTGGCCACACAATGTATTTCTATGCTGAAATCATTATTGTCGGATATTTTCGTTGAAACGGATATTGATCAAAGGAAAGCATAATGCAAACCTCAATATTTTTGCTTGATATCTGATTTCATAAATATCTTGCGCTGAATAATGGCTTTGATAATATCTACATGTACAGAGGCCACATTTCTACTAATTTAAAGCGTTACCAAAGAACATGCAATAATTACCCTCTTTTTTAAGCAGGGCTAGTAAATTACATGTTTGCAATTTATACATATGAGCAGAACGACACCTTGTACTTACACATTCCATTCAGTACATATTTGCGTAGTACAATGCCGATACGATAAATGACGCCCTCATGCGGTTCATGTTTTGTGATTGTAAAAGATGCACTTTGGTAAAATATTGACTGTGTTAAGGATCGATTATAGCCGTTACATTCGCTTAAGACAAATCACAGCATGCTTATTGCGACCGAAAAATTTCGCAACTATTAGTTTGTACAATCAACTAAGATTAGCTATTTGTTGGTGCATGTATACAGGTCGCGGACTGACTGCAGAAGGAAATACGTACCTTAAGCAAAGTACGTACTTTGTTCCCAGTACGGCGCACCTCGATTGACGTACACATGACAGTTGTGTCGCCCCCCTCAGCTGTTTTGCATTTTATGACATCATTTTCTGAAATGTGATTGGCTTTGAACGAATTAATTATGCAAATATATTATGCCCTACATTTGGAACCAAATCTGTTGTTGTGAGCGAAATTGGGCATTCACTAGAAGAGTTTTCACTTCCGTCATTCGACAGCGACTGCATGTTTTTCGACGTTCATGGTTTAAATGTTGTGCACACATCAACATGGCAAAGGTAAAGTCTATGTGTTCTCATTAACAAGTAAATCATCTTATTATACATTATATATTATTTAAAATTACGTGGCATATTAATGAGCTATCGCTAATAATATAACACCCTTGTTGAATGATTATTCTGAAACAATGGCTTATTGATGCGTTCGTACTTATAGGTGCATTTCATCAAAAAATCACTCGATTTTTAATCGAAAACAAAAGTTGCTAAATGCAACAGTATCTTAAATGGTGCTGATATCCGAAATCCAAAGTTGGACTGGCCGTATATATTTCTTGTTGTTCTTAAATTAACTTTCATTTCCTTATTTTTGAGGTCCAGTCAAAATAGCCCATATTTGGAAGCTCATGTATAATTAATTCCGGAAGCGCAGAAATGTCATCACTCTGTGCCATTCGCCGCCGGCGGATGTTTAGTTTGCGCTATTTTCATTGCGATAATGGACGACCAAAGCAAGAAGCGAAGAAAAGGTGGAGGGAGAAAGAAGCTTTTAACAGATTCAACAACTAAGAGAAGGAATCGTGAGCAAGACCAGCTGCGGTGTAACACGAGGGTCTCTTCAAGATAGACATTCAGGGAAATGAGGAGTTTGACCAACAAAGAAGCTGCAAAGTGACTAAATGTCTTATTATAGAACAAAATACTGATATCGCACATGTAATGTGTTCTAGCTATTTGGCCATATAATGCAATTTTGTTGTGTTACAGGTACAGCACTCGCTTCAACAAGCAGTCAAAGACGTGGTCATCGGTTAAGAGGCCAAGACATACGCCCACATACCAGATATGATGAAAGCAATCTTAAGGCCCAAACAACGCGACAGCAATAACAGCAACACCTATAACGCTCTGCTGATGACCCCGCAACATCAGTCTGAACATTGCTCCCGTGCCAAGGCCATCTACCCAGGAAACAGTTGAGTTGCAGGTGTCTCGTTTTGATTAAAAATATGATTTAGAAATTTGTTTTTGTTGAAATGTACACATCTTTTATTAGTCACATCCACACTGTAATAGAAGAACTCATTTTAATGTCGCTTCTTTTTTCATCAGGGCTAGAATTATGAACATAATAAGTCAAATCTGAAGATTACGTGCCATAACTAATTGACAAAATTATGTAGGGTGGGTTGGTTTAATTCAATTAATGAATGAACATGACAAGAATAATTCAATCAATAATGTTACAGTGTTTGAGCCAAAACCTTGCAAAAGTCAGCCAAAAACAATTTGTAAATAATACAGATTTAAGGTCATCTCTGTCACTAAATTTCACCAAATTAAATCCAGCTAACCAAGGCTTCAACAACACCAGCATGGTGTTAAAGTAGACAATTATAGACACACAATCTAAACCATGCGTATAAAAGTGGGTTGCAACAAACTTAAAATAACCCAAATCAGAACCAAAACAACCCGTTTACTGTCCCTTGTCCAAACCCAAACGATGATACATACCACCCCAAACTCCTAGCGCGGACGTTTCAGTGCACATGGATTTGCATTGGCCGGCCATTATCTTCTGTGTAGGGTTTATTTATGCATAGAAGATAGCGGCGGCCGGCCAATTCAAATCCCTGTTTCAGTTCACTATGACCAGATAACGTAGACGTCCTGAGGGAGACCCCAGTCCCTTGATTTATAGTACAATTTATGAGTTCATTCAGGAATATTCCAATAGTTTGCGATGAAAAAAGCACCGATTGCATATGAAATAACCCAACTTCGAACAAGTGTCATGGCTTTATACCCCAAAACGTGACAGACTAGTCAAGAATATTACTTGGATGCCCTCGGTGCTATTAATGCCTTTTTGCAAGAACTTGACAACACGGCTGCTCGAGTATCCACCTTCTGTCAAATCTGCGCTGCGCGTGACGTCACGACTATGTGTTGTAAACAAATGACCCTCCAATACGTATGCGTCATTTTCCGTCGACATGTGCTCATGTTTGTAAACATGGGTGTGACCGACAGATTTCGATACGGTGTAATCGACGATATAGTGTTGAACCAGTCCACAAAATGGTTTATATGGGTTCCAAAAGAGTTGTTCTATTAAATGGAGCTAAAAAACAGCATGCCATTTTTTTGAAAAAAATGCACCTTTAAATCGAAGTATTGTGTATTTCTTTTTGAATTGGAGCCAAAGTCTGATAGTAAATCATATACAGATAAAAAAGACACTTATGATTCATACGACCGAACCCAGGTGGATTTAGCCTTTCCTGGTGGTGCGCTTATATAAGATAAGTTGTTTTAGAATTCTGAAACCTTGTACTTATGAAGTGACATAGCCCCACTCTGACGGTAGTATACATATAAATCAACAAAACGTCGTGCACGGCTTGAAGTGACAATATCAATAATTCCAACCGAACATGATTAAGTCTGTTAGTAAAGAGAAAAATATAAAAAAATCTCACAAGAATTGCTGGTTTGTGTTGTGTACTTAAACATCGGTTATAATATTTAATGTTATGTATTTGACTAGACAGTGTACTTTATTTTTCAAGAGCTATTGGCCATGCCATTTTCATAACGGTGTCCTTCTGAAAGCCTTGTTTCACAATGGGGATGTTTGGTAACTGGAAACCTGAAATAAAAAGTTCTACGTGGTGTAAAAGAAAAACAGCTGGAAAAACAGAATATGTCCATTACAGTCTCCAGAACTGATTTTGGTTGGTGTTTGGAAGTCCACCAATGGCTTACCAGCTTGAGTAAACCTTTGATGGGAGCTTATGCTTGGTCTGTGATGGGTTTACCAGGTCTCGTCAGAACAATAAACCCATCTTGTATTGTTCTCGTCTATATACTCCGTAATGTATTCATATATGTGACGTCAATTGTTTTGCGACGTATGAGTGTGCCAGTTGAAGGTAATAGTGTTTTGACACAATCAAACGAAAGGTAGTTAGCAAGTAACCACTTTTGTGTTGTGTTTTATGTATCGCCGCCTCAGCAAGCCTAGTAGTCAAAAAATATTCAGACAGAATTTTGCCACCACACCGCTAAACAAGTTCATAAAACTTGAGCATATTGTTCTATTCCTCTGGATTCTGCTCTTGCGGCATTCGGTACTATCAAATATGTATGCAATAGGTATTTTACCGTTGTAGTGTTTACACTTATGATCCCTGAAAGTTTAAAAATCGTTTTCAATATATTCCATTCCAAACAACAGAGACACAGAGAGAATATTTTATTCTGGAATCCCTATTTATGAAATATGGATCTGGATGATATATTGTTAAGGGCGTATGATTTGGCTGATAGAAACTCAGTTATTAGCAGCATGTAAGATAAATACCATCATCATTTAGAGATGAGGAACATTTATATGACCACTGTCCACATTGATATGGAAGTAACTGTAATAAAGTATATTAAATGTTAAATACAACCTGATCAGTGACCCCGCGAACAATCAATTCTAAATCTCTAAAATCTTTAGTATGCTAAAATGATAATGTTCATTACATACGTAATGATGCTCGTTACCATCTGTAGAGCCTTAAATAATAACCTAACATTTAACTAAAACAAGAACAAGACTTTTCAAACACTCGAGCAGAACAAGCCAACAAAAGTATAAAAAACTAACTGTTGTGGTGTTTGGGGGGGGTGGGGGCATTCTGTTCAATATCAAACACCTGGTTGCTTTGTAATTCTATTTTAAAAGAACATTCATTTTTAAACACAATTGAACCCGCATATGAACACTCTCAATCAGACCCGGGTGGACAACAAGCGAGAGTTGAAACATGGTACGGCATACTTCGATTGGAGTACAAAAAATCGGGTGTGCAAATGGATTGACATGGGGTGTGATGTTATCATCCATAATTTACAAATATGCCAAGCAACTTTCACGAAACTATATTTCATATAATCTAGACAAACTATGCTCCGCAAAAAGTAAGTTCTTAACTTTGCCAAACTGATAGAAAAATGATTTTTGCCTCATCAATCTTCGGTAAAGACACGCGAGGGCCGCAATACTAAAGTTTGAAAACGCGTAGGAAAGCCTTCTCGTACACGTGCTACGCTAAACATAGTCCAAATCGAGGCTGTGGCAACTAAAGGGGCTTCCACGATTTTATCCAACCAAATCTCAGTAAATGATGTCAAAATTTGTAAAACAGTTGAGAAAATTAATGTTTATGTATGCATACTTCAAACCAAGTGCGCCGTACTGGGAATGAAGTACGCACCTCGATCGAGGTACGTACTTCTTTCTGCGGTCGTCTTTGACCTGGTATAAGGGTAGGGTGAACCTGTCATTTGATCCAACCTCGTTTTGCAAAGAGCTGCGGCATTGCAGTTTACATTGTTTGGAGCCACTCATTCCATTGTTTTCGGACAAAGTAATTTTTTGCGGTAACTTTGTTATAAAGGTGTATAATGCCCGAAAACATGTGTAAAACGGTGCAACCAGCAGGGACAATGTAGAAGGCGCAAGCATAAATCGGCAAATGGGAAAATGTCGAAAAAGGTATGTTTATATTTTGTTTCATTGATACACACAAATGATCAAAGTCAAAAATTTGTACTGCCCAAGTCATTCGAATAACTTGGCTAGCCTTGCTTCACCAGTATCACTTAGTGACCCAAACTGATGCTGCTTAATCATATCTAGAATTCTTTGATCATTGAACCCGCTCTGGTGATCCTGATGATTTGTCAGAAGCCAGATTTTTAACGCTCGGGCTGAGTATTTCCATATAATTACCCCTCTATTGCTCCAATGAACAGAAGCCGATTCGTTCTACTGAAATACAACACGTTGATTGTATAGATGAACATCAATGTAAATAATTAAAATATAATATGGTATATTGCCACCACAGCATATATATGTAGTGGCGAAGTTATCAACTGAATACGGCGATAGAGCTGTATTGTGGATCTTAGGTCGATAGACACAAAGACGCTTTAAAGGCAAGGGAGGTTTTGGAATAATAGTACAATGTACAATACACTCTTAACAACACCAGAATATCGCCACTACATATTTGCCAACTCTTTACGTGGAGGCCGTTGCGTATTATATCAGCTTTTTGAGTTGGAGCTCATGACCCGGTTTATTTCAATATTCAAGTGCAATGAACATGAGTTCGGCGAACGTATCTATTGTTCCATCTAGATTTGACTCCGTATTTTGAACTTCAATTCAGAAAGTTGGAATTGAGGGCGCGATTCAAGTAATAATATAGTGCATTTCGGTTTATTTCGAAAAATATCCCAGATCCATAAGTGCATACATATACTACTCCGGATTACTACGACCAGGCCCTGCATTTTGCTTTG
Organism: Urechis unicinctus; assembly: GCA_034190875.2. Taxonomy (NCBI): domain Eukaryota; kingdom Metazoa; phylum Annelida; class Polychaeta; order Xenopneusta; family Urechidae; genus Urechis; species Urechis unicinctus. The sequence continues at coordinate 10,866,680 of CM067350.1, read as the reverse complement.
ATGGCCAGATATCGTTAAGCCACTGCCAACACCTGCTCATCTCTTGGCAGGACATTATGCACGACAAATGGAAATGATTCTATTCAATTGAAAAGTACTCCCACTCATTTATTATATTGCAATCAGCGTGTCATTAATGCATGGTCCGCCCACCGTCCACAGACGTACCACTGTGTCATCGACTAGCTGTACTAAGCTTTGTATGGCATACATAATCAAATAGTATTCCTGCTTAGCATTACTGCTGTCGGCAATTGTTGACATGCGGGATTTTCCTCTCAGCACAATTACCTTGTTAACCATCAGCTTGGGAATGTGACGCTAAAGACCATCCACGTTGTCTTATAGTGCCGATCTGCAAGATGAAATGTTAATCCCAATTGCGTTCCACAAAGAGATCGGCACAAAAGCTGACTTGTCTCGCAAAAGCTAATTACTAAACCATGACTGTATATTCATTTATTACAATTTGTAATTCTTCCTATATTGAAGTTGCGTACGTCTCCGTGAATTATGTTTTTTATTTATTATCTTCACCTCAGTAATCTGGACTGACCTATGCTTGCACATGCTTTCAATGCACATGCAGCGCTACTCCTTAACTCATTGCACCTTGATCCTGACTGATTGGGGCGCGAGCGCATGCTTTGAAGCGATGTGTTTGGCTTTACGAAAAACAACGTAACACGACGGTTGATGAAAACAGTTTCCTCCGGCGCCGTCAGCAACAGTTCATTTGAATCTGAGTATATGGTCGTTTTAATAGACAGCTCCATCACTACTTAGCAATCGTCATGTTATCGTGCTATTGAGTCTTTAATAGCAAGTAATTAGCCCCTTCCTCTCTCGCGTTATTGCCCTCTGGCGCTCTCTCTGTTCACCTTCTCACGGCCATTTTTCTGTCTCAGTCACCTCCTGCAGGTTTTACGACTTTCATATCCGTGTATCCTCGCGCGCCGCCTCGCGTGGTCACTTTCCGCTGAGACAGAACTCGCTTCCCTCGGCCGTCCTTCTTTGTATAGTAATGGCATCAAGGCTTTGCAGCTCTTGTTGTTTACCCCTGAAAGGTCACATCAAGCAGTGGGGTCCAAAATGCACTATGGGTCCGTTACGAGCACAACTTCGACCACGGTCACTTCTACTGTGTCGTTAGCTGTCACTTTCAGCAGTGTAGGTGCAGTTACCTCGATTTCTTAGAGCTCCATGGCTTCCCCGTTCATCGAAGACAATCGAAACGCTACTGATGCGAGGCGAAATAGAGCGATTGAGGCGCCAGTACGAAAGACTCGAAAAAAATGAGGCTCCTTTAGTCAGATTTCGAGTTCCGTCGACATAGGGTTGCCGAGATGGAGAAAGAGCTCAAATCAGCATTGCAGGCGACGCCAATCCAAGTCACCTCTTCGTCTCCCTACAGCGTTGCATTCTCTGATTTACCTCACTACCTTTCGTTCTCCACACCCTCCGCGATGCCTACCTCGACTCCATCTGTCACCGTTGCTGCAGCGACAAGGGCGCCCTTCTCATACCCTGACCCGTTACAGCAGCCAAGCTCAATTGCATACATACCCCAAACTACATTTCCAGACGTATTTCCACCTTCCCAGCCGCCTCAAGGTCAGCCTCAGATTTCTTCCTGGGGTCTACCAGCTCCCATCTACTCTCAACATCAAACGCCTCTCAATATTCGAGGTCGCAAAATTTCTTCTCCGAACAATTGATAAACAGAGCCGGCGTGACAGAAGTCAGTTACGATCAGCTGACCATTCCGGAGTTCGTGCTTGGTCATATAAGAATTGCCACATCTTGTGCCTCATTATCTCAGAGTACCAGTCGTTTAGACCTCCTTAAAGAGCTCATGATAATGCCGTCCACATATCAGAGGTCAGCGGTGCGCTCACTGTATGGTGCCGCTCTTAAGGAAATAAGGGAGTGAGATCAACGGCAATGGGCACAATCTCTCGACTCTCTTACGAACGAGATTCATAAGTCTTCTCATCTGCTGTCGTTTCAGAACTTTCAACCAGCTGCAATCAGTTCCGAGATTTGCTTCCAATGGAATTTCGACAGTAACGGATGCCCCAGAGGTCAGAGATGTAAATACAAACATATCTGCAAAGAATGCGCTAAAGTCGGACTCGATGAACGGCCCAGAGGGAAGACCTGTTCCCGGAAATCTCACAGCGACGCACCGATAAGCGACAAAGCGGCTCAGCAAGGGCCTTCTCGCGCCAATTGAAGTCACCAATCTCCGCCACCCGAATTTCTTGCTTACACATAGGCAATACTTGCTTGTCATCGCGCAATATCTTCTAGCAGCCATCCTAATTACGCACAAGCCAAGATACCGGCGCCTTCCAAACTACACATAGACAATTGGTTTCTCTTGTTACATCATTACAACTACAGCGACTTAATGATATGCGAATAACACAAATACGGCTTTCCCATCAACTACGTTCGGTCACAGTCTCCACATTGACTCGTATATTGCGACAGAGATCGAAACGGGGCAATTATCGGTCCTTTTCCCAAGCATCCTATAGCTTCGCCTCTAACTGTTTCACCTTTAATGTCTGTGGAGAACAAGTGTTCCACTGCCCACAGACTAATTCTGACTCTCAGCTTCCCATACTCGTGCTCCGTCAATGAGGGCATTCCTATTGGCAGCTACTTACGGACTCTTTTCGATCTTCGCTACCCCTCAGCGGACGATCTCGTCGATATGGTTTTTCAACAGGGAGCTGGTTCGATGTTGTTTAAGTGCGACCTGTCCTGGGCATACAAACAGATTTAAGGGACATAGCATACACGACCTTGCACGGGCTCAGCGAGATATATTTAGAGCTAGTGTTTCCCTTATGGTATTCGCTCTGCTGCTCTAAACTGTCAACGTATGTCCCCGCTGCAGTTCTTCTGTAAAAACAAATGTACGGATTTACAGCATACGACAGCCTACTCAGGCTCCTAAGAGACACCGTAGTTCTGCAGATTAATGAAAGCCAAATGCTGCCCGCCTAGCTCCTGCATGGTCTTTCTCGGAATCGAGATAGACACGATAGCAATGGAGTTGAGGATTCCTGCGGACAAAATCAGATCATCTAAACAGAAGTAACTTCCTTGGCTGGATAAAAGCTGTCGTTCCCTCCGGTCGCTGCAATCTCTCCTAGGAGTGATCATGCACCTAGCGAAAGTCATCAAGCCTGGGCGCCGCTTCGTCGCTCGCATCATCTACGCCATAAAACAGCTCACCTCACCTATCAAACTTGATCCGAGTTTAAGTTAGACATTATTGGTGGTTCAACTTTGTCGAAACTTACAATGCCTGCAGTTTGATTCAACAACCTCGGTGGGGAGCTTCCGACGAGCATCTGTCTTCATACAGTTGCCTCACTGGGTGCGGCGGCTACTTCAAAGGCAGATATCGCCACACCCCTTACCCGGTTCACATTTTTGATCAGAAATTATATATCAGCTCATTAGAACTCCTAGCTCTCGTTGTGTGCGCTAAGCTATGGGGGCTTTTTTTAGAGCGTCAACGCATAGTCATAGCAGTGGATAACGAGGCTGTATCACACGCTTTGAGCTCTGGTCGTCCCAGGCCACCTTACATACAGCGTTTGCTACGAGAGTTGTGGTTTGTAGAAGCAACACACGGCTGCTCTGTTCGCGCCTCTTGGATCAGCGGGATACAAAATACACTGGCCGACCATAATAGCAGGTGGCACTTGTCGCCTTACCATCAATTCGAGTTCCATCGGCTATCCACTTCCGTCAACACACAATAGTTCAAAGTAACCAATGACATAATCTCTCCCGACCTGCTTCAACCACAAGGTAGCTGGCGCTCCGACTGCTACCAGAGCTATCTGTCGTTCACTCATCAGCAGCGCCTATCCGTCATTCAAGCAACGGATCACGCTTTGTGGCCTCAATACTGATTCGACAATACTTACCGCGTCATTCCCTCTTAAAAATTTGTTACGTATTAACGCCATCATATTGCTCTCCCCCTCGCCTTTACCCTTTCTTCTTCTCTCACCCTCTTTTCCTTCCTGACCGGTCTTCCTTTGCGGCCTTCCAGGCCGTCTTCTATTTATCCTCCTCGCTTTTGCATATTCATACGTAATCTGTTTCGATATTGTTTGTTCACCCTGCTAGTATTCTTAATGTTGTTATGCCATTTAATGTTTGCCCCAGCACTGCGCAGCAGATTTCTTGGACTTCCTCAAGCCCAATTCTTAACGTTGTTACGCCATTTATTTGTTTGCCCCACCTCTGCGCAACGGGGTTCTTGGACTTCCTTAAGCCCAATAAAGTGTGTGTATGCACCGGCCTTCCTTTCGGTTTCCTTGGGAGGTTTTGGGATAGTAAACTTACTATTTACATGTACATTTAATGAGCTTGAAGACTTGGTTAAAGCCACCTTGTGCAGTGCCATTAAGCAGACCACTTACGGAGTGCATCGCCAGCATTCCTAAGAAGCTCATCCATCTCGCTGGAGATATCAACATGTTGCCGAAGGTGAAGTAAAAGCTCCATGTTTCAAACCTTTATTGAACAAAACAATAAAGTAGGGCGCTACCAGGTTGCAACACATATTTACGCCGTCTGCTGGTAAACAGTGTTATTCTCAGCGAATAAAACCTTTTCAAGTAGCACTTACTACAGATATTTGTGACCACTATCAGTGGTTGGGAAAAAGGGGAAATAGCTGAAAAAGCGATTTAAGTTGATTGCTCACCACGTTTCAGGGGCCCCGATTTTGTCTATCATGGTGTTGTTCTTATGTGGTATGGCGACTTTGCGAAATGCAAGCTTATAAACGGTATTAAGTGTAAATCTCTAATTCGATTACGGGGTACACTGCGTCCATGCAGTGAATTTCTTTTCAAAATTATTGAAGAGGAGGCATTATGTAAAACTGATTGTTTTTAACTTTCTAGCTTAATCCTGAAATTATTTGACACAAACTTGACAGATATTTCTCGGCATTTTTATGTGAATGAGTTATTTTGTCTAATATTGGTAAAGCTAAATCCCTACACACAGCAAACTTTGGTCGATAAGTTTGTATCAAGCATTATAAGTACTGGAAATACATTACATCACACCCCCATCTACTGGTCGTCAATGCAGGTGCCATGCATAAGCAGGAGCAACACAGCAGTACACTGAGGTCAGAATCACGCCAGAGGTAACGGTCTATGTGAACAATGAAATCAAATTAATGTAATTTCCAAGGGTACTTGAATAAAAGTATTGGAAGTGACTGTGTGTAAGAGAATAGCTCACATCGAGCTGTAGTGTACAACCAGGAGACACCCACGTTGAAAAGATAGGGTTGATACTGTATACAATTTGCGAATAAATGTGAAAACAATGCACCTCTTTGCAGCTAATATGACGACGTGTGAGCATTTGGTGGAAATATATTATTAAACAATTCATCTAGTCACAGATGTTTTGAATGAAGTTAATATAATGATATGCATGTTTTTGTATTAATATACTGCTGGGTTAAGTGTCGTAGCAGGAATAAATGTTTTTGCAGCGCCGCAGCACCTACATCGCACCTCTTTTATTTCAAGAGCGTGAGATCTAAAGAATCATCAATATAATATAAACGATCAATAGTTGCATAAATGTTGCAAAATATACCGTTAAACTGATCTGCCCACCTCAACTAGGCATGTTAAACTGAGATGATGGCCATCCAATATCCAGCATGGTGAAGAATGCCAGGGCAGAAAGACCGCTTGGTCCATAGGTGCCCTGCCAGTGGTCAATACAAATTTATTATTAATTAGTTGAAACTATACATAAAACCATTGAACTAACAATACATATCGAGTTTTGTTTCAATACAGTTCAGTAAACTCTCGGGTAATCTATTCGCGGGTCAAATTGCGATTGAAAAAGCTGTTTTTCCTTAATTCCGTTTGGCCATTGCTTCATTTCAATTTTGTTGGCTATACAAATACCTTAGCTACCGAATTGCTGTTATCAGTCGTTGTCACTGATTGGGCAAAGAGAGCAAGATTTCATAGTAGACGGTGGTTATATTTGCCGTTGAATTTCTTCTGCTTATTTGTTATGCATTTTTATCTTAATACATAATAAGTCCAAAATAACCATAATAACATACTTATGAAAGCTTTTTCTTACGTGTCATTAATATTCTCATGCCATTGTAGAAAGCGGTCAGATTTTTTGTATGAACATGGTAACATTCCAAATACATAGGCTACACGACATATAACATTTCATATAACCACCTTATACAAATGTAGTGGTTGCTGTATTTGAGTGCTGTTCTAAATCAAAGGTAATGTACTGCACAAGAGCATGAATGCTTTAAATGTTTTCTTTTACCAATAGCCTATTGCCTACATTTGGTATGGCATTGAAGGTGCAAATTTGTAAACCATTTACAACAACATTCTAGCGTTCAACATTTTAAAACTGATTGCACTGACAATATGTATTATAAAAACATGTTTGAATAATTTATTGTTTCACTATCTACAGGCCTCAACTAATATCTATTGCCGGCTGTCCAAAAGTGTGACACTACGTTAAGGAAAGCTATTTCTATCTGTTCGTTTCCTAACAATATGAATATAATGTGGACGTTTCTACGACAATCATTAAAAGCAATTAATTCAAAATAATAATTTTTACCTACTTATGTACCGTAAAGGGATGGCAAAAACTAGTGCCTTTGAACTCGCTGAGTAACTGTTAAAATGCCACTAGTCTTGAAGGGAGGCCAGTATGGGGTAGTGATACCAAATAAGGGCTGTGAATTTACAAAAGAATCGGACCAAGAGACATAATGAAATTACACCAATTCTATATTGATAGGCAACTAAATGTTGTGCAGTCAGCGATACCTTATCGGTGAAGAGCGATATTAGAATGATTCCTCCAAATCTTCTTGTTTATCATCAAGCAATATGCATGGAAAAAAATGCGCAGTGTGATTGATATATGCCATTCTATCCATTGGAAATGCACGTGTATGGGGAATATTTTGTGTGTGATGCATCTGGTAAAGCACCCTTGAAAATCCCACCTAGTACTTTGTTCCCAGTGGGAATACACTTTAAAAAGGTAGGTTTTACTCTATTATAGTAACAAAAGGAATGAAACTGATATACATTTGAAGCCTTCATGGGAAGATTTGCGCGTTTACTGACGTGTGACGATATCTGCATACATAACACATGTATTCATTGTTTAGCACAAAAACATTCTAACTACGACTATCGCACTCTATTAGTCTGAAACAACGGGGATGGGTACTGAGTACCATTAACAAAACGCTAATAAGTCGCCTGCCTAGATTCATGAAATGAATCCTCACTGTTTCCTTATATAAAGCGCCTTTTGGCTAACTAGACGAACTCCGATATAGTCGTGCGGTGTAGTAGAGTATATATATATGCAATATATCGTTTCATATATGTATTAAGGCCGCAAAAATGTTAAAGACATATAAGTCAATCTACCCGTGTTTTCTATGTTATATAGTCTGTTTGTCAGTGTTTAATTTTCACTCACAAAGTAGCCACATATTTTTAACCCAGCTATCCGATAAACAGTCCTAGTTTCAATAATTGTAATCTGAAATCGACCGCTTACAATTTTAAGTCGATTATTTGCGCTCATTTAATGGCAACAACCGATCGTCGATCGTTAGCGAGCTGATGTCAGTTCTGGAAAACTACACGAAAACATGGACAGCATAACGGACTCCGTTGATTACTCTCCTAGTAGATAATTACAGTAAACATCTACACCATTCCTGTCCCGATCCATTAATAGAACCACACAATTACTCGACATTTCAAAAATACGGAATAGCGTAAACATATCCAGTTACGTGTTTTCATTACTTTTGAGCTTATTTATAGAACGAGACCTCCTAATAGAATTTGTAATTTTTTCTCTTCTAGCTGGTATTACATTATATCAACATCTGAATTACGTATTTTTACTGCTTATCCAACATTTCATGGGATATAATGCTATAGTGCAATTCAACACAACCAAGTCATATAGTGCATTTAAAAATATAAGATGTTATCAGGTCGCGGACTGACCGTAGAACGAAGTACGTACCTCGATCGAGGTACGTACCTCGTTCCCAGTACGGTGCACCTCGATTGAGGTACGCATGATAGTCGGGCCACCGCCCTCTGCTGTTTTGCATTTTATGACGTTATTTTCTGAAATGTGATTGGCTTTGAACGATTTAATTATGCAAATATATTTTGGCCTACATTTGGAACCAATCTGTTGTTGTGAGCTATATCGGGCGTTCACTAGAAGAGTTTTCACTTCCATTATTCGACAGCGACTGCAAGTTTTTCGACGTTCATGATTAAAATTTTGTACACACACCAACATGGCAGAGGTAAGGTCTATGTTTTCTCATTGACAAGTATATCATCTTATTATACATTATATGTTATTCAAAATTCTATGGCATATTGATGAGCTATCGCTAATAATATAACACCCCTGTTGAATGATTTTTCTGAAACAATGGCGTATTGATGCTTTCGTACTTAAATCGAAGTATGGTGAACTTCCTTTTGAATTGGTGCCATAGTCTGATAGTAGATCGTATACAGATAAAAGAATGACACTTTCATACGACCGAACCGCAGGTCGAATGTAGCCTTTGCTGGTGGTGTTCTTATATAAGATAATTTGTTTTAGAAATTTGAAACCTGGTACTTATGAAGTGACATAGCCACACTCTGACGGTAGTATACATATAAGTCAACAAAACGTCGTGCACGGCTTGAAGTGACAATGTCAGTTATTCCAACCAAATATGATTTACTCTGTTAATAGAGGGTGATATAAAAAATCTCACAAGAATTGCTGGTTTGTGTTGTGTACTTAAACATTGATTATAATATTTAATGTTATGTATTTCACTAGACAGTGTCTGAATTACTTTGGGTTTTTTCCAGAATTGAACAGCTATTGGCCATGCCATTTTCAAAACGGTGTGCTTCTGAAAGCCTCCATTCACAATGAGGAAACTGGAAACCTGGTGTCAAAGAAAAACTGTTGGATTCGGTTGGAAAAAAATAATCTGTCCATTACACAAAAACTGCTCCTAAGTTCTGTCAATCATGCATTGACGAAGTGAATAAATCCATCCAGACTTGAACATTCCTTCAGCCGTTAGTGATGAGTCCGTGCAGCCGCTGAAAGTTGGTTTCAACTCTCTCAATGAAGAAGCTATTTCTGTGAGGGGTGTACCAGGTCTCGCCTGAACAACAGACCCATCTTTCATTGTTTTCGTCTATATACTCAACCAGATTATTGCCCTTACACTGCTGAACAAGTTCATGAGACTTTGTACAAACTATCCTCTTCCTCTTGTTTCTCCTATCGCGGCATCCAGTACCATCAGATATGTATGCGATAGGTATTTTACTACTTCCACTTTGGATCTCTGAAAGTTTAAATAATTATTTTCAATATATTCCATTCCAAACAACAGGTACACAGAGAGAATATTTTATTCTGGATTCCATTTTCATGAAAACATAGGTACGAGCGCATTTTGTACGGAGTCGAATTTGTAAACGTTATCGTTTAAGTCCTTATCTTTCCTCCTTGGAAGGGAAGAGGCTGTCCCAATTAAATCCAGGGCGGACAAGGTCAGGTAACCAGCGCTTCTTTGTCTTTCGGAATTAGATTTCAACGACATAACATCGATTGGCTCTCTGTTCCAAACCCCTCCCCCTTTCCGTTTTCAATGCCATCCCACCTTTTGAACATGCTTTTCTCTAGTTTTGTCATTCAACACTCGCTGTTGTCATATGTATGTCTGTACATGAATAGGTATATCAATTAATCATATCTGTGTCATGACCTATTAAAATAGTTTTATCCTGCGTTGTGTAACCTGTCCTAGATATAACATAGTTATGTATCTCCATTATTGCATCAACATCATACGTATACCTTTAGCTGTCAAACAGTCATAACGTTACTATACATGTTATCATTATCTGTCTCATTGTAATACTGGTAATTGATTTGTAATGTACCTGCACTCGGGGATTCGGTATCCTATTATGTAATACTGAATATTTTACGTATGTGATTTTGAACACAATTTGCTACTTGAGAATTATTTCTAAAATAGAATTTACTCAAACATTGCTGTTCCTCCACTCCTTCACAAAATATTGATCTGCATGATATATCGTTAAAGGCATATGATTTGGCTGATAGGAACTCAATTATTAGCTGCATGTAGGATAATCACCATCATGAAGTTTACAGATGAGGAATATTCTTATGACCACTGTCCACATTGCTATGAAAGTATTTGTAATAAAGCATAGTAAATTTCAATACAAACTGATCGGTGACCCCGTGATTTTATGAACAATCCATTCAATATCTGGTAAACCTTAAGTATGCTAAAATGATGATGTTCGTTGCATATGTAATGGTGCTTGTTTTCATTTGTAAAGCCTTAAATAATAACCTAACATCCAATTAAAACAAGAACAAAAGTTTTTGAAAAACTCGTACAGAACAGGCCAACAAAAGTATGAAAACTTGCTGTTGTGGTGTTTTGGGGGGCATTCTGTTCAATATCAAATACCTGGCTACTTTGTTATTCTATTTGAGAAGAACATTCATTTTTAAACACAAATGAACACGTATATGAACACTCTCAATCAGACCCGGGTGGACAACAAGCGAGATTTGAAACAATCATGGTACAGCGTACTTCGATTGGAGTACGCAAATATCGGTTGTGCAGATCATGAGTAATGCGATGAATTAACATGAGACAAAAAGCAAATTAGATAACATGTTTCAAGAGGACTACGCGACGTCATTTGCGGAGTTTTACAACAGGCAGGAGATACTACTGATTCACCAGCAGTAGTAAAATATATGTACTCATTCCAGGGAAAAAAATGATTCCATTCTGAGTTGATGAAGCGTTCTGTATTGACTGACGTGGGCACTTCATTATGTCTGGTTTGTTTTTCTTCATGACTACTGCATTCAAAGTGCAGCAATTGTTAAGCGCCAATAAAATACTTTTGATGAAACCCTGTTTCTTCTTATCATTAATACCACTAATCTGTTGAAATATGAAATTCCCCTATGCTATGTGGAATGCCTTGTCATGTAGTGGAATGCCCACAAACCTGGAAAACTAGTTTGCGCAGAGGGGTATACCACATAGTACGAAGAGACAACCTGCAAAACCTATTGGCATTGCTGGGTGGATACCTGCACACGCTGCTAAGCATTGTAGGTTATAGATTCTAGTAGTATTTTCCAGCAAGCGCTAGTGCAGCATTGTTTTGAGTGGCCCACTTAGATTACTAATACAATCTATTTGGCGGATGTTTATGACAAGCGATGCTGTCTTTCTCCCCATGAAGCACAGTTTTGACCGACAAGGTAATGAATTACTCAAAAGGTATCATTTAATCCAGTAGAGCCTCTAACCATGATTTCGTGGACGGAATGCAATATATAAATCTGCGATATTGCTTTTTTGATAGGTGTATTTCTCACAATGCGAAGGCAACTTGAACAATATCGAAAATGGCGTGAAGATGAGCCATTCGTTATAAGTTAGTCAACACTTCGTCTGGTCAATGTTTTATAACCATTCCATAGTTCGCGGAATTATTTTGGTAGGCCTTATTTGGTCTACATGCTCCTAAAATGAAATTTGTATTTACTTTATGGAGGTATTTTTAGTGAACACATATATTCATACATGTTATGTAGGTTGTTGCCAATATTTGTCTTGAGTATGTTTATAGGAAATTCGCTCCTTGTTTTTGTACTACCTTTTTTTTCTGCAGTCACCGGGTAGTTTCTTTGTGTTTTCAAGAGTAAGATCAACTCACACAGCAAGCGGACAAAGAACCCGCGGGCAAAAATAATAAAAAGACATGTAGCTGACATGGGCATGACACATTTAGCTCTATCACGTTTTGATATCATTATAGGTCTGTATATTCCTTTAGTCTTTAACATTTCATATATGGGAAGTACGCAACAGCATAAGATTTAGTACTTAATTACAATAATTGTTCATGTTTATTTCATCGAATATAAGAAAACAGCAGTGCTTTAATATTGATTGGCCGTGCTAATTTGCCGATTGAGATGCCATGAAGTTCAAAATGCCAGAACCAAACGCATTCATACAAACTTTTACGATTTTCTACAGTACATTAAATAGACGAGGGCTCATTGTTTTTAGGTAATTATCATCAATCGTATTGAGTAGCAAAATCCGTTTGCATCACCACTTGATCTGCATTGATACTTATTTAATCTTTGTCGCATTAGCGGTATCTCCTCCTAAATATGAATGCTTTCATTTGATTAGTTTGATGAAAGATGTTTCCCCAAATACAGCTTTGCCAGAATAAAGTTTTCTATGTGATATGCCACACTCTACGTGATCCCAACGTAGGATACAAGCATATATATCACAACCTGGTAGTGCTATACGAGCGTGAGCACATGTCGTTTCATGTCAGTTGTCTACCTGCATGGACTAGTATTTTTACAGTGCTGTAGCAGTTTTAGCATGAACATTCACAGCATATATATATAGATATATATATATATATATATATATATATATAGAGAGAGAGAGAGAGAGAGATATAGATAGAGAGAGAGATATATAAGAGAGAGATATATAGATATATAGAGGGATATATATAGATATATATATATAGATGATATATATCTCTATATATAGATATAGAGATCTATATATAGATATATATATATAGGATCTATATATATATATATATATAAATCTATAGATAGATATATATCTATATATATATATATATATATATATATATATATATATATATATATATATATATATATATTTATATATATATAAACAAATATGTGAGTTAAGCAAGTGGTTCCACCCATATGTATTGATATCAGACAACATGATGTATGAATACACGAAGCGCAACTATTTTCCCCAGATGCGTCTGTGTCTGCAATTATACAATATATTTTTTTTACTTGCAGCAACAGCAACTCATCGATACTGATTGCAAACAAACACATAAACAACAAAGACCGGGTTGCTACATTATCACAGGTATATAAACATATTGTAGAATATGGCAATAAACAATTTGCATACATTTTGCATACATTTCAGTGATACAGATATATATGTGAATAGATATATGATAGTATACGGTCACATGCATGACATAAAACATAAAACAGTATCAAGTAAGTTCAATATATATGCGAGTAACTCGTGTAACAAATCCGAGGGTTGGACATTACAGACTACAATCCGCACACTTAACATTGTTGCACTGTACAATATTCAGGTAGGTAAACATGCTATTTTTAAACTAAGAGATGGACGACGTATTGCATTACCCCATTCCAGGATGCCGTATGTTATGTATGGGTACACCATAGTGAAGTAAAGAGTACGAAAGGCCGATTTGGGGAGCATGTATTTGATAGCAAATAGAGCGCGAGAGAGTTCAGTGTTGATGTACATGGCATGTGATTTCCATGATAGGTGATCGTCAATAAATATACCAAGCTTCTTCGGATTGTCTTGCACCTACTCATGCAACGCATTGACCATTGATTTTCAGAACATGCTCATTTATGTTTATGTTTGCAGATTTATAAGTTGTTCTAAATACAATATATTTAGTTTTTTCGGTATTGAGAAATAATTTATTGGCACAAAACCAGTCATGTAATCATTAGCCGTACAAAAGAGAGTATTTAGGTCACAAGAAGAAGTCAGTAGTGTAGTATCGTCCGCAAACGAAAGAGGGTTTGCTTGGCATGACATAGATAAGTCATTGACGTATAATAGGTAAAGAAGCGGGCGGAGTATTGACCCTTGAGGGACTCCGCACTTTATTGGTTGCATTATTGATTTGTGTTCATCGACTTCTGTGTATTGCAATCAATCGGTTAAATAGCTTTTGAACCGTGTAAGCGCTACCCCCCTTATCCCTAGTCTAGACATTTTTTCCGAGAGTATACCGTGGTCTATCATATCAAAGGCTTTGGAAAGATCACAAAATACTGCGAGTGTATATTCTTTTGGCAAACTATTGGATAAAATATCGTATTTTTTAAGTAACTGTAAAATGGGATGAACTGTACAGTGATGTTTTCTAAAGCCATATTGATGTTCATATAGTATGCTATGAGTTTTTAAGAAATTAATAATTCTATGGTACATCAGTTTTTCAAGAAGTTTAGAAAATGCCGGCAATAAGTTTATAGAGGGTAGTTTTCCATTTGACATGGGTTGGATGACTTGTGGATTGGGATTACTTTTGCAGTTTTTAATTTATCTGGAACTATACCCGTCGTCAGGGATTGGTTGAAGATATAGGTCAATGGAAGCACTATTTGTTGTATAGATTCTTTTACAATCTTTGTAGTTATGTCGACATGCCCTGAACTTTGTTTTGGCTTTAAGTTGTTGGCCACTGCAATCAGTTCATGTGGTGTAACGGGTTCAATGAATACACTTTGCGCGGGGCTATTAATGAAATAATCTGAAAAGTGTTTATTAGTATCTGGTAAGTTATCATGCAAATTGCAACTTATGTTTACAAAGAGGTTGTTAAACTCATTGGCGATCGTTGATTTATCTTTAATGTTATGTTTATCGATGACTGTTGATCTTGGAAACTGGGGTTTGTTTGTTGCGTTTCCCATTGCCTGTTTTAGTACGGCCCACGTTTCTTTTATATTTATATGGTTCCGTCATTGGTCCAAGTATCTTTGACTTTGTCCTATTTCTTTAACAATCTGCACTTGTATGCCAACTCACTTCTTTGTCTGGTAAGGTCTTCATTGATGTAATGCCCCGTATTTTTAAGCCAAAATCTCTTCAACATGACGTCTGCCTTTTTGTTGTAAGTCACAAATTTGATCAGAATATCTCGGTGTTTACAGTTGGCTTTTTCCCAACGCGGTCTACAATTTGTAAACATATCTCTTTACTCTCACTGTGTGGCGGGATACCTTTTGTACATTTTTGCATAATAGTGCTGATATACTTATACCCTAAACCGTTGCATCATCGGTGAGTCGGATCCGAAGACATAGCTGCGCTCATCTAAACAAACTTAAAATGCATTTAAAAATATATAATGTATTTTGATGCATTGACTCAGCAATTACTCTACGACGTATGTGTTTTGGACGATATATGATATTTCCTATTAAGGATGTAGTGGAATTTACGCAGTACCAAATTACACACAAATGTCGCTTGTCATCTGCAATCAGCCTCCTGGCATCTTTTAGTTATCCTTGAGGCCTCAAGCATATCATTATATCATCGGCGCCACGCGGACTTAAGCCGCAGAGGTAATACCAGAAATCATTGTTAGACGCATTAGCTACCAATTACAGCATTGTGTGCGTTGCAGCAAAAGTAAATGAAAACTGTTTGCCTGCAACTTAGCTGTATGCCTGGGTATATGCTCCTGAAATTTCGCCTTGTCAAAGTTGACGTCGGGCCAATTAACTAATAATATATGGCATTTTTCTCATTTATATTCTGTGTTGCGACAACATGACGTTTAGATTAATTATTATTGATCAATCAATAATCATTTTTAGTATGATGGCGCCATTGATGTCGTAATTCGGTCTCTGTTGAAGTACATAATGCTTCTATCATGGTAACCAATTAATATTGAAACGAATGTGAGATTCATTATGGTTAGCATAAGCAACACTGGTGATATGCAGTTGGACATTGAACCCTCTCCATCGCGACATGATGATAACGACTTGTACCACAACGACCTTGTGCAAAATACATTTATGCGTACATATTGTTCGGGTTATTTAACCTCTTTACAATTGACACACATATGAGATTAATAATCATGTCTATATCACATTTTGCAAAAAAATGCCATTCATAATGATTTATTCAGTAGATTATATTTAAAAATGTCCCTAAACCATCATAGTATTTTCTTCTCTACGTAATGAAATAAAGAGCTGTTCAATATTGTGCCCCGTTTGAGTTAGGATACGCAATGTATTTTGCCTTGATGGCCAAGCATGGTTAAGCCACCTCTATCTGCATACCACATCATAAAATGCGGCCAAATGCATCAGAGCAAATTTCACCATGCACAATTGTTCCTAACCCAAACAGCCATGGGTAAGCACTTCAAAAGCACGCCCACTCGAATCTGATATTGCAATCAAAATGTTAGCTAACTAAGGTAGGTGTGATGACGGATGGTGAGATTGATAACAATCGGCAACCATTCAAAGACGTACAAATTGACCATTGTCCAATGGTTTCGCGCTGTGTGATATTCAGAAAAGCAAATTGTATAATCAGCGAGCTTCGCTCTATCAGGAAACAAACAACGTCAGAAAAGTTCTTCAAGTGAGATGCTGCGTGCTACATAATTAACACCTTGATGCTATTCAGCATCCCTTTTGTAATAAGACAATTAAGATAATCCGCATTAACTGATTATAACATAAGGTGGAGCATCTTTCTGAGCATATTAGTGTTGTTTATATTTTGCAATACCAAACCTTGCGCCCAATGCCTGTCGCTGACGTAAAAAACATCGTCGTTTGTGCTGCACCTTGAATAAAATGAATAATGGCAATTATCAAAGCACAAGCGATTAAAGATAAATGCAGTTTGTTTTAGTTAGCGTCAGGACAGACCTTTTGATGAAATAAGAATTAAAAACAAATTATTTCAATCCCTGATATTTTAGCCTATTCGATATTTTCCCGTCTCGGGCGAACCATTCAAAAAAGTGTCGGTAAAACCTCACAGTCGTTATCTCAATGCTTAAAATGATGACGTTCTTTTGCAGTTCCACTTGCCTGCCTTTGTTTGCTGCAAATCGGGCGTGTAGGCAAAATTAGACATGCCACATTCTACTGTCATAATAAATGTCGAGCGGTATGATAAGCAATATGCAGTGTTAAGCTTAATTAGTTTCCACAAAGGTATCAGCATAGAAATGGACAAGAATGATTATCTTGTTATAGAATATTCAGTTCTGTTTCACTCTTTATATTGCTTTATGGTATAATTTCCAGGAAGCAGATGCTTTAGTTGTGTGACATATTAGAGTAATTATCGAATATTTCCACTTATTTTGCCTACTTTAGACAATCTGGACTGGCCCTTACGCGCACATGCTTGCCGATATTTGCCGGTTCTATTGATACGCAATGTTATTTTTTTAGTCCACTTTTTTCCTACCAGATTTATGTTGTCAATGCGTTGATGCAGGAATACAGCTTAATTGCAGACTTTGGTTGAAAGCTATAAACACCCTTGCGTGTTGCAAATAATGACATGATTTAACGAACTTTAAAGACATGTTACAAACAAATGGCAAGTAAATGCACCTGGTTCGCTTAGTAATAGAAATATTCCGGTCATCATTTGCTTGTTTACAATCGTGTTCAACTGTTGGCGAAGGTTTTGCAAAAGCTTGATATTTCATTAAAATTTTATATTTTTGTACATTTTGTTAATTGGTGCTGTAGCACATATACATTTACAAAGATGTATTTAGATATGAACATGCCTAGGTATGTTGATATATAAATATTCGTATATATATTGTATATTTATGTATAAATTAATATGTATAAACATTTATATGCATATATATATATATATAAAAATATATATATATATATATATATATATATATATATATATATATATATATATATATATATATCTCTATACAGAAACATGCGTGTGTGTTTATTGTTCGCGAGTGTGTGTGTGTGTTTGTCTCTGTGTGTGTGCGTGTTTGTGTACATTGATAATATGCATATGGAGTACGTGTATATATTGTATATTTATGTATATATAAATTAATAAATATGCATAAACATTTATATATGCATATATATATATATATATATATATATATATATATATATATATATATATATATATATATATATATATATATATATATATATATATATATATGTATATGATATATATATATATATATATATATATATATATATATATATATACATATATATATATATATAGAAACACATGCGTGTGTGTTTATTGTTCGCGAGTGTGTGTGTGTTTGTCTGTGTGTGTGTGTGCGTGTTTGTGTACATTGGTATGCATATGGAATGAGTGTATGAATGTCGATTATTTTTCATGGTTGGAAATATTCAATATAGCAGTGGAAAACGACATGTGAAAATATGGTCGTTTCGATCCCGCGGTTTTGTATCTATTTTATGACGACTGCAGATCAAATAGCAGAATGTGTGATGATAGTTATACTGTTCCCGACCCGCACTTATAGGCCAACGTATTGCTTCGAAATGTTACATACAAATATAAGAAGATATTATTCATCGAAGTTGATATCCAATTCAGCCAATCATTGGTAGTCAGTTTGTACTTTCGAGTTCATGACGAAAACTTTAATTCGTGATGTAACACCTCGCTGTTGCAATAGTCAGGCTATACTGGTCATCGCTACAAGACACCTACAGCGATTTATGTGTCGAAACAATCGGTAGCATAGAACACAAGGGAAGAATTAAAGTGCTCCAGACCTATCACCGTTCTCACCCACTCAGCACGGTACATTACAAAGCAACACAGACATCACAGTTTATTGTTATGTAACAAAGCACGGCTGACTACATTACAGCACTACACGTTGCACATGAATGCCTCTCTATCGAACTATCCAATCATCACTTCGAAAGAAATACTCATCTTTACTTTGACGTTATTCGCAAAAGCTGTGCGTCGTCAATAATATAACTAATCTTTGTTCTATCAATTCATAATCTCGAGTTATTTTACAGGACAATAAGGCCAGTTTCGTCTCCACACACAGCATTAATTTAATAAGCCTGTTATTATATATTGCACATTTTGTAGCAGGCCGTTTGTGTACCGCGTGTAAATGACACTCTCACCAGAGCTCGTGTTCTCTCTGCCTAAGAATATTTGTTGTTCCTATACCTTGCCAATGCAAAAAGCAAGTGTATGGATATATCGGGCCACACTTCATGACTGTCTTCTATAAAACGAAAGGATTTGGCAGAATCGATTAATCACTTGTTGGTAACAACTGCTGTTTTTTAATTTTTCATCATACTTTCTTTAATCTTAAACTTTTTCAGGTTTGTCCATACTTACGCATATTTCATCAAAAACCCTATGCTTGGCAGGTATGTGGAATATTTTCAAGTGCAAGCGTGTTAAGTTGAAATATATTCGGCTGTTATTTTATGTCATCTGTTAAATATAAGATGTGTTGGTTTTTGAGTGTGATATGTGGTAATGGCAAATGTCTATAAGCACCCTATAAAATGATGTGCAATATTTAACACGGTTCACTTCTTGTCGATAATGCCATGATCGTCAAAAAAAGTGCGTGCAAGTTAACCGTCGCTGCAAAATCATATCTTAAATGCGGTGAAAACCTCCATCTCTTTAGTTAGGTTCAGTACAGCCCTAACTCCCCGCTACAGTGGCGAGCTTCGGATATTACTTTTCTTATCCATGAAGAATGCCAATGATATTGAATTGTCGGTATTCCGCCGTATAACGCAAATATATTTGCACGAAAGATTGGATTTGTATGCGTAAATTAGTATTTTGATCATTCGTGGCCGATCTTTAGAGGACCAAAAAGCATATATTAGAAATATAAAGTAACAAAAGATTTTTATTTGAATTAAACTTCCTCATAACATCAATAAAACATGTCAAAATTGATAACTAATAACTTATGACATCAAAATGGTACTTGACCAATTTGTCCACGAATCGTCACTATATATATATATATCCCAGTGTACAACAAACACTGTATATCCCACTGTATATCCCACTGTACAACAAAAAGTTGATGATATCTTCTTATCAGTACAGTGCTTATTCAATTTGATTGACATTGGCATATACATCAGTCCTTTTGCTTATTGTACACATTGTCTGTACACACATGGACAGTGCTAAATTAACAGTCGCGGTGCGCTCTGAAAGATATGTGGCGAGCATTGAACATCTCTGCGGACAAATTGTCCGACAGCATTACATTCTGCCGTTAACTAAGTACCCCATAGACAGTATGCCATCATTCGGACATTTGTACAGCACGACTCTCACGCTGATAAAGCACAACTCCCACACTAGTATGGAACCAATAGAAAATTTATAGATAGGTGGTGAGCATGCAATCTATGTATTGAAATAGTACTAATTAATGCAACATATCCATTTAACTACTGGCGTCATGCAAATAAACTATGCGTTATGCATATAGCGAACAGTATTTTATCCAACTAAGTAAACCATTTGTTTAAGTTGTCCAATTTGTTACAATGTATTATGGCATAATCGAGCCTGCAACCAAATGCGATATCAATTTAAGATAAACAAGCAATCCGCAAAGTCTATTGGAAACATTTTCATCCGGTTTATGACCACTGCGCGTCTCATTCGAAGACGATAACCTTGCACACAATCACATTGATCGTCGCCGAAAGTATTACAAACGTCGGGTCAGGGGGCAGGAACCGACATACGACAACACGTCTATTCGATTAACTCTCGAATAGATCGATAGTGTTTACAAATACGACCACGACCACGCTTTCATGCAAAGATCAGGTGGTACATTAGACATCTAAGATATTTAACCCGGATTTTGATTCCTTATTTTCTACGGAATCCTTATCTATTCTTAAGCGTATTATAGCGAGACTTAGTTCAGCCCCAGCAGTAGAGCATGACCTACATTATTAGAGGCCCAGTTGTCACTAGAATCATTTCTGATGCTAGTTATCAATTCATCCGTGTCCGTGTCGGCGTTTACGTCCGCGTCCGTGGAAAAATCGCAACCATAGGAAAATAAGTTAGATTCGGCTATCAGTTCTTTTCATATCCATGTTCATTTCCGCGATTGCGTGCAAAATAGGAATTGTTGCAAAAGCAAAGCATTGAATGCTGTTGAAATTACGAGGTTATTATTACAAATAATTAACATCAAAGGTTTATCATACTGCATATGTAGCAAACAATCGAATAAGAATATCAGCTTCAAGTTTGTAGAAGGAACATTATAAATATATGTTCTCAGAACAGGGGGGTATATGCGACCGTAACGATAATTTGTTGCTAGAATATAACACAAGCAGTAAGTTGTGTGACTGCAGTTGTTAAGGTTACGGTTGAATTGTTATTGCATATATGGATGGCGTATTGAAACAATGAACTGTTTCATTAACATTGACAGGATCAGATCGGTGCACGTGTGCAGTTACCTTAGATTCGGAGCCTCCCATGCCTTACACGCCTTTGTCAAAACTTCTTCTACAACGAGAAGTGTCCGAACGGATCGCTAATAAGTCGAGAATCTTATTGAATCTGTTCGTAGTCCAGTTGTAGCAGCCACACGATAGAAAAAAACACCATACAGATGACTCCGTTGCAGGATGACATGCACCCACCACTTAAGGTTTATTTTTTTGACGACACGCGTTGTCTTTTGGCGATGAGATGCCAAGTAACAATCAAATAGTTGGGTTCATCCCACTCCCAGTGTTAACGAAATTGACATGTGTTTTTCGATTAGATTCTTTTTCATATTATTCTAACAGTTATGTGAATTGTGTTAAACATTCACTTAGGTTCCCTTTGCCAACTCCAAGGAAAGTGAATTATTGATATAATTATAACCAACGACCATCCTAAAGCTAGATATAAAAGGCGAACGATATTGCGCCGTTATGATTCAATTGGTTATATTGTGCAATTTAGTATATCAATAATAAACTCGACGAGTAGTGAGTGACACATGGAACCAATTGCACTCAAGATGACATGCGACTGCACACTTCAACTAAATGGCGCACAGGATGGAAATAACATTGATTGCATTATTATTGAGTTGAGGAAAATACGCCACAATTCACATTCTACCTGTTAAATTTCCGTGGAAATATCAAAAGTTCAGCTATGATAATGACGTTTAGGTTGTCTGGTGTTAACAACAATTAGTTAATGTGCATGAGGTTTCCCTTCATACTGTGATACAAACACTCCAGAACTAATCTACGATAACCACGTTAAAAACAGTAAAAAACAGTGCCGTTATAGAGAATTATGCAAATCTTGGTCGTACATTTTTGAGATGTGTTGCTTTATGAAGACACTTGTCAATCGGATCATGTTTGCATTTAAATGCGATATAAAATCGGATCATTATTCTCTGAGAAATATCTTCTGCGTTGTATTATTAAGCTCTTCTCTGTACAATTGCCTAATTTAGTCCATAAACAATATGGAAACATGCATCCATAGCTGCGAATCATTCGGTACCAGGCCTAGTGTGTTTAAATCCGGGCAAAAAGGTATTCTTTGTCATTCATAAACTACGGCCCTGTTCATATACTCCTGGTAAGCCGAAGCATTTCCTAAAAAAATTTCACTAACACCTTGATCATTCCCTGAGGTCTTCATGATTGTGTTGTATGCTCCAACATAAAACTAGGGGCTTTCCTGCAGTAATAATATCACTTGTTCAAGACGTGCAGCTATTTAGAAAATAAATGGATTTTAGAATATCATTGACAACATACGCAGAAACTGAGCTGCGACAGGTACAGATGTATCTTCATTGTAGCAGTTGATTAACTTATATGAAGCACTCATGTCCACTGCGTATCATTGGCATCCCAGGATAAAAGTTAACAAATGTTTTGGAAGTATGTGATCATTTCATCTCTAATTCTATTTGTTCGAGCACTTGCAGTAGAACATAAGCCAATTTCAATTTTTCATATAACTCATGTAATGATGTTTCATAGACCCGGCACCAAGCCAGCAAAGGTTTTACAATATACCATGAAAAATTGGCCGAGCATAGCGTTTCCTGATATAGAACCGGAGATCATCACGGCCTACTTCAACGAAAATTACTTTGTGTCAAGTAACATCTGCATTATGGGTTGCAGTCAATTGCGTGCTCGTGCGTTGATACCTTTACTATGTACATGTTGTTAATCTCTGAGCTGCTCTTATGCGCGGACATAAAGCTCCACGCGCACACCTACGGTTATTCACACTGAGAAGTGTAGTACTGTAAGAAACTGTACAGCACACTGCTTGACAATTTCTGAATATAATTTACATATTACAATATATATTGCATTTTCCCAAGTATTTAGATTTGTTTAAATAAGGCGCATCTTGGTAGACTTTGGATTTGATATTTTAGATAAACGTTGAAGACAATATGCTTCCAGCATTCTATAAGTTAGCTCCACGATATTTATGCTAGTAACGCATAAGAACAAGCTTTTAATATATCACAAACTTATTTATGACAGTTTCTATCAGCAAATGGATCAGTTTATTCAAACACAAAAGTGTTCACCATAACAGCACAAGCTGCCTCAACCATTTTACCGGGTCATTCGTTTAACTGTAGAATCGTTATATACACCACCGGTGCTTTACTGCGGAATGGGTGAATTGAATTGATAAGATAAGCGGAATATGGTAGAGGGAATGTCGTTATTCTGGCTCATTTCGCAAATAGGATTCGCACGAGTAGTGTTAGTTGATTTAAAGTTTAATTATCTAGTACAAATAAGTGATTACATACGAGTGAATGTCTAAGCTATCTGCCAACAAATCGTCGTTCTTAAGCATTAAGTGGTTGTTAAAATTACATTTCCCAACAATTGAGCGTTATGTCCCTCCAGATCAAAATCATACATAGGTATGTCACCGTGGTACATTTCTACCGTGTTTGATATTCATAGGTGCGAATCGAAAGATATTTTTGTACTGAGATGATAGAAGCCATGGAGGCTAGTAAGCATTGGTTCATAACCACCCAGAGAGAACCTAATGTGCCAGCTAATATAATCGCATTATGTATATCAAACATAAGTGTACATTTGCTGCAAAAAGTTTCCCAATCCCATGTACTTCCAATTATTAATATAACATTAAATTTGCATCTTTGTATCTAACTGCGAACCACAAATATCATATATAGCTTCATTATTTGATCTCTAGTCAAACCTGTTAATAGCAATGTCAATAATGTCATATACGTGTCTGTGTTGTACATTAACGTCAGCGTGCTATGCTTCTTCAAATGCCGAATGGATCTTACGTGCAATTTGAGAATAGTAATAGAGAGTCATAAATTCTTAATATAGCAATGTTGTATGTGACATTTGAGCTTTTACAACGGTAAAGACCATTCGAAATGAGATATTAAACAAATTATATTTGCTGTTACATGTCAAACAGCGGCGTATTGGGTAGTATTGTACTTTATTCTACGTATTGTAAGCAAGGCACTTTGATAATTCTTTGTCCTAACAATATATGCCGGCCATTTTATTAAGCTAATTCGTCTACAATATCGAGGGGTTTTCGTTACACCGGTCAGTTAGCTTTAGCATAGAACACGAGAATTCACGTTGTAGCAAGCGCTGTAAAATGAATAATATGCCTTAATCTATATCACTTCAGCTCGATTAACGCAGTTTATATGTGAACATATAATTTTTATGAGCTGATCTTTACTAATATTAGACTATTGGTTAACTGACCAAGGTGTTTTTTTGTGGAATCAAAAGTGAAATAGCACCGGTTAAATTTTCCTATTATAAACCGGTATAGGCGAGAGCATTAAAAAGCGTGTAAACTAATGTCAATAGTCAAGGCCATTTTGAGGTTGTGTGCATCGAGTAGACATGCAACATGGCCGGCAATTGAAATATAGGCGCAGTTGTGCAACACGCTCGGTGGTATATCACTGGTGGACACTAACTGCGGTACAGAATAGCTTACTACACGGAAGAGAGGACACCAGTTTTGTGACATCCGTTCGGTCGCGATTCTTAAGTAAGCATCCATAACTGATGCATCTAATAAAAATTACTAAATGCCTCTAAAATTAGTTTTATGAATGCATTATCAATAACAGATGATACCCTCGACGTGGATGACCATGACAGCACGATCAAAATTGTTCATAACCTGTGTGACTTATTTCACAATTATATTTTAGACATCATCCCTTACACCAATTTTTGCCCAATTAAGTCATTCGTTGTTAGGTGGCCAGGAAACCATAGCTTTGTGGAGTTCCCTTGCTGCTGTGATTAAGTAACGGCATTGAAAGGATTATTTGCAAAAATAATCTCACATGTAATTTGTTGTACCACGCCTGCAATTCCTCCGAATAAATCTTCCAAATCGGCGCTGGGTCAAGACAAAGCATTTTCCTAAGATGCATTCAATGCTGATTCATGAATTTGCTCAGTTTGTTTACATCTGAACAGAAAAAGCTGGATCGATTAAATCAAGGATTCTCCGATTTTAATAGGGCTTTCATTGATATGTATGCAGAAGTAACTGCATTGAAGCGATTATGCAAGCAGCAAAAAACATCTGGTGATGTAGATATAACCATAGTTCCATTGAATAGTCTTTGTAAAGATCCTGGTTTAATGGTTTATTTGTATTCCTCATTTTGTAAGGTTTAGATTGAGCTGTGTTCCATGCAAACGTTCATTATTGTAATGCGTGTTGAGGCTTAACTATGTATTAAAGTTGTGAATTGTAAATCCTTTTATATTAAGGTATTCTACCCTACATCCATTAGTGTCTTATCATATATCTAGCAACGTGAATGCAAAGATATTGTCCATTGTTACATTATTGCTAAAATTATCTCTCCTGAAATAGCCTTAATAGACCGAAAACAATTGTGAAAAACGGCTTGTCATTAACCGTCCGTTAACGGCCATTATTCAAATAGCATATGTCTTATCATAGATCGAAACATAATAACCGTTCACTTCAAGAGCATGGTCTTACGTCACTTTCAACAACGAGGTTATATCGCGAAGGTGATGGGTGATGATTTTTTTGATACTTTGACACATTCTCGCAATTGCCCGCGCCGACTTGGCACAAACCTATTGCCAAGATCCGGCTGTGAAACTTGAGCTCGCATAAAGATCCAGCACCATACTATTGAGTAGCCGGGACGTAAGGATTTCTCTTCGGAGATTAAAACGTCATTTAACGCGATCCTCCAATCAACGAGTAACCAGCCATTGAGATCAAACACACCCCCTGTGGTTCTAAAAGCAGCAAATATGAGACAACATTTGCCATCGTACTTCTATATCGCTGAGTCTATAGGGGTTTAGTGCGTCCCCTTAGTGCATCAATCTTCATTGACTTGACAGGAGCAAATCATCATACAAAAGGTTTGTAAAGACGACTCAATACCATTATAATTCAGCGATGTATGGTGACATATTAGCTAGGGTTAATTGCTGTTATCGGGGTGTCATGGAGGATGTACATCTGTACATACCATGTTATGAAAACGTTAATACAATGTAGCATGAATACAGGTAAGTTACCCGGTGTACATCCACCGACTGCGATATTTTGTTTGCGGTTCTCCGATATGGCTGCTGTATTGTGCAATATATGTTTGGCAGTGGCGTATGAGCCACTCAGTGTTTATGAACAGCAACGAAGTTTGTACATTTAATATGCTTCCGTAGATGGATTTTGTCGGTATGGCCTTGACTTTCACTCGTCGTTGCTTAGTGTACAGCCTTAACCGCAAGTCTAACAACAGATAAATGATGACTGAGCTTTTGTTGCGGGTTGCGGTTAATCAACTCACAGAAGAGCGCAATATCGATGGTTGAGACAATCATTCATATCGAAAATTTCTATCATAGTTTGATTTGTACAATGACTAATGGTTCATAATGGTGATGCAATGATGTCGATGTGTCAGCGCGTTTTATTCCCGATGGTAGGTAGTGACAATGGAGTTAAAAGTGCATTCTATGAAGCATCATCATAATTATGTTGTGCAAAAATGGTACGAAAAGTCTCTGGACTACATTTGGAAGCGAAACCTGTGACCCTGCTTTTTACAGATATTGGTGAATTATCAACCAATCATGGCTTGTGGTAGACGCTGCTACACATCCGGAGCTAAGAACAGATGTTTTTACTTCTATCTATAAACTTAACTCTTGTATAAAGCAACAATGGTGCATCATAGCAAGAACAAGCCGGAGCAGAAATAACCGAGAACACATGCATGAGCTCGAAGTGAAACATTGTGTGTTGCGCCGAAATGTTTACTACCATTTCTCGTGTCATGCAGCATGACGTCATGACACATATTTTATATGGTCTGGTTAGTAGCACCACGTTGCATTAGCTTCATATTTTAGTGCAAGAGCTGTGTAATGCAGCAAAACCCTAGCGAACCAAATAACACACAGAACAGGTTTGACAATAAGTCGATAATCCACGAAGCCACAGACATTGTGTGTTATGCAAAATTTAAAATTACTTCGACCTAGGGTTTCTGTACTGCTACCGAAAGCAATGAATCGTGGAAACACGAATTTGAGGCTCCATGGCTTTGTGTCATCGGGCTAACAATATGCGGTATTCCCTTGGGACTATATGGAGCGACAAATAGAAGATGCGTCATCTTACGAACATTATAGGACGGAATTCGGGCTATTACTTTGTGTGGATTCGTGCAGCTGAGGCGCCTACTTCTCGTGGTATAATCGCCTTAGGAATCGTTAAGCGCGCTATGAACACTGGCTGACAGTTCCTGATTGAAGATTGCCCATAAGCGTTATCGATTAACCATTCCAGTTGTTAAGGGGACATTGGGCGGCCTCGAGGGTAATTGTGTTCATAGTGCTTAAGAAGAATACAATTTGTACAACACAGGGACTGTTTTGGCCCTATAACGTTTGGTATGATGTATCTTCATCCACCAAGACCTTCATTCACTTAGTCTTGTTTAGTTCAGTTCATAACATTGACTGTGATGTTCACCTATTCATACTATATCGATATTTACTGTTTGTACATACAGCGGCAGTAATTGTTTGAAGAATTACAACGTTATCTATAGTTTCTGTTACAAAGTAGGAAGTAACTTGTAACGAATTTGCTCTAACAGCGTGATTTTAACAGACATTACATTGTATTCTGCGCAAACTGTCTATTGCTGTGCTTGTTTCTGTTCATTATCTAATGAATGGCAAAGAATTCTATCGTTACAATTCCCCCGATTCATAAATAGGAATTGGGGGCAGAATCCATTTTATGCCATCCATTCGGTCACGATTCTTGAGTAAGCAACCATGACAGATGTGTCAAATAAACATTACCAGATGCCTTTGAAAATAGTGATGCACAAAATCATTTTTCGTGAATGCATTATCAAATAGAGATGATACCCTCAGCGACACGGATCACCATGACAGCAAGAACAAGATTATTTTCAACCTTTGTGACTTATTTCACAATTACATCGTAGACATCATCCTTTACACCCATTTTTTGCCAATTAAGTCATTCGTTGTTAGGTGGCCAAGAAACCATAGTTCGTGTGTTATGACGAAATTGGAGGTTTAGCTATTCAGAAACGAGTTATGGTCCGACGTTATGCATGCAGTGGGGCGTTAAATTGCTGCTGCGTGTGATTAAATGATCTTGACAGCCTCCCATTCAAACATCCTGGTAGGGACAAACAACAATTGGAGGTTTACGTTATTGTATAGAAATTGTTGCAGATACACCGCTGAATATCAGATTCCAATCTGAAAACAGCCAAATACATTATGCATAGTTGGCAAGCGGTTTATAACATAATCTCTAAAACGTCGCAATTTTCCCATTAACCACTATAACCTGGTGAAAACCAGCGGAGTAACTTGTCTATTAATTGCTGTACTCCAACACCCTCGTAGGGGTGATTGTTTAGTTTACCTTGTTATCATGGATATTTCGTTTGTTGATGGCAATGTTCAGAATATATGTAGAGAACAATATAGCAATAACGCGTTTCTCTTTTCATTTCTTCCCAGTTGTTGTTTCGACATCATATTGTTTAAGCGACCGCAACATTGATTTTCATAATATTAGTTAAAGCACTTTATGATATCATTATGTCATTGTTGCGCGTGGAAGTCAAATGCCCCATCAAGCGCACGAATGAGGTTCCCACTCTACTTCTCTAGATATAAGTGAGCATGCTAAATTATTAAAGACATTCTGCAGCACTGGCACTGGAGTGTGGCAGGGGGTGAATGAATGGTATTGTCTACCACTTGGAACATAATTGTTTCTAACAAGATGTTTCAACCTTAACCACGACCCTGTAGTTTTGCTTACGCAATTATATTGGATTCGTTACGCAATTATATTATGTTCAGTTGTTCTAATGCTTAATGGATGATCTTAGCTAGCTGGACAACTTGCGGTTAAACTTGTCGATTGCTATTTTCGTTTTGTAGATTGACATCGCTTCCATGCTATTGTGTTCAGTATTCTTTTGATCGTAGCGACCAGATACTTTAATGGTGCATTACTGTGATTCAGTGAGTTCGATCGGGTCATAGTTATTTGATATTAATATTAACACCAGGTTATAACGCAATAGTTATGGTAAGGGAACATGTGGTTCTATAACGTCTAAACGCACCCAATTCGATTCTAATCGCTACAACGCCTTTTATAGTGCTTAACTTTAATGACACAATGCATATCAATACCCCGCGGAGTGCCATGATTGAATAGTCTGTAAATAATAAATTTGTCAAATCTAAACATTAATATTGATTGGTTGTTAGCATTGTTAAATATTCTACCGGCTATAAACCGTTAAAAACAGACATCGTATTCCGTTCCAATATTGGTTGCTTTAATTGTTACTTAAGTATATATTTATAATTATGCAATGTTCTGTAATAACTGGCAGCAATATTAGCTTAGTACAAAGCGTGAAACCTCCTCTGTTAGGTTCGAACTTGCTAAACAGTATTGAGAAGGGTTTCAGTAAAATATATTACCTCCATTGAGGTTCAGTGGCATGTTTCATATCTACTGATTAAAATCAATCTGACTGCAAGTTGTAATACTGTTAAATTGATGCCGCAGTGATATTAATGGTAAGTACGATAAAAGTTTATTCCATTCTTCTGATTGCCATCTGACTGTGAGCCCCCCCAACGTGAAAAATTAGTAGAATGGGTAATGGATTACTATGGAGGTAAAAATGCAACAGATGAAAAAACTGGTGGGATAAAATATCTGTGTACAAATGTTAAAAAAATGCGGATGAAGATTGCCTTCAATTAAAGGTTTGTGTATTGACTGGCATATGACTGAGCACTAGCTGAGTTATCTTTTAAAAATGTTGTCTGCTTTAGCGTCTAAATGCGTATCTTACATTTGGTAGGGCACAATAGGCGATGCACTATGGAATGACGTTCACAAAATACAATTACTTAATTAATCTAGGATGATCTGGTATCATATTTCCTTAACTAGCCATCATGATGTGTTTAACGCAATCGGTGCGAATTGAGATGTTATGGAAAGACACCGAGAAAAGATTTACATTCCTAATAACTGGTAGCACAATAATGCAGAGACAGCCACCTTACAAACAGGTTTAACAATAGTTTTATTGCAAATTCTAAAGGTCAAAGAGTGCTCACAGACAACGAATAATTGACAATATGGATTGCAACAGTAGTTTGGTTGACCGCTTGCAGCAGGTCTTCTGATGAAGGTAAGTTAAGTGTTAAATCAATTCAAGTTCACAATTCCGCGGCATCTGTATATCGCACGTAGGGCTTTCACATTAATGCAACGGCTTGCGTATATGCGTGGACTGTTATATTTGAGGGAGGGGTTTTTTTACGTGTATGTGGTTAACCAGTACACATTGATGCGGTGCAATTACTTTGTCTTGGACATTGAGGCTGTCAAGCAGAATTTTCGATCTGGGACTGTCATGAAAGCTACGCGCATTTCTATAAAAGCTTACCAATGAACTAAATAGAAGAAAATGCAAACATATCCAAACTAAAGCAAAATTGTCAAAGATATTGAGAAAATATAACCATTTTGATTCGCTCTATGTAACATCACGACACTTAACGCCTAGTTTATGACAAAACTGCACTTACACAAGCCATATTCTATAGCGACCAACTAAGCAGTACCTTAACTTGTCTTTTCCCTACAGCAATATTAGGATAAGGATATATTTAAGAAATATATACATGTATGTTGACACATCTGATGTACTATAATTATTAAAAAGAACCCGCCAATATAGACCGGCTAGATGATCAATGACCGTTGGTTAATTAGTCAACTGCACCTCGAATACCTTACTGCTGATCATACATTATTGCAAGATGAAGCATTTGAAGGTAAGATACAATTTGACATAGCTTGCTGAATGTTCGCAACATCACCAGGGTAGGCTGTTCCTTAGAATGGCGCGGGTTACGTGCATTATAGGGTTATGAAAACGAATACGGGGCGACTTTGAGGTGGCATACCGCAGTGTCGGTTGTTGATTATGTTGATCCACATATTGGCTCAAGGCCGTCTCCTTCAATATGCCCTCAAATAGTAAGAGCGAGTCACTTCATCCGAGAGCCTTTTTGGGTAGCTTTCTAGAGTGCTGCACTCTACGGACAACTAGACAAGAAATAATGATCCTCATTCATGAGACACATAAGAGAAAAGTGGCTTATATATTATATGTCCAGCACTCTAACTGAATATGAGGTTTCTTATTCTTTTAGATCCAGAGTAGTACCTAACATAGCACATTGTAGTTTATAGTGTCAGTGAGGCTGCTTCATGGCAGTGTTTGCAAGTGCGGTAATATGAATGGCATAATGGCGTAATTTCATATAATACAGCTACAATTATATTTATGACTGAAAATATATCAACGTCTTTGGTCGTTCACTTTTCAAGCACAAATTTCTTATGTTATCATTCTCTCTTCTTTGTTAGAAATACATCCCCAACTTAAAAAGTAACATAGCTGTAATAACAGAAGCTCACACTGGTGAATGTTGCTTTCATAGCGACTAGAAATTTGTCTGCAATGAGTCTCGGGTATTGTGAATGTTCTGTAGTTAGTAAATACTTCAATTCAAAGGTGTAATTTAATATCCGTTGAAAATGAAAGCAGCGAGTACGTGTCCAGGACAGATTTTGGTTCGTATTATTCATTTTATACACAATTATGGTATGTACGCCACTGTAATGTTTACTGCTTGTTATTTGAGATAATTGGTTTTTCAAGAACGAGTTTGCTACAATAGCTGTGTGCGTCAACTTGGATGCATCCAGAGATTCTCATGTGTCTATCAGTAACGGAAGCATAACCTTGTATGATGAGTACAAATACAGCAACAGTACCCTCACACGCGTAATTTCATATAATACAGCTACAATTATATTTATGACTGAAAATATATCAACGTCAAATTTCTAGTGTTATATAATGAATAAGCACCTAACTGTGATCAATTGCGCTTTTTATTTTGTGACTAGAAAGAGCTATTTACATCTGCACCCTTACAATGATGAGAATATGTGCGGCTCTTATAACACGCACTGACGCATTTATAATAAAGGGGACCAAGTGAAAATGAAAGGGCTATTTGGGGCTATTCAGAGGCAGATGTAGGTTGACGCAAGCAACAAACGTTATATACGACTACACAAGTTCGTATCAATACACATGAATATTGTAATTTGCTATATGGAAAATTTATACTCATTATGATACATGATATATATATAAATTGTTATATATATAGTTCTTAAATCGGCAATATAAAAAAGGATATATAATTATATATATATATATATATCTATATATATATATATATGATACATATATATATATATATGCTTATATATATATATACATATATATATATATATATATATATATATATCTGTCTTGCATAATTATTTGAGAGGCCTATCACCTATCAATTGCACTTGTGGTCATTCATTATCAACAAATTGTTTGGAGCTACTTATACAAAATGCGACCCAGTGGTCATCGGATGAAAGGAAAATAAATAGTATCCGAGATCGCATGTTCTGTAAATAGCATAACAGAAGGATACATAATTGTATTGTATATAATTCTCGCATATTATTAAAACAAATGGTGTCACAGAAGACCTCACAGCAGTTAGTCTTTGGTGTTGCTTCGCAATCGGACATACAGTTGTTTAACAGGCCGCTATGAAATTGCCTTCGTTAATGGGTTGATCACATTTCTGAACCTCATCTTCGTTGATTTTATAGTGTTGTTTCATTGTATTTTGACGGATCGTTAAATATTTTGAGATTCGTTTACACTTAATGGCAAATATTACTGTTCGAAATATTTCTAAGGCCATAATAGGATCAATTACACTGTAATCGCATCTAGGCATGATTTGCAATATTCATGTAGTCCTATATCATTCCAAGATATGCACTTTTGTCATCGAAGGTTTTCCTGGGGTCAAATGTTGACTTTGCAATCCATCATTGGCACAAGAAGATGTTCCCCTTTAGAAAGCATACATTATGTAGAAGCAGTAAACTGCAGCGTCGCCTTGTGTTTGGCATTGCTCTAGCACCTACGATATAAGGTGAATGAGAATAACTGGTCATTACCTTAACCACAGCACATATTTGAACATTCCTTCATTTTTTCTTCTGCTTGGAATGCAATACTAACCTGAAGAGTCAGGGAAAAGAGAAGATGGTCGATACCAATCTATTAATAATGGCGAGAAGCTGATATATCAGAACGGTAGTCTGAAATTCATACAGAATCTGCTCTCTTCGATTACTAAAAGTTCTAGTGGTCATGACGCAATGGCAATCTACTCAAAGGAGTGTATGTCTGCATCCGTTGAAAGCTACAAACACAAGTGACGATTGAGTGGCCTTTGACAAATTAATAGAATGCAACAGCCAGAAATATTCCTTGCCCAAAGATGTTGCAACTTGGGTGTCGCTTGCAATCTACTCAGAGAAAATATAATTTTAGAAAGTGTATCATTAATGACGGGACAAAATATTTACATACGTATATATATATATATATATATATCTACATGCCTTCATATATATAAAATGATATTTACATATGTACACATATATGTACATGAATAGTTTTATATATATTAGTTTTTACGTATATATATATATATATATATATATATATATATATATATATATATATATTGATATATAGATATGTATAGATCAGCATTAAGCTACATATTAATATATAAATATATATGTATTTATATCCATTTTCGTATTTCTATATATATATAAATGTATTTATAAATAAGCGTATGCATAAAAACACGCACATACTATATTTAAATATGTAATATATATATAAATATGTATATATGTGTGTATATGTATATATATATATATATATATATATATATTTTTATTTTTATATGTATATGTATTTATGTGTGTGTGCAAATATATATATGCATATATGAAAAATTATATTATATATATACTAAATATATATATATATATATATATATATATAGACATATATATATATATATATATAAATATATATATACAGATTATATAGAGAGATATATGTATATATGTATATATATATATATACAGATATATATATATAGATATAGAGAGAGAGATATATAGTATATATAATATATATATATATATATAGATATATAGGATATATAGATATATAGAATATATATATATATAAGAGATATAGATATATCTATATATAGATAGATATATACATATATACACATATACATAATATATATATATACATCTATATATAATATATAGATTATTAGATATATATGAATATATAGAGATATATATATATAGATTATAGAGATCTACATATATATATATATAGATAGAGATATAGAGAGAGGGATATCATATATCTAGATAATAGAATCTAGATAGATATTTTATAGATATAGATATATATATATATATAGATATATATATATATATATATATATAGATATAGAGATATATATCTCTCTATATCTATAGAGATCTCTATATAGAGATATATCTATATATATCTCTCTCTAGATCTATATATATATATATCTCTCTCTCTCTCTATATATATATACATACATATATATATATGTTAGATTATAGCCGAGAAATCTCAGCAGGTTGGTTTTGCAGCAACAAAATGAGAATAACAGTGATAATTTCAGCCGATTGCGTGGCAATATGCAATTATTATCGCATGCGAAACGTTACCATATTTATACATCACACTTTCCGAGAGGGGAATTTGTTTAACTTCATTTGAAGTCACTAGATTTGTTATAGAATAAGCTAAAGAAATTCATAATTCAGGGAATAATTCAAGGAATTATAGCAACTTTTCATAAAGAAGACCTTCCCTAAATACGCGATGCAAAAAGCAGTATGGTTGTTTTGCGATACACACACAGGTATATATTAGTAATTGCTTTGACCATTGTCCGTTTGCATTCCATTATATCCCAAAAGCAAAGTTAAGTAGACATAGCACCGATGAGAGCCGTCTACACTGAGAATGTAGCACAATGAACATCTCGGTTGTCCATTTAGTATATGTGGTGCAAAGCTATTTTATTGAAACGGTTTGAGGAATGGCTTAAAGTGCACATCGTCTGTTCGATTGCATTTGAAAGTAAGAAACGCGTTAGGATGACGGGCAAGTCAAAATGCTGACAATGCGCATCTGAAAACAAAACCTATGCTTAGATATGAATTGAACCTAATTTATGAGCGAATGCTTATTATATGACAGACTTACAAATGTAAAGCAATAGCAAGATGAAGTGCACCTGAGACATTAAGGCTGGGTTCTTTGTGGATGCATTATTCCATGTTAGGAGCAATATTATTGATTATCGTTTGGATCAAATGATTTTGCCTATGCGCTATTGACAGTTGTTGCATTTGGACGTCACAAATGGTGCGTATATTTGTTTCATTAGCGACGGTATATTTCAAGTGATTGTTATTGAAAGAAAGTATCTGTAATCCAACTCGTTATATTATTGCATGTCACTATAGTTTTTTAATATATCATTTATTAACCTAAAACAATTGCATAAGATTTGATAGTACCTGGACTCATTTCCAGAGGTTTGATTTTTAATTGCTAGAGCCCCCTTTCCTCGGCCTCTGTCGACTTTATCAGATGGGGGTGAGGGCTGTCTATGTCATTACTATACTGACACTAACACACTAATTTCACAACACGTGCCTGTTTGCCAGAACACGAACCCCACATCATTTCGCGTAGATCATCTTTATGCGATTCCTTAACAGAAAGTGGGCAACGGTATCTATACCCAGGTTGTCTAGAGTAGAACGGTAAAGTACTAAATGGTATCACCTTTTGCCGCATGTGCTAGAATAAACTTGACAAAAGCTCAACGACAATAATCCACCGATCGTGTTAGGTACCCTAATATCATTAACAGTAACGTTAGGACATAATAACTTCATGGGTTCGACGACTTCTCCATTATCAAGGACGGCTGTAAATTTACGATTATCGTATTACACAGGGCATGATGGTTTATTAGTGACCTGCATACTAAAGCCCTCAAATCATTGGTTTGAAAATGTAATTTCGCAGACATCACCAAACGTACACCACACAATGTCACGCAGGCCAATGGTAGACATTGAGTGCGTTAACAGTATATGAGCTATTATGATAATTGTTTTTAATTCCTCAATGACTGAAATACCCAAATTACCCAATGAACTGTGATCGACTCTCACAGACAGTTGAAATGATTAAACAAATGGATGTCAGTATCTGCTTAGCGACAAGGTAATCCACCCCATAACATATCACATTCCAAATGACACATGCAGAACATGCAGTACTATACTCCTTGACACTACACGATACTCCACAACGTGAATATACCACAGGACGCACGGTACACCGCAAAACAGTACATATACTTGAACAGGCCCAGTGCACATAAAACACGTATTCATATCGGTATTTTGAAAAGATGACGTCATAAAGGTCAATGTCAGACATTCTTCAAAGTAACTGCAACTCATGCTGATGATAATGAATCAGTAAGCGCGCGACTATTCATCCCTTTTTCATATCGATGCTACATCAATGACCGAATACAAGACCACGCCAACGTCCCATATTTGTTGAAAATATACAATTGGCACATTTCCAAGCGGCTACGGCACGATGGCAATGTGGCCATGTATGCTTTTAGAAAAGCTCAAATTGCCACGTGCGCATTTGCTTGCCGATATTGGCATAATATACAAATAAATAAATGCTGCATGATATTCAGAAGGATTTTTGCCAGCAATTGAATGATAAAATCACAAATAGAAATAGCAATGACTGTGTTGTGGAATTAAATGAACTTAAAATTAGATCTTAAATTATTATTTTCTTTACACACTGGATGGATCTCACCATACAAAATTATATTCACGAATACAAATTTGACTAAGCAGCACCAATCGCATGGAGTGAAGAGTTGTACAAATATTTTACAGTCCGATCTCTGAGGTATTGATGTCGAGCTGCCAAAAATAGAAACATCATCGTTAAGAATGTAAGCAGGCCACGGGTAATCATTGAGTTTTTACCTGGAACTCGACTGTCTAGAAAGATTGAGAACACATAGATTCATAGAACACCTACTGTGAGTTTTTCTGTGGTTAGCGTTTTCCCTTAGAAGCAGGAACATCGTCACGTTTCCTTGTACGAGGTCCGTGTTCAATTAAAGCACCCGACATTCAAACAGGACAATTAATTCCAGAGTCTTCTCGGATCACGTAGCAAATATCACCAAACTCAACTGTATCATAAAAAGGCTCCATAAGGGCAACATAAGCAGACAAAATAGCCTTCATTCAAGTGAGCATTTTTGGAATAACCCTCAGAAGAACAACTATTCAGTGCACCAGAAGTCATTATGGCTGGTAGAGTGTGTAAAACGCTCAGAGCTACGTTGTAAGGTAGAGTTAGGTTTTTTGTAAGAATAAGATAATGCTGGCTTAATTTTGAATAACCTATAATATCTACGCTCAACGATAACCCATGATCAGCATTATACATACCAAAACCTTATTGCTACAATAAAAACAAATGATTGTAACTAAATCCGCATACTTTGCAGTTGTAAGGTCTCTTTAACATTGCATAATACTGCAGTACCACATTAAAAGCGGATGGAATTTCAGTCCAGGGTAATATGAACTTAACAATGACATTTTTCACGTTCGTCGCAGGAAATAACACACGACCGTTCTCGAAACCTGTATCGCTGCGCGAATATTGATAAGCAAATAACGTTCAAATCTCTATTTGACTCATAACAATGTGTAACGTTGTCAGACATTGAAAGCTAGGGGTACTTGCTTTTGGACCCTAATGCTAATTATGACATAAATTATAAGGTCACCTTGCATAATTATCTATTTAACATAACATTAATATTACATTTTACTTCAGACTTAAACAACTAGAATGCTATATAACCCTGTCAAAAATAATGAAATAATGGTCACTTTGACATGACACCGAATGCGTCGCAAAGGAGCGAATATCGTGACCATGCAAATATGGGCGATGTCATGGACCTGGATATGAATTATTTTTGATTCACAATGCTTACTGGAATCCAGTAGGTATTGACATACTGTTGATGTGTGCTTGATATTGAATTTGCATAACACAAAACGTTGTCTTACCGATCTAAGGCAATGTCAACATCTCGGTTTTATGGCAGAATGATATTAATAATATTATATTACTCTTATGTTTACCATATGCCTACAAAAAATAGTAGGAAACTTTGATCAATCATTTGATACATGCCAACGGGGCCGATTAAATTTATCATACCTTACATAGGCCGAGATTTTGGACGTATTTCTTGGCTGTCAACTTTCAAATAATAAGTGAATCGCAGATTAGTTATTCGATTAACAATGGGAGGTTATATTGCTTACCAAGGACATCCATATGTTCCAATATTCATGTTGTAATTATTCGCCTATCACGGCTCAATATTATTTCAGCGGTCGAAAGATTCCTTGAAACGCAATGCATGTTGTATGTCTATGCTCGATATGTTCAATCATATGGTTTCATAAATTTTTCGCGCTCTTATGTTAAAATGCAGTCTCGTTGAAGCCTTAATACATTTAGTAAATATTAATTTTGTACCCTCAATCGGTGCATTCATGTCGCTAATCGGCCGAAGCAAGAGTATTAATTGAGACGAAACAAAGTCTTAGATTAAAAAAGTAAAGGGCAATTATAACCACTTTGTATGAACCCTGAATATACTATCTGACAAATCAACTGTCGATTCAAATTAACGTTAAGTTGCGTTCATCCCTCTTTCTATGGCATCTACTATGCTATATATAAAACGACCACCAGGCGACTCTGACGCTTAGTGTTGTTTCAGATCAAGTAACGTATGTTGGGGAATCTTAATATCAGACGCAAGGCGTGTCAATCACACCTTCAAAGTTACATGCAAGTATGGTCATCAACTGACTATATGTACGTTGTGCACTGTCGCGAACATGTAAAAGTACGGCGATGAAATTCAGTTGTTACTTATTGCGCATGCTGTTCACTATCCGAATTGAAACTGGCTCCTTTCTTCATACAACAACCACAAATCCGGATATTGAAGCCAGTAATCATGACATAGGTATTTATATAACAAACCGCATTAAAATACCTTCGTAAAAGAATTGCAGAGCTTGATCCCCGTTACCATGATACCGTAGTGTACAGCAGCAAGACCAATACAATCCAATACAGCACATCGCCACACAGCAGAACTACAGTACACCGCTACTCCGAACAGTGCTGCACCATAGCGTAGTACAATACTCATTACCATAGCAAAGTATACAATAACATGGTAAATCACACAGCAACACACCATAGGACGCAGAAACACCGTATTCCACCACGCGGCGCGTCATTCAACATACAATAAGCTTATTTCGCAGCTAAACATAGCACAATAGGCTGCACTACAGTATTGTAATAATGAAAATAGCACAGTGGCCAACGAAAGAGCTCAGTATTTTAACGATCGAATGTGAGTAATCAGTTTAAGCATATAGATAACGAAGGTGATATCATACCTTACTATTATGAATTGTTTGTCCGCGGAGAGGAAATGCCGAAAATGTAACATCCGGTTCTAAAATAGATGTCCCAGGGATTGAGAGGATTTGGTTCCGTTCTGATTTCATCAAAAGGTCTGTCATGACTGACGTGGACGTGCGCTAGCTTACACAAACTGCATTTATCGTTTTGTATTTGTG
This sequence comes from Urechis unicinctus, assembly GCA_034190875.2. Classification (NCBI taxonomy): domain Eukaryota; kingdom Metazoa; phylum Annelida; class Polychaeta; order Xenopneusta; family Urechidae; genus Urechis; species Urechis unicinctus. The sequence goes on along the minus strand of CM067350.1, from coordinate 10,826,305 downwards.
CCTTGATGATTGCCATACCTCATTTCTCTCTTTCAAGGTGCAGCACAAAAGACGATGTTTTACGTCAACTACAGGCATGGGGCGCAAGGTATGTAATTGCTAAATATAAACAATACAAATGTACTCAGAAAGGTGCTTCACATATCAGCAGATAACGCGGGTGCTTTTGATTGTCTTATTAATAAAGGGATGGAGAAAAGCATCAAGGTGTTAATTATGCTGAACGCAGCATCCTACTTGACGAAATCTACCGACGGTTGTTTGACTCCTGATTGAGCAAAGCCTGGCGGCAATTCAATTTGCTTTTATATATTTCACGCAGCGCAATACAATCGGACAATGGCACAGATTCGCTTAGGCGTGATTTTGAAGTGCTTTTGGGCAATCTTTTGGGCTGCTGAAGCTGGCTCTTTATGGATTTAACAGCATTTTATAATGTGTTGTTCAGACGTTGGTGGTGCCTTAACCATACTTGGCAATTAAGGCCAAATACATCGCATATCTGCGGCGAAGCATTGAGCAGCGCGTTTGTATAGGTAAATAGAGAAGCATATACAATGATGGTCAAGGGACAATTTCCAATATAATCATAATTTCGCGTACGTTACCATCTGCACTCAATAATTACTACTTTTAGTCATAATAAATACAATAAGACCCGGGTCCTGACAAAGAGTTAGTTAAATATGTTTAGGGATCACTTGTCCACTGCAGTTGCAGATAGTCAAAGTTTTCATCATGAGTTAATCTTTTAACTTGGATGGCGTTGTTAGATATAATAATACACTCGCGAATGTGGGCGAGATCTGTGGAAGCGTAAAAAAGCTGTCAAATTTGATAAATATGAAGTTTTGCGAAATATAGAAATGCTACAGTGTAACCAATACCTCACAGCACCTCCAAAATACATCCACTAAGCAGGCGCAACCGATATAATACGTTACTGGGCGCAAGATACCATTGTAAACCATGTTGTAGGGGTGATTATCTGTTCTGTCACATTTGTTATCCGTACCAGCAGATGCTACGTCGTCTGCAATTGAATTAGTTATGGACGTGTGCGAAAAAAAAACATGTATAGGTAAATAGAGAAGCATATACAATGATGGTCAAGGGACATTTCATATTTACCAACTATATAATCATAAACAATATTTTGTACTTTAGTGCATCATCAGTTGTACATAAATCTCAAGGCTTGCCTTGTATGCAAAGTATCATGTTGCCTACGAGCGTATGGTGCATAATACTTGAACACCGTCTTGAATATATACAACAACTTCGCCGCGTAATTGACGACCTTCCCTGTGGTGATAATACTTTACATGATACATTGATTTTAGTTATTGTTCCCAGTACATGCGAGTGCCAATATACATGTTCATTTGAATGTTCCATACTTGTCACGAACATCACAACCTTCCATCGATTAGAATCATTATTGATTGCATAGTGTTTCACAATGTCATTTACACATAATGACATTACAATGCTGAATCAATGAATTAACCTAATATTTGTGTCAATTATTAAAGAGGTTCAATAATCCGACCAATATTCACGCACAAGTTGGTTGTGTCGCGCTGGACATATATCGTGTTGCCGTTAATTTGTTATCATGATAGACGAATTACAACTTTATGAAGATAAACTACGCGTGGTCGGCATCGTAGAATATAACGGAGAAAAGTGCCTGTGTTTATGAACCCATTAAGCCTCATGGTACGATGTTTTGTCATAGAACCCTTGCCTTTGTTCAATCCTTTGATTGTTCAAACTCAATCAACAGGACAAACGCCTTTCAACTTAAACCAATGCTATATATTGATGCTTCATTGTCCCGATGTCAAGCTGGACAGGCTTTATTGTCTTTCCAGGAGTATTTACCAAGGCATAACGTTTAATTGCAGGCAAACACTAAGGGTTTTTCTGGGGGGTTTTATTTTGATATTATGACAGATTCCTGTTGCTGCAACGCACATATGTGTAATAGGCTGAAACCTTGAACGTTTATCACATAGCAGGTTAGCCTAAGAATGCGTCAGTTAATGGAATGAGGTAATAAAGGTAAAACAATAGTTAATAATGCGCAATTGCATACAAGCCCTTGATATCAATACTGAGTAGAAAAAAACTGAAACTTCGTCAGCATTTACTTAAAACAATTTTCCCCTGTACCGACATGCTATCAATAAATTTAAATCCACATGCTTCAAGTAGTAGCTGATGCGTCTAAAGATGGTGTCTGGTATTACCATTGCGGATTTAGAGCACGTGGCGCCGTGGAAATAATAATACACTTGATGTCTCAAGGATTACCATCAGATACAAGTGACATAAGTGGGTACTTTGGTACCGCGTAATTGCCACTTCATCCTCAATCGATAACAGCAAATGTCATATGTAGTCAACAACACAAACACCCTAAGGCAATTGCTGAAGCAATGCTGATGATATGCGAAAAATAGGTAGAATCATTAGCAGGAATCATTGATATGTTGCATTCAGTCGACATTTATGTTATGTGTATAGCATAAAGCGAATTGATTTAAAAAAAGTTTGTGCGCATGTTTTTAGCCCTTGAAGCTTATCTTTCAAGCCTGATATTCCATTATATGCGCTCAATGACGTTGCACGTTTACAGAGGATTTGATAATTGATTGACAATTGTTTGTGATTGGTTAGAGAACTTAGAGTAATAGTGTGCTGTCATCAGCTCTTCAGTAGCTCACCAAGGTCACCAACAGCTTTATAAGTTGGTTGATTTTAGTCATGCTATCTATCACTGACCAATCAAATGTGGTTGATCTGATTAACACATTTCGTACAACAACAAAATCGCCGCATATATCAGCTTTGTATTAACATAGTGATATACTTAGCATCGCGTGTTTGAAACGTTGTTCTCTGTTCTTGATAAGATCATCGGATATATTACATCCACATCCACTTAAAATGTAAATACAAACTTGCGAATTACCTACATTAGGTGAGTATCGGCACACAACTACTGCAATATAAAGAAATATTATTAATTATTAGGCACATCGCAGACGTTTGTGTCATTACTATACACAAGAGATTCGTGTATCTTTATTGGCAGAACAGTCAGTTTTCTATGTGTTTTTAATGACACATTTGATGGTTATTATGACAATATTGTCACGCTAATGTTGCCAGAAGACAAGAACGCGCGCATAGAGAGGCTTGGGAGATGGCGGCGATGATAACGGTGATAAGTCTTCACTTTTGACAAGTGATAAATGAACACCATAAATCTAATATGGCCAATGGCGACTTCCACTAGACGTACTTGAAATCTCATTGATTATATTCGGATACATTAGCTTGAGTTGGTTTCGTAGCATATATTGACTTAGTACGCAATATGTTTATTGATCCATAACTCAGCTTGTATGTGAAACGGCTATTACACTTGTTGGTCTGAAGAGAATATTGCATTTTATGATTGTATATTCGTATGCAGCTCGACAAAATGCTCTGTTATCATATCGCTTTATTTGAAGTGTGACTGAGCATCCCGATTGTCTTTATCGCATTGTCTATGACTGTGTGTATACTTATCTTAACAATAAACAAAGACATCTTCAGACCAACTCCCCGAATGTTTTACGGGGCGTCGTCTACGTTGTAAAGTAAAGGCAGTTTAAATATTTACATTGAAATGGGGCAAGAATAGATTATATGATGCTGCATAATTGCTGCCTCTAGTTTCTTGCTTCGTAGATTTTCGGCTATATATTTAGTGCATTATCTTCCCCTCAAATTAATCAAGTCACAAAAACACTTGGAACGGACAGCTCAAAGAGTGCCCATCAGGTTATAGCATGTCCATCTAAGTATATTCACAGCTTTCGAGCATATTAACACAACCCGACTTCGACATAGAACTAGTGTTGGTAACTTCAACCTGGCTTTGTATTATACAAATATTGAAATAATAGATTTACAACGGTAACCCATTATTTTAAGGGATTTGCTTCAGGAATACAATTAAATGCAATCTGATCAATAGGGTGCATTAAATTACATTATATATTATTGAATGCACTTTACGCTTGTTTGGATGAGCGCAGTTATAGTTTTTGGATGTGACTCATGTCTATTATATTGTATTGCATCAGTGCTAGTACGTGCACAAATTAGATGATATCACTGGTCGGAGAATTTATACTACAGATGTTCGTACAAAGACTGATGATTTCGTTGCAAATACAGTACTGTAAACGACCTCAAATGCTGGTTCCCACAATTATTTGAATATCAACAAACCTAATTGTATGATAATACATAAGCCAACTAAAATTATAAATCTGGCAAACTTTAATATTGAAATAAATGATGTAGCTATTGATAGAATCAACTCAACAAAATTCCTAAGAATCCATATAGATGAGCATAAGTCATGGAAAACACATTTGAATTATGTTAATAAGAAAATAACTCATAGTCTATTTGCAATTAAACAAGTTAAACATTTTCTTCCTACCAGATCACTACGCAATCTTTATTTCACTTTAATCCATCCACATCTCCATTCTGGTATATTATTTTGGGGAAACACCCAACAGAACGTTCTTAAACGCACAATTATTTTATAAAAATAAAGAAGCGATAGTAGCCACACCTCCTTTTTACGAGTATAATGATACCTGATACCTTATTATTTAAGTTCAAATATGACTGCAAGCTATTACCCAGCTCTTTTTTAAATACCTACCTATATCAGTCAGACATAAATACTTCTAACAATACCAGGAATGTCAGCCTCATGGTCACCCCTCTTCACACGGCTAAATCAATAAACGCATTCACTCCATCACAAGTTCCAAAATATTGGAATAAATGGTCTACAAAATTAATTATTGCTAGTTTAATATCGCACGCAAAACATATATATATATTTCATGTACTATCCGCTTACTAGACTAACGTACCTATTCACCTATTTTAAACTGTTTTTGAATTTATATATGTGTGTACAAATCTGTAATATATCTTTCATTTATGTATTTCTAAAAGATGTTATTGTTGCACTACATATGAACAGATCTTGAAACTTTGATATGTTGATATGAAAAATCTGGTCAATGTTTTGGCTATTAATTTTTATTGTAAACAAAATCAATGTCATCTCCGTAACATCCACCACTCTGGGTCAGTGGGTCACTGGATTCATTGTGCCCATCTCTCGACACAATCTGATTGTCAAAATAATATAGAATTTCTTATTTAATGTTTTTATCATGAACAATGTCGAGCGTAAAGTGAATTTCTTCTTCTCCTTCTTCTTAGGTTAATCCATGTACATATAAATCTAGATATTCAATATTATATATATATATATTAATAATGATAAGTTTATATATATATACATATACATATTTGAATATATATACGTATATATATATATATATATATATATATATATATATATATATATATATATATATATATATATATAGATATTGTGCGTGTATATATATATACATATATATATACATGCATTATATATATATTATATCCTTACTTATATATATCTATATATATATTATGGATATATATATATCTATATATATATATATATATATATATATATATATATATATATATATATATATATATATATATATATATATATATATGATATATATATGCTTCACAAATTCCTAAATTGAGTATTTACCTTCTATTATTAAACTAAGTAAGACATCCCTAGAATTCAAGACGCGCCCTTCACAAGACCACAACAAGCACAGCAATTTATCGTCGATTGATGTCTTATATTACATATATATCCATACCTTACATCATGCATCATGCACCATTTGCCATAAGCATCCTGGTAGCTATATAACAAAAGATACGGCCCAAGGCATCAGTGATAGTTCAATGAAGTTGTTACAATTGACATGAGCTAAATATGGAGGTTGGTGGGTGTTCACGTAATATGTTGTTTTAGGTGCCGTTTTAAAGATACTGTTACATGGGACTTCGCAGGCAACCCGAGGTATTTCTATGCTGATATTATTATTGTCGGATGCGCTCGTCGAAATGGATCTAGATCAAACGACAGCATAATGCCAGCGCCTTAATGTTTTTGTTTTCATCAACATACATCGGTTATTATGACAGCAGAGTGGTGCTTCAATTTGAATTTGCATGTTAGTATTAGACATTCACTACTGAAACATATATTAGCTGTCAACGATCTAGATCAATCAAGCCACCGCCATTTATTGATGTTACATAGCTCTTTGTTGTGGCGAAGTTATCTAATGAATATGGCGGCAGAGCTGTATTGTGGATCTTAAGTCGATGGACCTCAAGACTCTTTATATGCAAGGAGGTTTTGGAATAATAGTAAAATGTACGATTCACTCTTGAGGATCACCGTCATATTTTATCTGCTGTGCTGGAAGCGGCGGCACCTCTGCGGTGTCAATAACACTGGTGAGGTAAGTGGAACAAAACACATTTTGGCTACTTACTTTAACTACGGCCCTACTTTATCAAAAGGGATCTAGCCCTAAATTCCGTATTCATTCGATTATATCTTGCAGTATGTTATAAGATGAGTTGGAGCTTATGACCCGGTTTATTACAATATTCAAGTGCAATGGACATGAGGTCGGCAAATGTATCCAATGTTCCATCCAGATTTGATTCTGTTTTAAATTTTAATTCCGAATGTGGAATTGAGGGGGCGAATCAAGTAATTTTATAGTGCATTTCGGTTTATTTCGAGAAATACCCCAGAACCACCATGGTATACACTACTCTTTGTACCGTTCAATGCTTAACTCCGGATGAGTACGACCATGCTTTGCATATTGCTTTGAGAGCCAGATATCGTCCAGCCGCTGCCAACGCCTGCTTATCTCTTGGCACGGCATTATGCTCGAGAAAGCAAGAGAGAGAGCCTCGACAAATAGAAATGATTTTATTCAGTTGAAAAGTACTCCCACTCATTTATAATATTGCAATCAGCGTGTCATTAATGCATGGTTCGCCCACCGTCCACAGACGTACCACTGTGTCATCGACCAGTTGTACTGAGCTGTGTGTGACGTACATTATCAAATAGTATTCCTGCTTAGGCATTACTGCCGTCGACGATTGTTGGCATGTGGGATTTTCCTCTCAGCACAATTACCTCGCTAACCATCAGCTTGGGAATGTGACACAAACGACCATCCACGTTGTCTTATAGTGCCGATCAGCAAGAAGAAATGTTAATCACAATTACGTTCAACAAAGGGACCAGCACAAAACTTGATTTGCCTCGCAAAATGCTGATTTATAAACCATGACAGTATAGTCATGGATGACACCCAGTCGAAATTAGTTTTATTACATTTTCTAATTCTTTCTATATTGAAGTTGCGTACGTCCCCGTGAATTAAGTGTTTTACTTTTTATCTTCACCTCAACAATCTGGACTGACCTACGCTTGCACATGCTTTCGAGGCACATGCAGCACTACTCCTAAACTTATCAGCGGCTTGTTAATATTGCCCCATAATCCTGCCTGATTGGCGCGAGGGCATGCTTTGAAGCGATGTGTTTTGCTGCAAGAGAAACACCGTAACACGTCGGTGGATGACACATTTTCCTTAGGCGCCGCAAGCAACAGTTCATTTGAATCTGAGTATATAATCGTTTTAATAGACAACTACATCGCTCTGTAGCAATCGTCATGTCAACTAACTATTACATGTACATTTAATGAGCATTGAAGACTTGGTTATAACCACCTTGTGCAGTGTCATTAAGCAGACCACTTAGGAGTGCATTCCTAAGAAGCTTATCCATCCCGCTGGAGATATCAACATGTTGCCGAAGTGAAGTAAAAGCTCCATGTTTCATACCTTTTTTTAACAAAACAATTAAGTAGGGCACAACCAGATTCTACTACATACTTGCGCCGTCTGCTGGTAAACAGTGTCATTCTCAGCGTATAAACCTTTTCAAGTAGCACTTGAAATAAATGTCAAAGCTACGGATATTTGTGACCACTGTCAGTGGTTGGGAAAATGGGAAATAGCTGAAAAAGCGACTGAACTTGATTGCTCACCACGTTTCTGGGGCCCCGATTTCGTAAATCATGGTGTTGTACTTATGTGTTTTGGCGACTTTGCAAAATGAAGCTTATAAACGGTATCAAGTGTAAATTTCTAATTCGATTACGGGGTACACTGTGTCCATGCAGTGAATTTCTTTTCAAAATTGTTGCAATGGGGGCATTATGTCAAAACTTAATGTTTTTCACTTTCTGGCTTAACTTCTGAAATTATATGAAACGAACTTGACGGATATATCTCGGCTTTTTTTGTGAATGAGTTATTTGGTCTTATATTGGTAAAAGCACAATCTCTTCACACAGCATATTCATGAAGCTGAAAATATGCAGAACCGTTACGTCGGAACATGCGATATGCAATTATTTCCTGACTCAACTTTTGTTCGATAAGTTTAATCAAGCATATAAGTACTGTTACGAAATACATTACATCAGGCCCCCATCTACTTGTCGTCGATGCAGGTGCCATGCATAAGCAGGAGCAACACAGCAGTACACTGAGGTCAGAATCATGACAATTGTTATATCACCCAACTGATCAACATACTAAATAAAAAGAAATATGTATCGCTATTTTGACATCACTATACACAAAAATACACTAAATAAAACAAGTTGCTTTTAATTATATTATAATCCCATGTTTCCTCACATTCTTAGTTGATAATTTTGATTTCGCTTATTACTGTTGATTGGAAGCCATGGTTTGGCTGGCAATTGGAGTAGAGTATGATATCATATTTAGACTTAGCAGTGCTACACTCTCCCGGCGAAGTGATACATCATTTTGACGATACTCCAGCTGACTTTGCCAAAAACATATTAATGATGATTTCCTTCGACGAGTGCTCGAACAGGCTACTAATTCCACCTCGTTGGAACAAAAGCTATGCTTCACTGACGCCTTACATTAGGAAAGACAGGAACTCCACATAGCACAATAATGGACACCGATGATAATCACATTATTCATATTTTATGTCTGAACAACAGATGTAAAGATGCATATATTGTTGTTATCACTGATGTGTCCGTGGGGGTCGGGAAACTTTGACTTTTTCACATGGGAGTTTTACTGATGTTTAAAGATTGGATAGTCGAGATGATTACAAGAAAGATATCATCCTCATATTTCTTAAACCAAGTTATAATGTTGCCGTTTGTATTAAATTGTGTGTTTTATTATTTCAACATGATTGCGTTATTAAGTCATTATACTCAGCCTGGGATATTCACGCCACTAAATCGATTTATTATGTTGCAGATGTCATGTGTGGGTAGACTGAATGTGTCAAATATGCCACAAATGAAACATGGTTCTATATTTCAGCCAGCCACTTTTAATAACAATAACCGGTTATGTATTGTAGCTTGATAAAAAAATGTGCGAATTGTAAGTTTCTATAGAAAGTATCAATTGAACATATTCATTAAATCGACTTTCAAATTTGGCATTACGACTTTTGATCTTGGATAGATTTTATTGCATTTGGAACGTAGACCATAGACCTGCAATTTTGTATAAGTATGTTCGATGTCGTATGTGGTGAGCGTGAGTGGGTTGAGGTTCATACGTTGTGTCGGTGTGTCGGCTGATATGATGTTATTGGGATGAACAGATGTTCGGGGCTTGCTTCGTCAGTATTTATCTGGTGTATATTAGTCCCTTCATTATGTTTCCATTATCGACATTAAGGGTTACTTAATTGTTATTGTGTAATGACTGACCCCGCATGAGCAAAGGAAAATAATATATGCTTGTGAATCATTAAGCCACCACCATCCACTAGATGAGAACGGAATGTGATGGTCAGATGTATTGTATACATTGCTTGAACGATGTTTCTCATAACATTTACTGTATCTACTGAAAGCATAATGATCAACTCTATACAATAGTTCATTGAGACAAGATTTCATTCTTTGTTTTCGCGTCCTTTAATGAAACTTTTCTTTGATGATTTTCACAAATATCTTTTACCTTTATACACTGGAGAAAACAAAATCATTCATTGTGTTTCAATACACAAGCAGTGATTCCTGTTTATGTACCAACGGTTCATTGTGAATACGGGTGCGCCGTACAGTTGGGCCGTTTTAGTTATCTTGCTTTTTACAAAAGCCATGCGGTGTAGTAAATATACTAAAGTTACTGCTGGTGTTATCTGACCAAGTGACAATTAATATTTTACGCACAGAACGTCAGGTTACATGTGCTAAGCGTTGTTGGCGTTTCACCTTCATGTTGATTTCGTGTTTCATACTGATTAAGTGCATGCCTCTTCACCTTCGTACCTCGCTACTACATGCAATATAGCATCACACATTCTTGTGTGGTACGGATCTGACCATGGAGCGAGGTCACTCGACCAATATGTTATTTTTCGTACATCACCGTATACTGAACATACAGCCCCCACATTGACAGATACAGTGAAGCAACTGTTAAACATTCCGCAGTACGGAAGAATACTCATCACTATTGTCAACACAGTTCACCAAAAATCTAAGCCACACCAATACATTTCCTGTCTACAAATTATGCATATTATTGGAAATAGATCCCCCATTCATATCATCACAATCAGACACACGTGTATAATCTGCCTATGGACGGCCATGTATTAACAGTGAAAGATTCCAAAGTTGAGGTTATGAATGTCATTTATATCCGTTATTTAATCACCTGGGAATGTAGCAGTGTGCTAAAAAAACAATTTGATCAAATGAAAAAACTGATATTGTTAAAAAATATGCTACCGGAAAAGCGACAAATATGTATTTGTTTGCCATATTGGAATGCTATATAAATATAAATATTGGATATAATACAGAGCCACTTTGATTGCAAAAGCGGATGCCCCCAAATAGTTGTGTACGGCTTAAAGTGCAAGTGACGTCCTTTTTTCGAATCCCTAATCAATGTTTTAATAGGTGTATGTCAGCCTGTGAAAGACGTTTCCGACAATATTTTCGTCCATAGATGTCATTTTGTGGGGGTTTTTTTATATACTTTCCTCAATTTTTCGGACCGTTTTGGCATATGCGCAAATAAACGACGGACATTGGCTCCTGAGTTTGTGACGTCATATGTCACCGTCCAGCCGGATAGCGCAGTCATTTCTTCGTTTAACATGAGAACTGAGGTAGGTATGAGCATAATCGTATTTTATACCGTCATCATGTCCATCATATACCGCAACGAATCACATCATTTCATGTGGCTTTGGGTACTTGTTCGCCTAGAATATATTAAATTATGCTAACTTCTATAATGTAGTGTGAAACACGTCAACCAAATGGGACCGAGCGATAATACAGACACTGCTGGAACACCGGACTGCACCTCGATTTCAGCCCCGTTTCATGGTTATCAATGATTGATTCACCATTTGCCTGTTCTGTTACGGAGAATATCTTTTCTTGTCCCGTTATTTGTTTGATGGCAAAACGTTATCGCAAATGAAAACAACTACTAAATTCAATGGGGATTTCACTCGATATTTCGTTTTTGCAATAAATCGAAAATATAATTTCATTAGATTGTATTCTCCTTGTCAACACAGATGTAGATACTTATTTCATTTTAGATATTGGCACTGGTTTTGGGGGCCGAGACCTTTCAGAGAATAGCTGTTACAATTAAATATACCTCTACAGTAAGTTGAACAGAGGGTCTTATTGCCCAGAATCCAAGTTCAGTGCCATATGTTTATGGCTACATATATCATATGCATTTAAAGAGTTCAACGCCTTACACTAGTTCTTTACTCTTACTTGGGGTTAAAACCTAAATGATACAAACTTTATCTTGTCCTTATGAGGTCTATATTCATTACTTACACCTAGTACAGTGCATAACTGCCATCATATTTAGCTATTATTATATGTCAAAGGAGCGAAATGTCCTTGTCTTCATCATATACTGACAACTCCGGAAGCGATGAGCTGGATTACAGCGGTTTGTATTCTTCTCACACCAAGAAAAGAAACTACGAGCCTGTGGGGGCATACAGCCATACAGGTTTGAGCCTCCAGCTAAGACAAGGCCAGCAAATTCTCCTCAAATAAAAGTATCTCTGGTTAACAGCACATGGTAATGGCACATAATTTCCTACCATTTGCAGATATTTTACTCTTTATTTTACAGTTGTCCTTAATTCTTGCTTTAAGTTTCTTCTTATTCATATGTAATGTCAATTTAATTGTTTTTGGCTAGTTATTCGTTGTAAATATGCCTTTTACAATAGCAGAGAGTAAATGCAGTCAAGAAAATTCCACAAGTTCTCGGGAAACTAAAATCATACTCACCAGAATCTCAAGAAATCATGAATCAAAAAACGCTGATGAGTGACTGTAAATAGCGATCAATTAGTACGAAAGCTTATTCGCAAATAGAAACGGCATCCATGGCAACATCTTTTGGTGACATATGACGTCACAATGCCTTCGTTTATCATCGGCGTGTAGTTGGGAAGTTCCGTCGGAATGTGTTGGGTTTTTTTGCTTATTTCTTGTTTACTACGCGTCGGATCGAAAAAAGATCTGCAAATTATTGATCAGAAAATCGCGTTCTATATTATCCCAAAGATTCATATTATAGCCATAACTTGCACTTTAAGTTAGACTCAAGCATCGACGGGATGATACATTACACGATATAAGATGAGCTTAGGCCAGCAACGTGAGTGGAAACATTTGTGTTTGTCTGAAATTAGCCAATAGGTAACATCTACGCCTTGTGCTAACAGGCATCATTCATTTGGTAGTTTGACATGGAATATCATTATATTTTTGTCTTGCACACGACTATGATATATCTATAAAACACTGATTCATTCTGACTAACCTCAATTTATATTGGCAGGCAGCTATTTAACTAATGATGCAGCCATTTTGATTTGGTGACTTTTCCAATAGAATTCGAAGTGTTGCGATAACATCGATAGGAAACCATATGATCGTATGTTTGATAGTCAATAGACGATACCCAACTTCATGCATCTCATGAAATAAAATAAATGTAAGTTCCAAGAGAACTTGAATAAATCAAGACCGGCTGACTGGCATGAGATAAATAATCCTATAAATGACCATGCCTGCATTGGAAGTGATCTATGTGTAGGAGGGTAGCACGCTGGGGTTGATACTGTATACCGTTTGCGAATAAATGTAAAAACAATGCACCTTATGGCAATGAGGTTTTTAGTCAGTCCCTTGGCATGCAAAATGTATATCTTGTTATTGCAGCAATATTCCCGAGGAGGGTAGCACGCTGGGGTTGATACTGTATACAGTTTGCGAATAAATGTAAAAACAATGCACCTCATGGCAATGAGGTTTTTAGTCAGTCCTTTGGCATGCAAAATGTATATCTTGTTATTGCAGCAATATTCCCGGGGAGAGGTGTAATGACGTCTCTTATTATTACTTATGCAGTCAGTGTGTCGTAACATCCATAGAAGAGTACCTTGTATTAATTTATTTCATTCTCGGCCCTATACATTAATAAAAGTACATTCCCTGTACATTAGAACTACACGTGCATTGTATTATTTACGATCATATTTACAGAACCTGACATAACGTCAAATAAAAATCGAGAAAATCAAGGCGTTTCCACGGTAATGATACGTTTTAAGAAGTTCTTCCTCCGCAAAGATCTTGATCATTTGATAACAAATACGTTAATCAAATTCGTACGTGTGTCGGCAAATACAAGTATTAAACACTATTGGCTACCAATGAACCATACGACCTGATACCGCATTATAATAGGTTGCCACGTGCGCATGTACGATAAGAATGAATAGCTCGAATGCATACCTATTCGAAATGCCATAATTGAAGATGTGCGCGTATCAGCACAGGCGAATCGGAATGAAGATGCAACTATTCCCAAATTATAACCTCTCACATGTGCACCACATTCGCAAACAAACGCTTCTGGGGGGAGGGGGGGGGGGGGGGGGGGGGGGGGGAGGGGGTGGAATAAATGTTTTCCTAACTCATTTGTCTTAAGTTGAGTGATCTCTTATACTCTAAGCGGATTTTATGTGAAATTGAAAATACCTTGTTGTGAGAAACACGGTGCATTCAATATGACGACATGTAAGCATTTGATGACAATATATTTTTAAACAATTCATCTAGTCACAGCTGGTTTGAGTGATGTTAATATAATGATATGCATGTTTTTGTATTTAATGTACGGCTGTGTTTAGATTTGTAATAGGAATAAATGTTTCGGCAGCGCCAACGCACCTACATTGCGCCTCTTTAATATCAGGAACGTGAGATCCAAAGAATCCGCAATAAAATATAAACGATCAAAAGTTGAATTTCGATATATACGCTTATTATTGCATAACTTTTGCAAGAATTTATCGTTAAACAAATGTTTCCACATTAACTTAGCTCGTAATTCATTAACCTATTCCATATTCATTTACATAGCGTTGCAACTTAGATGATTTACAGTGATTTACAATGATGGCCATCCAAAATCCAGTATTGTGAAGAAGGTCAGGGCAGAAAGACTGCTTGGTCTTTAAATGACCTGCCAGTGGCAATCAAAAATTTAAAACTAATTTGTTAAAACAATACATAAAACCATTGTTCTAACAATACATATCGAGTTGGTTTTTAAAACCGATCAGTGAACTCTTGGCGGGTAATCTATTCACTGGGTCATAACACGATTGTAAAAGCTGTTTCTTCTTAATTATGTTTGGCAATGGGTTTTGTCATAGTGTATCAATGCCCCTGACGTATGAATAGATAGGCCGTGTTTTATGAGTTGTTTGATGGTAGATGTTATATAATTTCAAGTATTTTGCTCAAACACTCCACTACCGGAATTTTGAAAAAATAATGTAATCAGAACGACATTTACACCATAATGATCATAGTATTTACCAATCAAAAACCCGACTGACAAATATTGGTAAGCAAGCAACCTCATGCTACTGCTGTGTTCATTTTCGGACACCGCCAATGCATACTGAGCAATCTATGCGTGCTGACAACGATTTTTAGCGGACATTTTACAGTGCCATTTCTAGAAACGGTCCCTAGCAATAAGTATAGCACCATTTACCAACAGACGGCGATCAAGTATGTGTTAGATCCCCTTTGAGGGCTTGCTTTATGTCAGTGTGTTGTATTGCCAAAAGATTAAATAAAACAAAATTGAGCATGTAGGATAGCCTGTGCAGCGCCCCGTAATTTGCATGGTTAGTGGTATTGCACTTGGCGGTGTGATCCGAGTCTTGTGGCTCTAGAATAACCACTATATGAACATATAGTGACATCATCATATCATGACGATCGCTGGATAGTTTCTGAAACACCTTTCAGAACGATGATGAACCCAGTTTAACATGATGATAATTTCTCGGAAAATGACGAAAGCAGCTTTAGTGCACCATCCCCACGTGGTTCATGCCCGTGTTGCCATTACACGTCTCTTACTTTTGTTATGTCTTGACATCATTTACTGTAGTAGCGGTTGTGTGGACAAATAAAACGAGGTCTTCTATAATGCTATGGTAAATATGTTTGTATCCTGCACTGTGATTGACATGCATTGGTGTCCTTCACTTAAATGCTCGTATCTGGTGGAAACTGGTTATGTTCTACACTGCTTCATGCAGATCGTATCGTACTGCACGCTTATGATAAAAATATTCAGAACGGTTGCTGACATGCAATGAATTCAACCACAAATGGCAGACTGGTAGGACTGCAAGTGGGTGAGTTGTTATCATAGAAATGCGCTCGACACGCGAACGGCAAATGTACGTTTGCATGGAATGTAAGCACGATGGTGAGACAGAGCACGCTAGACATCATCACAAGAAGGTCAGAACAGGTGAGTTAAACAAACAAAATGAGAATTGGAAATGCTAAAGACACAACAACTGGTGGTAAACATATGAACCATGTGAATATATGAATTTGCGATTAACGTTTTGAAACCTGTGAAGGTCGTCGTCTATTAACTATTAATGTGTATAACATCCGGCTAAGTTGCCAAGGCGGTAAATATCACTGAACGTTATGCCTACAAAACTAATTTTCATATCACCGGGAGTGACATTTTATCTGACGCATCTCTGACTCTTATGTAGAAACAGCTGTATATAGACTGGGATGTCTTAGCTATTTGCTATATTCACTATTTCTGTTGATGACTTTTGGAGCGTAATCCTCGGAAAGCAAGTGATGCAAACATAATTCCTTGAGGCAATTCATATTTTTGTCGGAAAAATGAAATCCATGTCATACTCCCTGTTGAGCCATATAGCCGCCCAGTCAATCACTCTAAGAATTCCTCGAGCGAAGTGAGCTACGCGTCATATGAATCCAAGTGTCGAATGCAAATACTTCGGCTGAATCTTCCAAATACCCGCGCTTGTGATAACTAATGTCTCGAATTAACGAAAGTGAAGGACATGTAGCAGCCCCATATAAACAAACTGCACCTCGTTTGCTAGTGCAATAGATCTACTCCGTTTGCTAACCTGTTGGTGAAGGTTAGGCAGCAGCTAAATGCAATGCAATTAGGCCAAGAGATAACCCGACGCAAACAGACCCAAACCGGTTTCTAACACATACTTGTATCGTGTACTGGCAAATGGTATCTATCTTATAGATAAACCTCTTATCTGTTGTGATAAAAAACAAATACCTAAGCTACCGAATTGCTGTTATCAGTCGATGTCACTGATTAGGAAAGAGAGCAAGATTTTATAGTAGACGGTGGCTTGGTAAGGCAATGAGCAAAGCAGACATGGTTTAGGAACAATGAACATATATCTGTCTGTTACTGTTGATAACATTACACGTGTTGTTATGGATTATGTTTCGTAAAGCTAACACATGCCTGGCATTAAAAGTGAGCTACGCCTGCGCCGTGCATTCACAAAAACACCAAATCCGCCACATTATTTAACACAGTAAATCCGCCACATTATTTAACACAGTACAAAATATCTGCAAACAAACTAAAGCCCCGATGAACGATGACGAAGTTTAAATACCATATGAATGTAGTAGCGCAGATGTATATGAGTTCGTCTATATGTGACAATATCATGTACAATAAATCTGATCCAAATGTGCTTCAAAGTTGAATCTGTGAATCTAGGTAATACGAGTTAACAAAAAGCCCACATTATAGCTGACACGATGACGAAGTTAGCATTAAATACAATCTGTAGAAATATGTAGTAGCGCAGATGTATATTATATTGAAAGCTATATTGCCATTAGCAACTGCTAAAGTAATTATAATGCATAATCAAATTTAATTGTAATCGTTTTCCAGCAGTATACCACTGTAATGGAATCCTCTTAAAACACATCTTCTGCTTGTTTGAGATGCTGTATTATCTTTATACGTTATTAAGTCAGAGATTACCATAATAACTTATTTTGAAAGCTTTTTTCTTACGTATCCTGAATGTTATAATACCATTCTAGAAGGGTTTGTGTATGAACATGCTTAAATTGCAAATACATAGGCTAAATGTCATATAACATTTCATGTTACCACTTCATATAAATGTTTTGTTTGCCGTATTCACGCGCTGTTCATGATCAAAGGGAATGTACTGTGCGGCTTTACCAATATACAAGAACATGAATGCAATAAATGTTTTCTATTTTCAATAGCATTGGTATTCCATTGTTTTTATTGAAGGTGCAAATTTGTGTAACCATTAGCACCAACATTCTGGCTTTAACATTTGAAAGCTGGTTGCACTGACAATTTGTATTATCAAGTCAGGTATAAACACTTCATTGTTTCAAAATCTGCAGGCTTCACCTAATATATATGGCCGGCAGGTGTGACAATACGTTAAGGAACGCTATTACTATCTGTTCGTGTCGTAACAGTATGACTATAATGTGATCGTTTCTACGAGAATCTTTCAAAGCAATTCATCCAAAATAAAAAAGCTATTAAAATGTCATTAGGCTTGAGACGAGGCCAGTATGGGGTAGTGATACCAATTAAGGGCTGTGAATTTACAAAAGAACCAAGGACCAAGAGACATAATGAAATTACACCAACTCTATATTGTTAGGCAACTAAATGTTGTGGAGTCAATGAAACGTTATAATTGAGGAGCGAAATTAGAATGATTCCTTCAAATGTTCTTGTACATCATTGAGCAATATGCATGGGAATAAATGCGCAGTGTGATTGATATATGCCATTCTGTCCATTGGAAACGCACGTGCAAGTGGAATATTTTGTGTGTGATGCATCTGGTACAGGACTCTGGAAGTTCTCACCTAGTTACTTGTTCATGGTGGCAATGCACTATAACTGGCTGTATATTATACCAACATCTGATTAACGTATTTATACTGCTTACCCAGCATTTCAAGGGATATTATACAGTAGAGCAAATCAACACTACCAAGGCATTCAGTGCATTAAAACATGATGTTATTAGATGCACTTCAAGTTTGTTTGGATGGGTGCAGTTTCATGTTTTACTGCCGCACTCACCTACGTGGCGACCGGAAGCAACATCCATTGGTATAAGTGAATCAGCGCAATGTTGCACAACAAGAAAAAACCCACGCAACGCAGCATATATGTTTACCACATTAACTTGCCGACGCATCTAAAGTTAATATTATCACTTCACCAAAGTATTAATGCTCTTATCTGCTTATCATATATAACAGTGAAACAGAGTATATTATCGTCATCTGCATCATTCATATGTTGCTCATGCTCATCATATTGTAATGCATCGGAGCAACGTATGTGGTTATTTTAGCGAAAAGTTTTAAGCTGATGAGACAACTGATATGATAGTTAATCCTATGGATGTTAGTGCAAAGACTGCTGAAGAATTGTGAGAAAGTGTGTAAGATGAATGTCCCGACCATTTGTAATGCTATGGATAATAGTATATACTTATCAATATCTGCTGACTAATAGCTTGCAGTAAATATGCAAGTGTCCAACATGTGGATCCGTATTAGGTATTGCTCATTGCGTAGGAATATTGATTCATCCACAGGGTTAGGATTCATATTGTAAATCTAAGTTATATAAAGCATTCACGAGTATCCATCAAGCTTGAGTAAGTTCTTAAACAATAGCTTGCACACACTATGTGTTCATGAGTAGTGCGATGAATAACATGAGACAACAAGCAAATTAGATAACATAATTCAAGAGGAACTACGCGACGTCATTTGCGGAGTTGGTTTTACAACAGGTAGGAGCTACAGCTGATTAATCCGCAGGTGGTAAACTACTATGTACTAGTTGTAGAAAAGAATATAATTCCATTCTGAGTTGATGAAACGTTCTGTATTGACTGACGTGGGCACTTCATTATGCCTTGTTTGTTGTTTTTCTTCATGAATACTGCATACAAAGTGCAGCAAATAGGGCGATTGTTAAGCGCCAACTAAATACATTGAATGAAACCCTGTTGCTTCTGATCATTACTACCACTAATTTGCTCAACTGTACAATTCCCTTATGCTATGTGGAATGCCGAACCATAAAATGCCCACAAACCTGGAAGACTAGTTTGCGCAGAAGGTAAACCACATGGTACGAAAAGATGACCTGCAAAATCTACTGGCATTACTAGGTGAATACCTGCTCACGTATTTTCTTGCAAGCGCTTGTGCAGCATTGTTTTGAGTGGCTGTGTACTGTAGCAGCGCCGTGCAGTGAAGTGTTGTATTCTATTGTATTTGTCTTGCAGCTGTACGTTATGGTATAATGACATAGGAGATTTAGCATTCACCGACATGCAAAGGGCCGATGTTTATGATCAACGATGCTGTCTTTCTTGACAAGAAACAAAATTTTGACGAACAAGGTGATAAATTACACAAAAGGCATCATTTAATCCAGTAGAGCCATTAATCATGATTTCGTGGAATGAATACAATATATAAATCTGCGATATTGCCTTATGATAGGTGTATTTCTCACAATATGCGAAGGCAACTTGAACAATAGCGAAAATGGCGTGAAGGTGAGCCATTAGTTATAAATTAGTCATCACTACGTTTGGTCAATGTTTTATAACAATTACACGGTTTGCGGCACGGCGTTAGTCACGTACTTTGATCAGTTATTATATAAGCCCTTATTTGGTCTTCTTCTTATATGATTTACATGTTCCTAAGATGAAATTTTGATTTACTTTATGGAGGTACATTTTTAATGGACACATATATTCATAAATTTCATATATATTGTTGCCAATATTTGTGTTGAGTACGTTTATAGGAGAGTCGCTCTTTGTTTTTGGGCTACCTCTTTTCTGCAGTCACACGGTAATTTCTTGGTGTTTGTAAGAGTCAGATCAAAATCCCACAGCAAGCGGCCAAAAAGCCAGTGATCATAAATAACGATGAATGTAGCTTACTTGGACATGACATATTTAGCTCTATCACGTTTTAACATCATTACAGGTCTGTATATTGCTTTAGTCTTTTAACATTGCATGTATGGGTAGTACGCAGCAGCATTAGAGTAAGTACTTAATTACAACATTTAGTAATGTTTACTTCATCGAAAATAAGACAACATCAGCGTTTTTATAATGTTTGCCGTGCCTATTTGCCAATTGAGAAGCCATGAAGTATAAAATGTCGGAACCAAATGCACGAATACCAACTCTGACAATTTTCTACAGTACAATAAAAAGACGAGAGCACATTGTCTTCAGGTAATTATTAGCAATCGTATTTGAATAGCACAAACCTTTTGCATCGCCATTTGATCTGCATTGATATTTATATAATGTTTGTCGCATCAGCGGTATCTCCTCCTAATTTTTAATGCTTTCATTTGATTATTTTATTGACAGATGTTCACCCTACCGCAGCTGCGTATGAATAAAGTTTGCTACGTGATACGCAGCACTCTACCTGATCCGAATGTAGGATACAGGCATATTCACCACAACCAGGTAGTGCTATGCGAGCGTGAGCACATGTCGTTTTTAATCAGTTGTCAAGCTGTGAGGAGCAGAATTCTTACAGTAGCAGTTTCAGCATGAACATTAAGTTGCACAGTATGCATTCTCCGACCAGTGATATCATCTACTTAGAGCACACACTCGCTTTGAGGTAAAGCAATATGAACGACGTGAGCTTATATATATATATATATATATATATATATATATATATATATATATATATATATATATATATATATATATATATATATATATATATATATATATATATATATATATATATATATATATATATATATATCAATAAGTAAGTGATGCAAGTGATTCCACTCATATGTATGGATATCAGATAACATGGTATATGAATACACGAAGCGACACTATTTTCCTCAGATGCGTCTGTTTCTGCAATTGGTAAACATTTCTCTAAACTCTCCCTGCATTGCGGAATACATTTATATATTTATTTGCATAATAGTGCTGATATACTTATACCGCAAACCGTTGCATTATCGGTGAGTCAGATCCGAGGAAATAGCTCATCGAAACTAACCTCAAATGCATTTAAAAATATATAATGTATTGCGATGCTTGATTCAGCAATTGCAATACGACGTATGTGTTTAGGACGATAGATGATACTTCCTATTGATGATGTAGTGGAAGTTACGCGGTACTAAGTTCCACACATATGTCGCTTGTCATCTGCAATCAGCCTCCTAGCATCTTATAGTTATCCTTGAGGCATCGAGCATATTATTATATCATCGGCACCCCAGACACTTAAGCCGCAGTGGTTATACCAGACATCATTGTCAGACGCATTAGTTACCAATTACAGGATTGAGTGCGTTGCAGCATGTACACGCTCCTTAAATTACACCTTGTCAAAGTTGACATCCGGCAAATGAACTAATAATACATGGCGTTATTTTAAGTTGAAGAGTGTGTGTCGTGTTGATTAAGTTTGAGCCATCAAAGTAGTCAACAAAAACATGTCAATGACAAAATATCATACCATAAGGCTTAATGGGAACATAAACCAAGGCACTTTTCTCATTAATATTCTGCGATGCCGAGTCGTAACATGGTCGCTGTTGAAGTACATAATGCTTGCTGACAAAAACATCTAAGTGTAATTCTTCTATCATGGTAGCCTCAGATCTTGAAACTTTGATATGTTGATATGAAAATCTGGTAAATATTATTGCTATTAATTTTTTATTGTAAACAAAATCAATGTCATCCCCGTAACATTCAACTTTTGGGACAATGGGAAGAAAGCCATCACTGGATTCATAGTGCCCATCACTCGACACAATCGATTGGTGAAATAATATAGAAATTCTTATTTAATGTTTTTTTTCATGTACAATGTCGAGAGTAAAGTGAATTTCTTCTCCTCCTTGTCATTATGTAATACCTTGTACATGTAAATCTAGATATTTACAATATTATATATATGTATATATAAAGAAAAAATATATCTTATATAAATTTAAATATGTGATTATGAGAGACACCACACACACACACAGATATATAGATCTAGGATATATTATATATATATATAGATATAGATGATATATTCGAGATATATATTATTTGTGCGCGGTGTGTTATATTTACATATATTAGAAACACGTTTGATGGTTTCAATCCTAGACGGGGCTCTCTATATTGCATCTATAAAGCGGTAGAGAAGAGAGCAGGGAGAGGAGAGGGAGAGAGATAGAGGACAGAGGCAGTAGAGACAATATAGACAGAAAGATCTATACAAGACAGACCTCTCTCTCCTTATATCTCTCTATATAGAGTAATATTCTATATCGCTCTCTATCTCTTATATCTCTCTCTAGAATCTATCTATCCTCTAATCTCTCTCTGTAATACAAAGACATCTTTACGCAAACATTACAAATCTGGAAAGTAAAATGTAATATCCAGCAGGAGCTCTGACAGCACACCCATGATTGTTGACGATATCCAACATCATTGAATTCGTGTAGCATAACAACAGTTACTATACCTACTGGGCAAAATGGTGATTATATTTTTAGATCTACAAGTCGTGGCTTTTCAGCACATGATGTATCACGTTTTAGGGACTAATTAGGCTGTACTACATGCATAGAAAAATTTGTTTATAGCATCCCCCGCCACATGCTTCTATTATTAAACAAAGTAAGACACCCCTCGAATTCAACACGCGCCTTTCACAAGAACACAAAAAGCACAGCATTTTTCTTCGAATGATGTTCTTTGTATTACATATATATCTTACAAAAAAGCACAGATTTTTCTTCGAATGATGTCTTTGTATTACATATATATCAGTACCTTACATCATGCATTATTTGCCATACGCACCCAAGACCTTGTAGCTATAAAACAAAAGATATACCCCAAGGCAGCAGTGATAGTTCAATGAAGCTGTTTCAATTGACATGAGCTAAACTATGGGAGTTGGTGGGTGTTCACGTACTATGTTGTTTAAGGTGACTTTGTTTTAAGATAACTGTTATATGGAACTTCGCAGGAAAACCCGAGGTAATTGTCCTATACTGATATTATTATTGTCGGATTGCGCTCGTCCCGAAATAGATCTAGATCAAACACAGCATAATGGGGGGGCTAGCGCGCCTTAATGTTTTTGTTTCTCAACCATCAACATACATCGGTTACCATGACAGCAGAGTGGTGCTTCATCATTTGAATTTGACATGTAGTATTAACATTCAACTAATGAAACTATTTAGCATGTCACGATCGAGATCAATCAAGCCAACCGCCATTTAATTGATGTTACATAGCGCTTGGTTGTGGCTAAGTACATAAGCTCTTTGTTGTGGCGAAGTTATCTAAAAATTGGCGGCAGAGCTGTATTGTAGATCTTAAGTCGATTGACCTCAAGACTCTTTATATGCAAAGGAGGGAGGGTCTTGGAATAATAGTAAAAAGTACGATTCATCCCTCTTGAAGAATCACCTTCATATTTTATCTGCTGTGCTGGAATTGGCGGCACCCCCTCTGCGGTTGTCAATAACAACTGGTGAGGTAAGTGCGAAACAAAGATATTTGCGTGGCTTACTTACTTTAACTCCGGCCCTACTTTATCAACAAGGGATCTAGATCTAGCCCTAAATTCCGTAATTCATTCATTTATATCTTGCAGTATGTATGAAGATGAGTTGGAGCTTATGACCCCCGGTTTATTCCAATGGACATGAGGTCTGCAAATGTATGCAGATGTTCCATCCAGATTTGAATCTGTTTTAAATTTTAATTCCGATATTGGAATTGAGGGGGCGAATCAAGTAATTTTAGAGGGCATTTCGGTTTATGTCGAGAATACCCCAGAACCACCATTGTATACACTACTCTTTGTACCGTTCCATGCTTAACTCGCTCCGGTATGAGTACGGGACCATGCTAAAGATAGATGCATGGATGACCACCCACATTCAAAAATTAGTTTTTATTACATTTTCTAATTCTTTCCTATATTAAAGTTGCGTCACGTCCCCGTGAATTAAGTGGTTTAATTTTTCTCTTCACCTCCAACAAACGTGGAATGGACCTACGCGCCTTGCACATGCTTTCGAGGCACATGCAGCACTACTCCTAAACTTATCAGCGGCTTGTTAATATTGCCCCTAATCCTCCTGATTGGGCGAAGCATCTTTGAAACGATTGTTTTTCTGCAAAGAAAAACCGTACACGTGGTGGGT
>CM067350.1:10745106-10793876 GCA_034190875.2 Urechis unicinctus | reverse complement strand
AAAACTAGGCGTTAATTAAGCAACATTCATCAGTGTGAGCTTCTGTTATTACAGCCTGTGACTTTTCAAGTTGTCGACAATTCTCTAACAAACCAGAAGACAATGACGAGCATAAGACGAAGACGCAAGTACTGAAGCGATCAAGAGAGAAGTGAACGACCGAGGAGAAATGCCGCTGGTGATAAAACTCCTACAGAATATTTGTTTTTCAACAGCTCTCGCTGGATAAGGCATGCAGACATATAACGACGTGGGAAATGTACCTCAGCGAGGAATCTGGTGTATTCAAGTACTATCGATGGTTCTGAATATCAAATATTGCGTTGCTATGCCATTTATACTAGCTCACTTGCAAACACTGCCATGAAGCACCCTCACTGACACTATGAACTACAATATGCGATGTTTGTTGTTGCTCTGAATCTAAAAGAATAGTAAACCTCACATTCAGTTAGAATGCTTGACACATAATAAATAAGCCCCAGTGAGCCATTTCTCTTATGTTTCTCGTGAATGAAGGTTATTATTTCTTTTCAAGAGACTCTCGGATCGAGTTACTCGCCCCTATTATTTGAGGGCGTATTGAAGGAAACTACTTTGAGCCAATGGGTGGGTCAACATAAGCAACAACCGAAGCTGCAACTGCGGTATACGACAAACAAAAGTCGCCCCGTATTAGTTTTCATAACTCTATAATGCACGCAACACCGCGTCAATTCTAAGAAACAGCGAATTAAAAGTGTTATATTTTCTCAATATCTTTGACAATCGTGACTGTAGTTTGGATATGTTAACATTTGTTACATTAGTTCATTGGTAAGCTTTCATAAAAGCATGTCGTATGAAATATGCGTATCTTTTATGTCAGACCCAGATCGAAAATTTGGCTTGACAGCCTTAATTCCCAAGACAAAGTATTTGCACCTCATCCATGTGTACTGGTTAACCACATGCACTTAAAAAACCCTCCCTCAAATGTAACAGTCCACGCATATACTCAATCCGTCGCATTAATGTGAAAGCCCTACGTACAGTATACAGATGCCGCTGAACAGTGTACTTAAATTGATTTAACACTGAACTTAGCTTCATCAGAAGACCGCTGCAACCTGTCAACCAAACTACTGTTGCAATTTATATTATCAATTATTTGTTGTCTGTGACCACTCCTTGACCTTTGGAATCGGCAATAAAACCCTTGTTAAACCGGTTTGTGAGGTGGCTATCTCTGCATTATTGCGCTACCAGTTATGAGCAATGCAATTTTTTTCGCGGTGTCTTTCGATAACATCTCACATCGTACCGATTGCATTAAACACATCATGATGGATAGTTAAGGAAAATATGACAAAAGATCAACCTAGATAAGATCAGTTATTGTATTTCGTAAATGTCATTCTACAGCGCATCGCATATTGTGCCGCACCAAATGTAAAACAAGTCTTTAGACGTTTGGCCAGACAACTATGATAGTGCTCAGGCATATGCCAATCAAAACACCAACTTTTAATTCAAGGTAATCTTTAACCCCATTCGCTTAACATTTGGTACACAGATTTTACCCCACCAGTTATTGTATCTGATGCATTTCTTCCTCTATTGTAATCCATTATTCATTCTGCTGAAGTTTCACGTTGGGATGGCTCACAGTCAGCTGGCAATCAGAAGAATGGAACAAACTTATACCGTACTTACAAATAATATCATTGCGGTACAATTTAACAGTACTATGACTTGCGGTCAGATTGATTATAATCAGTAGATATGAAACATGCCACTCAACCTTCATGGAGGCAGTATAGCTTACAGGAAACCTTCTTAATAGCTACTTCTTAAGTACTTTTAAGAAAGATCGAATGTAACGGAGGAGGATTCTCACTTTGTACCAAGCTTATATTGCTGCTAGACAGAACGTATGATCTTATATAGCAATTAATTGGAACGGAATACCTGTTTTTATTGATAGCCAGCAGTATTCTTAAAATGGTTAGAATAGACATTTTTTTTGTTTACAGACTAATCCATCATGGCCATTGAAATTGGTATGCATTGTGTCATTAAAAATCAGCAATATAAAAGGCTTTGTAGCAATTAGAATCAAATTGGGTGCGTTTAGACGTTATAGAACTATATGTCCCCTTACCATAACTATTGCCTTATAACATGATGTTAATATTAATATGAAATAACTATGACCCGCTTGAACTCACTAAATCACAATAATGTACCATTAACGTATCTGGTCGCTACGAGCAAAAGAACACTGAACACAATAGCAATGAAGCTGTGTCAATCTACAAAACGAAAATAGCAATCGACAAGTTAAACCGCAAGTTGTCTAGCAGGCTAAGATCATCCATTAAGCGTTAGAACAACTCAACATAATATAATTGCGTGACGAATCCACTATATTTGTGTAAGCAAAACTACAGGGTCGTGGTTAAAGTTTGAAATATCTTGCTTGAAACAATTATGTTTCTAGTGGTAGACTATACCATTCATTCACCCCCTTCAATACTCCAGTGCCAGTGCTGCAGAATGTCTTTAATAATTTAGCATGCTCACTTATATCCTCATTCGTACGCTTGATGGGGCATTAGACTTCCACGCGCAACAATGAAATAATGATATCATAAAGTGCTTTAACTAGTATTATGGAAATCAATGTTGCGGTCGCTTAAACAATATGATGTCGAAACAACAATTGGGAGAAATGAAAAGAGAAACGCGTTATTGCTATATTGTTGTTTACATATATTCTGAACATTGCCATAAACAAACGTAATATCCTTGATAAACAAGGTAAACTATACAACAATCCCCCCTACGAGGGTGCTGGAGTACAGCAAATAATAGACAAGTTACTCCGCTGGTTTCCCCAGGTTGTAGTGGTAAATGGGAAAATTGCGACGTTTTAGAGATTCTGTTATAAACCGCTTGCCAACTATGCGTAATGTATTTGGCTGTTTTCAGATTGGATAGCTGATATTCAGCGGTGTATCTGCAACAATTTCTATACAATAACGTAAACCTCCAAATGTTGTCTGTCCCTACCAGGATGTTTGAATGGAAGGCTGTCAAGATCATTTAATCACACGCAGCAGCAATTTAACGCCCCACTGCATGCATAACACCGGACCATAACTCGTTTCTGAATAGCTTAACCTCCAACGGAAGAGAAATTTTGTCATAAAGCACGAAAACCTTGTAACGTAGAGCCAAGTAAACCATTGTTCAAGTATTAGTATAATTGATAACCATCTGATCAAAAGAAATAGTGATGAAATAAAAATCGTGGTATCGTAAGCATGTGTAGAATAACGCATTAAAAGAGGGAGCATTTAGTTAAGATGATGCTTATCATAGCATTGTTATTAGCTCATATCATGAACAAGTCGCTGAGAAATACGTTATGACGCAACAATGATTAAAGATTATTGCATAGCAAAGCGGGAAAAGAAATATCCTGATTGCATCTAACGCCTATCCATATGATGCCTTGAACATGAGAAATTCGAGGGACGTTTGATATCTGCCAAATTGTAAAATATCCGTGACCTCAGCTGTTGGATGACGCTATGCTTCCGCAAGAAATTCTTGCGACCACATGCTGTGGATAATTTACAACGATGAGGCTATCGTCCAATGTAAGGCAGTTAACGTTATCTTGATTCTGATGTACAGACATATTGCAATTGTCTCATTTTTGACCTTTTGTAAAAAGAGGTAAAACGGATTTGACCACCTTAATTATGCACCCATGATAGAACTTCTTAGCATAGAAAACAAGATAATGTCTACTTAAATCACACTGTTAGAGCAAATTCGTTGAGCATGCTCCAAATTGATATACAAGTTACTTCCTACTTTGTAACAGAAACTATAGATAACTTTGTAATTCTGCAAAAAATTACTGCCGCTGTAAGTAAAAACATTAAATATCAACATAGAATGGATACGTGAACACCGCAGTCAGTGCTATGAACCAAACAAAACTACGTGAATGAAGGTCTTTGGGGATAAAGATATATCATACCAAACGTTATAGGGCCAAAACAGTCCCTGTGTTGCACAAATTGTATTCTTCTTAAGCACGATGACCACATCTACTCTCGAGGCCGCCCAATGTCCCCTTAACAACTGGAATGGTTAATCGATAACGCTCATGGGCAAGCTTTAATCAGGAACTGTTTGCCAGTGTTTATAGCGCGCTTAACGATCCTAACGCGATTATACCACGAGAAGTGGGCGCCCCAGCTGCACGAGTCCACATTAAGTACCAGCCCGAATCCCGTCCTATAATGTTCGTAAGATGACGCCTCTTCTATTTGTCGCTCCATAAAGTCTCAAGGGAATACAGCATATTGTTTAACCTAGATGACACAAATCCATGGAGCCCCTAATTCGTATGTCCTCGATTCATTGCTTTCGGTAGCAGTACGGAAACCCTAGGTCGAAGTAGTTTTAAAATGTGCATAACACACAACGTCTGTGGCTTATCGCCTTATTGTCAAACCTGTTCTGTGTGTTATTTGGTTCGCTTGGGTTTTGCTGCATTACACAGATCTTGCACTATGATAATGAAGCTAATACAACGTGATGCGACTAACCCCACCATGACACGAGCAATGGTAGTAAACGCAAGACACTTCTCGGTTATTTCTGCTCTGGCTTTCTCTTGTTATGATGCTCCATTGTTGCTTGATCCAGATAATTCAATGTGGCATTAAGTGAATTGAGGCGAATATTAGCGATACGCCATTCATTGATTGACAAATTTCATTTTTTGAAATAACTGTCATGACATTTGTCTATGCATTTGAAAACCTTGGTGTTTTCATTCTCGTTTGGAATCGGACTTTCACAAATTAAAATAGTTTCCAAATGATCCGTAAGTTTTCATTTGGCAGTCCAAGTCATCAGGCTTACATATTTTTGTTATTTTTGAATATAATGTAAACTGTCAGAATGCCTCAAATCAAGCTCGAAATAATGTTGACAAAATTAGGTTTATAGGTAGCGCCAAGTACATCCGGACTTAGCTCCGGATGTGCAGCAGCGTCTACCATAAGCCATAATTGGTTGATATTTCACTTCTCTGTACATATCATATCAATCAAATCCCTACTGAAATAGGAGCATCCTTGATTTATTCGATCCGGCTTTTCCTGTTCAGATTTATATAACTAAGTAAATCCATGTACCAGCAATGAATACATATGATCTTGGGAAAATGATTTGTCTTAATCCAGCGCCGGTTTGAAAGATTTATTCTGAGGAATGGCATGTGTGGTACAACAATTAAATGTTAGATTGTTTTGCAAATAATCCTTTCAATGCCGTTATATAATCAGCAAAAGAACTATGGTTTCTTGACCACCTAACAACGAATGACTTAATTGCCCAAAATGTGTGTAGGGGATTGACGTCTACAATGTAGTTGTGAAATAAGTGACACAGGTTGAAAACAATCTGGTTCTTGCTGTCATTGGGAGCCGCGTCGCTGAGGGTATCATCTGTAATTGATAATGCATTCATGAAAAATGATTTTGAGCATCACTTTTTCCAAAGGCATCTGGTAATGTTTATTTGACTCATCAGTTATGGTTGCTTAGTCACGAATCGCGACCGAATGGATGGCATAAAATGGATTCTGCCCACAATTTCTATGTATAAATCGGGGGAATTGTAATTATATAATTCTTTGCCATTCCTGAGATAATGAACAGAAACAAGCACAGCAATAGACAGTTTGCGCGGAAAACAATGTGATGTCTACTTAAATCGCACTTAAGTTCACTTGATGCACACGACCTCAATATGGTCTTGCATATTGACATTAATATACACGTACGAAGAGTTAGGCAATAGTCTTATTATTAATAAAGATTAGCTTATAAAACTCAATTGTACATATACATGCTGCATTAATCGTGCTGATGTGATATAGGTTAAATCATATTATTCATAGTACAAAGCTTGAGAAGTCAGAAAAAAGAATGAATATAGCGACCAAAGGCCCACTACATTTGCCACCTTTTGTGTCTAGCGTGAGCACCGGTGAAAGCACGGCACAGCAATCTGTGAGATTAGCTTTGTACCAGTCTCGCTCAATGTGGAATAATCGCATGGATTGGCGTTTGAATACTAGCCGATAGAGCTGACATGTATTACAATGCAATGAATAAAGCACAAACTACCCAATGCACCGCTGTTCAATATTAAAGCGTAAATATACTCTGTTCAATATCTCATATCAAATGGCAACTCAGAAGTTTTCTATCGGATGTTGTTTTTACCGCTGTAAAAGCTCTACCTTCACATACAATATTGCTATATTAAGAATGTATGACTCTTTATTACTGTGCTCAAATTGCACGTAGGTTCTATTCGGCATTTGTCGAAGCATTGGACGCTGTCGGCAATGTACAACACCGACACCTAAATAACATTGTCTACGTATGAAATAACATTACATCTACCATTTTTGATATAAACACTGATCCATCTCATCCATTTGTACCTTCGTAAATGAAAGAGACGTTAAATGTGTCTCTTATATGGTCGTTCAGCCTCGACAGCACTATCATTCAGCTCCTAGCAACGACAGCAAACGGCCTATTGCATATAACAATGTGAAGTTTGGCGAACCTTATATTGCGACTTGTTTGATTATACTCTTCCAGATGTAAATAATTTATTAAAGAAGTATTATTGACATAATCAACAACAGGTTCGGCTATATATGATATTCGCGCTTCGCAGTTACCTTCAACGGCGTAAGTACATAGCAATGAGAAACGATTTTCAGCAAACGTAACATTTTGTTTGATACACTAAATGAGATCATATTTAATTGCGCATTATGTTCTCTCTGACTGATTATGAACACGTGCTTACTAGCCACAATCGCTTTATATGATCCCAATACAAAACCCACTTTCTGTTCGCACCTATGAATATCAAACATAATAGACATGAACCACGGTGACAAACCGATGTAAAAATTTTATCTGGAATGACATAACGTTCAATTATTGGGCCATGTAACTTTAGCAACCACTTAATGCTAACGACCGACGATTTGTTGGCAGATTGCATGGACGTTAACGCGTATGTAATCAAGTATTTGTACTAGAAATATATACTTTAAATAACACTGCTGTTGCGAATCCTATTTGCGAAATGAGCCAGAATAACGACATTCCCAGTACAACATCCCGTTTATCTTATCAATTTAATTCACCCACTCCAAAGTAAATGATCTGTGGTGTATATTATTATTCTAGAGTAAGATAAATGACCCGGTTAAATGTTTGAGGTAGCTTGTGCTGTCAAGTGAACACTTTCTTACTTGAATATACTGATCCATTTGCTGCTAGAAACTGTCATATATAACTTAGTTATATCTTAAAAGCTAGTTCCTATGCGTTACTAACATACATATCGGAGAGCTAACTTATGGAACAAGCGCAATGCTGGAAGCATGTTGTCGTCAACGTTTATTTCAAATATCAGATCGCAAGTCTAACAAAGATGCGCATTAACGAAACAATATGCAGTATCTATCGTAATATATAAATGAGATTCAGAAATTGTCACGCAGTGTGCTGTTTCTTATATTATTATACTTCTCACATCTTAGACATGTGAATAACTTTAGGTGCCTAGGTAGAGCTTTACGTCCGCGCGTAAGAGATTAACAAAATGTATATAGTAAAAGTGACTGATTGCAAGACATAATGCAGATGTGCATTGACCCAAAGCGATTTTCGTTGATGTGGGCAGTATATATATATGAATGTATATATATATATATATATATATATATATATATATATATATATATATATATATATATATATATATATATATATATATATATATATATATATATATATATATATATATATATATATATCGTATATATATATAT
Source organism: Urechis unicinctus (assembly GCA_034190875.2). Taxonomy (NCBI): domain Eukaryota; kingdom Metazoa; phylum Annelida; class Polychaeta; order Xenopneusta; family Urechidae; genus Urechis; species Urechis unicinctus. Next base: position 10,785,940 of record CM067350.1, on the reverse strand, counting down.
ATATATATATATATATATACATATATATATATATATATATATATACGCATATAAATTTATATGAATATATATATATATCAATTTATATATACATTCATATACAAAAAAATTTATAAATTTATTTATATATGTACATGTCTTTGCATGTATATATTTTAATATTTCTATATAAATGTATTTGTGCTACCGCAGCAATTTACAAAATGTACAACCTGTGCAGAGAGTCGAAATATAAAATTAACCTTTGCCAACAGATGACCACGATCGTAACTAAGCAAATAACGACCGGAATATTTCTATTACTTAGCAAACCTAGGGAAATCACATGCCATTTGTTTATAACATGTCTTTTACGTTCGTTAAATCATGAAATTATTTGTCTCACAGATGGGTGTTTGGGGCGTTCAACCAAAGTCTGCACTAAAGCTGTGCAGAAAAATGTTGCATCCGACACATAGATCCATACGGGGGTTACTAATTACCGGAGGAAACTGTATTCCCGCACCAACGCACTACTGTTTAAATCTTACAGCAAAACAAATCTGACAGGAAAAAAGGACTTAGTTCCATTCTTATTTCATCAAAAGGTCTGTCCTGACGCTAACCAAAAATTCTGCATTTATTTTTGATCACTTGTGCTTCGATATTAGCCATAATTCATTTCTCTCTTTCATGATACAACACAAAGACGATGTTTTGCGTCAACGACAGGCAAGAGGCGCAAGGTTTATTACAGCTAAATATAACCAACACAAATATGCTCAGAAAGCTGCTCCACATAATGTTATAATCAATTAATGCGGATGATCTTTATTGACTGTTACACAAGGGATGTGGAATAGCATCAGGGTGTTAATTATGTTGAACGGTGCCTCTCACTTGATGAAATGATGTGTGTTTCCTGATCAAGCAAAGCTTGCCGGTTATTCAATTTGCTTTTCTAAAAATCACGCAGCGCAAAACCACTAGACAATGGCACATTTGTACGTCTTTGAATGGCGGACGATTTTGCATCATCTCACCATCTATCATCATACCCACCGTAAATAGTTAACATTGTGATTGCAATATCAGATTCGAGTGGGCGTGCTTTTGAAGTGTTTACACACATCTGTTTGGGGCAGGAACAAATGCGTATGCTGAAGTTTGCTCTGATGCATTTAGCAGCATTATATGATGTGGTATGCAGAAAGGGGCGGGGGCTTAACCATATTTGGCCATCAATGCAAAATACCTCGCATATTCTAAATCATCCGGGGCAAAATATTGAACAGCTCTTTATTTTGATACGTAGAGAAGAATATTCAATGATGGTCCAGGACATTTTCAACAATAATTTCCATTTCCATTGAAAAAATTATTATTGATGGAATAGTGTTGCAAAATGTGATATACACATGATAATAAAACCTCATATTTGTGTCAATTGTAAAGAGGATAAATAACCCCAACAATATTTACGCATAAATGTATTTTGCACAAGGTCGTTCTGGCACAAGCCGTGATCATCATGTCGCGATAGAGATGGGTACAATATCTTACTCCATATTATCCGTGTTGTTATCAATTAGTTACCATAATAGAGGAATTTATGTTTTTGTCAGCAAGCATTGCAATCTGTACTTCAACAGAGACTGAATTACGACTGCAATGGCGCCATCATAATCATAATTATTGATTGATCAATAAAAAATAATTTGAACGTCACGTTGTCGACATCGCAAAAAATTACTGAGAAAATAATCTAGGTTTATGATCCAATTTAGCCATCGTAGTACGATGTTTTGTCATAGACATGTTTTGTTCAAGGTTCGAACTTAATCAACACGGCACACGCTATTGAACATTAACTAATGCCATGCATCGATAATCTATTGGCCAGACGTCAATTTTGGGAAGACGAAATTTCAGGAGCATATACTCAGGCATGCAGACAAACACCACAAGTTCTTTTGGATTTTTACATTTTTCATTTTTCAGTTGATGATATCACTGGTCGCCGAAGGCACTCTGTGAATGTTAGTGCAAAAACTGCCAACGTACTGTAAGAATTCTGCTCCTCACCGTTAGACAACTGATATAAGACGGCATGTGTTCACGCTCGTGTATCCTTCATTGGGATCACGTGCTGCGTATCACGTAGCAAACTTTACCCATACACAGCTGCGGTAGGGTGAATAATTTTCGTCAAATGAAAGCATTACCTGTTCGAAAAAGGTAGCTTGCGGAACTCACTTGAGACAAAAGACGACAAATTAGACGACATATCTCAAGGGGATATACGCTGATGCGACAAACATTATATAAACATCTGATCAAGTGGTGATGCAAAAGGATTGTGACATTCAAATACCATTGCTGATAATTACCTAAAGACAATGTGCTCTCGTATATTTATTTTGCTGTAGAAAACCGCCAAAGTTTGTATTCATGCATTTGCTTCCCACATCTGAAACTTCAAGGCATCACCATCGCCAATCAATATAAAAACACTATTGTTGTCTCATATTCGATGAAGTAAACATGTACAATTTTTGTAATAAATCACTAACTCCTATGCTGTTGCGTATACCCATATATGCAATGTTAGAAGACTGAAGCAATATACAGACCTATAATGATATCAACACGTGATAGAGTTATATATTTCATGTCCAAGCAAGCAACATTTCATCGCTATTTATGCTCATTGGCTCTTTGGCCGCTTGTTTTGCGATTTTGATCTGACTCTTAGAAACACCAAGAAATTACCCGGTGACTGCCGAAGAGAGGTAGTCCAAAACAAGGGATGATCTCCTATATAAGTACTCATGACACTTATAGGAAACAACATACATGTATTATATAAGTCCACTACCAATGTACCTCCATAAAGTAAATACAAATTTCATCTTGGGAATATGTAAATCATATAATATAAAGACCAAATAACGCCTAATGAAAAACCGATCAAAGAACGCTGTGCCGCAAACAATGGAATTGTAATAAAACAGTGACCTAATGAATTGAGATTATTTTATAACGAATGGCTCATCTTCATGCCATTTACACTATTGCTGTGTTCGAGTGTGTTGAGAAATACACCTATCAAAAAGCAATATTGCAAATTTATATATTGTATTCAGTCGACGAAATCATGATTATTAACTCTACTGGATTAAATGATGCCTTTTGTGTAATTCATTACCTTGTGGGTCAACATTTTGCTTCATGGCGAGAAAGACAGCATCGTCGATCATAAACATCCACCCTTTTGATTGGATAAGTGATCCAAGTGAAAGGCGCTAGCACCCAATGCATTGCGAGTCATTTTCTGCGTTCCGTTCAGAGCAATTCAGACCACCATTGCATGTCAGTGAAGTATTGAGCTAAATCTTCGCTGCCATACTACCATTGCGTACAGATGCAAAAAAATGCAATAGAATACACCTCACCGAACAGCGCTGCTACAGTACACAGCCACTCAAAACAATGCTCCACTAGCGCTTGTAGAATTATACTACTAGAAACTATAACCTACAATGCTGAGAGGCGTGTGCAGGTATCCACCTTGCAATGCCAACAGGTTTTGCAGGTCGTCTTTTCGTACCATGTATTATACCTTCTGCGCAAACTAGTATTCTAGGTTTGTAGGCATTCCACTCATTGTTTTGCATTCCACATAGCATAACGGAATTTCATAATTAAGCAGATTAGTGGTAGTACTGACTAAAGCAACATGGTTTCATCAAATGTAATTTGTTGGCGCCAAACAATCGCTAAATGTGCTGCACTTTGAATGCAGTAGTCAAGATGACAAACAACAAACGAGGCATAATGAAGTGCCCATGTCAGTCAATACAGAACTTTTCATCAACTCAGAATGGAATTAATTGCTTTTCAACAGCTATTACAGCTATTTTACCACCTGCTGATCAATCAGCAGTATCTCCTACCTGTTGTAAACCCTACTCCGCAAATGACGTCGCGTAGTTACTCTTGAAATACCTAATTTGCTTTTTATCGCATGTTAATATTCATTGCACTACTCATGAACACATAGTGTGTGCAAGCTATTGTTTATAAAATAAATCGAGCTTGATGGTAACTCGTGAATTCTTTATATGACTTAGATTCACAATATGCATTCCTAACCCTGTTAATGAATTAATATTCCTACTTAATAAGCGATACTTAATATGGATCCACACGTTGGACACTTGCTTATTTACTACAAGCTATCAGTGAGCAGATATTGATAAGTGTATATTATTAGTGGTATTAATAGCATTACATATGGTCGGGGCCTTCATCTCACACTAACAACTTCCTTACAATTCTTCAGCAGTCTTTGCACTTACATCCATAAGATTAACAATCATAGCAGGTGTCTCATCAGCTTGAAACTTTCCCTTTCCCTTCGCTAAAATAACCACATACGTTGCCCTGATGCATTACGGTATGCTGAGCTGAGCATAAACTTCATATGAATGATGCAGATGACTATGAAATACTCTATTTCACTCCTATATGTGATAAGCAGAAAAGAAGATTAATAAATTCTGGAAGTGATAATATTTACCTTAGATGCCTTTGCAAGTGAATATGGTAAACATATATGCTGCGTTGCGGGGGTTTTCTCCTGTTGTACATCATTGCACTGATTCACTTATACCAATTAGATGTTGCTTCCGGGTGCAACATAGGTGAGTGAGGCAATAAAACAGAAAACTGCGCCCATCCAAACATACTTTAAGTGCATCTAATAACATCTTATATGTTTTAATGCACTGAATGACTTGCTCTACTATATTTCATCCCATGACGTGCTGGATAAGCAGTAAAAATACATTATTCAAATGTTGATATGATATAAAGCCAGTTAGAAGAGAACAAATTACCAATTCTATTCGGAGGTCGCATTCTATAAACAACCTCGAAAGCAATGAAAACACGTAACTGGATATGTTTACGCTATTCCGTATTTTTGCAATGTAGGTTTGATAGTAATTATGTGGTTCAATTTAGGGATAGGGACAAGAATGGTGTAAATGTCTACTGTAATTATCTACTGTGAGAGTAATCAACGGTGACCGTTATGCTGACCATGTTTTCGTGTAGTGTTCCCGAACTGACATCAGCTCGCTAACGATCGACGATCGGTTGTTGCCATTAAATGAGCGCAAATTATCGATCTTTAAAATTGTATTCGGTCGATTTCAGATTACCATTAGTGGTACTTGGACTGTTTAAGTCGAATAGCTGGGTTAAAAAATATGGCTACTTCGTGAGTGAAAATCATATACTGACAAACAGACTCTATAACACAGAAAACACGGGTAGATTGACTGATATTTCGTTAACCATTTTACGGCCTTAATGCATTAGTTTATGGAACGTTATATTGCGTAATACACTCTACTACTCCGCCAGACTATATCGGAGTTCGTCTTTTTAGATGGATTCATTTCATGAATCTAGACAAGCGAGTTATTATCGTTTTGTACATGGACATTGTACTCAGTATCCACCCCCGTTGTTTCATTTAAACAGAATAATAGACTGCGATGGTCATAGTAAGAATGTTTTGTGCTAAACAATGAAAATATGTGTTATGTATGCAGGGATCGTCACACGTCAGTAAACGCGCAGATCATCCGAGGAAGGCTTTAAATGTATATCAGTTTCATTCCTTTTGTCATTACAATAATAGCGTAAAACTTTTTATAGTGCATTGCCACCATGAACAAGGCACAATGTGGAAACTTCCAGAGTTCTTTACCAGGTGCATCACACACAAAATATTCCACATGCACGTGCGTTTCCAATGGACAGAATGGCATATATCAATCACACTGCGCATTTATTCCCATGCATATTGCTTAATGATATACAAGAACATTTGAAGGAATCATTCTAATATCTCTCTTCACTGATAACGTATTGCTGACTTCACAACATTTAGTTGCCAAACAATATAGAATTGGTGTAATTTCATTATGTCTCTTGGTCCTAGGTTCTTGTAAATTCACAGCCCTTAATTGGTATCACTACCCCATACTTGCCTCGTTTCATGTCTAATGACATTTTAACTGTATTATTATTTTGGATTAATTGCTTTGAATGATTTTCGTAGAGACGATCACATCATAGTCATATTTTTATGACACGAACAGATAGTAGTAGCGTTCCTTAACGTATTGTCACACCTGCCGGCCATAGATATTAGGTAAAGCCTATAGATGTTGAAACAATAAAGTGGTCAAACCTGTTTTGATAATACATATTGTCAGTGCAGTCAGCTTTCAAATGTTAAAGCCAGAATGATGGTGCTAATGGGTACGCAAGTTTCCACCTTCAATGAAAATAATGGCATGCCAATGCTATTGAAAATAGAAAACATTTATTGCATTCATGCTCTTGTACATTGGTAAAGCCGCACGGTACATTATCTTTGATTAAGAACAGCACGTGCATACAGCAACCAATTTCCAAAAGCATTTGAAGCAGCATTGGATCAAATTAGAGATTTTGTTGTGTACAGTAACCTTAGTATGACTTTGAAGCATATTGGGTCAGATTTATGCCCAGAAGAGAGCGGAGCAGGTTGCTACTTGCACATATAGACGAACCGAATATATATCTGCGCTACTATGTGCAATATGAATTCTATTTATTATTTATTATAACTTTGTCATCGTGTCACCTATTATGATGGCTTTAGTTTTAGTTTGTTTGCAGATTCAATCAACCATTTGTACATGATATTCTCTGTTCTGAGTTATATTGTACAAGAAATTCAAAGGTTAATATTACTGTACTGAATAATGTGGCGGGTAGGGTGTTTTTGGGAAATGCACGACGCAAGCGTAGCTCATTTTTAATGCCAGGTATGTGTTAGCCTTACATAACAAATTCCATAACAACACGTGTAATGTTATCAACAGTAACAGACAGATGTATGTTCATTGTTCCTAAACCATGTCTGCTGGCTCGTTGACTTACAAAGCCACCGTCTACGATGAAATCGTGCTCTCTTTGCTCAATCAGTGACATCGACTAATAACAGCAATTCGGTAGCTGAGATATTTGTTTTTCACCACAACAGAAAAATGGTTTATCTATAAGATAGATACCATTTGCCAGTACACGATACAAGCATGTGTTAGAAACCAGTTTGGGTCTGTTTGCGTCAGGTTATCACTTGGCCTAATTGCATAGGAATTTAGCTGCTGCCTAACCTTCACCAACTGGTTAGCGAACGGAGTAGCTCTATTGCACTAGCAAACGAGGTGCAGTCCGTTTATATGGGGCTGCTACATGTCCTTCACGTTCGTTTAGTCGAGACATAAGTTATCACAAGCGCTGGTATTTGGAAGATTCAGCCGAAGTATTTGCATTCGACACTTGGATTCATATGACGCGTGGATCATTTCGCTCGAGAAATTCATAGAGTGACTGACTGGATGGCTATGTGGCTCAACAGGCAGTATGACATTTTTCTGACAAAAATATGAATTGCCTGAGAAATTATGTTTGCATCACTTACTTTCCGTGGATTACGATCCAAAAGAAATAGTGAATATGACTAGTAGCTGAGACATCACAGTCTATATACAGCTGTTCTTGATCAGAGTCCGAGATGCGTCAGATAAAATATCACTTCCTGTGACATGAAAATTAGTTTTGTAGATATAACGTTCAATGATATTCAACCGACTTGAGAACTTTGCCACATGTTATACACATTGACAGTTAATAGACGAAGACCATAACAGGTTTCAAAACATTTACCGCACATTCATATATTCACATGGTTCATATGTTTACCACCAGTTGTTGTGTCTTCAGCATTTCCTCTTCTCAGGTAAACAATTCTCATTTTGTTTGTTAACCTCACCTGTTCTGACCTCCTTGTGATGAGGACCAGCTCGCTCTGTCTCACCATCGCGCTTACATTCCAAGCAAACGTACATTTCCCGGTCGTGTGTCGAGCGCATTTCTACGATAACAACATCACCCACTTGCAGTCTTACCAGCCTGCCATTTGTGGTTGAATTCATTGCATCATCATGTTAAACTGGGTTCATCATAAAGGTGTCCGAGAAACTTTTCAGCGATCGTCATGATATGATGACGTCACTATATCTTCATATAGTGATTATTCTAGAGCTACAAGACTCGGAACACACCGCCAAGTGCACTACCACTAACCATGCAAATTACGGGGCGCTGCACAGGCTACCCCACGTGCTCTATTTTTTTTTTTTTTTTTTTTTTTTGGCAATACAACACACTGAAATAAAGCAGGCCCTCAAACGGGATCTAACATATACTTGATCACCGTCTGTTGGTAAATGGTGCTCTACTTATTGTATAAGACCGTTTCAAAAAATGTCACTGTAAAATGTCTGCTAATAATCGTCATCACGCAAAGATTGCACAGTATGCGCTGTCCGAAAATGAACACAGCAGTAGCATGAGGTTGCTTGCTTACCAATATTTGTCAGTCGGGTTTTCGATTGGTAAACACTATGATTATTATGGTGTAAATCTCGATCTGATTACTTTATTTTTCAAAGTTCCGGTAGTGGAGTGTTAGAGCAAATACTTGAAATTATATAACATCTATCATCTGACAACTCATAAAACACTGCGTATCTATTCATACGTCGGGGACATTCATACACCTTGACCAAACCCATTTCCTAACATAATTAAGAAAACAGCTTTTACAATCGTGTTATGACCCCGTGAATATATTACCCGCCAAGATAGTTCACTGAACACAGCCGTACATTAAATACAAAAACATGCATATCATTTTATTAACTCGCACCTGCTGTGACTAGATGAATTGTTTAATAATATATTGTCATCAAATACTTACATGTCTTCATAAGGATTAAACCGTGTTTCTCACATCACATGGTATTTTCAATTTCACATAAACTCCGCTTAGAGTATAAGAGATCACACAATTTAAGACGAATGAATAATGAAAACATTTATTTCCCCAGCCCCATATGCTTTTGTTTGTGAATATGGCTTACATGTGCGAGGCTATAATGCGGGAAAAGTTGCATCTTGGTTAGGATTTGCCTGTGCTGATAAACGAACCTATAGCCTCTTCAATTATGACATTTGCCAGGTTTGATAATGTATATTTCGGCATTAGTCAGCAACGGCTGCCACCTCTCTATTTTGGCATTTGTGGGTATATACGTGTCGAATAGGTTTGCATTCGAACTATTCATTCTAATCGTAAATGCGCACGTGGCAACCTACTATGATGCTGTATCAGGTCTTATGGTTCATTTGCAAGCAATATTGTTTAATACTTGTATCTGCCCACACACGTACGAATTTGATTGACCGTACTTGTTCACAAATCATCAAGATCTTTGCGGAGGAAGAACTTCTTAAACGTATCATTACCGTAGATACGCCTTGACTTCCTCGATTTTAATGTTTGATTTATGTCAGGTTCTGTTTCTTCTTGTACATCTGGCAATTAGCACTATATGCTATTCCTATTGTCCAGGGACACAGGCACTCAGAGACAAATCCTGGGTGTGTTGTAATACAGGTCACACACATAGACTTTACTTTCTCGAGAACTTGTGGAATTTCTTGACAGCATTTACTCCCTGCTACAGTAAGCATTGGCCCACATGAGCACCTAGTGCAGGGCATAATTACAATGAATAACTAGCCAAAAAACAATTAAATTGACATTTCACATGAATAAGAAGATAACATGAAGCAAGAATTAAGGACAACTGTAAAATTAGGAGTAAAATATCTGCAAATGGTAGGAAATTATGTGCCATTACCATGTGCTGTTACCCAGAGATACTTCTTTTTGAGGAGAATTTGCTGGCCTTGTCTTGGCTGGAGGCTCAAACCTGTAAGGCTGTATGCCCCCACAGGCTCGTAGTTCCTCTTCATGAGGAGAAGAATACTCACTGCTGTAATCCAGCTCATCGCTTCCGGAGCTGTCAGTATATGATGAAGACGAGGACTGTACTAGGTGTAAGTAATAAATATAGACCTAATAAGGACAAGATAAAGTATGTATCATTTAGGTTTGTACCCCAAGTAAGGACAAACAACTGATGTAAGGCGTTGAACTCTTTAAAGGCATATCGCAGCCATAAACATATGGCACTGAACTTGGATTCTGGGCCATAAGTCCCTCTGTTCAACTCACTGGAGATGTATATTTAATTGTAACAGCTATTCCCTGAAAGGTCTCGGTTCCCCAAACCAGTGCCAATATTTTATATGAAATAAGTATCTACTTATTTGTTGACAAGGAGAATACAATTTATTGAAATTATATTTTCGATTTATTGCAAAAACACAATATATCGAGTGAAATCCCCATTGAATTTAGTAGCAGTTTTCATTTGCGACAACGTTTTGCCATTAAATCAAATAACGGGAAAAGAAAAGATAATATCCGTAACAGAACAGGCGAATGGTGAATCAGTCATTGATAACCATGAAACGGGGCTGAAATCGAGGTGCAGCCCGGTGTTCCAGCATCGCCTGTATTGTTGCTCGGTCCCATTTAGTTGACGTTTTCACACTACATTATAGAAGTTATCATAATTTAATATATTCTAGGCGAACAAGTACCATAAGCCACATAAAATGATGTGATTTGTTGCGGTATATGATGTACATGATGACGGTTTAAAATACGACTATGCTCATACCTACCACAGTTCCCATGTAAACAAACGAGGAAATGACTGAGCTATCCGGCTGGACGTGACATAAAACGTCACAAACACAGGAGCCAATGGCCGTCGTTTTATGCGCATATGCCAAAACGATTCGAAAAATCGAGGGAAATAGTGATGTAGTTGTCTATTAAAACGACTATATACTCAGATTCAAATGAACTGTTGCTGACGGCGCCGGAGGAAACTGTTTTCCATCGACGTGTGACGGTTGTCTCTCTTACAGCAAAACACATCGCTGATGAGTTAAGAAGTAGTGCTGCATGTGCCTCGAAAGCAGTGCAAACGAAGGTCAGTCCAGATTATTGAGGTGAAGATAAAAAGTAAAGGACTTAACTCACGGGGACGTACGCAACTTCCATATAGAAAGAATTAGAAATTGTAATAAATGAATTTCGACTGGATGTCATCCATGACAATACAGTCGTGGTTTATTAATCAGCTTTTGCGAGGCAAATCAAAATTTGTGCTGATCCCTTTGTGGCGTAATTGTGATTAGCATTTCATCTTGCTGATCGGCACTATAAGATAACGTGGATGGTCTTCAGCTTCACATTCCCAAGATGATGGTTAGCAAGGTAATTGTGCTCAGAGGAATATTCCACATGTCAACAATTGACAACGGCCGTAGTGCTAAGCAGAATTGCTATTTGAATATGTATGTCACACACAGCTCAGTACAATTGGTCGATGACACAGTGGTACGTCTCACGACGGTGGACGGACCATGCATTAATGACACGCTGATTGCAATATTATAAATGAGTTGGAGAACTTTTCAACTGAATAAAATCATTTCTATTTGTGGAGGCTCACTCTCGTGATTTCTCGAGCATGATGTTGTAACACCCCAAGGGATGGACCGTTATGATTAACAAGTCAGCCAGAGGAACAAACTACAGGTTTGAGGAAGAGTATATAGATATAAAATGAAGCCTCTATTCGGCTAAAGTATATTAACTAGGGCAGAGATTAAAAATGATTAAGAGCAGCGCCTATGCTCAAATCACATTAAACACAAACAAGGGCTGATATGGTTACCAAACAGGGGGACCCGGCTGTTCGCCTCCAACCCGACACAATAATATAAAGTACTGAGGGGAACAAAAATCAATGCCGGGGGTAGCTATTCGCCTCCAACCCAGCGCAATGCATGCAAATGATCAAATTAACAAAATGGTACCTCACACCTTAATTCCTAAGAACTAACCGTTGGGCGTGAATCCATACATACAACTATAGTAAATATCACATGTAAAAGTTATCAATTCCACTTTCTGACAAATATTGCAACACAAAATCAAATTGGGGGTTGTTTTCATTTGCATACCTCACAACACAGCCATTGAATATTGTAATAAACCGGGTCATAAGCTCCAACTCATCCTATAACATACTGCAAAATATAATCCCATTAAAACTGAATTTAAGGCTAGATCCCATCTAATAGAGAAAGACCGTAGTTAAAGTAAGTATCCAAAAATGTGTCTGTTCCACTTACCTCACAAGTGTTGTTGACACCGCATAAGGACCGCCACTTCTAGCACAGCAGATAATTTATAAGAGGGGATCCTCAAGAGTGTATCGTACATATTACTATTATTCAAAATCCTCCCTTGCATATAAAGAGTCTTGGTGTCTATCGACTTAAGATCCACAATACAGCTCTGTCGCCATATTCAGTAGATAACTTCGCCACTACAACAAGCTATACACCCACATATTTCGCGCCGGCCTATGTAACATCAATAAATGGCGGTGTCTTGATTGATCTAGGTCGTTGACAGCTAAAGAGGTTTCAGTAGTGGAATGTCTAATACTAACATGCAAATTCAAATGGAGCACCACTCTGCTGTCATAATAACCAATGTATGTTGATGATAACTAAAACATTAAGCCGCTGCATAGATACCATACCCTAATGTAACGATCTCTGCGTAAACAAAAAACAAAGCACGTTTTTCATCACTTGATGATAAAAAACTACACTGTACTTAAATCTTATATTAGAAATAATTTATTTAGAGTGCAAAGACTATTGGAGTAGTTCTGTTTGCAATGTAATGATTAGCATATAGTACATATTACATATTGCTCTTCAATGTAACGGTTAAAATCAATCCTTAACACAATCAATGTTTTACCTCAGTTAGGTCCATTACAATCACAAAACATCCACCATATGAGGGTGTCTTCTCTCGTATCGGCATTTTATTAAGAAAAGATATACTTCAAACGGAATCTCAAATGAAAGGCGTCGGTTTGCTCATATGTATAAATTGCAAACATGCAAATTACTAGCCGTGCTCAAAGAAGAGAGTAATTCTGGCACGTTCTTTGGTAAACATGGAACGAGTAAAAATGCGGCCGAATGTAGGCATTTTCAATTTGAGGTGAAAAATTGCCATTAGCAAGATATTTATAAAATCAGATGTCATGGATAACGCAAAATAATTCAGGTTGACATTATGCTTTTGCTTGATCAAGATCCACTTCGACAAAATTATCGCTGGTTATAAGGATTTGCTCATCCGACAATAATGATATCAGCATAGAAATACCTCGAGTTGCCTGCGAAGTCCCATATAACAGGATCTACAAAACGGTACCTAAAACAACATGTTACGTGAACACCCAACATCCTCTGTATTTAGCTCATATCGATTGTAACCACTTCTTTGAACTATAACTTGCTGCCTGGGAGCATATCTTTAGTTACATAGGTACCAGGTCTTTGATGCTTATGGCAAATGATGCATGATGTTAGGTGTGGATATATTGGTAATACAAAGAGATAGTCGACGCAAAATGCTGTGCTTTTTGTGTTCTTGTGAAAGGCGCGTGTTGAATTCTAGGATTGTCTTACTTTGTTTAATAATAGAAAATGCAAATACTCAATTAGGAATTTGCGAAGCAAGGGAAGGGGGATGCTATAACCAGAGGTTTTTATACCTGTAGCTCAACCAAATTACTCCCTAAAACGTGATACATCATGTGCTGAAAAGCCATGACTTGTAGATCCAGAAATATAAGCACTATTTTGCCCAGTAGGTATACTAACGGTTGTCGTGCTACACGAATGCAATAATATTGGATATTGTCAACCATCATGGGTGTGCTGGCATTATTCTTAGATATGTAAGAAATCCCGCTGGCAATTACATTTTATGTTTCCGATTTGTAATGTTTGGTCTAGATTGGTGCTCGTATAAACAACTATAAATCGAATCGCCGGCTACGTGTGCTGTGTGATCCTATCAGTGGGCAAGTTAATCGGTGTTCTACTCTAATTCAGTTGTCAACAATTGTGTATGACAAACAGTAATGAGCCAAATAGAATGGTAAATGCAAACCTGTTATTGGTCGAATATAAGTAAAAAAAATGCCCTAGCCTCAGAAGCAACTGGTGTATACGAATACGGTACACGACGTAAACCGTTAGCTGTATGGATAACTTAAATATTGATAAAACGCATGATTATTCTGAGATTTGCAGATTATCCTTGTTACAGCGTCAAAAAATGGTCAGAACGTATTCTATCAAACGATAAACTATTATGTCAAGACCTAAAATAAGTGCATCTAGTTTCTTACATCGGGCAATATAGTTGCAAATATTTTTTGTCTTCAATATCTGTTATGTTTACAATACGTAACCATAGCTGTAAACTTTTACAGAAGATGACCCGGTAGTAAACAGGTTGATCGACCAGCGTTTAGAAGGGCGCATGCGTATTGGCGAGTGTGAGCGCGATGGGATTGGGGTAAGAACATTGCCATTTATTTATTTTGTTCAATCTCTATCTTAATGTAACGATAACGAGGAGGTCTGATTTTTGGGTGCTTTGTGATATATTTTTGATAAGAAAATTGCCCTTGTGGCGACTAAAAGGGACGGGTCAGACCTTCCAATGTTGTAATAATTTGCTTTCTATTAGTCGATATGCTTCAACCATTATTACAATTCTTGTTATAATGTTAAACTGGGCAACTGAATGTTATTTTTTTTTCTGAGGCAGGTTGTACGATCAGTGTATATCGACTCCTGCAATCCAAGTCTCTACAAATATGCAGTTCAACTCTACCGTGTTCAATCCCCCGCTTTTCATCTGGACAGAGCTTGGTACCCAATCTAATATTACGTTCGGTAAATAAAATGCCAGTTCACCATGGAGTGTTGGCAGTCAACTGTTAGGGTAAAAGAGAACAGTTTTATCTTCAGGGCGATAGGGGTTCTCCATGCCTCAATGAAAGCTTGTATATGCACCGAAGAATGTGCAACTATATAGGCATTCAATCTTATCGGGTCGAAAGCTTCTCATTAAAACTACAACTGTTCGTTAATGGGCTTTTGCCAGAAACAATGTCTTGTGAGTGTTAATTCTTGCTTGGTGGATCGCATTAGCTGATGCACTGTCATGGCTTACAGTCAACAGCGCATACGATCGTTACGCGTTTAGGGGTTTGATAATATACTCAAAGCCCATCAATTAGAAGTAAATTAAAGTCGAGTCCAGTATTTCACCTTCAGTCTTGAATTTTAATTCATAAGCAAGAGAGCTTTTAGCCTATAAGCAAATGATTAACCGCAAAACTAGACACCTGTATTCAACAAACATCTTTTTTAAACATTCCCGATTTTCCTGTGAATAATTAGGAATTCCCCGTCCAGCGATTGATTCACCTTCAGTCTTGAATTTTAATTCATAAGCAAGAGAGCTTTTAGCCTATAAGCAAATGATTAACCGCAAAACTAGAACCTGTATTCAACAAACATCTTTTTTAAACATTCCCGATTTGATTTATATAATCCCGCTCCGGAAAAGCGATTGATTGCACCTGGTACCGATGATTATATAGGCTATAGGTCGAAAGCGTCATTAACACAACTGTTCGTTGGGCTTTTGCCAGAAACAATGTCTTGTATTGTCATCAATCGCATTAGCTGATGCACTGTCATGGCTCAGTCATTTACGTGGACATTGATTGATTTGTTATACTCAAAGTGGTCAATTGAAGTAAATAAAGTCGAGTCCAGTATTTCACCTTCAGTCTTGAATTTTATTCATAAGCAAGAGAGCTTTAGCCTATATTAACGATATATATCGTATATATATTTTCGATATGTATATCTATGCGATTGATTGCATCGATATGTATATAAGCTCTGTATATCTCTTTTTAGCATCTCTGTATATCCCTGATATATCTCTCTATATCTCTGTATATCTCTGTATGTCTCTCTATATCTCTGTATATCTCTATATATATCTCATATATATCTCATTATATCTCATTATATCTCTATATCTATATATATCTATCGATATATATATATATATATATATACACCTATATATAAATATATATCTATATCTATCTATCTATATATATATATATATATATCGATATATATCGATATGTATATCTATGTTTATCTATATATATATATATATATATATATATATCATATCTACATGTTTATATATATATTCATATATAAACATATATATATATATATATATATATATATATATATATTGCATATATATGTACATATATATATATTTGCATAAAAAATAATATATATATAAATAAATATGTATATGCATACATATATTTATATATATATATATACATATATATATATATATTATTAAATATCTTTATTCATATCTACAAACATTTACATAAGAAGAAGAAGGACAATCAATTTATTTTACTCTCGGCATTGTACATGAAAAAAACATCAAATAAGAAATTCTATATTATTTTATCAATCAGATTGTGTCGAGAACTAGGCACAATGTAGCCATTGATGGTTTTTTCCCCTTATCTCAGAACAGTGCATGTAACAGAGATGACATTGATTTTGTGTACAATAATTATTTATAGCACAATTGAGTGAGGACAGGTAGATAATAAATATATTTACCAGATTTTTATATCAATATATCAATTTTTCAAGATCTGTTTATATGAAGTGTAACAATAACATCTGTAAGAAATACATATATGAAAGATATATTACAGCTTTGTACACATTGTTAAATACAAAAACAGTTTAAAATAGATGAATAGGTACATTAGTCTAGTAATACATATATATATATATATATATATCTTTCATATATATATGTATGTATATAAAATCATGAAAAGCATCACTAGACTGTTAGTGTGAAAATCAAAGAACCTGTCTGACTTTAGGGTATTAGCTGTCCAATTAGTCGAATCTATTGTCATTAGTAGAGTTGGACAGCTAATGCCCTAAAGTATATATATATAACAGTCTAGATGATTTTCATATATATATATATATATATATATATATATATATATATATATATATATATATATATATATATATATATATATATATATATATATATATATATATATATATATATATATATATATATATATATATATATATATATATATATATATATATATACATATATTCGATGTTTTAGAATCGCCAATGGTATGTATAACAGGGCAGGGAGGGTAAATGAACTTAACAACATGAATTTATATGAAGAGTTATTTAAAACGGCTTGTTATAATATTTGCCCTGTTGTATTTGCAAGATAGTGGAATATGCATCGACCTGAACGGGAACAAAGGGATGAAGTCACTCTTATATTTATTTGTCTTCTGACCAGTTTGACTGCATGTGCAACTTCTACCGATTCTGTGCAATAACGGTTTGCGAGGGTTATCTTTATATGGCAGCTAATGAACGCCATAAATGCCTTCGAGATCATCCTTGCTACATCAGCGAACTATTTTAAGGGAACGGAGGAACCACACATTATGTTATATGAAATAATTATGAATTGCGAATCGTTATTAGATGTTGATTATGTTTATCGACTAGATCGGTTCATCGCAATGTGGGATAGCCTCTTGCTATCCGAGATAAGTTTTGCGTACCGTAAGTGCATAAATGACATAAATATTAAGGTATCAGGCAATAGAATAAAATGCCAGTGGCACCAACTCTATAGTTATTGGAATAGCATCGCAAATGTAAGATTCAGAAAAATATATTGATTGTCTGACTTAGCCGTTGTACTGTTTCTGAGGTAAAAAGCATTTGTGAACCAAGTCGCGAATCTAACGCCCAATGGCAACTAATAACAAAATATCAACTACATATCAAAGAAGACCACGTCATATGAATGTACACAAGATTAATTAATTATTTAGGCGTCCAAAAGCACTGCCAATCATACAGATGGTATATCTGCAAATTCAACGTCTTTTGAATGGTGCCTGCGTCGTGTGCAGTTATGATTTGAAGGTCCCTTTGGCTTGACACTGAATGCTTCGCAGAGGAGAGAGTATCTTGACCATGCAAATATGGGTGATGTCGAAGGCCTGGATTGGAATCATTATTAGATTCACAATGCTAAATTAAATGCAGTCGATTTAGACATACAGTTGGTGTGTGTTTCTATTTGAAGTCGCATTAGCCCACGAGCCGCATTCTAATCACATGTTACCATTACGCATATTCAATGTTCGTTTAATCGTGACATATACTGCCACAGTCACGGATATTTCTAGCATTTTACACAGATCTTTGATGAATTGGTGATAAATATGTAAGTATTCTACCTTTAGACTCATATGAAATGTGGCTCATTACACCAGAATAAACTACATTCAGACGCATCGTGTAATAGCGCAACTTGCAAGCTTGTGCATGTTTCATTATATTAAAGAGATAGTCAATTAAGATATTTCATGGCAACTGCATAAGTAGAAAAATCTTTTTATATGTCGCGCCAAAAAAGCAACTGTTTAATAGAACCTAAAATGTTGAAGCTATTTTGGCTATTTAGACAGAATGTCATCTATGAAAATACAGTTATAATCAATAAATCGAGGTTTATGAATCTCGTTCATTGTTGTGCTGACACCCTCGAAGATCCTTATTAGGCTTGGCGTTGCATCTTGTACATCGTGCCGCACGACACTCAAGATGCAAGCAGAGTGTTGGCATTGCCTCTGGTGAAATTATATTACATGTCATATTTATTGATGATTCCTAAAATAAGATCCACATGCTGTGATTAGTAGTGGATGCTTCTGGCGAAGATATCTGGCGTTACCATTGCTTCTTCATTACACGTGGCGCCGAGAACATCACAATGCACTTGATGCCTAAGGGATGACCAGCAGATGCTGAAAGGCCAATTGCTAATGACAAATGAAATCAATATATAACTTGGCACGTATGATTGTCACTAGAAAGCGGTTTGGGAGATAAAAACAAATCTTCGATAGATGACAGCAAATGTCGTCGAAACCTTAGGACCCTGAAGTAATTGCTGAAGCAATACTGGTGATTTTAGGAGAAGAGGACGAAGCATTTGCTGATTCAGTCTGGAGTACTATGTTGCTTTTAGTCGACGGTTACATGCACAGGTAGGAGCAAACAGCTTCGTTAATGTTGATATTGTGATACATTCAAAATGCATCTGTGTTAGTTATCGCATGGTCTCGTGGGTGATATGGGGAAAGAACAGAGGACGCGGATTTGTTTCTCGACACGTTTGCAGTTATCGCATGGCAAACTGTGCGTTTGAGGTGATATGGGAAAAAGACCGAGCTTTTTCTCGAGCTCTGATTGGCTGAGAGTAGGGTGCCATGCGATAAGTTCACATAACACCACAAATCGTTCTTTTCGTCATATGTAGAGAGTAACCTATAGACAGATGTTAACGCTATACACATCATTACAAATTTAGAACTCGTTATATAAGTGTCAGAGTCTTTAATTGTGAATAATCTGAAGTCTATAAACGCGTACATAGTTTAGGAAAACAATTTGGACTAACAAGTAACCAATCGCTCTTAACTAGGTTTTCGTTGAGCATTATTTGGGATCCTGTTAACATCAATATCATTCCCCTGTCCCGATGCTAACCGGCATTTGATTGGGTCATTTGCAATTGGGTTATCAACGAATTGCGCACTAACATGGATACCGTAAGTTAATATACTACTATACGTCAATATCAGGGACAATTGGCCCGGCAGTTTGCTTGGTGTAGAAAAATAATCCATCTTCAAAGCGTACCTTACAAAAGGGATTGAATAACCCGTGTTATATGAAGTCCGCATAACGGCGTCCGTTATTTATTTATTCTTAGTACACATTTAGTGCATTCTTAATCCAACGCATTAAGAAAGCCACACGGTCCAAGTCTTTTGAATTGGTACAACGACGGTTCAAAGCAAAAAGCCCATGAGAGAATAGCATAAACATATTCAGTTACGTACTTGCACTGTTTACCGGCAAATTTACTGAACCCCACGTCGGTATGGATTTGTGGTCGTTTTAATTTTAAATTGGCATTATATTATTCTGAAAGACGAAAGCATCTCAAACATTTCATAAAGGGTAACCCAGGGTTTCCAGGTATTAAATGCAGTAAAATTAGTCATTACATCAGAGTCATCCAGTGCATAAAAATCCAAGACTCCCGCAACATAGCTGTATATGGATTTACCACTAACACAAACGTAAGCATATAAGGAAACATATTTGCGTTTCATGAAATTATATATCATTTATCATGTGATCTGTTATCTTATGAATGAAATAGTATTAAATATTAAATTCACCGTTAACCGTTTTTGTATTGCTGTATATAGCTAATGCTCATCATATTGTAATGCATTAGTGCAATTATGAGTAACAATCTGAAGTTTTAATTCGGTTAGAGAATTCAACACATGGAGGCTTGTGCAATGATTGTTGAAGTATCTCAAGAATGCTGTTCCCCACAATGTGCGATATGCGTCGCGCAAATTTGTACCATTATTAAGTCCTGTAATAATAATCAACAATATGGGCTTACGCTAGTGTAACGCTACTTAATTGTGGTAGATATGCTTGTATCAAATGGAATAGCGCAAGCACCTCTGCATTGCAAGCCATTTCCTGTATTTCTATCAATGCTGTGGATATGAATTAATCTCCGCAGTCAAGCAATTTAGGTCACCTTCGTAGGTGAATTACTGAGCTTAATCCTCGCTAGCATGATAACATGGCGTACAGCAGCAACACCAGTACAATACAGTACAGAGCCTCGTCGCACAGCACTGTTGCAGTACACAACCAATCAGAACAATACTGCCACAAAGCGCGTGGTTAAATACTCATTACCATAATACAGTGTACACCCACATGTAATAACACACAGCTACGCAACATAGCCACGCAGAAATACAGTATTCCACATTCGATATTAAAGTGGAGATAGATAATATTTCAAATCCATTTAATGTGCGATTGTAATTTCTCTCTTATCTTCGTCGAACCGCGTTCACAAGGATTTGTAATATATTGCGTCAACAATGGTTCTAAATGGTAGCGTTTGGTGTAGAATTTCATAACCATGGTGACTAGGTCTGATATGTGTATCAATTGCCTGGTTCAGCTACTTTTCTATTACTGTTTTGGAGTATGGCTTGCATACACGGTCATCCGCCTGCAAAGCCCTGTATCAACAGACCAATATCAACGTTGTTCAATATTCTAATACAGTGCAAGCTCGTTTAACGGAACCTCGCCAATGGGGATAACCCGTCCTGACCCACTGGCTCCAGGACAAATTGCCTGAAAATTGGGACTACAGTAACGCTATATTCCCGAAGAGACGGCCCCTTACTTCACCTTCAATGACAAGCACTGACTGCCCAAAAGGATTTCGCCGGAGGGAAAACCGCTAAGGAAAGGATCACCGTCCTACTTTGCGCCAATATGGACGGATCGGAGAAGCTGCCACTGCTCGTCACGAAAAGTCGCACCCGCGCTCCCTGATTAAACACGGGTCGAGAACGCATCTTCGCCGCATGGTCAACTGGTTTACAAAACTGACTAAACGGACCGAAAGCTCGCCGTCATCGGTAACGGAAAGTCTGCCTGATTAGCGTTATCGACAACTATTCTGCCCATCGCTGATCACAAAACACTGGTCGAACTTCTTCTGAAAAACCACGAGTTCTGGAGATGATATTCCAAGGAGTGACTAAACTGGAAAGGACATTACAGCAGCGCGTTGAACGCCAAATCATAATCGGCCTCGACGCTGACGATGACGAATCCGGCAACAAGCTTGACTTGTATGGACGGATCGGAGAGAAGCTGTCCGTCACCCCTCGCGCTGATATCACAAAACAGCCGGCGAGTTGCCCGAAAGATCAACCTTCTCGACGCCATCCACCTTGCCTGTCGTCGTGGCCCACTTGATGTGCAAAGGCCGTGACCATCACCAGCTGATCCAGCTGATGCAAAGCCGCCATCACTCGAAAGGACATTACAGCAGCGCGTTGAATCGCCATTTCGACGATGACCTGTACGACGTATCTTTGCCGCCAACTCTGCCAAGAGAAGAGTTCGATCGACTTGTGTCACTCGATGACCCCATTCCGACAAGCGGCGATGCCGATGATGCCACTCTCCTCGAGATTCGATTTAGAGCAAGGCTGCGGCGATGACCACGTTGTGTATTGAGGTTTTGAGATTGTGCCTTCTCAGCCAAAATGTACTTTAATGTGAGATGGAGTAGGACACATTTCGTCGAATTGTAACAGGCTAGACGAGCAAGTCGTATACCAATGCACCCACAGTTATCGCACCCTGTGCTCGGCTCATCTCTAGCCTGCAGAGACCATCCCCGTGTTTAATTGTTTGTTGTTATGAGTCAACGGACCCACAGAGTGCGGTTGTTTCATACTCAGCAATCAAGACAGTTGCATTAGTCGTGTTTATTTGTATGCTAGCGCGCGTATCATCCCAGGTAGACTGAAGATGTACATCGTTTCATTCCTTTTGTTACAGCAATTATTGCAAGAAAACAATCGTGGAGTTTAATGACCCCCATTAATTTTATAAACCTTTAGTTCATTTCCTGCAGACATTAAGAGCTATGTGGGAACTTTTGCACTACTTAACACGATACATGATTGTCGTAGCAATGACCATATATCAATCCTACTCATGGGACAAGAACAATTAGTAATAGCTTCTCTAGACTTATTGTCCCATCTTTCGACAGTCCGCAGATTTAAAAACGTCAATGTGGAGCTTGCAAAACAGATATGGGCATTGCATTTAAGGAATAGAATATCGTGAAAATTGGCGTTAATGAATACAATGGCGTGTCCCATTTGAAACCCGAATTCGTGTTATGTTTGTTAAGTACAAGTTTTCTGTAGAAAAGCAGACGTTCTAAAGAGAAGACATATAAACGTTTTAAAGCAACTGTGTTTCTGTTTTTGCTGTTTTCTATTGACATAACTGTGCTACAACGTGTCCCATTATAAAATTGAAATGAAACGTCGAGCTGTTACCTGACCTACACTTACAGGTAAGCAATGTCGTAAGTAAATTATGACTGGAATAATTCTATTACTTTAGCAAACTAGGTGCGTTCATTCCCATTTAGTTTTACTTTTGTTAAATTGCGGCATTAATTGCGCAATGCGAGGGAAATTCATTATGACAGTGGAGTGTGGTATACTTGACTTTGGTATCTTGCAATGACAGGCCAATGAGACTGCAAGCGTATAGATAACAGCGGTTAAGTTTAACCGACAATAGTGTGTTGTTAGCCTAAGGAGAAAAAATGCCGAAGATGCAACATCCGTACAAAAAACATGAACGGATTTAGATCCATTCTGCTTTCCTCAAAAGTTCTGTATTGACTGGCGTGCTCAGGCGCTAGCTAGAACAAGCTGCATTTATCTTTATTACTTGCACCTCGATAATTGCCATAATTCATTTCTCTCTTTCAGGGTGCAGCACAAAAGACGATGTTTTACGTCAACGACAGGCATTTGGCACAAGGTTTGTTATTGCTGAATATAGACAATACAAATATGCTCAGAAAGCTGCTTCCCTACTGATATAATCAGATCAGAGGTGCTTATCATTGTCTTATTACTAAAGGGATGGTGAAAAGCATCAATGTGCTAATTTTGTTGAACGCAGCATCCTGCTTTAATTCTGCCGCCGGTTGTTTGCCTCCTGATTGAGCAAAGCTCGGCGGTAATTCAATTTCCGTTTGTATATTTCACGCGGCGCAATACAATCGGACAATAGCGCAGGTGTACGTCTTTGAATGGCAAATGAGTTTGCGTCATCACATCATCCAATATCGCACCCACCGCTCTTAGTTGACATTGTCACTGCAATATCAGATTTGAGTGGGCGTGCGTTTTTAATGCTTCTTGCAAGTAACAAACAGATCTTCTGAAGTTTTCTCTTATGCATTTAGCAGCATTATGGAGGTGTTGTTCAGATGTTGGTGGTGGCCAAAATACATCACATATACGGGGCGATACATAAGAAATGGGAAGCGTGATTGAGCATATCGATTTATTTATCACATTGCCTATGACTATGTAAGTGCTTATATTTTCAATACACACAGACCTATTCTGACAGGGCGTCGTTTTAGTTGTAAATTGAAGGCAGTTTTGATTATATGCAATGAAACGGGGGAAGGCATGGATTATATGATGCTTCATAAAGTCCCCCTTTTATTTACTA
Source organism: Urechis unicinctus (assembly GCA_034190875.2). Taxonomy (NCBI): domain Eukaryota; kingdom Metazoa; phylum Annelida; class Polychaeta; order Xenopneusta; family Urechidae; genus Urechis; species Urechis unicinctus. The sequence continues at coordinate 10,761,634 of CM067350.1, read as the reverse complement.
GCTTCGTAGATATTCCCGCTATGAATTAAGTGCATTATTTTCCCCATAAATTAATCAAACCACCCAGCCACTTGAATATGACAGTTCAAAGAGTGGCCCGTCAAGTAATAGAATAAACATATCCATCTATGTATGTTCACAGCTTTCGAGCATATTAACACAACCAGACCTCGACATGTAATTGGTGTTGTGTTAAATCAATCTGACTGTGTATTATACACATAATGAAATAATGGATTTTCCTCACATACATTTATACAACTTTATATAATCGAATCAATTTTGTGTATCAAAATGCATTCTATGTTTTTAAAATTTAAAAAACATTATTAAATTATTTATATCACAAGATACCCAATGCCTCTTACGATTCCTGCTATTTACCAGAACACAATTTCCTATCCTCTATATATAGTACATGAACAGTTATTGTAACGTACTGATTATTATGCTGTTTCATACAACCCATTCATACAACGCTACACGACTGAAGCAATAAACAGACCTACAGTGACATAGCTAAGTATATCACTTCCACGCAAGCTACATTTCATCGTTATTTTTGCTCACTGGCTCTTTGGCCGCTTATGAAATGTTGTGCGATTGGGGAATACCACACAATGACCCAGTGACTGCTGTAAAGAGGTATTCCAAATGTTGTCAATAGCATACATGAATTATTTCCACTTATATTGTACCTGCATAAAGTAAATACGACGTTCATTTTTGGATTAGGTAAATCATATAAGATGAAGACCAAAAACAGCCAAGAAACACTGATCGATAAATGTGAATTACTCTGTGTTGCAAAGAATGAAATTGCTATAACAATGTATTATGACTGTCCAAATGATCCAATGGTCTAACTTTAGAATTATTGATTTCGTAAGCCAAGCGATTTCCACTCATGACAATCATTTTATAACGACTAGCACATACCCCTCTATTTACACTATTGTTCAAGTTGTCTTCGCATATGTTGAGAAAGAAACCTATCAAAAAGCAATATCTCCTTGTCATACATTGCATTCAGTCCACGAAAAACTGATTAGTGGCTTAAATGGATTAAAAGATTCCTTCTTATCGGTAATCAATTTACCAATGAAGAACCAAATACGCCGACAGGTTAATCTACACTCTTGAAGCAGGCATAACAATAGAACACATTGAGTGAGAAATGCTTGTCTGTCAAAATGTTGATCCACATCGAAAACGACAGCATTGTCATTCACAAACATCCACCCTTTTGGATGAAATTAGAAATTGAATCGAAAAGCGCAAGCACCGATGCATTGCGAGTCATATCCTGAGTTCCTTTCAAAGCAATTCAGGCCGTTTTAGCCTGTCGGTGAATCACTGACCTAAATCCTCGCTATCATAATATCAAGCGATTCGAGACAAATACAATCAAATACAGCATCTCACCACATAGCACCGCTACTGAACACTTCGAACGACGCTGCGCCAACGCGCGCAGGAAAATATCAACCGATTCTGAAACCTGCAATGTTGAGTGGCGTGTGCAGGTCTCCACCAAGCAATGCCTATAGGCTTTGCAGGTCGTCCAATCAATCATAGCGTTTCCTCTTTTGTGGGCATTCCACCAAAGAGTTTTTAGTCGCTAAGAGAGCTCACTCATGGCTTCTGCCCGAGGAAATATGTGAAGACGCCACCTTTGAGCCGAAGCGTTATTGTCATAGCGTCTTGTCATAAGGTCTCTTATAATCACGTGGAATGCTCTGTTTACTTAGGAGCTGTAGTGGCCTCGACCAATCAGATGACTACATATCTTTAATAGCCGCCGAGCCTTGAGACGTCGCATCAACAGTCCCATGCGCTTTTGTTGATTTCATGGTATCGAAGCTTGATGTCAGTGGTGTCTATCGATTAATTCCATAATCGTCACGCAGCTCAGCGTAGCTATGCACTCTTCCCCCTGACTTGCCAAAAATGTTTATGTCGACGCCAGTTCAGTTCCCTCGCTTCTGACATTTATTGACAATCAAAAATTACCCTTCACAGTGCGGACATAGTGCGGACATGAAAGATCGAGGATCGTAAACTGCGCAGATGCTGTTAGAGGCAAATCGTTTTCCTATTTATCAAGGTGACATTTATTTAGTAGAGTACTTACTATTTTCGCTATTCATAAGCTTATTTTGCGACCTGTTTTGGCAGTGGCAAGGCTCTGTGAAAATACATTTTTCCAAAACCCAAGAATCGCAGTGACGTCAGCCCAGTATTCCCATGTGCATGCGTTTGTGTCACGCTTGAGCCACCTTACGATTGAAATGTACACATTTATAATTAAGGACGCGATCAAAGCAGAGCCACTCGAAGCGATCCCCTTAACGTAGCTATAAACTCTTTGATTCTACTACATGGCTTGGCATTCCACATAGCATAAAGGAATTTCACAGTTAAGCAGTACCCCAATACACATCACAATAGTTAACAATGCGGCACAGTATCAATGAACACAGCCCAGTGGCACACGATAGCACTCAGTATTTCACAATGCAAAATATAAAAATGAACTTCGAGATTATCTATCAAATAAGGTTTCGGTATGGTGTAATGCATCGCCGCATCATAATATGTGTTGATTAGTCGTCTGTCAAGTTAATGCTGTGACAATCATTGATATTGAATCAGAAATAAGTAATGTTGCAGACGTTAGCTGGAGAATAATAATAACCTTTTATAGTGATAACATCGGCCTGAATCCATGAACAAAATCAATTTTAATATTTTTCCAATACTTGATGTATTCGTTTGTTAAGAGTGTATTTTAAGTATTACTGAGCATTAGTGATCGATTGTGTACAAACAAACACAAGTCATGTTATTTATATTAAATTGTTTACAATAAATTTGCAGGTGTGTAAGGCAACGTATATTTAATTGCAGACATATCTAAGCACCTGTGTATATATAACGGAATTGAATCGGATATTGAGATAGATATTGGATAGAGATAAACCGTTTGACTCGATATAACGTTATGCCACCAGGGAACGTGCAGTGGGTTGCCGCGTGCACATATAGACCGTACTTAACTGAAATTGCCAAAAACAGCGTAAATAGATTTTACAACAAACACGACAAGAATAGCTTGAGTTCCCAGTAATGCCAAGCTGAAATAACAAATTAGCACAAACGTTATCCAATCCATTGAAAACAGCATTTACCAAGAATGCTTTATATCCCGTATGAGAGCCTGTATTGTATAGCAATCGACAAACGTGCCAACAAATCCTGGAACCAGACTAATGGTGAGCCAGCAACAACAAGCTACTGCTTTGTTCATGTTTGGACAGCGCCAACGCATACTATGCAATGTTTGAGCACTGACAACGAGTGGCAGCAGGCATTCTACAGGCATCGGTAGTTTTGCAATTTCTTGTTACCACTTCTTGAAACGGTTTTGTACCGTAAGTATACTACCATTTAACAACAGACAGCGCAAGTAGAACCAGGTGGTTGGCCTGTTCTATTTTAGGGTATCACATTGCCTAATTATATTTCCAAAAGAATGAAATGAAAGATTGAGATTTAATCTCACTTTCAGGCATTGTGATGTGCGGTGTGATCCGAGCCTTGCAGCTCTAAAATAAACGCGTGAATTACATGATAGGATGGTGATAGCTATTTTATGGAAACTTTCTAAAACGATCAAGAACTCAGTTTAACGTGATCATTACATCGCAGATAACGACCAAAGCAGCATTAGAGCATGATCCGATCATGTCGTATACTTTTGTTATGTCTAGACATTAACTACCGTACAAATAAAACGACGCAGTCCATACACCTTAACTATATGCCCATCATACGCTTTGATCAACATGGATTATGTGCTGGTACATGATTCCAGATTATATTTTACACTGCGTCTTGCATATCGTATCGTTCTGTAATGATAACGGTATACTCAATTTTGCTGACATGCTTCGAATTCAATCCAACATGGCAGGCTGGTGAGACGGAAAGCGGTAGGTTTTGTTGTCGTACACAAGGGGAATAAACACTCGTTAACCTTTGCTTGGGATGTAGGCACGATGCTGAGACATGGAGAGGGCAGATCAAATACGAGTCATCATCATATAGGTCAGAACAGGTGATTTAAACAACCAAACTGAGAAATGTACGATTTACACAGCAAACGGTGGTGTTTAAATAAAGTTTCCTCGAGTGCATTCAGCTACGCGTCATATGAATCTAAGTGTAATTGCAGACTTAAGTTGAATGCTCTAAACACCCTTGACTGTTATAAATACCGGCTTTTAACACATATTCTGACAAATGGTATCGTTCTTATAGTTTAACCTCATTTCTGTTGTTGTAAAAAACCAATACCTTAGCTACCTACTGATACGTGTGGAATTGCTGTGATCAATTGATGTCAGTCATTGGGCAAAAAGGTTAGTTTCAAAGAAGGCCGCTGCAATATTCGATAGCAATGTCGCAGTTAGTTTGTTAGCATTATGATTATCCGTAATAAACACCCACCCACTCACTCCTTATGATGCATTCTTGGTAAATGCAGTCATACTATAAGAATATATACTGATACTGCTCTGATAACAACGTTCCAACGCTACTGACATTTGTTTAGTTCCGGCAGTAGCATATGAGCGAAAATACTTGGCATAATGTAACAACTATAACCCAAAACGTATAGCGTAGTACATGATAAAAGACCGGATAGTGAACTCGTATATGGGGACTCCTTGTATTTATTGTATATGTGCATTAGCAACCTACTTCGCGAATCAAGGTTAAAACCGGCTTTTATACACAAAAGTGTAATTTCATTTAAAGTGATGATAGTGCATGAGCAAATTTCATTGTGACGAATCGTTTTCCTGCGGTATACCGCTGTAATGGATGCTTTTTATAACACATTTTGTGCATGTTTGACATGCATTCATCTCTAAATAGTCCATTAAGTCAGAAATTATGTAATGAAACACACCTACATTGTTAACACAGCTTTTTCTTACATATCAGGAATATTCAAATGCAATTCTATACAGTGGACATCTTGTGTCAATGAACCTCTTAACAGTGCAAATACATAGGCAACTTTTCTTTAACCACTTCATATTACCACTTCATGCAAAGGTAGTGGTTGCTGCATGCACGTGCTGTTCTTAACCAAAGGGAATGTACTGTGCGGCTTAATGAATATATAGGGACATGAATGCAATACATGTGCACTGTTATCTATAGCCCATGGGCCATTATTGTCATTGAAGGTAAACTCGTGCGTATTTGTAAACTAGTAGCACCAACATTCGTGATATTCGATAGCTGAATGCCCTGACAAAATGTATCATTAAAACCAGGTTTGACCATTCTACCGTTTTATCATCTACGGGCTTCACCTTATATCCACGGTCAGATGTCCAAAGGCGTGAAAAAACGTTAAAGAAAGCTTTTAGTATTTGTTTTTTTCCTGAAAAATATGACTATAATATGGCCATTTCTACGACAATCATTCACTTTTAGAAACTTCAAGCAATTAATACAAAATGATAACTGTTTTTCGGTTGAATTAAAATATCACAAGACTTTAACAGAGGCCAGTGTGGGGTAGTAACACCACCAATACATTATGAAATGCGATATTATTAGGCAACTAATTTCATCGTTATCTATGCCCACAGATGCTTTCGTCACACATGCAATGTTGTACCGTGATTCGGTCCTTATCTTAATAACAACATGAAGTAACCCGGCAGCTGCTGAAAAGAGGTAGTCCAAAATAAGGGATGACGTATGGAGCGACTTACCTATACATGTACATACGACAAATATTTACCGTGACATACGTGAACTTTATGAATGAATATGTCCACTTATATTGTAGCAACATAGAGTTCAGCAATAAGTCAAAATGCATATTGCATTTAGATAAAAGACAGGAATAATATAAGATGAAGATCAAAACACTGAAACACTGACACAACGATGAATTGTAAATATCGAAAGCAACGTAACATCTCTTAATGAAAGATATAGTAGACTAAATAGGTTATCTCCACGCTTTTTACACTAGCTGTCAGTTTGTGTTCGCATGTGTTGCGAACGAAACATGTCAGTAAACAATATCATAGTACTTTACGCCACAGCAATCACCACATGTATTGTGCTCTAATGCACATAAAATACTTCACATGGTATAGCACAACGCAAAAGAGACCTCGTTACACCAATTCTTCCAAACATTCAAAATCAAACTACAGAAACGTATAATAGTCCTCCACACAAATTTAAAATGAGGCGTAACGGTTGATTGTAAACCATCCACAGGGTCTGTCTAAAAATCATTTTTTCTCTTATTCCGCACTTTTATTCAGTCTGGTTTTTCAGGCACACAGAAATTGAACTAATAGAGTGCCGAGTGTGCTAATATTATGATCTCGAAGATGAATCATGTGTATGTGGGCACATCTTACAAAATAACCGTTTACTAGTGTCATTATTCGGGCAGCTACGACCAAACATTAATAATGCCTCATTTCAAATCTGTGCTAAGAAATATTGTGTGGTGCTTTAGTGTGATATAGTTTGCTTGCAGTACCGTGTTACGTATTGTTCTGTGTATTGAAGCACAACACATGTGATGATTACTGAGACGTGTAGTATTCTACTGTGCTATTTTGTGAAATACTGAACGCTATCGTGAGCCTTTGTGCTGCTTGCATTAAAACTGTGGTGCATTGCTGGCTATTGTGATGTGTGTAGGAGTACTGCTAAACTGTGTAATTCCCTTATGATATGCAGAACGCCGAGCCATGTAGTGGAATGCTGACAAATCCTGAAACGCTATGTTTGATAAGAAAACCTGCAAAGCCTAGTGGCATCGCCAGGTGGAGACCTGCACAAAATACTTAGCATTACAGGTTTCAGTATGAGGTAGTATTTTCTTGCGTGCTTTGGTGAAGCATTGTTCGCAGTGTATTTTAGCAGTGCTGTGTGTTTCAACGTATTTGTCTCACGGCTGTACGCTTTAATATTACGATAGCAAAGATGTAAGTCAGTGATTCGCTGACACGCTAAGTGACCTGAAATATTTTGAAAAGAACTCTTGATATGACTCGCAATGCACAGGTGCTTGCGCTTTTCGGTTTAATTTAATTTAGTTGCAAGATCCATCTGGCAACGGCAACTCTATAAAGAAAGCAATGCAATCTCATGTGTTGTCGTATTTGAAGGTTGTACAGTGTGGTGCATGAATACATCATACAACAATATTTGTTTTAATGCAAATTATTGCCTTCAACATTGGTGATTTTACAATGTGCTATACAACTCATTGTATCACCTGCTTGTGTTACGTTGTAAAATACGAAAACAGCCAGTCGCTCACATTCAACTTATACTGAACGCTGTTTATTACGACAATCAATAACCGACCAAGCAAACTAATTAATCATCTTGGTTAAGCCACAATTGTATGGGTTCTTAATCTAACCAACAATATGAACAACCTAGGTCATTCAATGTATGACATTTCGTAGCATATGGGAGTAATTAATGTGTACGCGATGATAATGGTCTCTATTGCCCCCCCCCCCTCTCTACCTGTTCCATGATGATGCGGTCTCTCTAAGTAACACGGTGTTTCTCTTCAATGCAATGATAATAATATTCAGACTTGACAACTAAGAACTATCCCTTTTGAGATCGTGCAATACACAGAGAAAGCCGACAAATACGTCAAACCCCGTCCTAATAGCGAGATAATCATGTGCGCCAAAAACGCTATGTTTTATCATCATCATACGCTAGATTCTGTTCTAGGGTTTTTGAGACGCATAACACTAAACCTTAGCGATAGTGTATCTGATGGTCCATGGGCTTTGTGTCATTTAGATAAAAGTAACACGCAATGTTCGTTTGAAGCTCTATGGGGCGACGAACAACTTAAGCGTCATTTGGCGGGTATAGAACTGTATAATCGTACGCTTAAGTCTTTTTATGTGTCATTCAGGACCTATCCCGTTATAACACGGATTGTTGACCTTCGTAGCAATTGTGCGCAGCTAATCAAATTATATATTTCAAACAGAAAAATGACTTATTGTGCCTGCAGAATTGTAGCAAGCCATGCACTGCAGTATAAACAGCATAATGGTAGCACGCCATGCACTGCAGTATAACAGCAGAATGGTAGAACGCCATGCACTGCAGTTAACAGCAGAATGGTACCACGTAATGCACTGCAATATAACAGCAGAATCGTTGCACGCCGTGCACTGCAGTATAACAGCAACAATGTAAATTATGGCAATTGTTTTTGTGTAATAGTGACGCATCAGCACACTTGAATGACATTGGTAGTGACATGATAATAATAAACTCAGCCATGTAAGAGCGAACTTACCATTAATACTGTTGCACTATGGCCATGAGAACACATGTCATTTTCCTTTCATCTAACTCTCCATAGCAATTCCCAGCATCTGGCATCGATGCCGTCGGAGAACATTAACATTGTCGTTATTGGGGTAGCTCAAATATAACATGTTTGTACATAAATGCCTTCCACCTCCTACTGTCCAAATTATTTCGATTTATGTGGCCTGGTGAGTGAATTGACTATCGCTTATGACTCCCCAATGAATCAGTCAATGTAGGTAATTAAACATACAAACAGACAAAATGGACAGGAAAAGAGATTCCGGGAAGCGACAATTACTTGATGAGATTTGACAAGGATAAGGCTCTCAAAATAAAACCCTTTTGGGGTTGCGTAGGTAGCAGTATAACCCTATCTACGCGTTGGATGCCGATGTCGTAATGCAATGCAAAGAGAGTCGTCATGATATATTTTCGTGTAAACATTCTGTCATTGGTTGGTTGGGGTAAACAAGACAACTCATGCAATCCATCAGTTTTCATTTCTACCTTCTGGATTCAATATATGCTATATTAAGCACCCACGCTTGTTATGGAGTGGATATAATATATACGGTACTGACAGCTTTGTTGGAATGGCAAAGGGGTTTGAGACTTCTATCGAGAAGTAACTCGTTTATCGTAATGCGTCGTTAAACACTACAAACACGTTGATAATAAAGCAGTATTCCTTTCAATTGTTCATTCAAATAGCACCCATTAACAGAAATGCGTGCGCTGTACATTGTAACACTTCTTTCTCCGGTCGTAATGATTCACAATAGGATAATTTGATTGTTATAGGCACTGAATTATGAAAGTAAACCATATTGCAGGTGGCATTATTAATAACCCAGATATTTCAATAAAGAGCCTGCGTCGGTTATTTAAACTATCCCGCGAGCTAGAACAGCTATGTCCTCCATTTGATGCAGGGACATTCGGAGGGGAATTCTAATCGGCAAACAACTGCTAGACTGAAGCGTTCTAGACTTCGTTCAGAAAAGTGATCCAGAAATGATCTGTTGCGACACGGAACAAATGTCATGCCACCCACTGAAAAAGAAACAATGGGCTTCAAATAATCCTCCTTCACCTTATACCTGGTCTAGAATCTGTCGAGATGTTTAATGTGTATAAAACGACAATTTGACTACAACAAAACATAAATTATCATTTAAAGTTAAGCTTGTGGTTTCAATATGTTAAAACTCGGTTGTTTTAATTTCACTAGAAAATGCATTATATGAGCATTGTTTGTCAAAGCATAAAGACACAAATGAGTAAATATTTAGGGCTTTGTTGGTGTGAATGGGAGCTATGTGGGTTTTAAAATATATCACCATCATTCATGTGTCCTTAGAAAATCTATCGAAATAAGATAGCAATAAATAGTAATAATTTTATTAATTATTGATCTGATATTGTTTTTGTCACAGTCACACTTTTGCTACCAAGAGCAAATGCGCTTTTCTATAATACAAACCAAGGAGCGATTATTGACAGAAAAGGTGATTACCCCCAAATTTAGTTTAGGCGATTTGTGATATCCCCCAATAAAATATAATGTTAGGAAACAAATATTTGAGCATAATACTGTCCTTGTCAGATGTTGATCAACACAAAGTCTGTTGATGGTACACTTGTGCAGTGTGATGTCTAGCCTGCCCCGAATGTATTGTCAATTGCTTTACAAAAATTAGTAAATAGATTGAAAGTGTTAATAATTGTCGCAGTCAGGAGAATAACCTTTTCGAAGTGTCTTTGATATTTTACCCCCTACACGTATGTGTTTAAAATAATGAATTCACGAAACAAATATACGATATGCATCGCAACAGTCGGTTGCATATAATTCGATGAACAATGGCCATAAATGTTTAAGAATAACCGGCAATAATTTAAACCTTCTACTAAACAATATACTTATATTATGGTAGGAGACATTAAAGTGGAAAGGTTATGGAAGTTCTACTGATAAGTTTAACCCCTGGTTGTTGTTTATAAACGGGGAAAAGAATGATGAGAGTACATTGGCCCCATGCAATAGGTTTTCATGATATTTTATTGTATGTAACAGCACTCCACCAGGTGTATCTTCAATCTCTGAAGGGTCCAGGAAGCGGTGAGTCCTGATTGGATAATAAACCAGTGTATTAATGTGTTAGTATACATCATTTCTCTTGTGGTTTCTCCCCGACGAATAACAGAGATGGAATTATTTAAATGCTAAGGCTTCTTGATGATTCAATTGCTGTGGGTTGTGAATGTGTACTTGAACTTGTCATTATTACAGTTCCAGGTCATCATCATTGGATGATAAAAACTGCCAAGCCATGCCAAGGTACACAACCACTTGATCATTTGTATAACAGAATGGTTAAGTATAATATTTAATGCATGTTGCTCTTTAATCCTACAGTGTTGAGCAACATGGTGATATAAGTAAATATTGGATGCCCAATCGTCAATTGCACAAGCGCCATGCTCTAAGGCAAAGGCCCGGGGTATGTCTATTGTGTGATGCTAAGGGTTATGGAGTAAGACACTCGCCAAACTTTGGCCCTGTATAACTTGTTAATTATCAACAGCGCTACGATGACACAATATGGGGATGGAATTTTATTTTCTTAGCCAGATTGTGATTTAATGAAACTCATCCATCCTCAGCCTTGGATAATAAAAAGTTCTCATTTGCGATAGTGCTATCATACTGCTTGCCTAATAAACTGAACGAAATATAACCTATTCGTGTTTATACATTATTAGTTGAACACATGTGGCTTTGTGTCAGTCATGTTGACCACTCCAGATGTGATGAGAGAATCAAAGGCTCAAGAAGCGCATCACCTCTTTAGAAACAGATTTGTACAGCCTTCGGCAAAAAGTTGCCAAACTGAAAGACCATGTCAAGAAAGTTTGTGAGGTGAAGACAGCAGCCAGCGATGAGTTGCAAATTTACGGGGCAAAGGGGCTGCTCATGTTTACTCTTTTTGACAAGGAATACATATGTGAGCACTGCATCACTGGGAGAGCTGGGAATAAGGGGGGTCCATCCTGCCCTATGATGGACGAGAGGAGAACAAGTCTCCTCAAGTTTCTGTTAACCGAGAAATTCGGTAATGAATGTGCACCTTTGGCTGTTATCAATGAAAAAATTCAAAATGTTATAAAATCTGTGCGATCCCAAGAATAACTCTGAGATCTTTGACTTAAGTCTGACCTTTTTTGTTTCTGTCGTGTGTCTGTCAATTTAACATTTGTTCATGGGTTAGGGTAATTTAGTCTAGACATGATTTCTCTAGTCCCGTCAGTTTGAATTAAAATGTTATAGTCACCATGTCAAGTCAATATTTTGTTTTTTGCACTTTTCATGTTTTAGATTGAGAGGTCTAATAATATACTTATTAGTAATTGTGTTGACAACTTGAAAAAATTCATGACGTAGTCTTTTTGTTTTTTGTATCCTTGTGTCTTGTTAAATCCAAGTAAAGTTTAAAATCAATGTAAGTTCACTTTTTAACTGTGTTATTTTGGTATGGTATTATGCTAATGTTTGTATATTCTGATTTGTTAAGCTTTCTGGTGGTATAGTAAGAATAAAATAGTATTTTGCTATCAGATTTCATTCTGTTTAACAGGTTGATGCTCAGTGATGGCAATACCATAAATGTTTGAGGTCATTTAATGTTTATGGTAGTTCATGAATACTCAAGGTTGCCTACTTGACCATTATCAATGAATATAACTGAATATCATAGGATTAAGTCTTGCGCCTTGACATGAATAGACATGATAATTCATAGCATGGTTAACAATGAATATTCGTGAATATTCAGTTAAAAATGTGGCCATTTAACGTTCATGGTAGTTCACGAACATCCCTAAACACTTGACCTCATTATGTAGAATATTCATGAAATATGTTCATGAAATTTCATAGATTGTTCCTGAAATACCATGAATATTTCATTGCAAGGAAAGCTGGGCTGAGTACCTGATAAAAATAAATATTCGTTGGAAGCGCACGTAGCGATAGAAAATACCGGGTGACAAATGGTACTTTGTAAAGACGTTGTCCCACTACGAAAAAAGAAAGCATCTTCGTTCATAAACATCTATTCTTAAAAAGTGATCATTGATCGAAGTGAATAGAACAAGCACCCATGCATAGCAAGTCATTTCCTGTATCCGCTTCCGAGGAGAAATGAAATAATGGCCGAATGCCAAGGATTACTGAATTTAACGGTCGATAACATAGAACCATTAAGTATAACAGCAAAACAAGACAACTGAAAGCACGGTAATCCACTGCACAGATCGACCGTATTACACAACCACACAGCTTAACGCTTCATTAAAGTGCCCAGTTAATCATTTTATTGTTGTTGCAGCATGGCGCACGATGTGGTACACAGCGACACCAGACAGAACGCCAAAACACCGAACATTACACAGCAATACAACGTTGCATTCCACTTCAGAGCACAGAATTCTTCATCACAGCACGGCATTCCTTTTCATAGTTTGGCGGGTCACATCATAACACGGTATTCTGAATCCTAGCACTATATTCCACTTCACAGCACGACATTCCATAACACAGCACAATATTTCACAGCGCAGATGGGTACACTACAATTAAGTAACCAGCATTTCACATTACAACATTTCCCGAAATCACAACATATCATACCATACCACAACCCAATATCCATAGTTCAGCATAGCATCTCGCATTGAAACACAGCGGTAACAATACAACACAAAAAACCAAACAGTTAACATAAACAAAGCATAGAACTCAACGACGCAGATCAGTCCTCAACAACACAGTACTTCACAACACATCACAGTTCTCCACAACGCAGCCCGATTCTCTACATCACAGTACAATTACCAACAAATTACTTCGGTCGCCAATAAATACGTGTCAATTTTATATTACTATAGTTGTCAGTAAACTAAACAACTGCTCACATTGAAATAGTCACTGTTGGCGTGTAAAGCGCAAAGGCCGACAACAAGGCACGCGCTGTAGCAGTTTTCATATGACCTCTATTTATCGAAAACAAACACTACTGCAGCGGTATTACATTTGATCCTTAATGTTACTTTTTTCGCTTCGTTAATCACTTGTGATACTTTCTAATAACAAAACACATTTTGTGTTTGATACATGAAGCAAAACTGTAGTGGATACACGATAGTGGAATAGAGGGAATCTCAAATGGCATTAGAAAATGCACAGGATGACCTTACTCACAATATCTCCCGTCTCCTACTTTCATCCCAAATAGGCATTTGACTCATAACAACAAGCCTGTGTGTTTTATTATTTTGGATGATAAATGCTTCGTTTTTTGTCGTTACGCAATTGCTTTGATGCTATCGTAGCTTTCAAATTTACATTAGTTCATACTTATGACACATTGCTGACAATATGTGCATTCAATGGAATCTTTCGGGAAGTTTGTTACAACCTGCATGTTTTCTTGCGCAATTATATTGATCAGGTGTGAACAAGTGAGGTCGCTCACAGTTATTATTTCCTTACAAACCTAGGTTAACTTCGTCAAACTTGATCCGCACCACGCCTTGCTTAAGCTGGTTATCGTTCCACAAAGCAGTTTTATTGACGGACCGAATAAACTTATGTTTGTATAGCAACAGATACATTTAGTCATTGTATTCAATATTAATCGCGTGTAGTAATTTTGAAATCAAATCAACACGTCAGTCTTCACCTAACACTTACATATCACATATGTATAGATATCGATGAGAAAGGTATGATACAATATTTGCATATTACGGTGAACGTGACCAGTTATCAAAGCTGATATATGTCTTATGATGTTGCCTCCAAAAAAGGTAATACTTACTTGCATATGTGTAGTTTGTGTTTATATTACCACTGAATGTGGTTCAGCAAATGTTTGCAGCAATGGGAAAGGGACCAACGCTTAAACACTTATGTTGGTTTATATATAAGATTCAGTTGTTTGCCTAATCTGCACACAGCACTTTTCACTCGGCTTTACATTATTCGTCTTATCACATGGAAGCAAATTGCCTTGTTGACAAAAACCTATACCAACACCACATTACGTCCATATCGTGTAAAGTACGTCCATGGGATGCTAACCCATAAGTACAAATACTTGTTGACAACCACGCAAGTGAAATGCCGAATGAAGCCAATCACATCTTCATTGCACAGGTCAGCGGACGTGTGCTGATGTTAAGAACGATGCTGTAGCAAATCAGCCCTTATATGAATCCTATGTTGACAAGATAAATGATACTGTTTTTCTATTAGCCAATTTGAGTAAGGTTTAGAAAACAATTGATTAACAAATTAAACCATATGCAATATGCTTACTTATGATTAAAATGTATAATTCGTCTACGGCATTTCTTACGAATTATACTTTATCACATTAATGCTTAGTATTTGGGTTTGAAACGACGCTAACCCACCTCTTTCGTCGGCATCAGTGAACAAGAAAAGCAAATATGAACGTGATTGTCAGAAATTTTTATTAATTGGCTCTGAAATGGCTCAATAGAGTATCTGAACATTAATTGTATGATCACACGACAATAAAAATCATCGTTTTGATAAGACATTTTTGGTTGATTTGTTATTAGTTAGCCAATAGTTGGTGCACGTTTGTGTCGTTACTCCGCTACGATTTCAGACTGTGTATGTATTTACAAAGGTTTTGATTGGGTCGGCAGATCCAAA
This sequence comes from Urechis unicinctus, assembly GCA_034190875.2. Classification (NCBI taxonomy): domain Eukaryota; kingdom Metazoa; phylum Annelida; class Polychaeta; order Xenopneusta; family Urechidae; genus Urechis; species Urechis unicinctus. The sequence goes on along the minus strand of CM067350.1, from coordinate 10,746,474 downwards.
GGATTCGGGCCTTCTGCTCTTGTTGGGAAATTGGCTGTTAGTAAATGTTCGCTTCGATAATAGAATACGCTGTCATTATACGCAGATAATCACAAGCATTATTAACCGGGTTTAATTAGACATTCCAAAAACCAAGCATGAACGCTGCCCTCAATGTTAAATGAAAACATCGGCTTCATAAGTTCAGGAACCGGTAGAGTCATTAGGTATATATAAACAATGTGACGAATCTTTATGACTCAGTATAGCGCAGGGGAAGAAAATATCAACACTCGGCTGCCGTAATGACGAGTTGGAATGCATATTGTAATTGATTCCGGCACAGCTTTGTAATTATAAGGACACCCTAAAATATAAATCTTACTGAATAGTCAGCCATCATGAAAGCAACATCAAGTATATCTACGCTGTGTGCTGAAACACTCCGATGTTCAAGAATTCCCGCGCAACAAAAAACATCGCAAAATACGGTTAGTCTCTCGGAGCTATTTGCTATAGTTTCAATCCGAATAGTAACCATTTGTTCTTGTCAAAGTGTCCTTGTGGAGCCTGGTAAAACAACTGCCCCTGAATTTACCAAGTTTTTGTTACTTCTTCCTTCACAAGGGCATCAAAGTTAAATGAATGGGGGTCAGTGCGCCCCAAAGTCGATCTGCCCCGGGGTTGATCTTCTCTGCAAGATGCGCCCCGGGACGATGTGTCCCCGGGACGATACGCCCTTGTAACAATGATAGGAGTATTTGGCCGGGCGTTTCATGCTGAGACGATGGAAACAAATTCTTGAGGTTCATAATTATCTTCTTTGTTTATCCGAAACCAGCTTACATCCTGGAAGTATTATGGTTTGACAGCCATTTTTATGTATGAGCTTCTGAAGTTAAGTCAGACTCAGATTGCAGTCAACTGATCAACAACAGCCACAAAACTTGAAGAGAAAAGCCAATAAACGTGACAAGCGTATTTAAATAACAAATTACATAGCATCTTATAACGCAGCTTTATGTATTATGATAGACATGTATGACATTTTCGCAGCCATGAAATTCCCTCTAAAAATATATCTTGGTTTGATACTGTTTTGTTGATGTGTTGTATATCTTACTTCAAAGGAGCAGAATTGCTTAACCTGGGTGTAAAAAGCTGGTATCTATTATATGTTAATGAGGGCGTTTTGGTCATATTTTGCCTCAACCAAACAACATTATAATTTATTAGTAAATTGTTCGAAGTTTTATCTAATCTATTGAAAAGATCACCTTATAACTCGGCTCATTGTCTTCTACAAGGTGTTCAGGAATACACTTCAATAACTACTTACAACTAACTACAACTCATTAATCAAATAAAAAAATTAAGCAAATTTGCTAA